>CM064508.1:22220400-22902900 GCA_032716605.1 Paralithodes platypus | reverse complement strand
TATCAATGTTTTCTGTATAATTGACAAACAAACAAAACAACTTCTTATTTTTTCAATTGAATTGATCAACTACACATGCAAGCAAAATTATATGAGCTTAGGTAGAATATTCCGGTCTGAATCCTGCCTGTGGTTCATTGATAATTTACATAACAGTTGCATATTCTTTTAGATGTTCATTTAAAATAGAGGTAACAAGGTTTCCCAACTGAGAAGGGTAATATACCTCTGTAATTGTTAGCATTACTGATAATCACCCTTGTTTTTTATACAGAGGCACTATATAGTACCATTAGGCCATTAATTTGGAAGAATACCGGTATCACGAATCTTATGAAACAGTTTTACATTAATAGGGACAAGATATCTTGGGTAAATTTAATATATTAATATAATATCATATCAGTTCCAGGGACTTAGTATTTGTAAAGTTATCAATACATTTCTATATTTTATCAACAGTTATTGGATCAGTAAGTACAGGTGTGGGGTTTGCATTGTTAGCCTCATATATAATATCTTAATCACCATTAACATTAACTTCACTAGCAAATATGTGTGTGTGTGTGTGTGTGTGTGTGTGTGTGTGTGTGGTCCTGCCGACTTGATACAGCAGCAGAATATTGTTTTACTAACTGAGTTTTGATAACACCATATCTTTATTGATTGCTTCCAACATACAGTACATACCACATACTGCAATGTTCTATAAATATATTATTTTGTTAGTTTATAAGGTAAGTCAAATAAACATACTTAGCTGATATTGTATGTTATAGTTTTGAATGAACTACCGCTAGCCATTAATAGCTTAACACAACTAGCAGTGATGATATCCGCTATACAAATGATTAAGCAATCTGTAGGTGTTATTTGTCTGTAAAACAACAAAATATTATGTTTTTTGTTTCCATTTCATACTTTCATTTATCGAGATCATAAGTTACACTAATGAACAATTAAATCATGGTAAGGGTAAAAGTGTTCGGCTGATTGACTCCATACAACTATTTTTAGGCGGGGGATGGGGGGGGGGGGGGGGGAGAATTAATTGAATCGGACACAATTTGTCGCTAATGACCAATTTAAGGGCAGGTTTTCTGGACCACTTTCTCCCTCATTTTTTGCCCCATTAGTTTTCAGATGTTAAGATGTTTGCCCCATTACTTAGTCGATTTTAAGACCTTTCGCCCCCTTTCTTCGTCAATATTTAGACCTTTTGTGCTATTTAGGTGTCGATTTTTTCCCTGGCGAACGATAGTGAGCCTCTAATGTTGGAAGAACCGGGCTTCGGCCGGGAAATTTGTGTAACGAAAAATGTACAAATTAATCTAGAAAGGGGATCTAATGGATGTTTATTTTTAAATTAGATGTAGGTCTAGGAAGGAAACTAGAAAACTAATGAATACATGCAAAAAGTGCCCAAAACGTGGACCATTCCCCCTTAAATAAGCACGCTTAAACTATCAAGCGATCATTCTAGCGGCGTATATTTTTGGAGTCATTGCGTGAGACTGAAATACACCAATAATACTGTAAATCTATTATGACTATTTCACGTTTACTATGTCTGTATTCTGGATTTAATCGATTTTTAATATACAAGAAATAGTAACAGAATCGTCAACAATAACCTGTAGCGGATAGCGTATCAGATATATGAAATAGTAACAGAATCGTCAACAATAACCTGTAGCGGATAGTGTATCAGATATATGAAATAGTAACAGAATCGTCAACAATAACCTGTAGCGGATAGTGTATCAGATATATGAAATAGTAACAGAATCGTCAACAATAACCTGTAGCGGATAGTGTATCAGATATTATATGAAATAGTAACAGAATCGTCAACAATAACCTGTAGCGGATAGTGTATCAGATATATGAAATAGTAACAGAATCGTCAACAATAACCTGTAGCGGATAGTGTATCAGATATATGAAATAGTAACAGAATCGTCAACAATAACCTGTAGCGGATAGTGTATCAGATATTATATGAAATAGTAACAGAATCGTCAACAATAACCTGTAGCGGATAGTGTATCACATATATGAAATAGTAACAGAATCGTCAACAATAACCTGTAGCGGATAGTGTATCAGATATATGAAATAGTAACAGAATCGTCAACAATAACCTGTAGCGGATAGTGTATCAGATATATGAAATAGTAACAGAATCGTCAACAATAACCTGTAGCGGATAGTGTATCAGATATATGAAATAGTAACAGAATCGTCAACAATAACCTGTAGCGGATAGTGTATCAGATATTATATGAAATAGTAACAGAATCGTCAACAATAACCTGTAGCGGATAGTGTATCAGATATATGAAATAGTAACAGAATCGTCAACAATAACCTGTAGCGGATAGTGTATCAGATATATGAAATAGTAACAGAATCGTCAACAATAACCTGTAGCGGATAGTGTATCAGATATATGAAATAGTAACAGAATCGTCAACAATAACCTGTAGCGGATAGTGTATCAGATATATGAAATAGTAACAGAATCGTCAACAATAACCTGTAGCGGAGAGTGAATCAGATATATGAAATAGTAACAGAATCGTCAACAAATTATATGAAATAGTAACAGAATCGTCAACAATAACCTGTAGCGGCTAGTGTATCAGATATATGAAATAGTAACAGAATCGTCAACAATAACCTGTAGCGGATAGTGTATCAGATATATGAAATAGTAACAGAATCGTCAACAATAACCTGTAGCGGATAGTGTATCAGATATATTAAATAGTAACAGAAACGTCAACAATAACCTGTAGCGGATAGTGTATCAGATATATGAAATAGTAACAGAATCGTCAACAAAAACCTGTAGCAGATAGTGTATCAGATAATATGAAATAGTAACAGAATCGTCAACAATAACCTGTAGCGGATAGTGTATCAGATATATGAAATAGTAACAGAATCGTCAACAATAACCTGTAGCGGATAGTGTATCAGATATATGAAATAGTAACAGAATCGTCAACAATAACCTGTAGCGGATAGTGTATCAGATATTATATGAAATAGTAACAGAATCGTCAACAATAACCTGTAGCGGATAGTGTATCAGATATATGAAATAGTAACAGAATCGTCAACAATAACCTGTAGCGGATAGTGTATCAGATATATGAAATAGTAGCAGAATCGTCAACAATAACCTGTAGCGGATAGTGTATCAGATATATGAAATAGTAACAGAATCGTCAACAATAACCTGTAGCGGATAGTGTATCAGATATATGAAATAGTAACAGAATCGTCAACAATAACCTGTAGCGGATAGTGTATCAGATATATGAAATAGTAACAGAATCATCAACAATAACCTGTAGCGGATAGTGTATCAGATATTATATGAAATAGTAACAGAATCGTCAACAATAACCTGTAGCGGATAGTGTATCAGATATATGAAATAGTAACAGAATCGTCAACAATAACCTGTAGCGGATAGTGTATCAGATATATGAAATAGTAACAGAATCGTCAACAATAACCTGTAGCGGATAGTGTATCAGATATATGAAATAGTAACAGAATCGTCAACAATAACCTGTAGCGGATAGTGTATCAGATATATGAAATAGTAACAGAATCGTCAACAATAACCTGTAGCGGATAGTGTATCAGATATATGAAATAGTAACAGAATCGTCAACAATAACCTGTAGCGGATAGTGTATCAGATATATGAAATAGTAACAGAATCGTCAACAATAACCTGTAGCGGATAGTGTATCTGATAATATATGAAATAGTAACAGAATCGTCAACAATAACCTGTAGCGGATAGTGTATCAGATATATGAAATAGTAACAGAATCGTCAACAATAACCTGTAGCGGATAGTGTATCAGATATATGAAATAGTAACAGAATCGTCAACACTAACCTGTAGCGGATAGTGTATCAGATATATTAAATAGTAACAGAATCGTCAACAATAACCTGTAGCGGATAGTGTATCAGATATATGAAATAGTAACAGAATCGTCAACAATAACCTGTAGCGGAGAGTGTATCAGATATATGAAATAGTAACAGAATCGTCAACAATAACCTGTAGCAGATAGTGTATCAGATATATGAAATAGTAACAGAATCGTCAACAATAACCTGTAGCGGATAGTGTATCAGATATTATATGAAATAGTAACAGAATCGTCAACAATAACCTGTAGCGGATAGTGTATCAGATATATGAAATAGTAACAGAATCGTCAACAATAACCTGTAGCGGATAGTGTATCAGATATATGAAATAGTAACAGAATCGTCAACAATAACCTGTAGCGGATAGTGTATCAGATATATGAAATAGTAACAGAATCGTCAACAATAACCTGTAGCGGATAGTGTATCAGATATATGAAATAGTAACAGAATCGTCAACAATAACTTGTAGCGGATAGTGTATCAGATATATGAAATAGTAACAGAATCGTCAACAATAACCTGTAGCGGATAGTGTATCAGATATATGAAATAGTAACAGAATCGTCAACAATAACCTGTAGCGGATAGTGTATCAGATATATGAAATAGTAACAGAATCGTCAACAATAACCTGTAGCGGATAGTGTAGCAGATATATGAAATAGTAACAGAATCGTCAACAATAACCTGTAGCGGAGAGTGTATCAGATATATGAAATAGTAACAGAATCGTCAACAATAACCTGTAGCGGATAGTGTATCAGATATATGAAATAGTAACAGAATCGTCAACAATAACCTGTAGCGGATAGTGTATCAGATATATGAAATAGTAACAGAATCGTCAACAATAACCTGTAGCGGATAGTGTATCAGATATATGAAATAGTAACAGAATCGTCAACAATAACCTGTAGCGGATAGTGTATCAGATATATGAAATAGTAACAGAATCGTCAACAATAACCTGTAGCGGATAGTGTATCAGATATATGAAATAGTAACAGAATCGTCAACAATAACCTGTAGCGGATAGTGTATCAGATATATTAAATAGTAACGGAATCGTCAACAATAACCTGTAGCGGATAGTGTATCAGATATATGAAATAGTAACAGAATCGTCAACAATAACCTGTAGCGGAGAGTGTATCAGATATATGAAATAGTAACAGAATCGTCAACAATAACCTGTAGCAGATAGTGTATCAGATATATGAAATAGTAACAGAATCGTCAACAATAACCTGTAGCGGATAGTGTATCAGATATTATATGAAATAGTAACAGAATCGTCAACAATAACCTGTAGCGGATAGTGTATCAGATATATGAAATAGTAACAGAATCGTCAACAATAACCTGTAGCGGATAGTGTATCAGATATATGAAATAGTAACAGAATCGTCAACAATAACCTGTAGCGGATAGTGTATCAGATATATGAAATAGTAACAGAATCGTCAACAATAACTTGTAGCGGATAGTGTATCAGATATATGAAATAGTAACAGAATCGTCAACAATAACCTGTAGCGGATAGTGTATCAGATATATGAAATAGTAACAGAATCGTCAACAATAACCTGTAGCGGATAGTGTATCAGATATATGAAATAGTAACAGAATCGTCAACAATAACCTGTAGCGGATAGTGTATCAGATATATGAAATAGTAACAGAATCGTCAACAATAACCTGTAGCGGAGAGTGTATCAGATATATGAAATAGTAACAGAATCGTCAACAATAACCTGTAGCGGATAGTGTATCAGATATATGAAATAGTAACAGAATCGTCAACAATAACCTGTAGCGGATAGTGTATCAGATATATGAAATAGTAACAGAATCGTCAACAATAACCTGTAGCGGATAGTGTATCAGATATATGAAATAGTAACAGAATCGTCAACAATAACCTGTAGCGGATAGTGTATCAGATATATGAAATAGTAACAGAATCGTCAACAATAACCTGTAGCGGATAGTGTATCAGATATAGGAAATAGTAACAGAATCGTCAACAATAACCTGTAGCGGATAGTGTATCAGATATATGAAATAGTAACAGAATCGTCAACAATAACCTGTAGCGGATAGTGTATCAGATATATGAAATAGTAACAGAATCGTCAACAATAACCTGTAGCGGATAGTGTATCAGATATATGAAATAGTAACAGAATCGTCAACAATAACCTGTAGCGGATAGTGTATCAGATATATGAAATCAGAGTCCAAGTTTGTCACTTGCGAAGTAAAGTATGATGGCATTTTAAGTCTTGTTCATAGATTTTTATAATTTAATTATAAGAATACTTAACATATAGCCTTCAAAATCAAACGTGAGTTTTTATTTTACCTTTCTTCTTGTTTGATTTACCAGTATTTGAATAAAACGTCAACTAAAATAATATATGCTATGTCTAATTACCGTTCAATTCTTGCTAGAAGAGACGCTCGAGGTAATCAGTCTGTAATCCTTTCGGTACCATGTTATTTATAGCGGCGTGAATACTCGCTACGAAAATGTTTGCTTTATTCCATTCTGGCTCTAATTATACTATTTACCCAGTTTAGGAAAAATCGATGTGGAAATCAGTGCGTTCATAAGTGACCTATTACCCCTTTGTTTCCCAGAGGTCATTTCTACGCTGACATAATATCCGATTGCCATGTCATTCCTTATAGGATAATTATGAAATGTAGATTTTTGTTTTTCTAGCAATACTTTGCTTTTATCGAGTCAACCAAAGCCTATCCTAATCTATCCATCACCCCCTTTAGAATGATGATTTATGTATGTATATACTCGGGTACATGCCCCATAGCTGGGAGTGGCCGACTCGAGACAGAGCCCAAACAGAAAAGAAAAAAAAAAAAAATCCCACACATCTAGGTCACCCAGGAGAAAACCCTGGATCACTAGGGGCCTCCAGCAACACCCAGGTCTCAGACCTCCCGGAGAACTTTTGGTCTCAGCAGGCAGACATGCAGCAGAACCACAACACAATACCAGCCCACATTACTTCCAGGCATGGCCCTTCACATATACACTGGTTCCCTGGGCCAGGTGCCTGACGAAATATTATCTAGTCCAACTGGTGCCCGACCCCCTCTCCCTACAACCACATTATCACTCATCTATTCAAAATCATTCTCCATTCATTCTCATTCATCAACACTTATCTTGCTTGTTCTTCATTCATATCTCTATCTTCCAACACTTTTATTAGAGAATCTCTTCATCTCCTCCGAGTTCTTCCTCTCAATCTATTTCCCTGTGTTTCTGACTCATATATTCTCTTTGTATTCCTTCAATTTCCCATTTGTTCAACATGTCCAAACCAGCATAGCACTCTGCTTTCCACTCTGGCAGAGTGTACATTTTCATTCCTCAATCTGTCTCCATGTGTTACTCTACTCATACTCCTCAAGCAGCTCACTCCAGTACATCCAACTTTCGTTTCTCATTTACATTCATACCCCATGTCCCAGCCCCATATAGCACTATTGGTATAACTACCCCTTGATACATGGTAGTTTTAGCTTTTATTTCAAGATTTCTCACCTTCCACATACTTCCCATTGCTCCCATTTCCTTCCCTCACACGTTCTCTGTTGTACCTCCATTCTTACACCTGCGTCCCTGCTTATCACTCCTCCTAGATATTTAAATCACTCCACTTGTTCCAACATTTCCCCATCCAGTCATACATTTAGATTTACCCTACGAGCATCTCTATTACACATTATCACTTTAATTTTATTAACATTCACCCTCAGCTTCTTCTTCCCACATACTACACCAAACTCTCTTACTACTTGTTGCAGCTTCTACTCAGAATCCGTCACCAGCGCTGTGTCATCAGCAAACGGCAACTGATTCATCTCCCAATCACCACCATTCTTTCATACTACACCCAATCCTCTACCCGAAGATCTAATTTTTACCTCCCTCACCACACCATCCATATATACATTAAACAACCATGGTGACATTACACAACGCTGCCGCAGACCTACATTTACCTCAAACCATTCACCCAACTCATTCCCTACTCGAACACAGATACTGCTCTCTTCATTAAAACTCTTGACTGCTCTTAACAGATTTCCTCCAATTTTGTAAATCCTTAGCACCTTCAACATTGTTTCTATATTCACACAAGCATACGCTTTTTCCAAATCCATAAAAGTTCAAAATACCTCCTTACTTTTCTCAAAATACTTCTCGAATAGCTGTCTTACTGCAAAATCCATACACTCTCTTCCCCTCATAAAAATGCACTCCTCTTCTCTCCTATTGCATCTTCTGTGCCCCTGTTTACCCTCTTTAACACCCTGCCATACAGCTATCCAACAACTGATATTAAATAATACCTCTATAACTTGAACAATCCTGCCGATCTCCCTTCCCTTTTAACAACGGCACAATACATGCACTCCTCCAGTCTAATGGTACCATTAACACAACAAAGTAAACATTGAATAGTATCACCAGTCAATGTATTATCACATCTCGACCCTTCTTAATATACTCCACAGCAATAGCATCTATAACTTCTGCTTTACCTGCTTTCATTTGTCTCACTGTTACTTTCACCTAATTCTTATTAATCCAATTATTCATTCCCTGACACCTGGGTAGCCTGGGTACCATTTTTTATATATTTGTTTTCTAAGTGGATGAGGGAGACAAACGCAAAACTGCCTGTAACGAGTGCCTCCCCCAGAGTTGAAAGCGTGACAGGGCCAAAATCAAGGAATGTTCGAGCCAAAATGTCAGGACACAAGGAGTTTGAAGCAATTTGAGTCATAGGATGGGGGAAAGATGGATTAATGGAGAGAGTTCCAGAGCTCAGCTTTTGAATAGAAGATAGATTGGGAGTAACGTTTCACTCTTGGGTTGGAGAGTTGCACAGAGTATGGGTGGGATTGTGTTGCAAGAGGGGTACTACGAACCCTACGTAGAGGAGGTGGTATACATTGAGAGAACTATGAGGAACACTGATTATTGTTGTAGCGATAGAATAGCGAGAGAGATGCATCATTGCGGCGAAGAGAGAGAGATTGCAGAGAGTCGGTAACTGGACAGGAGTTAATGATATGAAAGGCTTTCTTTTCTACTTTGTCTAGAATTAAATGCTGTGTGAGAGGAACCTCCCCACACATGTGAACAATACTCAATACAAGGGCGCACTGTGGCCCTGTTCAGAGCAAGAGGCTGTGCAGGGGTAAAGAACCTCTTGAGGCAATTGAGCAAACCCAGCTTCGGGGAAGCCGTTTTAGCAAGAGTGGTAATATGGTCATTCCAAGAGAGATCAGAAGAAAAGGAGACACCAAGAATACTGAGAGAAGATGAAGGGTTGATTTTTGTGTTGTTGAAGTATAAGGGCTAGTTCTCTGGGAGGTCACGACGGGTAGATAGATGGAGAAATTGGGTTTTAGGCAACAAGGTTTTCTCTGCCCCAATTGGAAATGGTAGTTAGATCAGAAGATAAGTGTTGTATGGCTTCATTAAGATTGTTTTTGAGGAATTGCTTGTTGGGTCTTTCTGGGAAACTAGTTGAATAGTGTAAGGCAGTGGTCGGCATATGATTGGATGGGACTGGAGTTACAGTTGAGAAGATCATTTATGAATATTAGAAAGAGGATTCGAGATAGGACAGAACCCTGAGGGACACCGGAGTTGATTGGATGAGGAAGTGAACTATGGCTGTCCACAACCGCAGCTATGGAACGGCCGGGAAAGAATTCATAGACAAAGGCACAGATGGAAGGATAGAAACCGAAGGAGGGTAGTTTAGAAATTAGAGATTTGTGCCAGACTCTAGCGGAGGCCTTTGATATGTCTAGCGCAATAGAAAAGGTCTCATTGAAGTCCCAAAAGGAGGATGACCTACCTCCATCAGCCACTGTTTCAATCACTGCCTTTCTTCCATCTCTTACATTTAGAAAAGATTAATAATGCTCTGCATATTTTTGTCCTCACTGGCAAACCTTCCACTAATAACTCTCCATTTGCATCTTTCACCGAGTTTTCACTCTTTTGTTCTCCTTTCCTTGCTCTATTTACCTCCTTCCAGAACATTTTTCGTTCCTTAAAATTCTCACTCAATCTTGACCTCACCTTTCATTTGCACTTTTCTAAAGTTCTCTGATTTTCCATTTCGCCTCCTTCCTTTTCTCCTTGTACCTCTCCCATACCTCAAAACTTCCATCCTGTAAAACCCTCTCAAACCACTGTCTCTTCTCCTCAACTGCCTTTCTCACTATATCATTCCAACACTCGCTTCTGTTCCTGATAACTCTGCCACCTACTCTCCTTTTACCACACACTTCCTCTGCACTTGCTTTCACTCCTTCCTTAAGCTGTTGCCATTCATCCTCTATTTCTCTCTCTTCCATCATTCTCACTTCCATCTATTTCTCATTTATCCTCTCCTGGTAGTCCCTCTTTTTTTTTGTACTTTTCTCTAACTCACTAATTTTTAGTACCTCTCTTACTTCTCGCTTGTCTCACTTTTTAATGTAACTCCTCACTCTCAGCTTTATCGACAAGATAATGATCAGACATACTCTCAGCCTCACCTCCCAGCACATTCACATCCAGCAGTCTACATAGTCTTAGCCTTGTCACCAACATATAATCCATTAATGCCCTCTCTACAATTTCTCCCCTCACAAGTCTGTGCCATGAATACTCATGTACTGTATATGTCTCTTTTTGAAGAACGTATTTATGTCACTCATTCTACACATATATCAATAATTTTTCGTCCACCTTTCTTTTACACCATCCACACCAAAACTACTTATCACTCCCTCAACAGATTCAATGCCTACCCTAGCACTCTAGCATTCAGGTCCCCTAAAACTACCACATTTTTATTTTCATCAAACCCACATAGACAATGCCTGATATCTTCCCAAAAACCCTCTACCTGCTATACCGTCCTTTATGTTCGTGGCCCATATGCACTCACAAATACCCACCTTTTACCCTTAAACCACATTCGCACCCACATTAGCCTCGATGACACATCTCTCCGCTCTTTTAAAAACCCTTTCAGCTCCTCCTTCACAATAATACCTATGCCCTCATTCGCTCTGATTCTCTCATCAGCTCCAGACTTTTTTACTTTCACATTTCCAAAATCCACTTTACCCTTCTCCTTTCATCTTTGCATCACTCTGTGCAAGCATGTCATCTCTCAAACAACCTGCCAATGTCCTCTTGCTTATCATTTATTGCACATTTAAAGTTCCAATTCTTAAGGTCCGGGACCATGAACGCGTTCCCTTCCCTGTCTTTCTTGTTTAGTAGGTAAGTTTCTCAAGGAGAAGGGGATTCCTAGTAGCCCCCCACCCCAGCCCCTTTCAGCCATCTTTTATGCCTCGCAAGAAAATACGGTAATGGAATATTCTTTACCCTCCGCCACAGAGGATGCAGGCGCTGGGGTCACCGCATCCCTACGCCATTAGGAATGTAGAAAATGTAGAGATACAAAAAGATAGAAAAAGTTACATGAAGTAAAGGAAATTGATCCTCACTCTGTCAAAGAGTCAGCCCACACCCCACAATGGTGATGCAATTTTACTATTGTTTTAATGTTACACTCAGTTATATTAACCATCTGAGAGATAACCCTAGGTAATCAACAGGTTAAACACTCCAATTACTTTTTGACACCCAAACGACCTTCTCAACTCATTGGCTGCGGGAGACATTCCCAAACGCCATGGCAATTTACAGCAATCTACAGGCTTTTAACCTAAGACGTGCGCATGGGGGGTATGAGACACCACACGCCTGTGTGCACGTATTTGAGCTGTTCCCATCACTAACATCGTTATTTTACCATAAATAGCATTAATACTTTTCCATATGCGCCTATTTTAGGTTGATTATAAAGGTATTAACCTGTTACAGCAATAAAACAAGTGGAAACAGCGTTTGGATGGTCAAAATCGGCGATACAGGCCGGGAGTTACATAATGTATGGCTGAGGCAACCTCCCTCCCCTCCTCCCCTCCCCTTGTCTGGAGAGACACTGTTACACAATAGTCTCTCTCTCGCTCTTTCCCACGCTTGGTAACAGTGATGACAACGCCCTGCTACCAACTCGCTAATGTTAGCACAAAAATAGACCACAGAAAAAGGGAATACCAGGGAAAATAGGTGATAACTGAAGGAGGGGAGGTAAGTGGGGAAGGAGGGGATGTGGAGGAGTGATATTTGGCATGGCCCAGGGGCAAAACAATTTTTTTTTTTTTTTTTTTTTTTGGTGTGTTTTAAATGGATTTTTTTAGGCCCAGGATCTTAAGAGTCTTCCCGCAATCGCCCGGGGAAACTCTTAAGAGTCTTCCTGCACTTGCCGGGTTAAAGCCTGTTAAATCCGTAGAAATTGAATGTCAGTGGGCGGGAGCGCGAGGGGCCTACCTCCGACCCCCTGCACGTCCGTCAGTGCACTGAGACCTGAGCCCCGGGTCTCAGCAGTGCTGCCAAAGGCAAAAAAGTGCTACATTGCTAATAAATAGTGAGTCTATGGTAGCACTGCGGATGAACCCCACAAGCTACGAAGCTCATTCTAGTATAATTTTCAAGCTATTTTTGGCTGAATACTTTTCATTTCATGCAGACACTTCATTAATCATTCAGGAATGCCTGAATATGCCCTAAATAGCCCAAATATGCCCGCAGCATAAATGTTAAGTTAAATGCTATCGATAAATGAGTTTCAAAATTAAAAACATAAGATTGCGTTATATTGATACTCCCGGAAACATATAATATAGGGCAGGTGAATAATGCAGTAATGTGTCAGAAATATGCCACAGTATCATTTTTCTCACACATGGATGCGGACGTTGGA
Organism: Paralithodes platypus; assembly: GCA_032716605.1. Taxonomy (NCBI): domain Eukaryota; kingdom Metazoa; phylum Arthropoda; class Malacostraca; order Decapoda; family Lithodidae; genus Paralithodes; species Paralithodes platypus. The sequence goes on along the minus strand of CM064508.1, from coordinate 22,890,049 downwards.
TTTAATTTTAGATTAAGTGTAATATGGGCCACCGACGGGATCATCGCCTTTAGGACACTGCTGCTGGTTATGTGTTGCTGTAGTATTTATATGTTATATTGCTATCTTTCAATGGAGGCTATTGTTGAACGCGTCTTTCTTTCTCTGCCTGAATGAGTTAACAATTGTCTAACAGCATCTCTCTCTCTCTCTCTCTCTCTCTCTCTCTCTCGCAAATGCACAGACATTCATATAAATATATATATATATATATATATATATATATACATACGACTTAAATTGCTTCAAACTCCGTGTGTCCAGGCATTTTGGCTCAAACGTCCCTTGATTTTGGCCCTGTCATTCGTTCAACTATGGGGGAGGCACTCCCTATAGGCAGTTCTGCCTTTTGCCTCCCTCAATCACATAGAAAAAAAACAAAAAAAAACAAAAAAAATATATATGAAATATATATATATGTATATATACAGTATATATATATATACATATATTATATTACAGTATATATATATATATATATATATATATATATATATATATATATATATATATATATATATATATATATATATATATATACATATATATATATATATATATATACCGGTATATATATATATATATATATATATATATAATGTATGCATGGATGTATATTATTATATATAAGAAAAATAGAAAAATAGAAAAACATGTGTCCATTTTTTAACTATATTTTGGACTTCTCTCAGTCTATCTTCAGGTTAGTTATCCATGATACAATTTTATTTAAATATAACTACTAAGTACGGGTGGATCAACACAAACACATAAAATAAATAATATACAATAACACTCATTACTTACCAATAATGACTCCCGTGTTACACATAAGGAGTTATCACATAAAGTGAGCTCTAAGAACGGAATAATGTTGGGCGACAATAATATACGAGTAATGCCACAACTAGTGATTATAACTATTATCTGTTTCAAGAGTTAACAAACTTTAAACATAGTTCCTGTAATATATATTGTAATGTATTACAATATATATACCGAATACCAATTTAATTAAATATAATGTATGTATAAAGATAAATGTACTAAGTTTCAATTCTGTCTCATACATTTAAAGTGAAGTGGCAGACGGCCACAAGCTATGTATACTTCCTTACGTGTAACACGGGAGTCTTTATTGGTAAGTAATGAGTGTCATCGTATATAATAAATCATATGTGTTTGTGCTGATCCACTTTTACTTAGTAGTTATATTAAACTATGAATGTATCATTATTTTAAGATGACATGAATGATAACCTTAAGATGGACTGAAAGAAGTCCAAAATATAGTTAAAAAATGGAGATGTGTTTGGCTCTCATCCTTCTATTTATCTTTAAAATACGCTACCTAGGAGGTCAGCCTGTTACTGACGTCACTGATGTACACACACACACACGCACAGACACAGACATACACACACACATACACATATATATATATATATATATATATATATATATATATATATATATATATATACCCACAAATGTGTTTATATGCTATCGTTCCATACTATTCTAGTATAATCATCAGAGTTTATGACAAAAAACAGGTTAGTTTAGAATTAAATTCACCAAGTTATATTTTCACAATCTTAATAGAGAAAATTAATTTAAGTAAGTGAAATTAACCAACATATGCTAAAATAAACTTGGACACAGTGGAATGAGGACAATATTACAATAACTAAAAAAAATGCAAATTACGTGAGCACACAAAAATTATACATTTGTTTTTATAATTAGTAAATTATTTATAAATAGAAAATGTACAAATTATTTGAATATCTTGTCTTACGGAAGTCCAAATATCTAAATAATCAATACCATTGTAAATAAACGAGTCATGAACAATGATTGACTTATACAAAAATAACTAAATGTTAGAAGAAAGTCATTTCAATCAGTGTAAATCATCAATTAAAAATCAGTCATATTCAATACATATAAAAACACATCTTGTATATTAAATATGCAAGAAAACAAACAGAACCCTCAAACAGCTTAGTTTTACAGAGATACACATAATTATTAAATATCTAAGAACACATCAACTGGGTAAAAGACTCGTGACTACCGATCTCAGGCTCGGAATGTAAGTATACAGACACTCCATATCCTGCTCCCACGAGCACCTACCAAGGACTGAAAACATTGAGGCAGAAAATGTATGATAATTATCGAGTGAATTATATTGTATGGCAAAGAAGGGTGGCTTGGTGCTATGTGCACCTGTTTATAATAGTGAATTATATTTTATGGCAAAGAAGGGTGGCTTGGTGCTATGTGCACCTGTTTATAATAGTGAATTATATTTTATGGCAAAGAAGGGTGGCTTGGTGCTATGTGCACCTGTTTATAATAGTGAATTATATTTTATGGCAAAGAAGGGTGGCTTGGTGCTATGTGCACCTGTTTATAATAGTGAATTATATTTTATGGCAAAGAAGGGTGGCTTGGTGCTATGTGCACCTGTTTATAATAGTGAATTATATTTTATGGCAAAGAAGGGTGGCTTGGTGCTATGTGCACCTGTTTATAATAGTGAATTATATTTTATGGCAAAGAACGGGGGCTTGGTGCTATGTGCACCTGTTTATAATAGTGAATTATATTTTATGGCAAAGAAGGATGGCTTGGTGCTATGTGCACCTGTTTATAATAGTGAATTGGTCAGATTTTCTGCTACAAATGTTTTTCTAATGTTCATGTAATTAAAGACTAAGTTTTGACTTCGCCGATTCATTATGCAAGTGTCATAAATACCCATTAATATATCCTCGGCACTTCTGCCTACTGCGTGCAGACCCCCCAGTTGTCCAGGAGGTGGGAGTGTCCTGTTGTTGAGAGAGTCCTCCAGTTCTGTTCTTGCCATCTGATTGTTCACATCTTTCGCATTCTTCTTTCCTCTCTTTACCTAATTGTATCTTTACTACTTAACCTTCAAGCTTTAATTAATTAATCTCGCGCATGTTTACCTTGTATGGGTACTAGTTGCAGTTTGCATTTTCTTTGTATATATTATTTGCGTTTGCACCGCGACTTTTAAATGTAGGGGACGTGAGAGGCTTGCGGAATAAACATGTGGTTGCACGCACTGGGATGAACCCTAGCATCTCGTCGTGTAGGTTGTTGTTTAGGATGTACATATTGTTAGTTACTCCTTTTGTTACCCACCGTGGATATAAACCGACAAGGTAGGGTTATCTTCCTGAGCTTGGGGAAGTTTGGCTTGGGGTATCAGTTAGTAGTACTATTCCTGCATTTCCCCTCCTAATTAGTTAGTGTGCCAGCCTTTTTTCAGTACTGTAGCTTTATTAGTCTCTCTACAAGCTGCGTACAATATGGTGATGTGTAAGATGTACTACTACATGTCATAACTCCTCTTTCTTGTGTTGGCCGATTCACAGTATCAGCTGGGAGATTTCAATTATTTTCCCGTATTGTTTGGTAATGCACCGATGTCCACTCCTGGTGGTGTTTTGACGTTGAAACCAAGTTAGGAAGGCGTTTGTGAGTCTCCTTAATTAGGTAATATAAGGGTAAACCGTTTGGGAGGTTTCCTTATGGAGTTATAGATTTAGTTTATTGTAGTTTGTTAAGCAGCTTGAAGACTACTGGGTCGATTCTGCTCTGCTTTGCTTCTCTCGTACATGTAGATTGGTAGATATAAAATATATATGGTAGCCGCCACCACCTGTACATTCTTATTTAGGTAAAGGAAAAGATGTATCCAGCCACATACTTATTGAAGTAAATGAATGATTAAAATATAACAAGGAGAATTTCCCTATGTCTGGAGGATATCTCCGGGCTGTGATCGTGCCCATATCTTGAGTCTATAATTATCTAGTCAAAACTCTCTCCTCCCTCTCTTCTTACCTCCCCACACACACCCCTAACATGATTGTGATGTTAACTTCCGATCACATGAGCAGTGCCTCGTGAGATCAAAAGTGCGAGGTGAGCTCAAAAGTGCGTGAGAAAGAATCGACATGGTAAAAACTAGAAGGAGGAAGTTACAATGATTTAACCTTCAAATTGTACAGTCCCTCGCTTAAATACATAGACCACTGCAAGTAAATCACCTTAAAATTATATGAGAGTTGTAATAATGATTCCTATAATAAATATTGAATATAAAATGTAATAGGTTGCGTTTTGCATTATTTGTTATGGGAAGGTTATAGCTGGCATATCGGTTTAAACTAGAGTACAGTAAGGTAAACGATTCATACTGAGGCTTTGCTATGCGCGTATAGCCTTTTTAGCTTGTTTTCGAGCCTGGGACGTTCGTTAGACTCCAAGAGAGTTTGTATTGCGATTTGGAGTGGCATTTGGTGTAGATAGCTTATGCTATCCAAGAATATAGTATTGTTATATATATATATATTGAAACCAGCACTGAGTCGTATATATTGGGACGTGTTTCGGCTTACACAAAAGCCACCATCAGTCACAAAACAAAGACAAGCCCAGGATCCACACACTACAGCCGTCTACAGGTAGACTGGCCAGCGAGGAGTGGGGTACTCAGTGACGTCACGCCCGCCTTCACCCAGGGCTCGCTCAACACTCCCACTCTCCCACTCCCTTGGCTATGTTTATCGCTCCTTTTCGTTAGTTGTTGAGCAAAATGTTCATATTTTCTTTGAAAATATAAATGCAACTAGTAATATTGTGTGTAACTTTGTGATTATACTATTTTGTAACAATTAAGAAGGGGAAAGATCAACCACTTAGTAGGTGAATTTCATGGAATATAATAATTAATATCATATACCTGGGTACATACAAATATAAATTACTACATGCTGTAGGGTAATTAATATCATATACCTGGGTACATACAAATATAAATTACTACATGCTGTAGGGTAATTAATATCATATACCTGGGTACATACAAATATAAATTACTACATGCTGTAGGGTAATTCCATGATGCTAGCCTACATTCAGTAAACTTATATACTAAAACCAAAATTAATTACAATTTCACCCTAGGTGTGGTTGGGTTTTCATTATCAGCATTATGTCCCCTATGATAGAATTCTTTAAAGAGGCAAGCACGACCATTTAGTGATGCACTGCATATTTGTAAATGTGATTCTACAGTAACCTAGAAACCTTACACAAATTAAGAATATCTATCAGTAATAAGTTAAAAGAAAATAAAGTATAGAAATAGGAAAGACATACATAATGAAAATGATTAGACTAAAAAAAAACTTATTACAAATCCAACATATCTGTAACACGCTTACATACAAAATAGGCTATAGGCTAGGTAAGATATATTGTTTGCCTAATGTAGAATACCGTTTTTTTATCTTTTGTTGAAAGTTACCCCGTATTTTGGGATAATGCTTAACTCACTAATAATATAAAAACGTATTATTAAGGACAAACATTATTTTATGTGATGATTTTCATCTTTCTTTCCATGTTTACATGTATTTACCTATTGTTCCTTGTATGAAATGACGCTGTTCAGGTGTTTTATCCTAAAGAAGATCGACATTTTGGCAAATAAATGGATAACAACTAAAGGTAAAGTCGCCAGTTATTTTTTCCTTCTTGAAGCCATTCACCATGGACAGCTTTGAATATTTCTCGCATGTTGGTCAACTGAGACAAAACAAAAAATCCTTTGTGGGTATAGGGGAGGTGTTGCGGAGTGGTCTTGCCACTGGACTGGTAATCCAATGGACCCGGGTTCGAATCCCAATATGTCAATGGGAAGATATTATTGGGATGGAATTTGTGCTGTACCTAGTATCAGTGCATTACCACAGCACACCGAAATGCCAAAACAAAAAATACCCTCATTGTTCCCTGATTAAATAGCATTGTATGAATATTCCCATATTCAAAAATATGCTACAGGGGGCAATGCCTAGTGAGTTAATTGCTGAATAGGTGGTGTTCTGAGAGTGAGGGTCCGAGTGTGGGGAATGAGACTGTGAAGCACAGAGGCGAGGCGGCTTCAGAGATGGGATTGCTTCGAGCCGTGAAGCTTCGCTTGTCTCACTCCCTAGACTGGAGCAAGACCTCACGGGCCTCACCGTGTTCAGCGGTAGAGTGTAAAGGCTATCAGCCTATGTCCGAGAGGAAGTAGTTGGAATATAGAAAAAAATAAAAATAAATACAAGGTGACCTCTGATAACCACTTCTGTCTACGATGTGACCTCTGATCTTGTTTCCTAAGAAGGGATACTTTAAGGAAAACCTCCTAACCATATAGCCAACAACATACTGTAAAGACTGTTCTTCAGTGAGAGTGCTGGTACATTATTATTTTTGTTATTTTCACAAATTCACATATATCTAAAACAAACAAAAATCATACTCATCACCTACTTAAGAATATAAGAACATAAGATCGCGGGAAACTGCATAAGGCCATGCGGCCCACACGAAGCAGCTCACATTCACCCCCAGCACATATCATCCATATGGGAATCCAACTTACGCTTAAAGCTTTCATCTGTTCCTGAGCTAATCACTGCTCTGGGCGGTCCATTCCACATGTTAACAATTTATCCCCAAACCAGTGCTTTCCTATATCTTTCCTAAATCTAAACTTATCTAACTTGAAACCATCTGAGCGGGTTATGTTGCTGTTCTTTAGCTTTAATACCTCATCTATATCGCCGTTATTTATATGTTTATCCATTTAAATACCTCTATCATGTCTCCCCTACTTCATCTTTCTAGTGAGTGCAAGCCTAAGACTTTCAACCTCTTCTCATACTATAAGTTTCTAATATTACAGTATGTATAATTTTCGTCATTCTTCTTTGGACTGCCTCTAAAGGGTCGATATCCATTCTGTAATAAGGGCACACAAATGGACAGCATAGTCTAAATGGGGTCTTACTAGTGCTAAGTATAGTTTTAAGAAAACTTCATCAGTCCTGTTGCTAACACTCCTAGATATGAATCCTAGAACTCTATTTGCCCTGTTCCTAACACTTATACATTGTTTTCTGGGTTTCAGATCATTACTAACGAGCACCCCCAGATCCTTCTCACACTCTGAGTTATCCAATTCTACAATGTCTACTTTGTATTTCGCTTCTAAGTTATGATTTCCAATCCTTAAAACCTCACATTTATCTACATTGAAACTCACCTGCCAATTTATGGACCAATCATGCAAATGATAGAGATCCTTTTGAAGTCATTCCCTGTCGCTAGCTGACTCTATTATCCTACCCATCAGCAAATTTACTGATCCTACTCTTTATGCCTAAGTCAAGATTATTCTAAATATAATGTCTTTGAACAATAGACCTAATAAGCACATCTTTAGGCGTAACTCACGGCCGTTAGCCTTATGTTTTTTTTTTTTTTGACCAGTTTTACCCAAGAAGTATTATTCATTTTCGGAATCCTGAGTGATGTTGCTTTTATTGCTGAGCAATAAATACACTATCCTTACCAACATCTGTTGTTTTAGTCTGTGATTGAAACTGACAGCATCTGGATGATGGTAAGGTCTGCTCATCTGTCTTATACAACCAAACAAATAAAATAAATAAAAATAATAATGTGTTAAGTGTCCTGAATTAACCTTCTTGTCATGATAATTTCAAGGTTATGAGTAACTTTGAGCATTTCAAGAGTCGTATAAGGAAAAGGCAAGACAAAACTACTTGCTGAAATATGTAGTGGGCTGAAATAGAACTATATTCTGATCATAATGCGGATCATTTTATGCAAGTTGCTTAGCTGTTCTTACAAATGCAGACCAGGTGCACAGTGCTTTCCTATCGCTTGATATGGAAGAATTAATTAAATCCAAACATGTATCTGTTGTTAATATGAAGCTTGCAGTTTCATTCTAGTTTGTGCTGATTAAATTACCTCTTTCTCCTTAATACATTATTGCATACTTTTTATTTACTCAGGCACTCAGGCATACCGGTACTTTATTCTTTGTAGTTTGTTGTCCTTAAACATTTAGGTGAGTTTCACTAAGTTTGTAAGCTAAGCCATATTCAGACTTAGTTATCATGAACATTTCACGAATGCATTCATCTGATACAATGTCTCCATTCTTCACCAAAAATCCTGAATTTAGGAGATTATTTCTAATTAGGTTGAATAGATGAGATACATTATCAAACACACAATTCTTATTATATATTCTGCATATTTATCTCCTTACTAATCAATTCTTACACATCTAGTATTGTATATATTGCATAATATGCAATGCATGATTATTTTTTTATTATTATAATAATAATAATTATTATTATTATTATTATTATTACTTCATGATGATGATTCCTATGATTATTTTTAATAATATTGTTAATGTATCGGCGATGTTAGTGACAGCGATTTTTTTTAGCAGTGTGGTGAAGATTGTTACTATCACTGTACTGCTGTTTTTTTCAGATGTCATTATCATTGGTATTTTATTGCATTATTCTATTTAGCAGTAGGCCTACTGTATAGCAGTACACATGTAATGATCTGCCACAAGCAATGTTATGACGGTATATTGCTGTACTCATGACAAACAGTGTACCTTATCTGTAAAACTGTATAGTTGTTACACCTGTTATCTGTTATCTGTTATAAAAATCGGCACCTGTAAGTGGCACCGATTAGCGTGTCACCCATCGGTAATTTGTGTAGGGTTTTTTCCCCTAGATAAGTTGCCCGCCAAGGCTATCGAGTCCCATCTACCCGGAAACACCCCTTTCAGATACCAGGGGGACAGCTATCATCAGAGACACCCCTATTACAGGGGGACCACACCCGTTTCAGATACCAGGGGGACAGCTATCACCAGAGACACCCCTATTACAGGGGGACACACCCCTTTTAGATACCAGGGGGACAGCTATCACCAGAGACTCCCCTATTACAGGGGGACACCCCTTTAGATACCAGGGGGACAGTTATCACCAGAGACACCCCTATTACAGGGGGACCACACTCCTTTAGATACCAGGGGGACAGCTATCACCAGAGACACTCCTATTACAGGGGACCACACCCCTTTCAGATACCAGGGGGACAGCTATCACCAGAGACACCCCTATTACAGGGGGACACACCCCTTTAGATACCAGGGGGACAGCTATCCCCAGAGACACCCCTATTACAGGGGGACCACACCCCTTTTAGATACCAGGGGGACAGCTATCACCAGAGACACCCCTATTACAGGGGAACTACTAGCATAATACTGTCACCATCACTACTACAACTGTCACTACCATAACAATTACTACTGTCACCATTACCACTACTACTATGACCATCATCTCTACTTTTATCACCATGATCACCACTATCATCACCATCATCGTTGCCTTCTTTGAACAAATACTGCACTCAACATGTAAAGTGAGTAGCGCTGAGCAGGTACTGGGTATAATGAATTAGGCTTTATCAGTGAGCCAAGTAGTCAGGTCAGGACAGACCCAAAGGCGCCAGAGACGTCACGCTCACTCCTCGCCCCCCACATGGCCAGGGCTGGCCGGTTGGCGATTTTTTTGTTTTCGTCAGTTTAGGCAAACAAGACACGCGTCACCACTGTACACTCAGAAGTTTGGCAACACTGCCCCACCATAATCGCCACCTAAATCAACATCCTAACCACCTAACCTATCCTAACCTTATATAATGTTATATAACTAAACTAACAAAATAAAAATATAAAATACACTAGATCCTAACCTAACCTAACCTAATATAATCTAATTTTATATAACTAAAATAACAAAATAAAAATATAAAATACATTAGATCCAAGTGGGATCGAACACTGGTTTTCCTGTTTATGAGGCCTAATCTCTACCAACTGAGCTACGAGGCGACATGCTAAGAAAGGTTTGAAGGCTATATTTAAACGAAGTGGCTACGGGACACCACCAGTGGTGTCCCGCAGCCCAGCCAGTGAGGCTGGGCTACGGGACACCACTGGTGGTGTCCCGTAGCCCAGCCACACTGGGTAGGCTACGGGACACCACCACAAGTGTTTTCGTATTTATCGCCATATAATTCAGCCAATTAGACTGTTGAATCGAAATTCTTTGGATTATTATTTATATTATCATTAAAAACGGACTTTATTAAATTATAATCCTACATGTTGTATATACAGACCTATTCCACACTCAACTCCCTACGCCACACACACTCACACATACCTATTTATACATATAACTAGGCTTATATATAGCCGTTATATATGTGTGTATATTCTTCGTCTTACATATCCATCGTTCTTGATCGCACTATGGCGCTAGGTAGCCTGTTCCACAGGTATATACAACTCTTACCAAACCAGTATTTGCCTATATTTTTTGAAACGAAATGTATCTCATTTGAAACCATTTGTTTGAGTTTTCTCGCTATCGCTGAGCTTCAGTACATCTTTCAAATCCCCTGTATTTAGCCTATCTCACTTACCCACTTGAACACCTCTATCATATCTACCATATCGTATCATATCATATCTAACTCTGCGTCTTTCTAACGAATGTAAGCCTAGCTTCTTCAACCTGTCCTGTCTTCATATGGAAGATTTCTAATATTACAGATTATTATTGTCATTCTCAGTTGTACTCTCTCCAAGGAATCTATGTTCATTCTCTAATAGGGACTCCAATTTTGAACAGCATAATCCATGTGTAGCCTCACTAGCGCTAGATAAAAGTTCAAGATTACTACTTATTACGTCTGCTGTTCTGTTACTCACACTTCTAGATATACATACCAGAACTCTATTTGCCTTATTTCGAACACTGATGCATTGATTTCGTGGTTTCAAATCACAGTTGACGATGATTCTCAAGTCTTTTTCATTATTTGAGTTAGTTATATCCACGTTATCGAAATTGTATACTGCATTTCCTATCGATTTACTCAATTTTACTACACTGCATTTACTTACATTGAACTTCATCTGCCAGTTTACTACCCATTTGTGTAATATGTCTAAATCTATTTGGAGTGTTTCCATTTTAGTGTCATCTGTAAATTTACTGATTTTGCTAGTTATTCCTACATCAAGGTTCTCTCTCTCTCTCTCTCTCTGAGAGAGAGAGAGAGAGAGAGAGAGAGAGAGAGAGAGAGAGAGAGAGAGAGAGAAAGAGGTACAATTTACAAGTAGGTGTTAATTTCCTGGATTACCTGGATTAGCTTGAGATCTTAAGGTAAAGGGTCCAGGTACGCTGGTATCCAGAGATTGGTCAGCGGTTTTTTTTCTCGCAACCTTCGCCCGCACTCACATGGTAGCAATATAAATGGTTTATAATGCTATAGATTTACCAATTACCATCCCTATCCTAAATTAACCAAACATCACATTTGGATGCCAATAATCACCAGACAACAATTATGCATCATCAATTGAGAAATTTTACCTATTATCTTATGTTGATTCACTATATAAACACACACAAACTCATGCACATTCACATTTTCACGCACAAAATCATTCAGGAACACATATTCGTATTCCTACCCACAATGTCATTAACTCGCATTGCGTGTATTCACCTTATAATAATAATAATAATAATAATAATAGTTCTTAAAGCTAGCGCATGCTAAGCTAGCTAAGGATAGCTCAATAAGGCCGATTAGGCGTATTCCCATTGGGGTCCTGTACTACTACCCCATCCCTTTGCTCATGAGGGATGGTAACGACTCAGTGCTTGTGAAAAATCTTTAATGCGCCGAGCGTGGGCGCGAACCCGGGCCTTCTGGGTGGAAGTCCGAGACGCTAGTCACTACACCAAGCGAGCCGAACAAGTTCGTTGATTTATATTCATATATCTACACACACACTTTTAGATTACCACTCGACAACGCACATATATTCGAACATACATTCACAATTACACACTCGCCTTCCCAATCAGAATACACACGCCCACACATTGATATTCCCTCCCACAATCGCACCCACACTCTAATGTTCTTTCAGAACCACACGCACAAATACATATTCGCATTCCTAATCACAAACCCAAACACACATTCAAAAGACAAGTCATGTGAATGACTCTCATTCTCTCTCTATCACATACACACATACTCACACTCACACTCACACACACACAAACATATTGTACATTCATTATTAATTTTGTACATCAATTATACAAACACATATTTCCACTCACAAACGTACAGGCTTTATGCTCGTACATGCACATTCCTACTCGTGCATGCAAGCTTGCACTGCGCCCCCCCCCCCCCCCAACTGGCCTACGCAAGGCAGATCCAGCTCACACCCAATTAATTCATTAAGCTATTCAGTTTTTTCTTGAAAGCCTACTGCTACTGAGCTGATCACTTTACAGTGTACTTTGCAATTTCTTTCACAAATATATAATTGTGTTCCTTCCAAATTATGACCCAAACGTACATGCCATAACAAACGCACATACATACTCATGTAGACATGCATTTGAACATCCATATAACATTCGTAAACAAACATTTATTTACGCACATATACTGTATTTGCATTACTTTACATTACATTCACAAACATATTAATTTACACAAACACATGTAACTATCCACACATTGACGCACTTGTGCTTGTGAACGTCGTCAAGCTGTCTTATAGCACGTTATGCAAGTATGAATGACTTTACTTCTGTTTGATCATTATACCATAATGGTAACAGATATGTAGACAATAGACATGTGGAATAGGCTACCTAGCGCCATTGTGGGATCAAGAACGACAGAGAGTTTCAAAATAAAATTAGATAAACGTATACACGAGATGGGTTGGGTGTGAGAGGGATCTGCCTTGTTTTGGCCAATCGACTGTCTGCAGACTCCCATATGTTCTTATAAGATGGATATGTAAGACGAAGAATATACACAGATATATAACGGCTATATATAAGCCTAGTTAGATGTATAAATAGGTATGTGTGAGTGTGTGTGGCCGTAGGGAGTTGAGTGTGGAATAGGTCTGTATATACAACATGTAGGATTATAATTTAATAAAGTCCAACGTTTTTAATGATAATAAAATAATAATCCAAAGAATTTCGATTCAACAGTCTAATTGGCTGAATTATATGGCGATAAATACGAAAACACTTGTGGTGGTGTCCCGTAGCCTACCCAGTGTGGCTGGGCTGCGAGACACCACTGGTGGTGTCACGCAGCCCAGCCAGTGAGGCTGGGCTGCGGGACACCACCAGTGGTGTCCTGTAGCCCAGCCTCACTGGCTGGGCTGCGGGACACCACTGGTGGTGTCCCGTAGCCACTTCGATATTTAAACGCGGTTGAGCCGAGCGGTGGGACTCTGCTGCCAAACTTCTGAGTGTACAGTGCCGCATGGCCGGTGTGCCTAAACTGACGACAAAAACAAAATTCGCGCCCGGTTGACCTGTTAGTGTGTGGATCCTGGACAAGCCCACATAAATTGCTTGAAATAAAATAAAAAATCCGATATGATTATGTAAGGATTATAAATTAAATATTTGTAATAATTAGTTACTAATAAAGGGATGGTACTTGAAGGGGAGTAAAAACTGAAGTTCCGATTACAATCGTGCGAAATGTCGTCGAGGTCAAATTGATATATAATAACGAAGTCTATAAAATATTTCCAAAACGAAATGATCTGGTGATAGTAAATACATTTACATATTTGGACTACATTATTTCTTCTTCTCAGCATGACAATGATGATGTTGATTTACGACTAAAAACCTGTTATTCAAGTATTAATATAGTATTCAGAAACATTTGTATATCTGCGTAAACTACTATTGATCAAGAGATTTGAACATTTTTAGAACCTTGAATGTATATATTATTATGTATTTATTTGGACTAGTAACTAAATTAATACAAATACGGTTTCCTTTGTATAATATTATGTCAATATTATGTCAATTTTAATATATTAATGTGCAACAGGTGTAAATATACAATCAATTGAATAATTTATAATTTTTGTACTGTTCCACAATTTTCTTCTTGTATATGTAACGTGTACATGAATGCAAATTGTGCATGTATTATGAAATTAAGACAATTGAAATTAATTGAATATACATACATATAATAAATATATATATATATATATATATATATATATATATATATATATATATATATATATATATATATATATATATATATATATATGTTAGTATAGCCAGGTAATAGATTCTCTTTTAAACAGACGAGGTTAAAGGCAATAGCAGTTTCAGCATTTAGTATTTTATTGTTACAGTTTTCAATATTTCTAACAATTTTCCTCTGGGGTTCAGAGATGAGGTACAACAGGTTAGCAAAATTCATGGTGGATCCAACGTTTCACAAGTAAACATCTTGCATCTTCAGGGAATGGGCAGGTAATGATTAGTTTTTTTTTTTTTTTTTTTTTTTTTTTTTTTTTTTTTTTAGGAAGGAGGGAGAATAAGTAGAGGGTTTGGTCAGGAAGGTAAAGTAGGAAATTATGAAGTACAGTAGAAGGCAGAAAGTTAGTGGGCCGGCCACCTTGCTGTATTTATTTTGGTTTTTGCATATTTTTACATAATTCTTCTGCCTTAGGCAGGTAAAGCTAAGCTAGTTTTTCTTAAAATTTGTGTTTACATGATGTACTTTGGGATTCGTTTAGGTTTAGGTGAACATTTTATCATTATAATAATGTATTGGATTTACAGTTTTATGAACTTAAGTATTAAGTGTATAGTGGATCTGGTTCATTTCTTCCTATAGCAGTTAGGCTGCTAGGAAAGTTCCTATTAAAATTGTTTATATGTTGGTGTCTTTCTCTTAAATCATTGTATAAGTTTTCATTTATTAGTTCAATTCTTTCCCAGATCTTTTTCGCTCTATGGTACAGTTTAACATTTAATGGGCTTATTATTGCTATGTGGTGTAAATCTTGGGTTGTATGTAAATAAGGGTATCTTGTATTTGTTGCAAATCTGAGAGCTTTGTTTTGTACTCGTTGTAATGTTAGTATTTGTGATTTGCTGAGAGCCAGTGTAGGTATTGGGGGGTATTCAAGGATTGGGAGGACTAAGGCTTTTATTAAATGTATTTTAATAGGTGTACTGAGGTTTCTAAAACGGAAGAGTTTGCTCAGGGCATGGATAGCTCTTCCCTTTCTTTCACTTACGTTAGTGATATAGCTTGTACTTGAGATTTTAAGTCCAAGAGATTTTCCATTTTGTTGGAAGTTAACTAGGTTTTCATTTATTACCAAGTCTTCATTGTTTTTGGAGCCGATTGGAATGATGGCGAACTTATTGACATTAGTTTTAATCTTCCATTTTTTTTCATATGTATTAATTGTCTCAACTTCTAGTTTTGTTCTTGCGTTCATCATGTGCTTGGATTTTCCCTGGTAATGGATTATCTGGGTGATATCGTCCGCATAACTGATATTTAGTCCTGTGTGAGAATTAGGTGTATCTCTGGTGTATATTATGAAGAGAGTGGGTGACAAGACGCTGCCCTGAGGTACTCCACAACTTAATTGAAAGTACTCACCAAGGTAAGAGTTTATTTTAACTCTGGCTTTTCTGTCATCCAGAAAATCGCATAAGAGTTTTTCTATGATGACAGGCAAGTCCAGATGTAGAATTTTGTACTTTAGTCCTTGGTGCCATACTTTGTCAAAAGCCTTAGTAATGTCTCTCAGGACTAGGTGGCATTGTCCCACGTCCGCTTTGCTTAAGGCAATTTGTTCTGTTATTACTGCAAGTGCGTGTGTGGTGCCTCTGTGTTGTCTGAAACCGTATTGATTATTGTTATGTTTGTCGTTTATTTCAAGATGAGTTCTTAATCTTGTGTTTATAACTCTCTCGAAGATTTTGCCGGGAACTTCAAGGAGCGAGATTGGGTGGTAATTGTTTGGATTGTGGGGTGTTTTTCCTGGTTTTGGGATCAATTTGATGGTTGATTTTTTGAATGTGTCTGGAAAGTAGCCTGCAGAGAGTGAAGCATTAAAAATATTTCTTAATTTTGAAATTGAAGATTCTGGGAGGTGTGTCAGTATAGTTTTGTTGATCCCACTTTCTCCTGGACAGGTATTTTTTGTGTTTTTTATGATGGCTTTAATTTCTGTGTTTGTTATGGGTTTCGTGAGGAAGCTCTGCTCATCAAGTCTGGAAAAGTCTGCTTGATGGTATGGAGTTGTGCGATTGAAATTTTCTTGCATATAGTTGTTAACTCTGTCGTTGTTTTCGTCATCCTCATCATCACTGTCTTCCTCTTCTTCGTTGAGTACTCTCTCCCAAATTCTTCTGTGGATTGTTTCTTGGCTTTGTTCGTCAAAATTTTTGTTATTTTGCTCATCTATGATGTAATGAGTTGGTGGGCTGACTTCTCCAGTCAGTGATTTGAATTTTCTCCAGAAAACCTCCGGTTCAGAGTATGTAGCTGTTAATTGTGTGAGTGTGTTTTCCCAGTGTATGTTTGCTTCTTCTTGTAAAGTGTGTCTTAGTGTGTTTTGGAGTGTTTTGTATCTGTTGTAATGTACATTAGTCCAGCCATGAGTGTTTGCATGATGTCTGAGTGCAGTATATTGTTGTATTAATAATTGTGTTTCATGGGTAGGTGTAGTGCCTGTTAATTTCTTGAGTCTTGTGTGTGGTATGCATGTGTTGATTGCTTGATTGATTGTGTTATACCATGTATCAATCTCTGTATCAATTTCTTCTAGTGTGGCTTCGTTTAGTTCAGTTTGTGTTGTGTGTTCTTCTATGTTTGTTTGAAAATCATCCCAGTTTGTCGCTGGAATGTTAGGACGTGGGGCTGCGGGGATGTAGATGGGGGCTGTACTGATTTGGGTTATAATCATTGTGTGGTCACTTGTTGTTAGTGGCCCTTGTTTTATATTAATATTGTGATATGTGTTGTAATTAGTCAGCATTGTGTCTGGAGTTGTGGCTGAGTTGGCGGTGAAGAATGTTGGAAAGTGAGGTCCTATATGTTGAATTATTCTGTCTAATATTAATTTGTGTAGTTGTCTTCCTGTTGTGTTGGTATGTCTGTATCCAAATGTTGGGTGGTTTGCATTTAAGTCCCCAAAAAGGTATACCGGTGTATTTCTTCTGAATAATGCTATGTAGTCTGGTGTGGGGATAAACAGTCTACTTGGTGGTATGTAGTCTGTAGCTATTATTATTGGACCTGTTTCTGTTTGAATTTGTACTGCTAGTGTGTTCGTCAAGAAGTCATCTGTGATTTTGTGTTGTAATTCTTGTCTAATTGCAATGGCAGTGCCATCCATGTGTCTGTTGTATATGTTTGATTTTATTACTTTAAATCCTGGGATCTTTAGACTTTCTTCATTTTTAACACCATGACTTTGTATTAGTATTATGTCTGGTTTGAGTTGTAGATATGTGTTGACTAACTCGTG
Organism: Paralithodes platypus; assembly: GCA_032716605.1. Taxonomy (NCBI): domain Eukaryota; kingdom Metazoa; phylum Arthropoda; class Malacostraca; order Decapoda; family Lithodidae; genus Paralithodes; species Paralithodes platypus. The sequence continues at coordinate 22,872,615 of CM064508.1, read as the reverse complement.
CTTTCTGTTATTCCATGTGAGTACATTATGTTGAATAATTTTTAGATTTTGAGCCATGTTTGATTAAGTTGTTTTTTTCCCTTTTTGGGCTGTTGTTTGGGTGTGAGTGGGATTTGTGTGAGTTGGGATTACACGTTCATCTTTGGCTTTTTTGAGGTTAATTTCATTTACCTGATGGATGTAGTGATTTAGCGGTTTTGCAGTGCTCCTGGTGTTTCGTGCGAGTGCGGGTGTGCTTGTTAGGGCATGGGTTGACTGTGGCTGATCTTCATGTTCTTCTGTGTTATTTTGTTCATTTACCCCTGAGTCCTCTGCTTCGACGTCGACGCTGCTGACATCGGAGTCGGTAAATCCTTCACTGCTGCTGCTTAAATCTTGTTGTTGTTGTGGTTCTGGGTCTTCACTGCTGCTGCTTGATTCTTGTTGTTGTTGTATTTCTGGGTCATTGGCAATATTTTCATTATTTTTCGTCTTCTATGTTATCATTGTTGTTTGCTTGTGGTTGAGGGTCGGAAAGTATGGATTTCTTCATCTCTGTGAAATTTCCATTTCCTCTTGTAAATTTTATAGATTCTTCCAGAGTGAACTTGGGAAGTTTTAAGACTGGGAGGCCGTTTTCTTTTGTGTAAGTGGAGAAGTATTTTTGGAAGGAGCCCGGTTCTGACTCGTTTTTTAATGTGTGCTGACATCATTATTGTCATATATGCTGCGCAGTTCAAATCCACATTGCTGTTATTTCGAAGTTGTGGTTGTAGTTGTGCTGGTTGTTGTGCCTGACCATTGTTGGTTACGGTTGCGTATGTGTTGTTGGCTTTCCTCTCTTCATCTTCCTTCATTCTAGTTTCTTTCTCCTTCATTGCTGTTTTCCTGACTGGGCATTTCATTGCTAGGGTGCGATGATTTCCCTTGCAATTTATACACTTCTTTGTTGAGTTAGGAGGGCACTCCTTCCATGTGTGTTCCTTTGAACAACATTCAGAGCAAACTTTGTATTCAGGGATTTCGTTATGTGGGCAATTTGTTCTTGCATGTTGTTCAACCGCATAGCACAGAGTACAGGTTTGGATTGGGATGTACCTTTCCTGCTTTATTTGGTTTGAGGTCACTGATAGATTGAAGAGTTTTATGCCTTCTTGAGCTCGTAGGGACATTTGTGTATCTTCAAATTCTATCTTGATATTTCCTGATTGTCTCCTTCTGTCTTTGTTTTCAAATTTATAAATCTGGTTGACCTTGGCCCAGGCATTCTGCCTTTCTATTTCTGTTTTGATTAGTTCAGGTGGGTTGTTGTAAGCAAGCTCGTCTAGGTTGAAACATATAATGCTTCTCTTGCACTTGATTTCAATTGGAATGATGGGGGTGAAGCCAGCATCTTTGAGCTTGTTTACTGATTCGTGGGAGAGGATGGAATTTATGTCTTCTTCAGTGGCTGTGGTGATGACAAGACCTCCATTGGCTACGAATACTCTTGTGATGTTGTTACCTATAAGAGTTTCAATTAACTTGAGTTTTGTTTCCCTCTTGTCAGGGAGAGGGTGGCTTATTTTGAGCCTACCCATTTTGCATGTTGTTATTCCTTAATTTTACTTATAGTGTGACACAGTATCATTCCTGCCTATCCGTTGGGCTTGGCCAAAACAGTACGTTATCCCCCTTCTAAAAGATGGGAAACGCTGTATTGGATTCCAATCAGACTCCCCAATTGGGCTGCTATTCCCTATCCAAGATTTTCGCCACCCTTGTCAGTTCCCCTCTCCACCTCTCTAAAGAGGCCCCCTTGTGCAAGCCGCAGGGTTCAGTTTGGGTACTATGATAGGGACTCTATGGCTCCTATCTTGATACTGTGTCCTAAACACAATTTAGAGAAATATTTGTCTTGTCATGCCAAAGAGGCTGGCTTCAATAAAAGCGTTTTTGTTTGTAGAATTATAGTTGTCTGGATGATAGATCTTGGTGCTCCTTGAGGATTAGGGCTGCCATGGTGTTCCCTCTGATTGATCTAGAGGGTCTGGGTAGTAGTTGGATGGGTGACCGATGGATCTTGGGGCTCCTTGAGGATCAGACTCCAGTGACGTGGACGTCAGCCTCCCTCTGATTGGTCTAGAGGGTCTGGGCAGTAGTTGGATGGGTGACCGCCTGATGATCAAGAAGTCTGTCCCGTGAAAAATGCTGTTGGCAGTTTCGGCCAATCAGCTTTGAGTAGCTGTTGGAGGGTCTGGTCAGTAACTGGATGGGTGTCCCAGTTTGTAGCTGCTAGGTTGTCTCTCTCTGATTGGTTAAGAGTAACGGAAGTATATAGGAAAGGTGAAGCAAGTAATAAAAAGGTTAAGAGTAAGGACAAAGCAACATATTTATACAAAATTCGAGGATCAAGAATAGGGAGGGGGGCGGAGCTACTGGGTGTGGGGTGGCTGTTCATTGGTGGAAGGCAGTCTATTCGCGAGACGGGCACTAAATCTTATCGGTGGTTGGTTGTTGGCTGTGGGTGGCTGTGATTGGTTGGTGTTGTCAGTAGTGTGCTGATCGCGGAAAGGTACGGGAGGGGGGCACAGGGCGAGAGGAACGAGGGCAGTATGCCTGTAGCGCTTGCCTGAAGGAAGAATTTGAAGGTCTTGTGTTTGGTTGTTGATGCTGGGGTTGAGCGTTTGGATATATAGAGCTTCTAAAATAGCTAGTCTTCTGGGGTCTGATTCTTTGTCGAGTATGGTAGTTTGTTTGTCTAGGTCGGCGCGAGTTAGGGCAAGATGGTGGGGGGCTTGATAGTGATCTTTTATAGCGCCAGATTGAAGGTGGAGGGTTAGTCGACAGGAAAGGCGAGTCTGTGTCATTCCAACATAGGATAGGGGTCCACAGTCCCCAGAGGTGCAAATATGCTGGTATATCACATGATCGTCTTTCGGTTGGTTGGTGGAAATGGGGCGGTTACGGAGGACAAGGTTGGAGGTCTTAGGAGATTTGTAGTAAATAATGAGTTTTATTTTATTGTCGGGGTTGGTGGGGAGGACGTTTTTGTGAATTATTTCTTTCATAATGGATTCGTCTGTTGTGTGGTCGGAAGATATGTAGTTTCTGTAGAAAAATGTAATGTCATTGGCCGGGTTGGTGCTAGGGGGGTCTTGTTTGTACCATTTTTCTAGGTGGTGGTTGATGGCATTGGTGACGTCAGTGTTGGAATACCCATTGTTGACTAGGACCTGGGTGAGCCTTTCCTATTCATTGTGTGTGTCATTCCAGGTGGTGCAATGGGTGAGGGCTCTCCTGACATAGGCGGCGATGGTGGACTGATGGTATCGTTTAGGGCATTCACTTTCCCCATTAAGACATTGGCCATTGTTAGTAGGTTTGGTGTACACCGTAGTTTTGAAGCCGTGGTCGTGGAGGGAGACAAGGAGGTCGAGGAAGGGTAGATGACCATCGGTGGTTTCTTCGTATGTGAAGTTGAGTCCGGAGGCGGCCATGAAGCGCTGCTGGAGGTCCCTGAGTTCGCCCAGGTCCTTCACCCGCACGAAGATATCATCGATGTACCTGCAGTAGACAGTGGGCCGGTGGGCAGCCAGGAGTTCCTCTTCGATAGTTCCCATGAAGAAATTGGCGAACAGGACCCCCAGGGGGCTTCCCATCGCTACACCGTCGATTTGCTGGTACATATTCCCGCGGGGCAGAGGAAAGGGGACTCCTTGGTACATAGTTCCAAGAGCGTCTTCAGGGCCTTCTCCGGGATGTCCATGGGGGGCGTATTAGGGCAGTGGTAAACTCGACGTAGGATAAAATCTATTGTCTTGTCAACGGGCACGTTGGTAAACAAACTCTCTACGTCGAGGGAGGCGATGATGTGGTCGTTAGCAGGGGGGGCATCTCGTAGAATTTCAAGGAAGTCATAAGCAGAGTTGAGGTTGTATTGCCGAGGAACAAAAGGGGTGAGGAGTTTGTTCAGGGCCTTGGCGGTCTGGTAGGTAGCAGTAGGGATCTGTGATATGATGGGGCGGAGGGGGTTCCCGGGTTTGTGGGTTTTTATAGTACCGTAAGCATAACCTGGGGTGAATTCGCCGATGAGTTTCTTCAGGTGTACGCCATCGGCTTTGGCGTTGATAGCAGTGATGGTGGTGTTGGCTTTCCTTTTTATTTCGTCAGTAGGATTGCGAGTGATCCTTTTGAATTTGTTTTTATCACTAAGAATGTCGTCCATTTTCCGTAGGTATTCTTCTTTTCCGTGTATCACAAGGCAGGAGGCCTTATCAGCTCGTCGGATGATGATGTTGGGGTTCTCTTTAAGTTGTTTAGCGGCTTTGAAGTGGTGTTTGTTGAGGAGCTTGCTTTGGTGGGATCCCCTGGTTTTGGCGGCTTCTGCTAGTAGGGTGGGTTGTAGGGCTGGGGTGGTGGTGATCTTGCCGTCTTTCTGGGATCGTAGGATGTCATCCAGTAGGACTTCAATTTCAAGGCGTTTTCGGTGGGGTCCCGGCTTGGAAATGTAGTGGCAATTTAAGCCTTTGTTCAGTAGGTCTTCTTGATCCGGCGTTATGGTGGTGTTGGTGAGGTTAATATATCCTTTAGTTGGCTTGGGAAGTTTTATGTTTCCACCATATAGACGGGAGAGTTTTTGGATGGTAGTGTTCTCTGTTTGTCGTCTGTGTTGTTCGTTGAGTTGTTGGAGTTTTTGGTTGATTTCTGTTTTGATGTGGTTAGGGGTGGTTTCTTCTTCATCCCATTTCTGTAGCAGGGCGTCACGTTCATATCGGAGATTGGTGGTGGTCTCTCGTTTCTCAGCTAATTCTTCTCGTATCAGTTCTTCACGAAACTGGCGGGTGCTAGTACGATGTCTGGCATTCTCGTTGTGGAGTTTTATGTTAGTATAGCCAGGTAATAGATTCTCTTTTAAACAGACGAGGTTAAAGGCAATAGCAGTTTCAGCATTTAGTATTATATTGTTACAGTTTTCAATATTTCTAACAATTTTCCTCTGGGGTTCAGAGATGAGGTACAACAGGTTAGCAAAATTCATGGTGGATCCAACGTTTCACAAGTAAACATCTTGCATCTTCAGGGAATGGGCAGGTAATGATTAGAATAAGGACAAAGCAACAAAGCAACTGTCTACTGCAGGTACATCGATGATATCTTCGTGCGGGTGAAGGACCTGGGCGAACTCAGGGACCTCCAGCAGCGCTTCATGGCCGCCTCCGGACTCAACTTCACATACGAAGAAACCACCGATGGTCATCTACCCTTCCTCGACCTCCTTGTCTCCCTCCACGACCACGGCTTCAAAACTACGGTGTACACCAAACCTACTAACAATGGCCAAAGGTCTTAATGGGGAAAGTGAATGACCTAAACGATACCATCAGTCCACCATCGCCGCCTATGTCAGGAGAGCCCTCACCCATTGCACCACCTGGAATGACACACACAATGAATTGGAAAGGCTCACCCAGGTCCTAGTCAACAATGGGTATTCCAACACTGACGTCACCAATGCCATCAACCACCACCTAGAAAAATGGTACAAACAAGACCCCCCTAGCACCAACCCGGCCAATGACATTACATTTTTCTACAGAAACTACATATCTTCCGACCACACAACAGACGAATCCATTATGAAAGAAATAATTCACAAAAACGTCCTCCCCACCAACCCTGACAATAAAATAAAACTCATTATTTACTACAAATCTCCTAAGACCTCCAACCTTGTCCTCCGTAACCGCCCCATTTCCACCAACCAACCGAAAGACGATCATGTGATATACCAGCATATTTGCACCTCTGGGGACTGTGGACCCCTATCCTATGTTGGAATGACACAGACTCGCCTTTCCCGTCGACTAACCCTCCACCTTCAATCTGGCGCTATAAAAGATCACTATCAAGCCCCCCACCATCTTGCCCTAACTCGCGCCGACCTAGACAAACAAACTACCATACTCGACAAAGAATCAGACCCCAGAAGACTAGCTATTTTAGAAGCTCTATATCTCCAAACGCTCAACCCCAGCATCAACAACCAAACACAAGACCTTCAAATTCTTCCTTCAGGCAAGCGCTACAGGCATACTGCCCTCGTTCCTCTCGCCCTGTGCCCCCCTCCCGTACCTTTCCGCGATCAGCACACTACTGACAACACCAACCAATCACAGCCACCCACAGCCAACAACCAACCACCGATAAGATTTAGTGCCCGTCTCGCGAATAGACTGCCTTCCACCAATGAACAGCCACCCCACACCCAGTAGCTCCGCCCACCTACCTATTCTTGATCCTCGAATTTTGTATAAATATGTTGCTTTGTCCTTATTCTAATCATTACCTGCCCATTCCCTGAAGATGCAAGATGTTTACTTGTGAAACGTTGGATCCACCATGAATTTTGCTAACCTGTTGTACCTCATCTCTGAACCCCAGAGGAAAATTGTTAGAAATATTGAAAACTGTAACAATAAAATACTAAATGCTGAAACTGCTATTGCCTTTAACCTCGTCTGTTTAAAAGAGAATATCTATATATATATATATATATATATATATATATATATATATGAGATGACGGGGCTGAAAGGGAAGGGCAACTCAAATACTGCAGAGGTCCTGATGATGTCAGAAGAAGAACCTCTACAGCCTGCCACAACAACACAGTCTACCCCACAAAGAGGATCTACCCGTGCTTTAATTCCTGCCGGATTAACACAGTCTACCAAGAAAAGGTCCCTCCATCCGGGACCCCACAGGAGTTCAAGCCCGGACCAATCCCGAGGATGCATGCATGGCCAATGGCAAACCCCTGCACATGTACCTAAGGCAGGGAGCCAACAACCACTGCAGGTATTGTATTACGAAAATAATATTATGCAAATGCAGAACCAGGAACCAGGACAATACCTCTTCCAATGGAGCCAAGAGAATCACCTCTACAGTACCTCACATGAGGAATGGCAGTAACCAACAAAGAAGAGAATGGGACAGAATTATAACATATAAAACAGGAAATTCCAGACAAGACCAATATCATTAACCCGTTGAGCCCCGGCTAGTTATAATATTTTGTTCACCCCAGTCCCAAGCCATTTTCACTTATTTTGTTTGTTTGCTAAAATGGAAGACAAGGATGAGAAATGAAAAAAAACAAAAAAAAATCACCTCTGACATTTTTGTTGGGGGGAGGGGGGAGCCTCAAAAAAATGTGTTGAGCCAAAATGGAAGAGAATGGTGAGAAATGAACACAAACATAAAAACAAACTCATTTCGGTCATTTGGGGGTCGGGGGGGGGGGGTTTCAATAGTTCGTCTCCCCCGCATGACCACCCGCCCGGGAGCACTAGGGTAAAAACTGAGTATGGCATTGTACGGCATACATCCTAAGGAGTATCTCACATAAATCTCAAGCCTCTAGCTCCCATACGACCGGAGTAATGAAGGTTCAAAGTGGCGGTGAACTAGGGGTGTAAACTATCCCCACTAAGCCCACCACCACCAGCCGCGCGGCTGTCTCGGCCCGCTCACACCTACTGGCCCGGCTCCCACACACACTACGGTACCTCCCCCTCCTATTCTCCCGCCATTTCCTACCTTACGAGCCACGTAAGTGTTTTTTATATGTCGGACGCACGTGATGCGTCGCTAGGAGTTGGTGATCAAAGACTGCCGACGCAACACGTACGACGCTGGGTCTCAACGGGTTAAAACAATTATTACGCAGCCATACATGCTTTGTAAATATAGAATAGAGTTTTAAGATGTAAACAATACCATTAGATATGCATTTGTAGTTTAGCTATATTTTTAGAATAAATATTACCTTCGCAAGAAAGAAAAGAATGAAATCACCATGTCCTAATGATGTCAAAATAAACCAAATCTAGTTCAAATTATAACCCAAATATAGCCTAACTGAGACTAAGAGAAGGAATGCAAGTACCGGTTGCAGTCCTCTGTTAGTGTCACAGCTATCCGTGGATCGTGAATAGGATTGCAGGCTCCTATAAGAAAAGCCTGGCTCTATAGTCGAGTCCAGCAAGGGTGGCGAACTAGAGGTGTGGAGGAGCCAGGAGTGAACTTCTCTATTGTCCGTGAGAGAGGCAGCTCCCTTTGCCGTCCAGCCAGAGGAAGACCTACGAGACCTACGCCGGCCAGATTCTCCCTCTTGGAAATTACTTCTCCTCTACCCAATACCCTAAGTGTCTCTATGTGTTTTAAGTGTTGTGATTTATTGTGACGGTAATATAAAATATGTGAGTGTTCAACTTAATTTGTGCCTAGATCTTCGTTAGAGGATTTCCCTTGTCAATCTACTACACATGTGAAATTTATCTAATTCGATGATACACAGTGAATTTATAGAAGTGCGATATTCTATCTGTGTAATTCGTAACCCGCATTTAAATAATCAATTTGTGCATACGTTATATAGTCATTATTCCACGTGTTTATCAGTGAATACTCCCAGATTCTATTATTGTGTATTATTATTCGTTGTGTGTCCAAGTCGAAGTGAAGTGTATAACGAAAGTTGTATTTCTTCTAAGTGAACCTCATATTTAATCTCTTTATTCAACACCTTATTTTATCTATTTAACCATAGAGTACTCCTAGTAAAGTCGCCCCCCATTTTTTAAAGTAAAGAACCCGTCCGTTGAGATATAATAAATTGATTTCAATTTACCTATTTGCATTCCTTTTGTGAATAGTTTAACCATATACGTTGCTCGGGTCTTATAATTCTTTCACCACTGATTGAGGAAATCAGATTATTTAACCTCCATTCATCACGCCTATATACTCGGCTAGTGATACATAATTACTACTTCGTTTGGTAATTTCTTAATATAACTTTGTTACATTATATACAGCGCTACCTCGTTCTGCGTTCATCAGTAGTTTGTTAATCTAATTCAAGCCTACTTGTCTTAGCCATTGTACCGATATAGTTTATTCACTCTATTTTAATAGTGAATCTGATTTCCATACTCCGTGAAAGTATACCTCATTTACGATCGAATTGATTTTTCGTGCTTCGTGTGAGTAAATATTCACTAAACCATTTGGATAGGTAAAAGCCTATTTAAATTATCTTTCCTTAAGATCTAAGGCGAAGTTAACTTTTCCTTAGTGTAACTTAGCATTGCACTAAACAAAGAGTAAATTTAACTTGACATCAGTCCATTTGACCTAGACTCTCCTTGAGCGGTTCCTTTAACCCTTTATTGGCGGCGCGCAACTTATGTCGTGTGAAAGAAATTTGGACTAAGTGGCGGTTCATAACTTATGTCGTGTGCCATTTTCACCACGTAAAGTTGCTGAGAGATAAGTGGTGGGAGGAGAGTAGCAAATGTATGATTGCTCCAGACCACCGCGGCAGACCTACTGACATGAATCCCACCCTCACGTACTCGCTACACAGGGAATTATGTAGGGAAACTACCTAATTACATGGTTTTTGCACTCGTGTTGCGCGATCGTTGCAAGAAAACTAGCGGTCGTACAAGGATGGTTGGGGGGTCATTGGAAAGCTCTGCTTATGCCCTTTCAGGGATAGATACTTGTTTTACGCTCTGGGTCTTATTTAGGCATGAAAATGATCACGTAAACAACCCTATTTAGGGTAAAAACACCCCGCTGGGCGGTACATATAAATTACCGCCTAGGCCGCTCGTAAGGTGTTAATCATCTACCTGTGCGTGGTATCCCTTTGATCCCTGACCCCGCTTATTTTCACACCTCTCGAACCGTTAGACCGCCGAGTCATACCCTAGTTAATATACTCTGCGTTAGACACTTCGCCCACATAATATTGTCATTGATGTTATTTATTTTGATGTATCATATGTGTCCCATGTTTTTACCCATTCATTACTGACTGTAAGTGACAACCTAATATTCACTAAAGAGTAAAAAAAATAAACTCCTTTGAAGTCACCTAAATTAGAGTTCTACTCTGCAGTAGCCCCTCGGATTGTAATTTATATGTACCTCAATATATTGAATAAATACGAGCATAACTTTTCCTGCGTCTTTATTGTGCTTACCGGAGTGTGATTGAAGCAATATTAAAAGTACTATTCATGAAACTAGATATGTTCCTGTTGAGCATATTCAGAATCTAAACAGTTGAAATAAGGGTGAATATAATATATATAACCCAGCTGGTAAAAATAAGTATCAAGCATAATACTGGCGGCAGCGGTATCTCGATACGGCATATCAGTTTTATTGTACTTTTCAATTTGATTGCTCAATCATCTTCGAACACAAGATTCATGATGGCGGCTAAAGCGCTCGACATTTTTGCATTCAAAACTGAGGAACATGACATTAACACATATTTGGAAATTGTCAAACCTGTCGTGGACATACCATTCAGGGAAGATGACATGTCCAAGATACAGACAATAGTGATGAAATTGGGAAAGTACGCAGCTAAAGTATCAGGGTATGTGAGTAGCACTACAGGGTTAACCTGGGCACAGTTTGAGAGCTATACAAAGTTAGCTATCAATCCAATTCTAAGTCAAACTATAGCGGACCGTCATTTTCATGCAGTAACATATGCAGGTGACTTAGACGCCACAATTAGTCAGTTGACCCAACTGGCGACCACAGCGTTTCCGGAAGAAACAGTAGCTCAACGGAAGAAGCAGGTGTTCAAAGCTCTACTGAGGATATTACCCATAGCCGTAGCTGATCATTTCTCTATAACTGAGCCCACGAACTATGAGGATAATTTGCCAGTAGTAAGGCGCATCATGGCTTTAAGAAAAAACAGAGAGCAAGACAATATCGCCGTTATCAGTAGGGTCACTATTCACCCGTCTACAGCACCTTCACCTACCCCTGCGGCACCACGACCTAGTGATAAAGTAGAAGAATGAGTCAGAATTCGCCCCGCTAAATGGAAACCTTGCAGTGGCCAATGTGCTTTGGTCCCCATGAAGAGATCATTCCTAGAATTAACCAGAAGATCCAAGTTACCTAGTTGGTGGGCTCAGATTCCGTGGATTAAACCCCGGCGTGTGGCCACCATCATAGACGATGGAACCGCAGGGATTGAAAACGGTGATGAAGAAGAAGGAAATGTTGAAGAACCAGAACTAGTGGCGGATGCTGCCGAAATCAAGAATAATCTGGATTTTTAATCCGCCCCCGTTCACCAACAACGATTGTCAGACTGCCGGGGGTTCATGAGAAGACAGACCCAGAGAAGCTCGCCATCTACAGGAAAATCACGTTGAATGGGGTGAAAGTCCGACTTTTGATTGACACGGGGGCTTCCCGTTCTTGTCTCTTCTTTCCTTTCTTTAAACAACACGAGAAATCTTTAGGTGATATTCAACCTTCGTCAATAGTTTTGGTTAGCGCTAATGACGACATTATCCCTAATTTTGGACAAACACGTCCACTTTATGTTAGCACCCCTGTCCCTGATCATGGGACAAATAATTCATTCATGATTCATGATCCACAAGAGACCAAGTACGATGTATACTTGGGTCTCGATCTGCTCACATCTCTGAGCGCTTCCATTGATTGCAAATGGAGAACTTTAAAGTTCTCCCCCTCACTTCCAGCAAACAAAGAAAAACCCAATTCTAAGATAAGTAAAAAGTCAGAGGGGACTCCTATTGTTAATTCAAGTAACGTAACCCCTACCACCAAATCTATGATCAATCAGAAGTCAAATCAACCTACCATTTGTCTCATCCAAACCACACAAGCTGTCACCTCAAAGTTAGTGACACTCCCCCCTCATCATGAACAATGGGTACCTATAATACCCACCTTGCCTGGGGATGTAATTATGACCCATAACCTCCGAAGCCCTTTTGACAGGGACTGCCTGACCGCTCCAGCCATCATCTCTGATAAACTAAACTGCATTAAAGTAGCTAATATCTCAGATCAACCTATCATTTTGCCGATATGGTTAACAATAGGGGAACTAGAAACCTATGCTGAAGAATTATCCTTACCTACAGAAGACCCCTCTCCCACTTCTTTTCCCCTACCTGATATTCCTTCTCATCTAACTTCCCAACAACAAACTGACTTACGGGACCTGATGACTAATTATCAAGACATCTTCGCCACCTCCAACCGAGACGTCGGGAAAACCAACGTGCTTCATCACCACCTTCCGCACTGTAGGACATCCGATAAAACAACCCATTCGAAGGAAGAATCCTATCGAAAGACACGAAGAGGAATCCCAGATAAAGGACATGCTAGCAACCGGAGTCGTACAACATTCCACTAGTCCCTGGTTATCTCCAGTAGTACTAGTCCGGAAGATGGATCCACCCGTTTCTGTATTGATTATCAACAGTTAAACGACGTAACGATCAAAGACGCCACACCATTACCTAGAATTGACGACTCTCTGGATTCTTTAATAGGAACTAGATGGTTCACCACCCTGGATCTACAATCTGGATATTGGCAAGTACCTGTCCTTCCAGAACACTAACAAAAGACAGCATTTGCCACGAACCAAGGAATATTATACGCGATCACCGTATTGCCATTCGGTTTATGCAACGGGCCTGCCACATTTTCTAGGTTGATGGAATCTATCTGTTCTACAAGGATTAACCTGGGAAACTTGTCTGGCCTACCTGTATGACATTATTGTGTTTGGGAAGACCTGGGCTGAACATCTCCAAAGACTATATCAAGTAGTTCAGAAAATTTGTGAAGCAAATCTGAAACTCGAACCCTCTAAATGTTCCCTGGCTAAGAAAGAAGTTCAGTTTCCAGGCCACATAGTATCTGAACAAGGAATTTGCCCCGATCCAGACAAACTACAAGCCATCAGTACCATAACTCCGCCCACCAATGTAAAAGAAGTTCGAACTTTTCTTGGCCTAGCATCTTATTATCGCAGATTTGTAAAAAAAATTGCCACTATTGCCAAACCACTACATGACCTAACCAGGAAGGAAGAACCATTCATATGGACAGCTCAACGCCTCAAAAACCTTCGAAAACTTGAAAGAGCTATTGGTAGAATCACCAGTAGTATCTTTTCCTGACTATACCAACCATTCCACCTATATACCGATGTTTCACAATTCGGTAATAGTGCCGTTCTAGGACAAACTAGGGAAGGAAGAGAAAATATTATTGCCTGTGCCAGCCGAACCCCAAATCCAGCAGAAGTCAACTATCCTGTTACTAAGCGAGAGTGCCTAGGTATAATTTGGGCCCTGCAACACATAAGGCATACCTAGCAGGTGTCAAGGTCACCATCATTACCGATCACCACGCCCTCCAATGGTTACGCAAATCGGACACAAAAAATGCTTTGACTGTCAGATGGCGAGAATCGTTAGAGGAGTTTGATTTTGAAATTGCTTATCGACCAGGGAAGCTCCACACTAATGCCGATGCTCTGTCAAGACTTCCAACTTCATCTAACTCTGACACATCGAGTCAGACCACTGATCCGCAACCTGTACTAGCCATCCATCATCAAGACTCCATGGATCAAGAACAACAACAACTACTAATCCAGTTCCAAAACAAGAAAAACCAGATTGGATACCTTGAAGTATTTTTTCCCAACTCACTAGAAGAGGAGATAATTTGTAAACTGCTGAGGGAAAAATCGTAATTACACCTAATTCAGCTCTATCCACTATGCAGTCCCTCCATGCACACAATGGCATTCATTTAGCACAACGGAAGTTAACCACGACCTTCCAACAAATCTACTGGACTCCTTTTTCATATATCACTGCCAAGAGAATTACAGAAGCATGTCGTGCTTGTGCCTTAGACAAGAACAGAACTCGTACGACCGGGCCTACAGGAAAACTAGAAGCGTCTAAGCCATGGCAACTTTTAGCCTTAGACGTCATGGGACCCATGGAAAGTAGTAAAGGCTTCAAATACATTATTACCTTTGTGGACACCTATTCTAAGTACGTCATCGCCTGTCCAGCAAAAGAACATTCAGCAATGGCAGTAGCTGAAGCAATGATTCAACATGTCTTTCCCTATTTCGGCTTACCTGAGGCTATCCATTCAGACAATGCCCTAAAATTCACCGGGCACATTTGGTCACAACTGTCACAAATGTGCGGATTCAAAATTAGCACTCCTCTCCTTATTGGCCACAAGGAAACTCTATTTGTGAAAGGAGTCACCGCACCTTTGTTAATCAGATAAAGACTCTTCTGCAGCAAATGAACACCACTGATTGGCCCAGTCAGGTCAAAATAGTGCAATGGGGTATTAATACCTGCCCACGTCAAGACGGAATTTCACCCCATGAACGTGTGTTTGGAGTACTGCCTCTGCTCCTACCTCTACGTCACCTGTCTATCCCTTATGAGGCCTCCTCAAATTTTGACCAGTCTTTAGTACACCTATAGAACCGACTTAGACAGCTTCAATATCCCCAAGACCTACAACCTGACGAAACCACAAAAGTAAGTCCTCACCATGTCGGTGATCTTGTCATGGTTGCTCAACTGCCAGTTCCTTCCAAACTCAAACCCAGATATAAAGGTCCTTTCGAGATATTAACTGTACCAAACTGTTACCAGGTTACCATAAATTACTTTGGAGAGTCACGCACCTACCGAAATACTGCAGATATGTACGTAGGTTTCAGCCCATTGATGACAATATGACTATGCTTGCTGACCCCAAAGATAATGACACATTGCCTGCAATTGATAACCAACATTTAGGATCCACAGAACCATTGACACCTATCATTCCACTCATTCCTCCTACTCAGGTAGTGATACAGACACTTGTGCAACCACCTGTGCCAAGAGTATCGAATGCCGAGATCACCTATCCCGACCCTCCTATCCCTACCCCATCAAATCCATATTGCACCACTCTATTTGACGAACGTCCATCCCCTACTCGCATTGTTTCTGCCCCACCTCAACTTTTAAAATAACCTAACTCTACATTGACTCAACTAAAATCTTCCATTCCTACTACCTCACCTGCTCACAGTTTACCTATGTTTCCAACTTCACCCTGTACTCTACCTACCACTCCTGTCATTAATATAATTCCATCTCCTTCTCTATCCAACACTCCCTCTACTTCATCCAATCAATAAGTAATCAATCCTACAACTTCCCCTAATCCCCTAAACAGAAAAGTTGCTCAACATCACTTCCTTTACCTTTGAGTCAACCTCCACAACCTACAGTACCTCTACTCATAAATTTCCCACTTTCCCTTCAGCTAATTCTAAATCACCTCACCAATCCAATTCCCCACCTGATCCTGCATCTCGCATGACAACGAACAAAGCTAGCTCACATTCGTTAATGCAACCTCTCTTTAATCCTACCTGTCGTAGATCTGGCTGACGTGTGACTCCACCGAAACGCTGGGCTCCCACCTTCAACCCCACCTACAAAAGGCGGGCCCCCGGAAAAGGCAAATCCTCGCGATCATCGAAGGTCACTGCCTCACCTGCTGCGAGATCAACCACCCAACCTGTTCCGATGATACCTGCGATGTCACCTGCACCAAGGACCTGCCCCCAGGTCAACAATCCCCTCCCACCTGGGCCCACTAGCTCCACTGTCTCCACTCCAGCCATACCTTCAGCAGCTCCAGCACCAACTACACCTTCCAGTACTACTCCTCCGGCCCCCATAATGAAGATTAACAGTGTAACCGTGTCCTCTGCCAACACCACAATCGACATCAATTCTCCAGCTCATTTAATCCATGTGGCTGATGCCTTGGAGACTCACCTTCATTTGACCCTGCACTACAATGCTGATGCCCCTAACACTACCTCCACCAAAGTCTGGTGTTTATTTTTACAACAGCTGACATTATCTCATCACCAGGACCTTCCGAACCTATAATCTAAGATCTCGCGGCCGAGATTTTTTCGTGGAAGATAGTGGTGCGATGACGGAGCTGAAAGGGAAGGGCAACCCCAATACTGCAGAGGTCCTGATGATGTCAGAAGAAGAACCACAAACCATGGTGAAGCTAGCCGCAGTGAGGGAAAGCCGGAGAACGAGAAGGAAGACCCAAAGGAAGAGGAAACCAGAAATAGAATTCCCCCAGGATTCCCATGCTCTACAGCCTGCCACAACAACAGTCTACCCCACAAAGAGGATCTACCCGTTGTTTAATTCCTGCCGGATTAACACAGTCTACCAAGAAAAGGTCCCTCAATCCGGGACCTCACAGGAGTTCAAGCCCGAACCAATCCCGAGGATGCATGCCCGGCCAATGAAAGACCCCGGCACATGTACCTAAGGCAGGGAGCCAACAACCACTGCAGGTGTTGCATTGCGAACAAAGTTTTATGCAAATGTAGCACCAGGAACCAGGACAATACCTCTACCAATGGAGCCAAGAGAATCACCTCTACAGTACCTCACATGAGGAATGGCAGTAATCAACAAAGAAGAGAAAGGGACAGAATTATACATATAAAACAGGAAATTCCAGACAAGACCAATATCATTAAAACAATTATTACGCAGCCATATATGCCTTATCAATAAAGAATAGAGTTTTACAATGTAAACAATACCATCAGATATGCATTTGTAGTTTAGCTATATTTTCAGAATTAATATTACCTTCGCAAGAAAGAAAAGAATGAAATCACCATGTCCGTATGATATCGAAATAGACCAAATCTAGTTCAAATTATAACCCAAATATAGCCTAACTGAAACTGAGAGAAGGTATGCAAGTACCGGTTCCAGTCCTCTTTTAGTGTCACAGCTACCCGTGGATCGTGAATAAGATTGTAGACTCCTATAAGACAAGCCTGTCTACAGTATAGTCGAGTCCAGCAAGGGTGGCGAACTAGAGGTGTGGAGGGGCCAGGAGTGAAATTATCTATTGTCCGTGAGAGAGGCAGCTCCCTTTGCCATCCAGCCAGAGGAAGACCTACGAGTCCTACGTCGGCCAGATTCTCCCTCTTGGAAATTACTTCTCCTCTATTCCATACCCTAAGTGTCTCTACAGTATGTGTTTTAAGTGTTGTGATTTATTGTGAAAGTAATATAAAATATGTGAGTGTTCAACTTAATTTGTGTCTAGATCTTCGTTCGAGGATTTCCCTTGCCAATCTAATACACGTGTGAAATTTATCTAATTCGATCTACTCAGTGAATTTATAAAAGTGCGATATTCTATATGTGTAATTCGTAACCCGCATTTAAATAATCAATTTTTACATACGTTATATAGTCATTATTCCATGTGTTTATCAGTGAATACTCCCAGATTTTACTATTGTGTATTATTATTCGTTGTGTGTCCAAGTCGAAATGAAGTGTATAACGAAAGCTGTATTTCTTCTAAGTGAACCTCATATTTAATATCTTTATTCAACACCTTATTTTATCTATTTAACCATATAGTACTCCTAGTAAAGTCACCTCCCAATTTTGAAAGTAAAGAACCCGTCCGTTGAGTTATAATAAATGTATTTCAATTTACCTATGTTCATTCCTTTTGTGAATAGTTTAACCATCTACTTTGCTCGGGTCTTATAATTCTTTCACCACTGATTGAGGAAATCAGATTATTTAACCTCCATTCATCACGCCTATATATTCGGCTAGTGATACATTACTACTTCGTTTGGTGATTTTTTAATATAACTTTGTTTTCCTTATATATACCGCTACCTCGTTCTGCGTTCATCAATACTTTGCTAATCTAATTCAAGCCTACTTGTCTTAGCAATTGTACCCCTACAGTTTATTCACTCTATTTTATTGGTGAATCTGATTTCCATACTCCGTGAAAGTATAACTAATTTACGATCGAATTGATTTTTTGTGCTTCGTGTGAGTAAATATAAACTAAACCATTCGGATAGGTAAAAGCCTATTTAAATCATCTTTCCTTAAAACCTAAGACGAGGTTATCTTTTCTTTAGTGTAACTTAGCATTGCACTAAACTAAGAGTAAATTTAACTTGACATCAGTCCGTTTGACCTAGACTCTCCTTGAGCGATTCCTACCTGCCAGACTCAAGACCAGAAGGGGCAGCTTCAAGCTGCGCCCTTATGCTGCTGAACCCATCCGTTGCTTCAAGTGCCAGCACTTTGGACACCTGCAGTATGCCTGTAAAGGGGTACTCAGGTGTGGCGTGTGCAGCAACCGCCATGACACCAGAGACTGCATTGTCAAACTAAAGGCAAAGGAGGAGACCACAGCTAAGTGCCCCAACTGCAGCCAGGGGCACCACGTATGGAATCCAAGATGTCCAGCAAGGAAGAAGAGGCTCCCGACTGCAGGAAGGAAGACGACGGAGCCACCAAAGGAAAGAATGAGGAACAAGAAGAGCGACGAAAGGAGACCACCACCTCCCGAACCTGAAGCTGAGGATGACTTCACCTTTTCACAACCACAGCTTGCTAAATTCCTCATTAACTTTACCAAAAGACTGTGTATGATGCTCGACGTTGAGGACAACAACCTACCATCACCTGAAGAAGTCGAGGCCCTCACCAGTGAGGTCCTAACAGAAGCCCCAAAAACCAGCCGACCCCAGAACAAAGAAAAGAACTACAAAAAGGACACCCCCAGGAATAGACTGCAACTCGAGAAAACCCTGCATAGGACCACCGCCGCTGCTTCCAAAAGGAAAACACCAACCCCGAAACCAGTACCAGCTGCTGAGACAGAAGAATCCCGTAAAATGGAAGCTGAACGCAAGAATAAATGGGAAGAAAGTCAGAAGAAGAGAGCAGAGATCATCAAGAAAGCAGAGGAGGAGAAGAAGAAACAGGAGGCGGAAGAAATACGAATGCTTAAAGAATTCGTCAGAGAAAATGCGAACATCTATTACGACAGCAACGAGGAAGAAATTGATGCAGACAATTTTGATGACATGCTATCATGAAGCGGTCTTAGGACCACACAGGTGGGCTCCCAAAATGGCATAGCTCCATGTAACCTCCTTGAGGTTACAAATCTACAACAACAACAACAAGGTTCCTTTACTCATCTACCTGTGCGCGGTATTCCTTTGATCCCTGACCCCGCGTATTTTCACACCTCTCGAACCGTTGGACCGCCGAGTCATACCCTAGTTTATATACTCTGCGTTAGACACTTCGCCCACATAATAGAGTCATTGATGTTATTTATTTCTATGTATCATATGTGTCCCATGTATTTACCCATTCATTACTGACTGTAAGTGACAACCTAATATTCACTTAAGAGTAAAATCTTTTCAACTCTTTTGAAGTCACCTGAATTCGAGTTCTACTCTGTAGTAGCCCCTCTGATTGTAATATATATGTACCTCAATATATTGAATAAATACGAGTATAACTTTTCCTGTGTGTTTATTGTGCTTACCGGAGTGTGATTGAAGCAATATTAAAAGTACTATTCATGAAACTAGATATGTTCCTGTTGAGCATATTCAGAATCTAAACAGTTGAAATAAGGGTGAATATAATATATATAACCCAGCTGGTAAAAAAAGTATCCAGCATAATATATATATATATACCGGTATATATATATATATATATATATATATATATATATATATATATATATATATATATATTTATATATACTCTCTCTCTCTCTATATATATATATATATATATATATATATATATATTGCCTGCTGCTGTGACCCCCAAAGGGGTGGCCACGAGCGAAACGCCCCCATACACCTCTGTCCCCAGTCTGTCAGCTCCCCTCCTCTCAACCAGCACCGCCTTCACTCATATATGTCTTCCCTCCATCCTTCCACTTCTCTCTCGGTTTACATCTCCCTCTCTGTCCTTCCACCTCGCTCTCGTACACCCTCTTAGTCATTCTATCGCTTCCCATACGTTCCATATGGCCGAACCATCTCAAGGTGTTCCTTTTCACGCTTTCCAGCAGGTCTATTTTCACAAAACACCTCTCTTTTACTTCCTTTATTTGTTTGTCTATCCCTCCATCTAACTCCGCACCCACTTCTCAAGTAACTCATCTCCACTCCTCTCACTCATGGTCTGAGTCTCCCTACCAATGTCCATGCTTGGCTTCCGTAAGTTAATGTCGGGACTACCACACTGTCATGCAAGGACTTCTTTACTTTCATACTGACCACCCTCTTTCTTGTTACTGCTATAAGCATTCCTACAATCCTCTTCCCCTATTGTACCCTCTCCCTCACTTTTTTATCCATACTCCCATCTTTACTCAGCTCACTGCCCAGATATTTAAATGATCTGACATTCTTCATAGCCTGACCGTTCAACCTCACTTGACACTCTGGCTTCACCCCTTTCGACGACCATAACCATGCTCTTTCCCGCATTTACCTTCAGATACCGATTTTCGCACACTTTCCCAAACATATTTACCAGACCCTGCAACTCCCATTCACTATCAGAACTGTATCATCAACAAACAGCAGTACAGGTAGCTTCCACTCGTGCCCCTGCCTTATCAGCGATACACCAACATCCATTGCTCTTCCTTGTATTTCTTTCCATCCATATACTGTATATTTAGTAAACAACCACTGGGACATCATACACCCCTGTTTCAACCCGACATTCAGATCAGAGAACTTGCTCTGATCATTCTCCACACATACTGACGCCTTTGCAGCCCTCATACATGCTCTTCACTGCTTTCAGCAACTTCCCATGTACTTCGTATATTCTCATTAATTTCCACATACCTTCTCTATCCACTCTGTAATAGGCCTTCTGCAAGACCACAAAGGCAACATACAGATGTTGTTGCTTCTCCAGATAGTTCTCCACAACACATTTCAAGGTGAAAATCTGAGCTACACATCCTGTTCCCTTCCTAAACCCGCTCTGCTCGTCACCTATCCATTTCTCCATTATCGCTCTCACGCTCTCAATCACTACCCTACTGTACACCTTCCCTACTACGCTTAGAAGACAATATATTCCCCGGTGGTTACCACACACTCCTCTTTCCCCTTTACCCTAAGGGTACATAGGGGAACTATTATGCCTGTCATCCAGTCATCAGGTGCACTTCCCTTCTCCCATGCTAATTTACACATTTTCCATACCCATTCGATCACTATCTCATCACCATACCTCAGCATTTCCCCACACACTCCATCTATTCCTGATGCTTTCCCCATCTTCACTTTTGTCATGGCTTCACACACTTCTGACCTCCTGATCTCCACCTCCTCTTCCACTACTTCTCTTTTTCTCCCTTCCATGCCCCATTAACTATGTTTGCTGGCGAGTTATTCCTTACATTCAGCAATTCGTTGAAGTACTCCAAAGGAGTACAGTGTACAAAGGAGTACAAAGGAAATTAAGCAACAACCGGTCTAGTGATTTCTAGGCTTCTTGTCCTCCAAAACACTGAGGATCAGGTGTCCAAACAGTGGTTTAGAGTGGTTAAGGGAGCATTGGAAAGGGAACTACTGCCCTGGAACTAATGTCCGTGGCAGGATTACGAAGTTAGTTGGCGACAGATAGATTAGTAACATAACACAGTTATAAGTGATCTTTCGTATATCTGGGAAAAAGATAGTAACGTCTTAGTATTATATATATACGCAATAATCCTTGATGAAATTGAGGGGGAAATAAAATAAACTTATTCATTTACAAACGCAGTCAGTCGCGGGTTTGATGCAAGATATTTGTCTAGTACAAGTTTAAAAAAAGAAACGGTGCTGCAGTTTATAATGTCTCGGGGAAGCCCATTCCACAAGTTGATAACTTGATTGAAGAAGAAATTCTTAGATTCGTGTGATTTAAAAGATTTACCATTAATTTTGCAACCGTTTCCCCGCGTGTAATTAGATTGGTCGGTAGTGAAGTACTTACTACAGTTCATATTGTTGATGCCTTTGATGATTTTGAACACTTGAATTAAGTCGCCTCTTAATCTGTGCTGGGTTAAAGGAAATAGATTTAATTCTCTAAGACGCTCCTCATATGGTTTGTTCTTTAGGCTAGGTATCATTTTGGTAACTCTACGTTGAACTCCTTTTAGCTTGTCTATATCTGTTTGGTAATAAGGGCACCAGGATTGAATGCAGCATTCCAGAACATAAGGAATTGTAAAGAGTTAGGATAATTTCTTTGGATATATGCTCAAATGACCTGCCTATAAAGCCAATTATTTTGTTTGCCTATGTGCCATTCATCGAATATTTTGCTTTCTCACTTCGGTATCCGATATGTAGTACTTTATATTTATCCGCATTGAAACTCATTTGCCAAATTTGGGCCCAACATGACAACTTATCTAGATTGTGTTGCATATCGTCAACTTGTTCTTTTGAGAGTACGCTATTTGCAATGTTTGTATCATCAGCAAACTTTGAGATTGTACAGGTGACACCCTCATCTATGTCGATGATATAAATTAGAAAGATAATTGGTCCTAATACTGATCCCTGGGGTACCCCGCTACTTACATTGGTCCATTTAGATGCCTTACCGTTCACGACTACTCTTTGCTTTGTGGTGATGGGCTGGTCCATCAGAGTGAGAACTGAGCAATCTCTGCCATACCCATAGCTTACTCTGACAGTTCCTTTTACTTATATATTTTCTAGATCTCAAGTGACGATGTTTCTTCCGTGGATTGACCTCCCAATCTACCAAGATTGGAAGCCAAAGCGTCATATTTTTCCTTTGCCCCTCAACTTTCTCTTCATTATTCCTGAGGGGCACAGGGGCCTGGGTGGGGCTTTGGTTTCCGGGGCATTTCCGCACCCTCCTCAGCTCCCCGCCATGGAGTGGCTTCGGTCACCCAGGCTTTATTGTGGTCGGCAGGGAGTATTCTGTGGGGGCGCTCGGTTATGGCCTTGGCCTTGCTTGGGGCCTTGGGGCTGTTCGGCCAGGCAGCTCGGGGAACAACAACAACAACAACTCTTTGCTTTCTGTCGCTGAGCCAATTTTCTATCCATTTCAACACACCGTCTTTTATTCCATGCTCCTTTAGTTTTAGCAGTAAGCGTTTGTGGGGATCTTTGTCAAAGGCCTTTTGAAAATCAAGGTATATAATGTCTACAGCTTTACTCTCATCATAGAGGTTGAGGATATCGTGAAAGAAGTCTAAGAGGTTTGTTAAGCAGGAACGTTTGTTACGAAAGCTGTGTTGAGTATCTTTGATTATGTTATTTTCCTCTAAGTGATTTATGAGTCTGTCTCTTATGAGTGTTTCTAGCATTGTACATACAACTGAGGTTAAGCTAATTGGACGATAGTTACAGGGTAGGGATTTGCTGCCTTTTTTTAATATCGGTGTTACGTCGGCTAGCTTCCACTGTTCAAGCATAGTTCCAGACTGCAAGGATTTATTGAATAGCAATGTCAGTGGTTTGGAGAGCTCATCCTTAGCTTCCTTTAGAACTCTAGGTGAGATTGTATCAGGTCCAGGCATTTTATTTACCTGGAGTTTATTTAAACATTTCAATACTTCTCTCTCTGTAATGGTGATATTGCTTAGAACATCAGAATTATCAATTTGAAGAGGGCATTACTCATTTGTACTTCATCGTTGGTGTATTCCCCTTTTTTTTTACTAACGGTCCAACAGTTGAAGTAACTACTTTTTTCTTTCTGATATAACTACAGAATTCTTTCGGGTTTGTTTTACTGTGATTCACAAAATGTAACTCCATCGTCTTTTTACTTTGCTTAATTAACTTTTTGGCTTTGCGTCTTAGTTCTACAAATTTCACCCGTTCTCCGTCATTTTGTGAGGATTTTAATCTATCATTAGCAATATTTTTAGCAAGCAAACAGTTTGAAACCTCTTTATTCCACCATTTGGGCTTATCAATATGGCCTGTACGTCGTATTTTCGATGGTATGCAGCCTTGCACTGCTTTTAGATAAGTGGATGTAAATAATTCCCAAGATGTATTTATGTCGTTATTGTTATTTAGAAATCTCCAGTCAGTTTCTTTAAACATA
The DNA here is from genome assembly GCA_032716605.1 of Paralithodes platypus. NCBI lineage: Eukaryota > Metazoa > Arthropoda > Malacostraca > Decapoda > Lithodidae > Paralithodes > Paralithodes platypus. Next base: position 22,848,715 of record CM064508.1, on the reverse strand, counting down.
GCTCTTAGTTTACGGAAGTTTGCTTTCTTGAAATTAGGGACTTTCTCGATGCTGCTATTTGGTTCGTCACTAGTAAATTTTAAACTGAAAGTTATCGTACAATGGTCGCTTGTACTGAATTCATCACCAATGTTCAAATTTCCATTAATTCTTCTTTTGTTGCAAGTACAAGGTCAAGAATGTTATTACCACCGGTCGGCGATCGAACGAATTGATAGAGCGAACTCTCTTGCAAGTTAGCATACAAGTCATGTCCGGAGAGTGAAGTAAGAGTATCGCCCCACTTGGTCGCAGGTAAATTAAAGTCGCCAACAATTACGGTATCTTGTGAGTTACTTACATCTGCAATTTGTTCGTAAATTTCTCGTTCAGTTTGCAGTGATTGAGCTGGAGGTCTGTATATTAATGCAAGTATTTTTTTTGTACCTTTATTATTCTTTATTAGCACATAGGATGTGTCGACGTTCACAATTTGAGATTTTGATAAAAGAGTTGGGTTAAGACTTTCTTTGATATAAAGTAAAACGCCACCTCCATTTTTATTTATTCGGCTTTTCTCAAACATTACATAACCGGGAAGTGAATACTCTGCTAAAAAGTTTCTGTCTTCTGTATTGAGCCAAGATTCTGTTATACCAATTACGTCATAATTTTCTGTAAACTCTAGTTCCTCTAAATCTGAAAATTTATTGCGTATGCTACGAGCGTTAGCATAGAAAACCTGTAAAGTTGTGGTTTTAGAACTCACGGAACGCTCTTTAATAATTTGTTTAGTTCTGGTCGGATTTACATTTACGTTCATGGCTGTCCTCGGTCCTCGCTGTCCTCGGTCCTCATCCCTGGCGGTCCTTGGTTGTGTCTGTTTCTTTTCCAAAAATCCTTTACTGCGTCGTTTAGCAAGCGGCCAAATCTTGCTGCTTCCACCTGGTTTAGATGTACTCCGTCCTTCAATAACAGATGATCTTCGTGGTAGAAGGCATCCCAGGTATTGACAAATCCGATGTCCTCCTCCTTGCACAGGTTAGCAAGCCATCTTTTGACTCTCTCTTGCTTCTCGGCTACCACTTGCCCATTCTTATCTCTCACACCCTTACTATTATCCTTGCTACCTTCCCTAACTTTCTTGACCTCTTTCCAGAACAGTTTCTTATACTCCCTCCATTTTACACTCCGATTCCTTCCAAATTCCTCATCTACTCTGCTCCTACTTTCCTTCACTACTCTTTTCACCACTCTCTTTTTCTTCAAGTACCTCGCTCTTTTCTGTCTCTCTAAATCTTCATTTCCTCTACTACCCAACCACTCTCTATACGCTTTCTTCTTGTCTTTAACAGCTATTTTTATCTCTTCTGTCCACCATACTGTACCATTCACTCCCCTATATACAGTATATATAATATATATTATATATATATATATTTGTATTTATTTATATTTTTCTATGTGAGTGAGATAGGCAAAAGGCAGAACTGCCTATACCGAGTGCCTCCCCCGTAGTTGAAAGAGTGACAGGGCCAAAATCAAGGGACGTTCGAGCCAAAATGCCTGGACACACGGAGTTTGAAGCAATTTAAGTTATAGGAAGAGGGAAAGACTGATTCTGGGAGAGAGTTCCAGAGCTCAGCTGTTGAATAGAAGAAAGTTTGAGAGTAACGTTTCACTCTTGGGTTGGGGAGTTGCACAGAGTAGGGGTGGGATTGTGTTGCAAGACGGGTCCCACGTGCCCTACATAAAGGAGGTGGTATACACTGGGAAAGCTCTGAGGAACACCGATTATTATAGTAGCGATAGAATAGCGAGAGAGATGCAACATTGCGGCGGAGAGAGAGAGATTGCAGAGAATTGGTGAGTGGACGGGAGTTAATGATACGAGAGGCCTTCCTTTCAACTTTGTCTAGGAGAGCGGTGTGAGAGGAACCTCCCCACACATGAGAACAATACTCAATACAAGGACGCTCTATGCCCCTGTACAGAGCAAGAAGCTGTGCAGGGGTAAAGAACCCCCTAAGGCGGTTGAGCACCCCCAGCTTCTGGGAGGCTGCCTTAGCAAGAATGGTAATATGGTCCTTCCTACTAAGAGCAGAAGAAAAAGAGACACCAAGAATATTGAGAGAAGATGAACGATTGATTTTTGTATTGTTGAAGAATAAGGGATAGTCCGCTGGGAGTTCCTGATAGGTAGATAGATGGAAAAATCGTGTTTTGGAAGCATTAAAGGTAACAAGGTTTTCTCTGCCCCAATTGGAGATAGTAGTTAGATCAGAATTTAAGTGTTCTATGGCTTCATTCCGTTTGTCGTTGAGGAATTGCTGGCATGGGCGTTCTGAAAAACTAATGGAGTAGTGAAAGGTTGAGTCATCTGCATATGAATGGATGGGAATTGAGGTACAGTTGAGATCATTTATAATAATTAGAAAGAGAATAGGAGATAGGACAGAGCCCTGAGGAACACCAAAGTTTATAGGGTGAGGGAGTGAACGATGGCCGTCCACAACCGCAGCTATGTAACGGCCGGAAAGGAAATTAGAGACAAAGGCACAGATGAAGGGATAGAAACTGAAGGAGGGTAGTTAAGAAATTAAAGATTTGTGCCAGACTCTATCGAAGGCTTTCGATAGGTCTAGTGCAATAGAAACAGTCTCACCGAAGTCCCGAAAGGAGGATGACCAAGAGTTAGTAAGATATGAAAGAAGATCACCAGTAGAGCGACCCTTAAGGAAGCCATACTGGCGATCTGAGAGCAGCTTATGAGAAGAGAAATGCTTAAGAAATTTGGAAGCAAGAATAGTTTCAAAAACTTTAGAAATACAAGAGATGAGAGCAATTGGACGATAGTTGGAGGGTTGAGAGCGGTCACCCTTCTTTTTGGGACAGGTTGAATGAGAGCAAACTTCCAGCATGAAGGGAAGACGTTAGAGGATAGACAGAGACGAAAGAGTTTGCCTAGGCAGGGAGTCAGCACGGAAGCACAGTTTTTGAGTACAACAGGAGGAAGACCGTCCGGACCGTACGCCTTCTTAGTATTATTAGTATATTATATATATATATATATATATGACAGAGGGACGCCTTCTGACACAGGTCAGAACCGCTTTCATGAAATACATGGGTGTATACACTGGTTGATCTGATATTAGTTTACTAGATGAAAGCAAATATAAGAGTAGGATGTTAGACCCCATACTAGTAGGCACATGCGTGAGCCCCAACCACCAATCTTCCGGCCTGATTTATTTCCTCGATTTGCTGTACAATATGTTAAGGCACTGTATATACGATGGTTTCTCACGTATAATTTCAAATTTCGCTGAGAATGCAGATATTGCAAACACAATCAGAGTTGAATATCCATTGCATATTCAGTGTGGCCAAAAATAATTTGGCTAGTTCTGTGTCCTGGTAAGAAATTTCAACTCTACATAGGTATTTGAAATTGAAAGGCTAACTTGTCGATTAATAATAGTCACCTTAACCCTTTATTAGCGGCTCACCACATAAGTCGTATTTAATAAAGCTGGACTATGTGGCGGAGCTCGACATAGGTCGAGTGGCAATTTCAGCACGTAATGTTGCTGAGAGAGAGAGACAAGTGGTGGCAGGAGCGTATGACTGCTCCAGACCACCGCGGCGAACATACTGACACGAATCCCAGCTCCCTCCTCCCTCTCTCACTCGCTATATAAGGAATTGTATCGGGAAAGTGGCTAATTACATGCTTTTTGCACTCGCGTTGCACGGTTATTGCAAGAAAACTAGCCATCATAAAAGGATCGTTATGGTGTCATTCGAAAGCTCTGTTTATGCCCTTTCAGGGATAGGTACTTGTTTTACGTTCTGGTTCTTATTTAGGCATGAAAATGATCTCGTAAACAGCCCTATTTTGGCTAAAAACACCCCGCTGGGCGGTACATATAAATAAACCGCATAGGCCGCTCGTAAGGTGTTAAACACAACGTTAAAGACACTGACATAGGAGTAATACACTGCAGCAATTATAATTCGCTAAAATATATATATTTCACGTAAACGTATTACATTTAACCCACTGAGCCCCAGCGACGCAGGGTTTGCGTCCACAATGTATGTAACGCTAAACCCCAGCGACGCATGGTTTGCGTCCTGGCCGGTCCGGTCCCAATTACTCCGGTCCTATGGCACCTAGAGGGCTCAGATTTGTATGGGAACTGTGTAAGTATCCCACGCACCCATGCCGATGGTTGAAAACTCTCAAAGTCCAACCGCGTGCGTGTGAGCGCGCAAAAACATGTTTTTTTGGGGAAATTGCCTTAAGTTTTTTACTCTTGTAAAATCCGTTTTCGGGGGCTCTGTAGGACCATTTTTTAAGCTTTTTGATCGGTTTTTCGTGGTTTTTCCTTCATTCCTAACCCATTCGCTATTGTTTCTGGAATAAACACAAAATCAGAATCAGCCGGTCCTGTGTGGTACATTTATAAATATTTAGCTGGTACTCCAAGCATACTGGTTAAATCCAATTCCAAAGATGATTTTGTGATCATCCTCGTATGGAAAACTGCGTACAGTATTGGTACCCATGTTATATCAAGGACATAGGGTGTAGAAAATAAAGCTTACAGGATAATTATGATTTTTGTTTTTATATTACAGATATCTGCTTAGTCTAACAACTCGGTTAAGAGGAGATATAATGTCAGTTACATTACGAAGGCCTATATAATGGTTTTGATATAATGATCATTAACCAGTATTTAAAAAAAATAATGCTTGAGTTACACTAAAGGAAGTGTTCACAAGATCACCTGAAAGCCCCTCAACTTCACAACAATATGTTGTAAAATAATGGAATTGGGTGCTTATAATAGTCATTCGTTGCTACACATTCATACATTATAGTATCACATGGATATATACAGTATATATCGATAATCAACCCCTGACTAACTGCATAATCTTACAAATGCAATCATAAGGTAAAGTATTAATAAATGATGTAATTCAGACCATGATAACGTGCTATGTTCGAATCTATTCATACAGTATATCATAACTATTTCCTTTATTTTGCATGCTAGATTGTGTTGTGCTGCATACACATTCCCTAACACCTTTTTATGCCAGTTTTAAACTGCAGGGATTGCCCGGATTGCTAGCCTTTCTTTTTGTCACATAGGTTAGATAGAATATGTACAGTACAAGCAGCCTCTTACGTAACATAAGAGCTGGTGTTAGTTACTGTATGTGTGTACTCCTGTGTACTTTCCTTTCCACTGCTCTCTGTCTGTAGTCACCGCCCCCCCCCCCCCTCCCTTCCCCCTGTCTGTAGCGCCTCCCACTCTCCGTCAGTACCCCATCCCTATGTTCCACCGTCTGTACTCCTCCCCCTTCCTTCCGTCTGTACTACTCCTCCTTTCCTGTGTCTGTAATCTGTTCACCTTCCCTGCGTCACCTCTACTATATTATTCCCCCTCCTTAATCTGTCTCCCTTCCTTCCAACTAATTAAGTCTTCTTATTTGTCCTACTTCCTCCTTCTAATGTTTTTCTATTTCTCCCTTCACTCTATACTTCCCAATGTCTTGTTTTGTTTTTCCCTCCTCCTCATTCCGGCACACTAGACAGGCAAAAATCAGCTGTGCACGATATAAGCAAAGTCCGGCCCAGCCCCAGTGTTGCCAAAGTGCGGAAAATTCGTCTGCTATGCGGCTGAAAAACTCTAAGGACCAGCCCGCCGCAAATAAAAACTCTAAGGACCAGCCCGCCGCAAATAAACGCGGCTGAGGATACCGCAGCTGCATGAATGCGGGCAGCATAAACCGCATCAGCCTGTTTATTATTACTGAATTATATTCCTTATCCAAAACGTATTGATTAATTTTAAACATAGAAATGCATTTACTTGTATTAATCTAGTATATATTTAATAGCTAATGTGCTGAAATTAGCATAATTATTTTAAATATGATTTAGTTACAAAATTATAATTTATAAATACTTAAAACGCATGTAGATGGTATGAGTCCTGATTACTGATACCATGGGGAGTTAAAAATATCATTACATTCATTATAATTATGTTTATGTGTACATAGTGGTATTCTTTCAAATGTATTTTTGCCAAGGCAGTTCACTGGATAACACGCTTTTGTGTGAATCTATGGGACCTGGGTTTAATCCCAAGGCAAGGCGATCACATTTAGTGGTTGTGGTAGTACGTCCATGTATGTTTCACATGGGCATACCAAATTGTTTTTGCTTCATTTAATGTTGTAAAGGGAGCTGGTGCGACCATTCCTTATTTATTTGTTTTATTTTTTATTTTAGGCTATATTAGTGTGTGCTTAACATATGGGAGTGTACGCTTAGCAATTTACTTCTCTTTGAGTCATGTTTCATGATTAGGTTTACTTCTTGTTTGTCAGAAGTGTTTCTTATAAAGAGGAATTTGTTCAGGGTGGTCATTTTCTCTTTCAATATGTTATGTGGTTGTCCTTTGCTGGGTACTTTTTCTAATTTGTGTTTTATTTGGTTGGTGATTGTGTCATTCATGCTTGTATTTGTTTTGTACTTTTGTTTCTTGTAAAGAAGGGGTACCGGTATTTTGGCGAAGGATATATTTTTTGTCTGGTTAGGTTATGTGTGTAGAGAAAGTATTTTGTGTTGAAGTGTTCTCTGTTTCCTTATTCTTGCCTGGGTTGTATGATTACATTCATGTGTGATACAAGATCAAGTGCATTGTGTGTGTCCAGAGTGTCTTCCAGTTTGTGTTCAGGGTAGGCTACTGTGTAAATCAAGGCCAGACTTCCAATTATTTTATGTGATTTTTGTAATTGGTGTGTGCGTTTATATATTTAATGTGTTTGGGATGTTTTACATTGTGTTATTTTAAGTAGTAGGTGGTTAGAGGGTAGGCCATGCATTGTGCCATGCATTATGTAGATTGATGGGCAGGCAATTTGGTATGTTTCATAGGTTGAGTAACTTGAGTTTGTTTATGAAATATAGTTGCGGTATAATGCGTTTTCCTCGAGTGTCAATATCGAATGTTGTGCGGCATATGGTGTGGTGCGTTGACGTCCCCGAAAAAGAGATTTGAAGTGATTGTATATTGTTGAGTTGTTATGTCTAATATAGTGGGCATGAAGCCTATATCTTTACTATGTTGTATGTGTTTTGTCTTAGTTTATCTTATAACGTGAGACCCATTACGCCATTAGAGACTCATTGAGATGATATGGCTTGGACGAGTGTTGATAGAGAAGGGGTATTGGAGAAAGAGGAAGATGTGGGAATGGCTTAGTTGTGTGATATTATTCTGTATACGTCGCTAAGGTTCCCCATAACTGGATATAAGCATGTGATAATGCTTGAACGTACAGCCACACTCAATAAATGCGTCTGCCTTAGTTTGAGGTTGAACTCAACCCTCGCAAAACCACACATACGCATGCATGGTATCTAATGATGGACTGACTTGGCATGAATCTGTATGAATTAAATTTATATGGTGTTTTCATTATATTTGAGTACTTGATATGTTGTGTTCATGAACCTTTCTCTGTCCTAGATTCTTCTACTCCTACTTCTGCCCCTTCTTCTAGTTCTCTTCCTCGTTCCTCCTCTTCTGGTCTACCTCAGCGTTCTCAGCGTTCCAAGCTTCCACCCCGATCTCTATTATCTTCCTCTTGTTGTCGTTCCAAATTACCTCCTCGCTCTAAACTTCCCATCTCCTCTACCAAACAGAAACCTGCACTTCGTTCTTCCTCTCCCCCTTCCTCTTCTAAACATATGAGTGGTCTCCGTAGCGTATGGAGCCCGAGTCCCTGCGGGAAGAAGAGGAAGCCTCCTCCTTCTCCCTTTTCTTCCCTTTCTCCTCCCTTCGTCCAGTCTCCTTCTCCCGTCACCGTGTCCCTGGATTTCTCCTATGAAACCTTACCCAAAATTGATGAGTTTATCCGTTCTTCTCACCCACCGGCTTCAACCATTCATGCCGAAGTTCATCCTATCCCCTCTTCTCTTCCCCCTACCCCTCTCCCGCCTTCCCTTGACCCGTCCCCTTCCTCCACTCCCCCTTCTGACCCTCCTCCTGACTCTCCTCCTGTACCTCCCCCTTCCTCCTCTTCCCACCCATCTCCTATCCTTCCTGCCTCTTCCGATCCTCCTTCTCCTTCTCTCTCTCTGCTATAGGATACCGAAATGAGAACGCAAACTATTCAATGAATGGCACTCAGCTTATGAGTGTAGACAGAGAAACTGATTTGGGAGTAACAATATCGAGTAACCTAAAACCGAGTCAGCAATGTTCAGAAGTTGTTAAGAAGGCAAACAAAATAATTGGCTTTATAGGCCGGTCATTTCAGCATATATCCAAAGAAGTAATCCTAACTCTTTACAATTCCTTAGTCCGCCCTCTTCTGGAATATTGCGTTCAATCCTGGTGCCCTTATTACCAAAAAGACATTGACAAGCTAGAACAAGTTCAACGTAGAGTTACCAAAATTATACCTAGCCTAAAGAAAAAATCATATGAAGAGCGTCTTGAAGAATTAACTCTATTTCCTTTAACCCAGCGCAGATTGAGAGGCGACTTAATTCAAGTGTTCAAAATAATCAAAGGCATCGATAATATGAACTGTAGTAAGTACTTCACTATCGACCAATCTAATTACATGCAGGGAAACGGTTGTAAAATTATTGGGAAATCTTTTAATTCATACGAGTCTAAAAATTTCTTCTTCAATTGAGTTGTCAACTTGTGGAATGGGCTTCCCGGAGACGTTATTGATTGCAGCACCGTTGATTCTTTTAAACATCGCATAGACAAGTATCTTGCCTCAAACCCGCGACTGACTGCGTTTGTAAATGAATAACTTTATAGATCCCCCTTCAGAATCGTTAAGGGTTGTTTGCGATTATAATTTACTAAGATGTTACTCTCTCTTTCCCAGATATACGTTAGATGTAAGGTAGTGACATATTACTGTGTTATGTTACTAACTCAATTGACTCGTACTAACATCTAATTCTGCCATGGACATTAGTTCCAGGGTAGTCGTTCCCTTTCCAATTTTCACTTACCCACTCTAAACCACTGCTTGTACACTTGTTCCTCAGTGTTTTGGAGGACAAGCAGCCTAGAGGGGTCGCAAGATCTGTTGTTGCTTGATTTCCTTTGTACTCCTTTGTAAAATTGGGAGTCCTTTGTCAATCAGACACTGTTGTGTCTACTCGGGGGCATCCTGGCTATCTCAGTGAGTGGAGTAGTAGAAATTCTGGCTATTACAGGACTTACTTATACTGTGATCTTTATGGCTCCTGGTTTATTCTAAGAGCAGTTGCTCAAAAAGGATTTTTTTTTTAATATGATAGAAGCGAGATGTCCCTTTCAGGCCTGGGTATTATTATTATAATTACTTTTTTTATTGTATATGTTTTTTGTGAGTGGATACTGCGGTTTCGTGAGGTTGAGGGTGAGAGGGACATGCTGTCCACCTGTCTGTCGGAAGTTTGCGTCCGTCTGGCCCGCACCCACCGTATTCAGCATTCTTGTGTTCCTACTGGCTGTCACAGTGGAACTTGTCCTTATGGCCTGCCACCTCTTTCGTTTTCCATGTTGACTGCTGTGTTTGTATGTTGGCTGGTAGTGCTCTATGGCACCCAATTTGTTGATCTCTGAAGGGTGCATCTCTATTAGCATTTGCAAAAATACTAACCCCTTCAATCACAGGACGCATAATTCTGGCTATCATTAGACTATTTTATATAGCTTAGGATGGAGCTGTTGTAATTTAAAGGGTCAAGACTATCACAATTAACCTTCTAACATCCATATATCCTTCCTAATCTGAATAAAATAGTCAAATAAGAGCCAGAACACCGAAAGGAAATACGTCTTGGTATCTGAGAGGGGTAATTGAAATGCTTCATTTAATGAAAAAAGGGTATATTTGTCAATATTCATTTTTAGGTACGTCAACTAACTCCATTAATTTCGGTATTACATGGAGTACAGTCATACAATTGAATATTTGGTCAATAGTGGCATACTGGCTTTTATTATTATGGAAAACGGTTCCATGTCAGTTGAACCAGTGCCACTTCAACCAGTGCCACTTTAACCAGTGCTAACTCAACCAGTGGCCACTTCAACCAGTGACCATTTCAACCAGTCACCATTTTAACCAGTAACCTAACCTAACCTAACCTAACCTAACCTAACTAACCTAACCTAACCTAACCTACTGGATAAAATGGTCACTGGTTGAAATGGTCACTGGTTGAAGTGGCCACTGGTTGAGTTAGCACTGGTTAAAGTGGCACTGGTTGAAGTGGCACTGGTTCAACTGACCTGTCACCATGGAAAACGGTTTGAGCTACTTCAATCAAAGTACTGTCAATCTGTATGTGTTATCTATTATGTCAAACATTACAATTGTATGTACAGAAATGGAACCATAGAAACTTGTCATTACATATTGTTTTGTTTTACAGAAATAAGAAACAGATGGCAGGGAAGCGGAAGTTTCGGGATGCTTGGCTTCACGATGCAAATTACAGTGATTGGTTGAGGAAGGTAGAAACTGACCCATATAAGGCGTTTTGTGAAGCCTGCAAGAGTGAGTTCTTGGCAGAAATCACCACCATCAAGCGACACAAAACAACAAAACAACATACTGCTAACCTCAACCAACTTAGGAACCCCCCACCTCAGACACCTAATGAAGAATTACTTAATTCAGTGAGCAGGGCAGAAATAAACCTTGCAGCATTTTTGGCTGAACATCATATTTCTATGAACACAGCTGATCATCTTACTGACCTTCTTAAAGATATTATAACAGACTCTCAGATAGTGAAGAAAATGTCTCTTAAAATATCAAAGGCTACCTACATTTTGAAAGAAGTCAGCAATATAGCTCAGAATGAAATTGTACAAGACCTGAAAGAAAATAAATATTCGATAATAGTTGAAACAACAGATGTTAGTACCTCCAAGACATGTGCAGTAGTAGTGAAATATTTGTGTGCTTCTACAGGAAAAATTGAAACAAAGTTTCTGGATTTATTAAACATATATAACCAGCCAGTATCTTTGTCAGCAACTGCATCATCATCATCATCATCATCATCATCTACAGTAACAGTGGAAACAGTAGGAACAGCACCAACAACAGGAGCAACAGAAGCCTCAATAACAGGAGCAACAGCAGACCTCACCACCAGGATTGCTGAAGGATCGACGGGGGAGCACCTTTATGAGATAATTATGGCATTTTTGACAGATCATAACATTCCCATAGAAAACCTTATAGGGTTTGCGGCAGATGGAGCAAACAACATCATGGGAGCTCACAATTCACTTGTAAGTCGTCTCCAGAGTGTAGCACCAGGCATCACAGTTATTAACCCGGGAACTGCAGGGAGACTCTTAAGAGTTCCTCCTGCGGACTGCGGGAAGACTCTTAAGAGTCAGAGAAAAAAAAAATCAACTTTTGACATCGAAAACAAAAAAAATATATTTTTATTTTTTTATTTTTTTATTTTTGTTTGGCCCCTGGGCCATGCAAAATCTCAGTCCTCTACCTCCCCTCCTTCCCCACTTTCCTCCTCTCCTTCAGTTATCACCTATTTTCCCTGTTATTCCCTTATTCTGAGGTATATTTTCGTGCTAACATTAGCGAGTTGCAAGCAGGGCGTTGTCATCACTGATGGCAAGCGAGTGCAAGAGAGAGAGAGAGAGAGAGAGTATCGATCGATTGTGTCTCAGTGGCCTTGGGGGAAATTGGCGGGAAAGCAGCTTGCCTCACCCATACATTATACAACTCGCGGGCTATATCTCCAATTTTGACCATCCAAACGCTGTTTTCACTCGTTTTATTGTTGTTTCAGGTTAATACCTTTTTAATCAACCCATAATAGGCGCATATGGATAAGTATTAATGCTATTAATGGTACAATGAATATTTTAGTGACGGAAACACCTCAAACACATGCGCACAGGGAGAGGTGTCTAATTACCCCCATGCGCACTTGTTAGGTTAAGTGTATATGTCATTCAGTACACTTATGTGCATCACAAGCTGCCAAAACTTTGCCCCGTGTATGTGAAGATTTAGTAAGAGGTGTATACACATATTTTGCTCACAGTACCAAAAGGAAAAATGACTTCAAATAATTTCTAGTATTCTGCGAAGTGAAGCCTCACAAATTGCTCCATGTAGCACAGACGAGATGGCTGTCCCTACACATTGCAGTCAGCCGTATTCTTGAGCAATGGAACGCCCTTTGCACTGTACTTTACATCGAAGCAGCTTGAGGACAGAACCTCAAATTCAAAGATGGTTCTTGATGCCTTGCTTGATTCCTCTGTTATCATGTACTTCAGTTTTCTGGACTTCATCTTGCCTAAGTTCACTTCTGTTAATCTCCTGTTTCAAAGAAGGGAGCCAACAATTCATCTGCTCTACAACTCGTGCAAGAAACTGTACCTTGACATTTTACGGTGCTACTACAGCCATGTTGTCACTAACAACACTACAGATATCAGTCTCATTGACCCTTCAGATGAGAGGTGCTACGTGAACCTGGATCATATCTACCTTAGTGTTGAAGTCCATAGGCTTATGCAGACACCTGAACATCGAGGTAACAAACGCATGATCAATGATGTACAGAGCCGATGCAGGCAATTCATGATAACATCTTGCCTGCAGATAAAATCAAGATTCCCCTTCAATTCAAAGTTGCTCAAGTTATGCAACATTTTCTCTGTTCATAAGTGTCTCGGCAAGGATGCTCTGTCTACAACTCCATCTATTTCAGAAATGGCAAAAGAAGTTCCACGGATCTTTGAAGGTGATCTACAACAACTAGATAATGAATGGAGGGATATACCAAATTTATTCATTCCAGAAACTTTGAAGGTGGCAACCAACCCAGAAGAAGTATTTATATGGCTGGAAAACTGCAAAGATGATGAGGGACGACATACCTTCAAAATCCTGCCGAAATTTGCCTTAAGTGTACTGTCATTACTAACATCAAATGCAGATGCTGAAAGAATATTTTCAAAGGTAAATTTAACTAAGACAAAAATAAGAGACAAAATGCTGACTTGTACTCTCTCATCACTAGTGGTTGTGTCAGAATCAGTAAAAGACCAAGGAGGATGTGTTAAGCTTGAACCATCATTGTCTAGGATCAGAGGAGTGCAGAAAAAAAAAAATATATTCTATGGCCATGGCCCATTCGGTAAAGTGTAGAAAGACAGTGCCTTACCTTGACTAGCAATAGTTGCCATAAATGCTGCAAATCCTATTACGTCCATTCACATATTCATTATAATATCCATAGTGCAGTTAGACTATTCACAAACACATAAATTAATATCCAGTGTTCGAGAATGGATAGCCTACAATCGTGAGTTTGTGATTACTAAATGATGTCTTTCGATTCGCATCTTCACCTAATTAGCAACATGTAACTTGCCATTTTTATAACCCTTTCATTGATCTCTCACCTCACCCTTGGTCTGGTTCCCCCCTACGGTCTCTGGACACTGCCCTTGTTGTCCGACTCTGTGTGGGCTATTCTGGTTTGACCTCCCACCTACTCCGTTTTCGGCTAGTGACGTCACTGTTCTGCGGCTGGTGTCAGACAGCGGAGAAGACGGTGGAATACTTTTGTCCTCCACTGCTCATGCTTCTTCTCACACAGGAGTCTTCTTCACTGCAGTCTACTTCAACCTCTCTGTGCTGTTGGGGGGCCGCTACCTGGATTCCGCCCTCCGTGATCTAGTTATTCAATACACCAAGATCTTCTTGTGGCATTTGGGAAAATTCGGCTGCCTGTGATTCCATCCATATAATGTTCTCAAGCAGGGTTTAATGGACTAGACCACACAGCCCTTCAATCAAATAACAACATAACCTATTAGTTTTCTGCTTTTGTGCCATATAGCCTTCGTCGTCTGGTGCAAGGAATTTATTAGTGTTAAGTTTGTGATTAACCCTTTCAATGCAGGTGACTTTTGTTCTACTCTTATTCCAGCTATATTTAGACTTTAGACAATTTTATGAAGCTTAAGAAGGATCTGTGGTACTTAACGCCTTAGGATCCGGTCCGTAAGGAATTTCTACTACCCGCCAAGCGGGTGGTTTTACCCTAAATGGCCTTGTTTCCGTGCTCTTTTTCATGCATAAACAAGAGCTAGAGCGTAATACAATTATGTATCCCTGAAAGGGCGTGAATTCAGCTTTCCAATGACACCAGAACCATCCTCCTATGACCACGCGTTCTCTTGCAACGATCGTGCAAGACGAAGGAAAAATCCCTAAAATACGGTAATTTCTTGACATAATACCCTGTGTAGTGAGGGACGGAGGGTGGATGTGTGTGGAGTAAACGTCAGTAGGCCCGCGGGACCCTTGGCGAACGGTCAGAGCCCGACCTACGCTCCGCCCACCGCTCGTCTCTCTCAGAGGCAATATTGCTCCAACATTGCACACAGACTTAAGTCGGGCCCCGCTCTTTGGGCAGGTGTTCTCTATACGGACTTAAGTCGGGCCCCACTAAAGAAGGGTTAAAGGGATTCAGGGAGATAGTTTATAGCCTTGTAATTGGTTGAGTTCCTTCCTAAACTGAATAAAATCGTCTAATAGTTGCCAAGATGTAATACAAAAGACATAACCCGGATTCAAAGGGTTAAGTTTATTGTTTCAAAATGCAATATAGTGTATAGGTTTTGTCGGGAATTTAGATAAAGAGGTTAAATTGCATGTCACTGGTACATGAAATATCCCAACAAATAGTTATAATATAATTACCAACGACGTAGTCGATGGGTGTAATCCAGTCCCCCACACATGGCTAATTCAATTGCAAGACATGTAGGAATGTTCACATAATACAATATCGACACAATGAACTTAGCTTAGAGGACTGGTGATGTAGGACTGTTGTTATAGATTAGTAATTGTAGCACATGGTCAACTGTGGGTTGAGTCAGAGCCGGGGGGAAGATGTTGACTGTATGGTGTTGATTGAGAGACTAAAGGGCCGGCGTCCGATCGCTTCGCGAAATTACATATGGCTGGCGGCTCATAATAATTATAACCCATAACTTG
Source organism: Paralithodes platypus (assembly GCA_032716605.1). Taxonomy (NCBI): domain Eukaryota; kingdom Metazoa; phylum Arthropoda; class Malacostraca; order Decapoda; family Lithodidae; genus Paralithodes; species Paralithodes platypus. The sequence goes on along the minus strand of CM064508.1, from coordinate 22,833,616 downwards.
GTATCATGATACATCTAGAGCTGATGTAGATATTTATACATTACAGTTAATATTTAACCAATACTTAAGAATAAACTACAATACACAAAGAAGCAGCCGAAATCGTACATGCGATACGATACCGCCAAATTCAAATGTCCTATTGGACCTAAAACTGTCGGGATCATTACCCTATTCCCGACATATTGCCCGCCACCAAAAATGATATACAGGAGCTATATACAGAGAACAAAAAAAGGACATCGAAGAGTCAAAGATCACCTTGTTTGATCTTTGATCTCCAAAGACCCACGGAACTCATAGCCGCCCTCCTTTTGGGACGAGAGCCACCTGAAGCCTGAGGAGGATCATCCTTCTCATCATCAGCTGCCCCACCTTGAGGAGCACTGTCACCAGCACTCTCCCGCGGAGGGGTATCAGTAGAGACGCCAGGATCATCCGGCAGTTCTACATCCTGCTCCAAGGGATATAACCTTACGACTGGGCGAGTAGTAACCCCAGTCGAAGTTCGTATTCTAGCAACCCTTATAAGACCATCAATGCCCTGGAACATATCGACAATCCTCCCAAGCTTCCAAAATAACCTAGGACGCTCATCATGAATCAGTACGATATCCCCGATATGAGGCCATCGTTGATTCGTCCCTTTTATCTTATTAGAGTGACGCTCGCGAAGAGACAGCAAATATTCTTGGGTCCACTGTTTCCATAGATCGCCTGACACCTTGTTCACATACTGGAAGCGACGACGTGTGGCGTCAGCATTGCCGAACGTAGGGTCATGCAGATCTTCGTCATTTACTGACGATCTAGGAAAGGTATTAAGGGTTCGTCCACGTGTTAGCATAGAAGACGAAATAGGTAAGAGGTCATCAACATCTGCCGAGGTATAGGTCAAGGGCCTGTCGTTGACTGACATCTCAATCTCTATTAAGATGGTTTGCAACTCCCATCTGGTCACCAGTGCCCTTCCTAATACCTTCTTCATGGCAGATTTGATGATACCGATAGTTCTCTCCCAAATCGCCCCAAACCATGGTGCACGTGCTGGTATAAATTTCCACTGACAACCCTTTCCAGTGAGGGTAGCCACAACCTGCGGGTCATCCATTAAACTCTGGAGATATTTAGAGGCCCCGACAAAACAAGTTGCATTATCGCTCATAATAATTTGAGGGAAACCATTGCGGCCTGCAAAGCATCTTAGAGTATGCAAAAACCCCTCACTGGATAGGTCGTAAATCAATTCAATATGAATCGCTCTGGTTACCGCACATGTGAATAGAACGGCATATACCTTCATGATATTACCGGGCGATTCTCTAACCTGAATCGCTCCGGCGTAGTCTACCCCGGTTACCTGAAATGGTTCAGTCCTTTGTACCCTGAACTCAGGTAAGGGAGGTAGATCTACTGGGGAGTAAGGCTTACCCTGTAAACTTTTACAGATAGTACAGCTATTGTGGATCCCTTTAATTGCTTGTCGCATCTTAGGGATCCACCAACGTTGTCGCATATACGCCAGAACATAATTTACGCCAAAATGTAGGCAGGTCCTATGGCATTGGCGAATCAACAGTTTGGTAATCAAATGAGAGGAGCTAAGGAGGACAGGATATTTCGCAGAATAAATAATGTCCGCCTTTTGTATCCTGCCTCTACACTTAATTATGCCTCCTTCCATATATAATCCTAGCTGCCTCATTAAGTTAGAGGGTTTGGCCTTTGACTCCTTGCTCAGGATTTGATGTTCAGTAAGATAAGGTTCCCTTTGTACTAAATATATTAGTTTCGCTTCTGCTGATCTCAATTCATGGAGTCTGATATGCTTCGAATCTTCACTAAGGAAAGACCCGTGAGCCCGACTTCTCATGTTGTTAATGAAACGGTAAATCCATGCAAATACCCGTATTACTTGATCATAGCTGCTGTAACGTTCCCACTCTACCAACTTGTTATCCTGATGTGTAGTACTCACAGTCGAACTACTTAACACATCATCTTGGGGCCGACTTGAAGGATCAGATATGCATTCCCTGAAATCCTGAGGCCATTCAGTTGGAGATATAAGTCATGGAGGTCCATGCCACCAAATAGAGGACGACATAAACTGTTGCGCCGCGATCCCCCGGGAAATTATGTCACTGGGATTATCCCTGGTGCTCACATAGCGAAATTTAGCTGTAGGAACTAAGTTATGTATCTCATCAGTGCGATTAGAAACATAAACAGGTAACACCTTCTGGCTGTGTACCCATGAAAGTGCTATTTGACTGTCGCTCCAGACATAGACGTTATTAATCTGTAGTATGTCTGTATAAGCATCCAGTGTAAACTTTATTAGACGAGCAGACAGAAGCAATGCAGTAAGTTCAAATTTAGGAACTGTAATTTTCTTTATAGGGGCTACTTTGGCCTTTGCTATAACCAGCGTCGCTTCACTACCATTGCATATGTATATGGCAGTACCGTACGCACTATTACTAGCATCAGAAAAGGCATGTAGATCCACCTGTTGACTACTAATAACCTGACGATTAAGTTGGACCTTGCAACATGTGGAAAGGTCCGACCGAATTAACCGGCAAGTATCTTGTAACTCAGTCGGGAGGGGCATGTCCCAATCTAGTTTTAGCCGCCACAGTTGCTGTAAAAACATACAAGCACGGATAGTTACAGGCAGCAAAAAACCTAGGGGATCAAACAACCTCGCTGACAAGCTTAAGCAGTTTCGCTTGGGCAGAAGCTCACTGCCGCATGGGGTGTGACAGAAGGATATACAATCTGTGGTAGTGTCCCATTTGTGGCCTAAAAACTTCACCTCACTATTCTCAGTAGCTACACCGTCAGAAGCAAATTGACCTTTCAAAAGATCACTATTAGTGGCCCATTCTCTCAAGTATAGATGAGCCTTGGCAAATATATCGCGGATCTCCCAGCATCTTTCGAGCAATACATCTTCATCGTCTCCAGTGCCTTGAAGATTGTCCACATAGATCCCTGCTTGATCTCATTCTTGAAGTCCGGATCTAGTCCAGCCTCCTCAAGATGACGCAAGATAGTAGCGTTGAGAAGGAACTGGGAACAGGTCGCCCCGAATAAGACGACTCTGAACCTGTAGACCAGATACTCTGAATCTAGATCCATTGGGTCCCGTGGCCATAAAAATGTTGTTGAGTCCCTGTCTTCACGATGGAGTTGAAGCATCAGGAAGGCCTTCTCAATATCGGCGACCCATGCAAACTTATGACATCTGAAGCGCAACATAATTTGCGCGAGATCAGAGACCAGGGACGGACCCATGTACAGACAATCATTCAGGCTATAGGAGCGATCACTGGATTTAGCAGAGCAGTCATACACAATACGAACAGGAGTGGTGGAACTGTCCTTTTTAATCACATGGTGAGCAAGGTAATGGATGTTATCCCCATACTCACTGAGATCTACTCTCTCCACAAATCCACGTTGTACCTGCTCGTTTAAAACTGCCGCATAAGTCTCGCAATAATTTGGATCCTTGACAAACTGCTTCTGAAGGCCACGTAACCTACCAAGTGCTAGATGGAAATTAGTAGGTAATTTACTCTTGTTATCATTCCAAGGGAGCCTTACCACATACTGACCCCTGCCAGAGTCATACGTTACAGTCTCTTCATACGAGCTTAACGCTAGCGTGGACTCACGATCAAGTTCATGTGGGTCAATTCCAATATTGTCCAAGTCCCATAGCTTATCTATATCAGTACATGTATTATCAGGCACATTTGGCCTAATATATTTACCTATGGGGCTTACTGCTACCTTGAGGACCGCAACCACCTCCACCTGTGTGTCTTGAGAGGAAGTGGCATAGGATCCAGAAATGGCATACCCTTGAATCGTGGGGAGCATTATTAGCTTATCTACCCGCCGATATCCAGGGTGAACCAGGTCGTAGTAATAATCAGCTCCGACCAGTAGCATAATACCATTGTTAGCAGAGAGTAGATCATCAGCCAGTTTATAACCCTTGCTTCTGAGATATTTCAAATGTGGTTGAATCTCTGATGCTATATAGAAACTGGGTAGTGTGTCGACCACTACAGCCTTGATGGGACATACCTTTCTTCTATAAACATAGGAAATCTCCACTATATCATAGTCACTGGAATCTACTTCACCAGTGAAACCATGGAGACGCAAATTCTCTTGACCCTTGCTGGTACACTTGAGCTGGGGTAATGATGACCGCAGAACGAATGACCTCTGTGAGCACTGGTCAAGTAAGGTGCGCATCATTATAGTATTATTATTACTCCCCACTACTGGCAGCATCATAGTAGGAAGCAATTGACATTCTCGAGAAGCAATGGACATGGCAAATACTTTATCACCCTCGCCCTTACCTTTCTCATGTGACTCTTTGGGGGTTCTCCCCTTTTCTTTGCCGTCGTGCCGATCAGACTGGGTGCATAGGGAAAACCAATGTTTCCCCTTGCAATACTTAGGACACTGGTACCACAGATGACCGTGGACACTGCACAACTTGCAACCTAATGGTATTGGCCTTTTCTGTTTAGGAGAAGTCTGTACCGGGAAAGCTGCAGTGGATGGCGACATCTCCACTTGTCGGTAGTGTCCAGTACTCTCCATATTGAAGACTTCAGTCTGGTACACCTGCACCAACGCTTCCAAGTTTAGTGGAGAGTCGCTTAGTTGTCGTCTTACGATTTCCTTTAGGGGAAGATATTTACACTAAATAATTATCTCCTCCTTGGTGATGGCCATTGTCTCCATAGATAGGAGGAGGCTCTCAAAGGAGGCATAGTACTCCTTTAGGTCCGTCACATCATAGGACGGAGTATCTAGAGTGAAGAATTTAGTAATTAATGCACTCTTGATGACTTCCTCTCTCCCGTAAGTTCTCTTCAGCAACTCCACTGCAGACTTGTAGCTTGTAGCTTCTAGCTTGTACCCATCGATCAACTTCAATGCCCCCCCTTTCAATTGGCCACGGAGATATGTGAACCTTTGGATGGATGTGAGTGTTTTATTCTGGTGGACGGAACACTCAAAGATATCCCAAAATTCAGTCCAGGTAGCCGAATCCCCGGAAAAGGTAGGCAAAGGAAGCTTCGGCAGGTTAAAGCCAGTCGCTTTTGGTGTACCGGTATCCTTAACAGGGTGTGTTTCTTGTGTGGAAGATAGTCTGGCTAAGGCTGTATTAACGTCCTCAAAGTACCCAAGATCTGCTGACATTTCTTCTTCCACATCGTCAGTAATTGTCAATAAACCATATACCTGCTGAGCATAATTATCATAAGTGGCTAGCGATTTAGTTACAGTAGCAAATTTACCCTTAATTTGATCAGCTGTGGCACTTAATAAAAATTCATCAAGATCTCTTAAACACCTATTTAAACTTCCCTTCATCCCTCCCTTCAGAATCCTAAGCTTCTTTATATCTGTCATCGTTAAAGTCTGAATCTAGGCTATTAACTCTCTAAACTATAAAGCAAACTAGTTACACAAATTAATTTAAATTAAAAAATGTGGCAATAGCATTGCCACTCCCAATTTGGAAACGGTCATTAGGCTACTAGCTGCAGTAGGATGAATTAATTGAGCAAATTGACAAATAGCAGAAACAAACTAGGGCTAGAGAAAGAAGGGTAAATGAAAAGAACTGACTAGTAATAAGTATTAGGCCTAGCCCAGCTGCCCATCCCACAATCATGAGGTCTGTTGGCTGTCAATCGCTTAGGAATCAACAGAGACCGAACCCCATGACCGTAATTAGGCAACTAGGCTATAAAATTTAATTAAGTGAGTCACATGAGAACCCTCCCCACCGGCAAAATGAAGAAAAGAGTCTCATAATGACAAAACACAATGAACACCACAGGCCCACCACCAAAGCGAAATGAACAGCTACCACAGACACCTGCAGGCCTAGCCTAGCCTACAAGCGCAAAATGGTACCCGACGAAAGTACCCCTACCCCAAGCATCAGCCCAGCTAACCCACCAAAAAACGCCAAGGAACACACGCCCAAAAAAACCTGGAAACTAGCCCCAAAAAAGATAGGGACGGCGCCTAAATGGAAAAAAACACAAGGGAATAAGCCGGGTCTATACTAGGGAAAGGGCAGTCGGCCCAACAACGCGCGAGGCGGCAGCCATTTGTAAGCCCACAAGCAGCAAGGAAGTAAACAAAATGGTACTACGGTAATGAAGCCTTAGGGCACGAAGGACCATTATTTGTCGGGAATTTAGATAAAGAGGTTAAATTGCATGTCACTGGTACATGAAATATCCCAACAAATAGTTATAATATAATTACCAACGACGTAGTCGATGGGTGTAATCCAGTCCCCCACACACGGCTAATTCAATTGCATGACATGTAGGAATGTTCACATAATACAATATCGATACAATGAACTTAGCTTAGAGGACTGGTGATGTAGGACTGTTGTTATAGATTAGTATTTGTAGCACATGGTGAACTGTGGGTTGAGTCAGAGCGGGTGGGGGGGGGGGGGGGTGAAGATGTTGGCTGTATGGTGTTGATTGAGAAACTAAAGGGCCGGCGTCCGATCGCTTCGCGAAATTACATATGGCTGCCGGCTCATAATAATTATAACCCATAACTTGGTTTCATGATACATCTAGAGCTGATACATTATATTTAATATATTTATATATTATATTTATACATTATATTTATACATTACAGTTAATATTTAACCTATACTTAAGAATAAACTACAATACACAAAGAACCAGCCGAAATCGTACATGCGATACGATACCGCCAAATTCAAATGTCCTATTGGACCTAAAACTGTCGGGATCATTACCCTATTCCCGACAGGTTTTTAGAAATGAAATATAGGCTTTTTATTTCTCAATTGTACATCCTTAGTCAATAGTCTAGAATTACCTTAATATTTAGGCTTTATAGCCTACATTATGGACCAATGTATGTTAAATATTAACTTATGCAAGTCTAATTTATATGATTGCAATTTATATTTGTTTCCTTATTGGATAGTTTGATTATCTTATAAGTAATATATCTATATCTATATATATATCAAGCACATTGTGGGAATATTAGAACTAAGGAATATATATTGCTAAAATCAACATCCTTAGTAAGTATTATGTAATTTCCTTCACTAGGCCTATACTGATACTTAAAATTAATATGGACCAATGTATTTGATAGTCTAGTTGCCGCCCCTATACTTCCTATAGTAAACCCTGCAATGTTAATTACTGTAAACTTTTTTTGTGGAAATGTATTATATATGGTTAGGAGAGCAAAATTAGCTTGGTTGCTACTTGTGCAACCTTTAGCATTTTTCAGAATTCAAGATGGCGCCCTCCGACATCTTGAATTTTGGCCAATTTTCAACTTTTGATCTTGATGACATAGAGGGTCGTGTAATACCTCTTTTTAGGGATTTTCCAGGACGGGGAGTCCATTTCTGGGGTTAATTTGTGGAGATAGGGTGAGTATCAAGGTCAAACCAGAGGTCAAAGATCAAATTTTGCCTAAAATCTGGAAAAATCACATTCATGTGGTTTGAATATGAATTTATTTGTCAGCCACTACAATATGCAAATATATATATATATAAAAGAAGTGAATCATATGTTTGTTTATTCATTATCCACATCTAGCTCCCCTTCTTCGTCTTCTATATCCATGTGCTTCCTGGTGAAAGGACTACAGCAAATGTCTCCTCCCTCGCACTTACAGTAGTCCGTGCATGAAAGGCCTGCACTGCTGCAGCTGCATCGTGTGCCACTGCAAGCCTTGCCCTCTGCAGTGCAGCTACAGCTAACTACATCCAGGATTGCTTGGGGAGCAACTGGCGCTGTTGAGACGGCCGGTGTGATGGTGGACCTTTCGATGTTCCAACCAAAGTTGGCAATATTTCTAGCTTCTACAGGTGGATCACGTTGGTCCGCTGCCTTCCACAGTAGCATCTGAAGATGAGCTCGGAGCACGTACAGCTGCAGGTTCGCATCAGTCGGTGGCAGTTTCTTCAGTACTGGAGGCTTCTTATGGGCACAGTAGAAGTGAGCACGTGTGTCATTCATTGTTGTACAGCTCTTCTGTCCGTAGAGTGGTAAGAAGAAGGTGCATGCTGTCTCCTGCAACTGAGTGTGGGTCACGCTTGGCTGTCCGAGCACTTCATCGAGACCTGGTATATCTATCTCTAGGAATTTGAGTGCTGACAGCTTTCCCTTTCCAAAGGGGTATGATACTGTATCGCAGCCTGACAGTGCATGGACACCAAGAAGTTGGCTGCACTTTCTCGGGCCTAACCGCCAAACAGTTTCGTTGATGTCCAAGACATCCCCATTCCATTTTTCCATTTCAATCTTGGCGGAAACTCGCATCCTCGATGTCCAGTACACCAGGAGAACAAAGACATCAGTGTCATCACTGAGGATGCGGATGGTCTCGGCGCCTTCTTCCACTGCTTTCAGCATGTAGCTGCAGAGGGTTATGTCTGCCTCATCATGGGTAACGACACATTCCAGCTTGTTGATGAGTTGAATATTGTGTGGAAGTTGATAGCCGCATAGAATGGTGTTGAGCAGATTCTTGTTCTTGGAATTGTGAAGAATAGCTTCTCGACATGGAAGGGGAGTATTTGCGGTTAGCCGAACTTCCTTGGCTCTTCCTCTTCTTGTTCGCTCGTGGTCCTTTGCACTGGGACCTTCTTGGTCATATCTGTCGAACAGAACTAATTTCTTGGAGACAGGAGAGTAGTGGGCCAGTCTAGTGCCGAAACTTGCAGCCAGGTCTCCTGTAGTCCCGGAGACTGACCATACAACGTGGTACAGAAGCTGACCGCCATCAACCAGCACCACATCTGGAGCAGATTGGGTCGTGACAAAGACGCCAAGAGATTTGACAAGCACTGCCTTGTCACCCTTCCTCAAGCAGCCGTACTCGTCGATAAGGGCTGGATGGACCGGACTCAGTTCAAACTGGAAGACAGTGTCTATATCAATGCTGCGCTGCTGCCCCACGACTAACAGCCGACTGAACAGAGTTTCGATGTCGTAGACGGCCTTCCCTTTGATAGTGATTGCCTGCTTGAGAGACTCCATTGCTTTGACCTTCTTCTTTATTGTCTTGTGGAATTCACTGCTCAGCGAAGCAGAGAAGTGCCTGCTCTGCTCACTCCCGATGGCCAATGCGTTCTGAACATTCACTGTGTCTGTTGCCACTTGTCCATTGCATATGTTATAAAAACCTGGTTCCTGATCATTGAAAGGGTGACTGTACTTCTCCAGCTCCACCGCAATTTTCCTCCGATCGGCCTCGTCCAGTCTCCTTCTTCTCTCTCCTTCCTCCTTGTGCTTACTCTTCTCTTCCCCATCTACTCCACCGTGTGGCTTCTGTTCCTCCTCAGATTCATCGTACATAATGTTCCATGGCAATGTCAAGGTGGGCGCACACACTGAAACTATTCACCCACACAGCCACTTGCTCAGCGCTCGTTGAAATGCCCTTCATACCTCCAGAACCCTTCCCTCGTTTGATGTATGTCTGCTCTCCGAACTGATCTGCAGGCACTGCGGTTCCGCCATCTGAGTGCCGACACACGTGCGCACCTGCCAGTAGGTCCTCTTTGGCATGCTGGGGAAGGTTCTCCATCTGTCGCACATACCAGCTCAGATAGCGGGCATAGTTCTGATGACCTGCTGCGAAGAAGTCTGGCAGCATCTCCTTGAGACAGTGCTGTTGGAGTAGGAATTCACCGTTCCTCTCTCCGCGCAGGAACATAAGCGACAACAATGTCGGTTTGACAAGGCAGTCCACCCATAGCCTCCCGGTCGGGTGTTGTCTGACTGACTCCAGGTAGACACTCTGCTCCTCATAAGTCTTGGCGCCATTCGAGAAGAAATTCTGCAGCAACACGGCAATGATGAGACGGTATGCCCGTAGAGCATTGGCCTTTCCGTTGACAATGCTGGTGATGCCAGCAAACGCTGCACTGATGAAAATGTCCACACCAGATGACTTCATCAGTTTTCCTATACAGCCCAGGAAACTCATGAGAGTGTGCATCATACCTGGGTGAAGTATGACGCCGGTCCAGCGCAGAGGGTCGTTCCATTGAACTAGGCATGCAGTCTGATACAGTTGGAGGTCAACTGTGAGGTGAGTGTACTGCATCCCAAAACTATTGAGAGTCCTCTCAAGATACACAAGCGTAGTTATTACAGTGTCGGGGTGAGCAGGCGGTGAGTCGATCATCGGTCCGAACACGACCAGTGTCTTGGGCTTCTGGGCAGAACCTGCCACCAATCGGTCTTGCTGAGCATTGAAGCCTGCCCACTCAACTGGCTTATCGTTCCCGTGGACTTGTGACAACCATGCCGCATCTCGCTCCTGACTGAACATGACTGATGCGGACTGAACCTGCAACTCTTCAGCGGACAGAGCTTTCATCGGAAGCAGGGGTGGATTCACCTTGGAAGGCCCCTTATAGTGCTCCAGCTGTATACTCTGGTGGGTGAATCGCACAGAGGACATGTCATGTTTCTTGAGTCGAGGAATAGTCAGCTGCATCACGCCAATGTTTCCTGTGTTGATGATACCAGCAGGATGCTGGGTGAACTCCATGACCATGGCGTGGGTGCTCTTCATTCCATTTGGGCTCGCAATGTACAAATCGTAGTTGTCAGCCCAGCTGAAAATAGGGCCGATCTCTGTGCTCAAGCCAAGTTTCTTGTGGTAATCTGATTTGTTGTCCAACACGAACTTAGCCACTGACTTGCGGAAGCACAGCACTTCATCATATGTGCTTGTGATACCATGCTCATTGAGAGTCTTGATGAGCTCTGAACTACCATGCTTGTGATGTAGTTTCACAGCGAGCCCGAGTGTAGTCTGGTTTCTGCCGGCACCGCAAATGTGCTGTTGAATGCACTGAGCTAGGGTCAGGGATGGCTTTGTGATGTTTACTAACGTTGTTAGTAAAGATTTTAGAATTACTTCAATGATGCTTTAGAATATTATATGGACCATGTAGCCTATGTGTAATATAAACTCATAGAATAATGCAAGTATAATTTCTATGTACAGGTATATATATGTATATTTGTTTCATACAAATTAATCCGTACTATACCGTAGCATACAGTAATAAAAGTCCCCCCCAGTCCCAAGCAGTGTGGCAAAAATGGCAGGAAATATCACATTAACACCACAAGAGATGAGCCAACACTGGCCACAGTTCAAAAAGACTTTCACAAAAAAAAGGAAAAACAAAATAAAATAAAATACAAAAAACAAAAAAATAAACAGGTATATACAGCCAATTTTTTGGCTAGAAGTGTAGGACGTGTATACACGTCGTTGGGACTGTGAAACAACTTTGTTACTGATGTGTATACACGTCGTTGGGACTGTGAAACAACTTTGTTACTGATGTGTATACACGTCGTTGGGACTGTGAAACAACTTTGTTACTGATGTGTATACACGTCGCTGGGACAGTAGGGGTTAAAAAAGATATGTTAAAAATAATTAAATGTAAAATTAATTTAGCCTACATAGCATTTATTATGTATAAGGCATGACAAATAAACCAAGGGAATAAAAGCATAAAAAATAATGTTATCCATTACTCATTTACCCATACAATATTTAATATATATGCATAAAATACATGTGAACTCCACATACCAGTTTATCTTAAACGTGGATATAATTATCTAGCCTCTTAGGTTTGGTAGTGTGAATTATTGCTTCTGCATACTTGTAGGCTATGTACTTAGCCTGCGCCTTAACGCACTTTATTATATCCTCTCTTAGGAACTGTTGGATGCTTGAAACAGCAGTAATTCAGAGAGCAAGTAGCCTAACCTTAAGGGGTCACAATATATGTTGTTGCTTGATTTCATTTGTACTTCTTTGTAGAAATCAATATCGGTACTGAGAAAATACTAACATGCAAAACATTTCGATAAATGAAAAATGGTTGCCAAGTAATACTAGCATTATAATCAGTTGCATAATTATTATTGCATATGCAATATTAATCCAAGGAGATCCAATGAGATGGTGGAACCAATGATTCAAACCTATAATCCCTTAAACAAATGGCCTTCATCGGTGCCTGCTCACATAAGGATCTTACATTACCCTACCTTATCCCAGGTGAAGGAGCTGTCGTAGTCTAGTGGGCTAAGGCTCTACGCACTTTGTCGGTGATGACTAGGGACGGGAGTTCGAATCTTGGCTATGCTATGGCAGTTTCTAAAGCTTTATAGCCTTCGTTGCTTGGTCCTATAGAATTCATTACAGTTGGGGATTTCCCTCAGATGAAGTGAATTCATAAGGTTATTCTATGCCAGGGAAAGGCAACTCCGGAGACTACGTCTATGCCGAACTATTCCCCAAAACGGTGTCTGGAGGGTACTACAACATCAAAAACACAGCAGGATCAAATACACAATGATCAATAGTTATTAGAAAAGTAAAATGCGGACACAAAGGCAAATGCACTCTGGGAATATATGGTTAAATGCGCTAATACAAAACACGACAGAAAATACAATAATGTGTAGATACCATTGAAATCAGTTCACAACAAATAACAGGGAAGTTACATTTGCAAAAGAGTTATTATAACTACTCACTTATTTCTATAAAATCTTGACGAGACGAATATTAAAGCAAAACAATGTTTTGAGAGAGAGAGAGAGAGAGAATATGATATATTACATTCTATATTTCTGGCAAAGCCAAGTTGGCTAAAGTTATCAACGACAGTCATAATGCTAAAATAAAAAAAATAAGATGGAAATAAATCATAAAGTTTACAACAACAAATAGTCGTATCATATGTTTATATCATGAATCTTAGCATGTTGCTTATTCTCTCGACCATCTCTGGGAAAAAGGGCTGGTTACTGAGTGACTTCACCAATTTATGTTAAATTGATAATTTAAAAAATGAATCAATGTGGTCTTCATGCGGATATCGAATCCCAGATACTCGCACATAGGCCTAATAGACTTTATTAATTGCGTCACCACCAGTATACTGTACATGCATTATAGAAACTGCAATTATAGACCGTGTTTTATCATTTCTTATTATACTATGTAAACGTGCATCAAAATAAACAGGGTGGGGGGGGGGGGTTGCTATATAATATAATTATGGTAGACGATTATAAATAGTTTAGTACACGAATGTGCCATTTTCTGTAATAGTTAAATGAAAACATGAAAGAAAACGTGCGGTTAATAAGTGCGGCTCCAGTGGCAACACTGCCCAGCCCTCTCTTCAGTGCTGCTCTGGCTTCCGTGCGAAGTGGATGTGTCCCATTTATTCCCCATGTCCATCTCGCTCAATAGTCCATAAAACCGTATTCTGTATTTGCCACGTGATGAGATACAACTGCATTATGGCGATATATTCGAATATGAAATATGGAATTGATCACGCATTCAAATTATAAATAACTTAGTAATGTTATACTATTATGGATACTGCAGTGCGAAAAATAGAATTGTGGAAGGTACAGTGGTCTAAGAACAGAGTGCAGCTTCATTTGTGCATATACGTGTGTTTCAACGGGTTATATAATTATGTAACATTGTCGAATTAAGATTATTTTACTTGAAATATTAAGGCAATCATTTATTGCTTATAACTGTCGTCACAGTACAGAAATACTACACAATTTGGGTCGTCATCGTCTATAATAATCAATCGCCATAACTTAAGGGGGAGTATTTATTATTTTTGGAAACCCTTCTCCCTAATAATTAGCCCCATTAGTTGTCAGATTTTTATATGTTCACCTCACTAGTTTGACGATTGTAAGACCTTTCGCTCCATTTGTTGTCAATAGCAAGACCTTTCGTGCCATTTAAGTGTCGATTTCTTCCTGGCGAGCAATAGTGATCCCAGTAGGAACCGACCTTTGGCCGCAACGTTTTTCTACCGAAAAATGTAAAGATTTATATATATTTGTTCAAATTTGATAGAGGTCTACGGAAAAATAAACTAACCCAATGTATAACAATACAAATTATAATATAACATTGGACTTAAGGTCCCCTAAAGAGACATGAAAGAAAATATGCAGTGTATGGTAAAGTATCGTAGCAATTCTTGAGACAGAAACCATCAAACTGTGTCTTGCTCTCTTCCTATTCCGGTGGTGATGAGTTGAATATTAAAAGTACAACACAAACCATCATATTCCACGCATATTTAGAAAGATACATATGAAGAAATATGCAGAGGAGTTTATTGTGACTATTGAAAGGATGTGTACCATGCTTCATTATACACTACTCAGATGTACCGGTATTCCATTTCTTTTAATTCGGGGAAAATAAAGGGTAAAATTGGTAAAACACGCAAAACTACCAGGTAAAAAGGAGGGGATATTTAGCCTTTTCATTAGTTTTAACAAAATTACTCATGTAACGATAATTAATAAAAAAAAAACACACAACGTAGTGTAAAATGAAACATGGTATCAATACGGTACTTCAAAAACTTACACCAAAAAATTGATAATGTTTGTTTCTTCTTCCCGTGATGATAAGTCGAATATATAGTTTTATGTATTTGTTGCAATATTGAACCCATCGTCACAGAAATAGGAAGAACAATACAGTGGAGGTCTTTGGGTTAGATTGAAGTACTGATACCATGCTTCATCATACAAAACTTGCGGGACATCCTATATAGGTATATACTGTATACAATATATATATATATATATACATATATATATATATATATATATATATATATATATATATATACATATATATATATATATATATATACATATATATATATATATATATATATATATATATATATATATATATATATATATATATATATATATATTGAATATATACCTATATAGGATGTCCCGCAAATGTTGTATGTTATTTTTTTTTTTTTGATGTGGATGAGTGAGACAAACGGCAAAACTGCCTGTGACGAGTGCCTCCCCCAGAGTTGAAAGAGTGACAGGGTCAAAATCAAGGAACAGTCTAGCCAAAATGCCTAGACACACAGAGTTTGAAGCAACTTAAGTCATAGGATGAGGGAAAGATGGAGTCAGGGAGAGAGTTCCAGAGATGAGCTGTTGAATGGAAGAAAGATTGGGAGTATTGTTTCACTCTTGAGTTGGAGAGATGCACAGAGTAGGGGTGGGATTGTGTTGCAAGACGGGTACTACGTACCCTACGTAGAGGAGGTGGCATAGCCTACACTGAGAGAGCTCTGAGGAACACTGCTTATTGTAGTAGCGATAGAATAGCGAGAGAGATGCAGCATTGCAGCGAAGAGAGAGAGATTGCAGAGAGTCGGTGAGTGGACGGGAGTTAATGATACAAATGGATTTCCTCTCTACTTTGCCTAGAAGTGCTGTGTGAGAGGATCCTCCCCATACATGCAAACAATACTCAATACAAGGATGCACTGTGCCCTTGTACAGAGCAAGAAGCTGAGCAGTGGTAAAGAACCCCTTGAGGCGGTTGAGCACTCCCAGCTTCTAGGAAGCTGCCTTAGCAAGACTTGTAATATGGTCCTTCCAAGAGAGAGCAGAAGAGAAAGAGACACAGAGAATACTTAGGAAAGATGAAGGATTGATTTTTGTATTGTTGAAGTGTAAGGGATAGTACTTTGGGAGTACATGATGTGTAGATAGATAGAGACATTGGGTTTTGGAAGCATTAAAGGCAACAAGGTTTTCTCTGCCCCAGTTGGAAATGGTAGTTAAATCAGAACATAAGTGTTGAATGGCTTCATTATATTTATCTTGGAGGGATTGTTTGCTGGGGCGTTCTGGAAAACTAATTGAAAAGTGTAAGGTAGAGTTGACTGCATATAAACGGATAGGACTGGAGATACAATTGAGAAGATAATTTATGAATTTTAGGAAGAGAATTGGAGATAGGACAGAACCCTGAGGAATACCGGAATTGATAGGATGAGGAAGTGAACGATGGCCGTCCACAACTGCAGCTATGGAACGGCCGGAAACGAAATTAGAGACAAAGAAGAGATAGAAACTGAAGGAGGGTAGTTTAGAAATAAGAGATTTGTGCCAGACTCTATCGAAGGCCTTCAATATGTCTAGCGCAATAGAAAAGGTCTCACCGAAGTCCCGAGAGCAGATTATGAGAAGATAAATGCTTTAGAAATTTAGAAGTAAGAATAGTTTCAAAAACTTTAGAGATACAAGAGATGAGAGCAATTGGACGATAGTTGGAGGGTTGAGAGTGGTCAACCTTCTTTGGGACAGGTTGAGTGAGAGCAAACTCCAGCAAGAAGGGAAAACGTTAGAGGAGAGACATAGACGAAAGAGTTTGCCTAGACTAGGGGGTCATCACGGAAGCACAGTTTTTGAGTACAACAGAGGTAACACCATCCGGATTGTACGCCTTCTTAGTATTAAGCACAGAGAAGGTAGAAAGTACATCTTTAGAAGAGATTAGGATATTAACCCTCGTCGAGCGGGGGGTTGAGCTATTTTGGGCATATTCAGGCCCTCCTGAATGATCAATCAAGTATCTGCATGAAAAGAAATGTATTCAGCAAAAAACTAGGCGCTACAAGCTTCAAAATGAGACCAGAACGAGCTACGTAGCACTTGTCGTTTTGATGCAGTGGTACCACCAACATGGGAGTTTAGCTTATAGCGGCATATTTTTTCCAGCTACACTCACTACTGGCTACACTGCCGGCCTCTCGAGAATAGAGGTAGCATGAGTTAGTGGGCGGCGGTAAGCCCTGGGTGTCGGCCGTGTGGCCTGCTGCGCTCCCGGCCATTTGCACTCGATTTTAACCCTAAAGCCTTAATAATGCTCCTATCTTGCTGCTTTTTAGATACGGACTTAAGTCGGGCCCCGCTCTTTAAGTGTTAAGCATAAGTAGGAGAGAGGGGGGTGGAGAGGGAGGAATAGCACCAGAATCATCCGAGGTGGAGTTTCTAGCGAAAGTTTGCGCGAAGAGTTCAGCTTTGTCAGAGGAAGAAGTGCTTGTCGAGACTTGTAAGCAACTCGACAAATTAGGTTAAGTAGAGATACTGGAAGTTCAAATTAGGCGCCAGTATTAGGCTAAGCTATATATCTTTATAAAGGATATGCACTATTTCATATTAAGTTTCCATGGGTTTATTATCCATAATTATATCGGGTTATCATTACAATTATTAATCCGGTATATCTTGTAGATAGTTAAATGACGCATTGGTGGATATTGACTGCGCATGCGTCATTTTCGGGGCTGGCGGGTTGACCGCCGGGAACCTTAGACTCACTTTTGCTACCATCTCAACAACACCTTCTCACCGTTCTCACTACAAACCACCTGTTCATGCTAAGTCACTCTAATTCTTAACTCCTAGTGGCCACTATACCTTCTATCTATTCCTAATTCTATCCTCGAGCTATCCATCACTATCAACGATTAAAGTAAGTTAACTCCTCTAAGTTTATAGGTAAATTACACTTTGTTTACTCTTGAATTCTTATAAATTGGTCCTTCGAACCTCGAAACCTTTGCCATATGCTAGTGTTTCGTCTTTTTAGTTTGTTGCTATTCGTTTTTTTTCCTACTCTGTTTTCCTATCTTTTCCTTCCTTCTTGCGCCTGCTCCCACTTTCTTAGTTTACATACGTGCCTTGTGGCCGGTATTTTCGTGTCAGGACTTCGTTTTTGTCCTTACTATGAAGTACTTAACACCTTACGAGCGGCCTATGCGGTTTATTTATATGTACCGCCCAGCGGGGTGTTTTTAGCCAAAATAGGGCTGTTTACGTGATCATTTTCATGCCTAAATAAGACCCAGAATGTAAAACAAGTATCTATCCCTGAAAGGGCATAAACAGAGCTTTCGAATGACACCTTAACGATCCTTTTATGATGGCTAGTTTTCTTGCAATAACCGTGCAACGCGAGTGCAAAAAGCATGTAATTAGGCACTTTCCCCATACAATTCCGTATATAGCGAGTGAGAGAGGGAGGGAGGAGGTGGGATTCGTGTCAGTAGGTTCGCCGCGGTGGTCTGGAGCAGTCATACGCTCGCTACTCTCCTGCCACCACTTGTCTCTCTCTCTCAGCAACATTACGTGCTGAAATTGCCACACGACCTATGTCGAGCGCCGCCACATAGTCCAGCTTTATTTAACTCGACTTATGTTGCTCGCCGACAGTTAAGGGTTAAAGACAATGATTGTTGAACCCTGCAGCCTGGGAGAGCCTCGTTCGTTACCAGCATTTGAAGCTTTGAAACAATGGATCAACAGAGGACGAGGGGCGGGAAGCGGCGGTATTAAATTAGGCTAACCATCAATTTGCGTTCCTAATTTTCATTCGTTTTCTGGGCTAAATTTAATTGGATTTAAATTGGGTTAACCGTTTAATTGGGTTCCTAATTTTAATTTGTTTTATAGGCTACTTTGGGTAGATTAGGTATAAAATTCAACACTTAATTAAATTGAAGTAAACTACAATTGCCGACTTGCTAGTTTCGTTCTATGGGGGGGGGTTGGAGCTGTGAACATCGCTATTAAACAGAAATGCTTTAATAATTTAGGCTTCTTGTGAATAACAGTATGAATTGTGTTTATGCATATATAAATACACTGCAACTGTATTTTAGCCGGTGATTTTGCATATTATCGATGTCTAATACAACTTCCATGGCCTGAGACTCGCAAGTGGTCAATTAAAGGGACTAAAATGATTTTGTACGATCTTCTCAGCTAAATTTAAAGGGGTAATTACCACAAACATTTTTGGTACCATTAGATGTTGGGCTAGCCTAATTGATTATATGTTTATAAACTAAATTGGCTTGTCTTACAACATTTTGGCCTCCCTTCCTTAGTGTACTTTAACAAATTGTTGCCGCATTTATGTAGGGTTAATTTCTTTCATTTTGTGAGTGGAGATAATATAGGCATTCGTTAACTTTAATCATTGCGCTCTTCGTCTTATTTCCCTCTTTATTGCCCTACATCGACAAAATTGCCGCATTTAATATAGGGTTAACTATTTAAATTTAAGAATGGAGATAATTTATGCGTTGTTCATTTACTTTAATTATTGCGCTCCGCGTCTTATTTACCTCCTCTTGCCTTACACCGACATCGACATCACGCGTTTATTAAATTATTACGTTATAAAGTCGGGTTTCCCTATGATTTGCCTCTATTGACGTCGACTAACTTTCTGAGTGCGATTGACGTCCATATAGGTAAACTAATTTGTTATACCCTTTATTCCCTTCTGTACCGCAACGTCTTTTTCCTTTTATTCTAGCTATATTTAGACGGTTTTGTGCTGTTTAAGTAGGGTCTGTGGTGGTTAAAAGGGTTAAGGGATATAGTTCGAAGCCTGGTTATTGCTGGAGGCCATTTTTAAGCTGAATGAAATTGTTGAATATTAGACAGAAACAATCTAAAAGGATGGCACCGGTAGAGAAGAGGTTAAAATTATATTTCCTGTGTATTGTCATCATGTCGTTGACTATCCTAGTACAAACGACGCAAGGGGGGTATCAAGAGTGGTTTGACTAGGATCACCAAAGATATAGCTACATTTTTAGTTAATGCAGATAATGAAGCAATTGAGGCTAAATTGGCATCAGTATTGAGACAGCTCGAAGATTTCAATTCATGTCGCCGCGAAATGGAAACACTCTATGAAACCGACGAGGAATATTTCGCTGACGTAGAAGTAGACATGGAATATCTAGAGGGTCTTGATCAAATTATCGTCCACCTTAGGGGCAAACTGAAACTTAAGGAGCCAAATCGTGCTGCAGTTAACAGAAATGCCGGTATAAGATTGCCGAAAATCACCCTTCCTGTGTTTGACAGTGATCCCCCTCTGTGGATGGGATTCTGGGATATGTTCCACTGTAGTGTCCACAGCAATGCGGAGCTCAGTGACATCCAAAAATGCACTTACTTAAGAGGTCAACTGAATGGCGAGGCAAAACAACTAATTGAAGGTTTCGCAATTGAGTGAGCCAGCTACCAAACAGCCCTTCTACAGAAAACCTATGGGCACATGGATTGGATTAAGGCGGCACATATAACTAACCTTACTACTTTGAATCCTCCCTCTTACAATGTTGAGGAACTAAAAGGATTCTATGCTAGTTTTGAAAGTACACTGAGGTCAATAGAGACCCTAAAAATTACCCTTCATGAAGCTAGTGTTGTAATTATCATAAATAAATTGCCATCACCACTAAAGGAAACTTTAAAGAGAACCTTAGGTGAAGATGGTCTGGACCTAGAAAGGTTTGTCCAGGCTTACCAGACAGAGGTTTTTAATATGGAAAGTGTGGCAGATCGGACTACACCACACATAGCAGTTGCTTCAGCATCCTTTGTGGTGCAGGAGGCCTCGGTGCGAAGGAAGGGTTGCAAGTTGTGCAAAGGGGCACACGTGTGGTTTAAGTGTCTGAAATACAAAACCAGTGCTCTGAAAGTTAAGCGCACAAAGCAACTCAACCTTTGCACTGGGTGCTTGTCCTCAGACCATGGGAGAAATGGTTGTGTGAACCCTGACATCCGTAACTGCAAGTTCTGTTGTAACAGACACTACCATATCCTCTGTCAGTTCAGATCTCAATGGGATGGTGCAAAGAAGGAGCAAAAACCTCAACAGGTAACAAAGACCAAGACGCAAACTACCATGATGTCTGTATCTTCAAAGAAGACTAGTATTATCCTCTCAACTGTTATGCTGCCAACAGTAAAGGAATCAAGAGGAACAGTCAAGATGCGTACACTTCTGGATCAGTGCTCACAGCACACCTTCATTCTAAATTCTGCTCTAAACTCTATCCACTATGAAAAATTGGGTGTTGAAGAGCTAGAGTTGTGAGGGTTTACCGGAGCATTTGAGAGCAGAAAGTATTCAGTAGTGTCCTTCAAGTACAAGTTCCGGGGCAGAAACTATCCTCTACAAGCAGTTGTGGTAGAAACTCTCCCGGATCACAAAGTATCAGAATGCCTTGAAGACAACATGAAAGTGTTGTGAAGCAAGGGCTACAAATTAGCTGATCCTCTAATGACACAGACATCTCGACTGGACTTGTTGGTTGGTGTCGATTATTACTATGACTTAGTGCGGCCAGGGTACAAAAAAGAGGGTGACATAATTCTCTTGCCCACTAAATTTGGCTATGCACTAAGTGGCTCCTGCCATAACGACAAGTCTAGCGCTCAAGTAGAGGTAGTTACAATATTGAAAGTTGTGGTCACCCCGATGGATCAATACATATCCACGGAATCATAATTATAATCCATGTCATAATGAATTAAAATGTTTGTGGGATATGGATCATCTAGGAATTTCTCCGAACGAAGATTCAAAGTAAAACAAGACCGCGTTGGCCATCTACAAGGAAACAGTAACATACTTTGCACAGAATCAGCAGTATGAGGTCAGAGTGCCATGGAACCAACAAAAAGAGAAGCTGCCCTCTAATCATGGTTTAGCAGCGGGATGCCTAAGGGGTCTGCAGAAGAGATTTAAACAAGAACCTGTTTATTGTAGTCACTACACCAACGTTATCCAAGATCAACTTCATCGTGGCTTTATTGAAGAGATTCCTTTCGGTGTTACTGAAAACCGTCATTATTTGGCACATCACGGGGTCACCAAGAATAGCACAACGACGCCCATTCGCATTGTGTACGACTGCTCCGCTAGTATTGGCAAAGGCAGGCCAAGTCTTAATGACTGCCTTTGCACAGGGCCATCACTAGTGCCAGATCTAGCACAAATATTGCTGCGATTCAGGGTACACAAATTTGCCTGGATAAGTGACATCAAGAAAGCCTTTCTCATGTTGAGACTTCATGAAGAAGATCGTGACTACACCCGATTTCTGTGGCCAAAGGATCCCTTGGACTTATCTTCACCCTTACTTTGCTACCGGTTTAAGGTAGTGTTGTTCGGGGTGACTTGCTCACAGTTTCTTCTTAATGCCACGGTCTTGAAGCATCTTTCCATTATCAAAGAGAATCCCGAAGTTGTAGAGGCTATTAAGGAAGGTTTATACATTGACAACCTCCAGAGAACAGGCAGTGATAAAGAGACTGTCATTAAGCATTACTGGGGTGCCCAAAGAATAATATCTCAAGCACATTTATATCTCAGAGAGTGGGCTACCTATAGTCCTCAACTACGTGACCTCCTGCAATTGGATGGTGTTGCTGCCATGAATCAAGAGCGAGTGAAGACATTAGGACTCTTATGGTTACCTTACTCTGATCTGTTGACGTTCAACGCTAGCCTCCCAGAGACCAATAAGGCTACAAAAACAGAGTGCTTAAGAGTGGCGGCACAACTGTTCGATCCACTCTGTGTACTACTGCCTGTTACAATAAGGTCCAGAAATTTCTTACAGCAATTATGGAGACTGAAACTAGATTGGGACGATCCACTACCTGAAGACTGCGCTACCGAATGGTCTACAGTTTCCAAGGACCTGAACCTGTGCTGTGACTTTATTTATCCTCGGAGGACAGTATATGCTGACTCAGTGGAACTTCATGCGTTTAGCGATGCAAGTGGCGTCGCCTATGGCACTGCAATATATTTTGTGAGCCCGGAATGTAGTAGTCTGGTCATCGCTAAAGCAAAGGTCGCTCCCATAAGGTCCATAACTATACCAAGACTAGAGCTTACTGCTGCTTTGCTAGCCGCCAGATTAATCAAATTTGTGGAGGAAGCCTATCATAATATTGTAAAAGTCAACAAAATTGTTTTATGGTGCGACAGCCAGGTTACATTGCATTGGTTGCATAGTATGAAGAAGCTTCCAGTGTATGTTGCAAACCAAGTTGACGAAATAAAATCCCTTCTTCCGACAGTAGAATTCCGATACGTGTCCTCTAAAGAAAACCCTAGTGACTTACTGTCTAGAGGTGTTTTGGCAAAACATCTGAAATCTTCCGCGTTTTGGTGGGAGGGGCCCATGTGGCTCCGAAACAAAGACAAGTGGCCAGAAGACATATTACCAGATAACCCAACGCCAAAAGTAACTAGCCAAGTCATTGGGACCAATGATGAACAGGACACACAGTTATTGAACTGGGAAAAATATGGCAGTTATGAGAAACTAATTTGGGTAGTTGCATGGACTATTCGATACAAGAATAATTTGAAGGCAAAAATTAAAGGGACGTCTCCCACAGACAGTGCCCTCCTCAGCATTAAGGAACTAAAAGTAGCAGAAAAGATTGTAGCTCAAACATGCCAACAGGAATGCTTCCCAAAGGAGTACAAAATGATGTCCGGTGACAAGGGTACTCGCAATAATTTGGTAAACCAATTAGGACTTGTCATGAAAGGAGGTTTAATTGTATGTGAAGGTAGATTGAAGTTAGCGGCTCTTCCAGATTCAAGGAAATATCCGATACTACTGCCTTCCAAACATCCTTTCAATACCATGCTCATCAATATGTGCCATCGTGTCTGTTGTCACTATGGAGTCAATCACGTGGTCACATATATACGGCAAAGGTGGTGGATTCCTAAGATAAGACAAGCTGTAAAACAAGTGACCATTAAGTGTATAACCCGTCGTAAAATACAGGGTAATACCTATGCGACAGCTAGAGTACCTCCCCTGCCAGACATCAGGTCTACTAGAGATCCCTTCGAGGTCACGAGGGTCGATTATACAGGAGCAATTCCTGTCTGGGACTCGCACAACAACAAGGCTTATATGCTATTATTTACGTGCGCTACTACCAGACCTATTCCCATTAAAGTAGTTAGCAATATGACCTGTGACAGGTTTATCCATGCGTTCCGGAGATTTTCTAGTAGGCAGGGATTCCCACGGATAGTGTTAAGCGACAATGCTGCTACATTTGTAGGAGCTTCAAGACACTTGGAAGACATCCAAAGCGATCCCAGTCTTCAGGCTCATCTTACCGAAATCCGATGTGAATGGTGTTTTATACCAGCATGTGCGCCTTGATTCGGAGCTATTTGGGAGAGAGTCATAGGTATTGTGAAGGCTGGGCTTAAAAAGGTACTAGGTCGTGCTCTAGTCTCCTTTGAGGAACTAACTACTGTCCTATTTGAGCTGGAGGCTACCGTGAATGATCGCCCTTTAACATATGTCACGGGTGATCTGGAGGACCCTTGTCCTATTACTCCATCCATGCTGGTTAAAGGTTGTAGACTTCGTGACTTCCCAAAGGACGTAATTCAGCTAGATGAGCTGTAGGACCCTAGTTACGATAGTAAAGCAGCGATACACAGCAGATACAATTATATCAATAAATTGATCCGGGACCTATGGAGGCGTTGGTCTAGTGAATACTTGGCATCACTACGAGAAGCCTATAAGACTAAAAGAGGCTCATCAAGCAATGTATGGCCAAAGGTACTTTACATCGTTCTTATACATGACGAGGGACCTTGTGTCCTTTGGAAACTTGGTAGGGTAGTTAAACTCTATCCAGGACGAGATGATCTAGTTAGAGTTGTCCAGATTAGGACAAAAACTGGCCTGACCACTCGACCCATCGTCTAGTTGTATCCATTGGAACAGGATGTCGAAATGTTTTCGATCCCTCAACCGGCGGTCGCTGATGATGGTGTTAGCTCTCACGACTGCACCCCTATGTCATCAGCGGTCGCTGGACCATCTACCAGTAACGATCCTGTTGGAAGATTACCTCTTTGTCGAGCCGCTGTTAGTTCTTCACAGCTTTGGAGATCTAACATCGCTGCAGGATTATTGTAAATATGTATATATTAGTGGTGGGAATGTGTCGAGACTTGTAAGCACCTCGACAAATTAGGTTAAGTAGAGATACTGGAAGTTCAAATTAGGCGCCAGTATTAGGCTAAGCTATATATCTTTATAAAGGATATGTACTATTTCGTATTGAGTTTCTATGGGTTTATTATCCATAATTATATCAGGTTATCATTACAATTAATCCGGTATATCTTGTAGAAAGTTAAATGACGCATTGGTGGATATTGACTGCGCATGCGTCATTTTCGGGACTGGCGGGTTAACCGCCGGGAACCTTAGACTCGCTTTTACTACCATCTCAAAAACACCTTCTCGCCGCTGTCACTACAAACCACCTGTTCATGCTAAGTCACTCTAATTCTTAACTCCTAGTGGCCACTATACCTTCTATCTATTCCTAATTCTATCCTTGAGCTATCCATCATTATCAACGATTAAAGTAAGTTACCTCTTATAGGTTTATAGGTAAATTACACTTTGTTTACTCTTGAATTCTTATAGTGTTGGTTGTGCCATCAGAGTGGAAAAGGGGAGGTAAAGACGAGGAAGAATAATGGTTGTTTCAGTCCCGTAAGGCTATGTCGGGATTACCACACTGTTTTTTTTTTTTTTTTTTTTTTCTATGTGATTGAGGGAGGCAAAAGGCATAACTGCCTATAACGAGTGCCTCCCCCATAGTTGAAAGAGTGACAGGGCCAAAATGCCTGGACACACGGAGTTTGAAGCAATTTAAGTCATAGGAAGAGGGAAAGACTGATTCTGGGAGAGAGTTCCAGAGCTCAGCTGTTGAGTAGAAGAAAGTTTGAGAGTAATGTTTCACTCTTGGGTTGGAGAGTTGCACAGAGTAGGCGTGGGATTGAGTTGCAAGACGGGTACCACGTGCCTTACGTAAAGGAGGTGGTATGCACTGGGATAGCTCTGAGGAACACTGATTATTATAGTTGCGATAGAATAGCGAGAGAGATGCAACATTTCGGCGGAGAGAGAGAGATTGCAGAGAGTTGGTGAGCTGATGGGAGTTAATGATACGAAAGGCCTTCCTTTCAACTTTGTCTAGGAGAGCGGTGTGAGAACAACCTCCCCACACATATGAACAATACTCAATACAAGGGCGCACTATGCCCCTTTACAGAGCAAAAAGCTGTGCAGGGGAAAAGAACCCCCTAAGGCGGTTGAGCACACCCAGCTTCTGGGAGGCTGCCTTAGCAAGACTGGTAATATGGTCCTTCCAAATGAGAGCAGAAGAAAAAGAGACACCAAGAATATTGAGAGAAGATGAAGGGTTGATTTTTGTATTGTTGAAGAATAAGGTATAGTCCGCTGGGAGATCCTGATGGGTAGATAGATGGAGAAATTGGAAATAGTATTTAGATCAGAATTTAAGAGTTCTATACCTTCATTACATTTGTCGTTGAGGGATTGCTGGCTGGGGCGTTCTGAAAAACTAATGGAGTAGTGTAAGGGTGAGTCGTCTGCGTATGAATGGATGGAAATTAAGGTACAGTTAAGGAGATCATTTATAAAAATTAGAAAGAGAATAGGAGATAGGACAGAGCCCTGAGGAACACCAGAGTTTATAGGGTGAGGAAGTGAACAATGGCCGTCCACAACAGCGGCTATGGAACGGCCGGAAAGGAAATTAGAGACAAAAGCACAGATGGAGGGATAGAAACCGAAGGAGGGTAGTTTAGAAATTAAAGATTTATGCCAGACTCTATCGAAGGCTTTCGATATGTCTAGTGCAATAGAAAAAGTCTCACCGAAGTCCCGAAAGGAGCATGACCAAGAGTTAGTAAGATATGAAAGAAGATCACCAGTAGAGCGACCCTTAAGGAAGCCATACTGGCGATCTGAGAGCAGATTATGAGAAGAGAAATGCTTAACACCTTACGAGCGGCCTATGCGGTTTATTTATATGTACCGCACAGCGGGGTGTTTTTAGCCAAAATAGGGCTGTTTACGTGATAATTTTCATGCCTAAATAAGACCCAGAACGTAAAACAAGTACCTATCCCTGAAAGGGCATAAACAGAGCTTTCGAATGACACCATAACGATCCTTGTATGATGGATAGTTTTCTTGCAATAACCGTGCAACGCGAGTGCAAAAAGCAGGTAATTCGGTACTTTCGGTACATAATTGAGTATGTAGCGAGTGAGAGAGGGAGGAGGGAGCTGAGATTTGTGTCAGTAGGTTCGCCGCGGTGGTCTGGAGCAGTCATACGCTCGCTAGTCTCCTGCCACCACTTGTCTCTCTCTCTCAGCCACATTACGTGCTGAAATTGCCACTCGACCTATGTCGAGCACCGCCACATAGTCCAGCTTTTTTTAACTCGACTTATGTTGCTCGCCGCTAATTAAGGGTTAAGAAATTTGGAAGCAAGAATAGTTTCAAAAACTTTAGCAAAACAAGAGATGAGAGCAATTGGACGATAGTTGGAGGGTTGAGAGCAGTCACCCTTCTTTGGGACAGGTTGAATGTGAGCAAAGTTCCAGCATGAAGGGAAAACGTTAGAGGATAGACAGAGACGAAAGAGTTTGCCTAGGCAGGGAGTCAGCACGGAAGCACAGTTTTTGAGAACAACAGGAGGAACACCGTCCGGACCGTACGCCTTATTAGTGTTCAGCCCAGAGAGGGTAGAAAGTACATCTTTAGAAGAGATTAGGATATTAGGCATAAGTAAGAGAGAGGAGGGCGGAGAGGGAGGAATAGCACCGGAATCATCCAAGGTGGAGTTTCTAGCAAAAGTTTGAGCGAAGAGTTTAGCTTTGTCAGAGGAAGAAGTGATGGTTGTGCCATCAGAGTGGGAAATGGGAGGGAAAGACGAGGAAGATAAATTGTTGGAGAGGTTTTTGGCTAGATGCCAGAAAGCTTGGGAAGAGCTAGAGTTGGATAGTTCAGTGCATTAATTATTGATGAAAGAGTGTTTGGCAAGTCGAAGAACAGATTTGGCTTGATTCCGGGCAGAAACATAAGAAGAATGAGAGTCTTGAGTTTTAAGGCGTCGGTACCGTTTGAATGCTTCCTCCTTATTGCGGACAGCAGTAGAACAGGCGTGAGTAAACCAAGATTTTTTAGCATTAGTCTGAGAGAAAGAGAATGGAATGTATGCTTCCATGCCCGATAGGATTACCTCGGTAATGCGTTCAGCACTCTCCGAGGGTCCTCGGCCACGGAAGCAGAAATCATTCCATGGGATATCAAAGAAGTACTGCCGAAGAGCCTTCCAGTCGGCAGCGCCAAAGTGCCACAAGCGCCGCCGGCTAGGAGGATCGGGTGGCCGTACTGGAGAGATAGGACAGGTGACAGAGATAAGTTTATGGTCGGAGGAGCCCAAAGGAGAGAAAAGATCGACAGTATAAGAAGAAGGGTTAAAAGTTAGAAACAGGTCAAGAATGTTGGGCCGATCTCCGATGCGATCCGGGATACGGGTGGGTTGCTGAACTAACTGCTCTAGGTCATTTATGATTGAAAAGACGTAGGATTGTTCACCAGGTGGATCAGTAGTGTGAGAGGAGAGCCATTGGCGGTGGTGAACGTTGAAATCTCCCAAGATGGAGATTTCTGAGAAAGGAGAAATGGATAGAATGTGTTCCACTGTAGAGTTTAGATAGTCAAAGAATTTGGGAAAGTTGGTAGAGTTAGGGGAAAGATAGACAACACAGAAATATTTAGTAAGAGAATGACAGGAAAGTTTGAGCCATAAAGTTGAGAATTCAGAGGAGTCGAAATCTGGAACACGAGAGCAAGTGAGTTTGTTGTGCACATATGCACAACATCCGCCTTTGGCTTTGAAACTAGGATAGAGAAAGTAGGAGGATACAGAGAAGGGTCTGCTGGATGCAAGGACTTCTTTACTTCCATGCTGACCACCCTATTTCTTGTTACTGCTTTTAGCGTTCCTACAACCCTCTTCCCCTGTTGCACCTTCTCCCACACTTCTTCATCCATACTCTAATCTTTACTCAATACACTGCCCAAATACTTAAATAAGCTGACATTCGCCATAACATGACCTTTCAACCTCACCTCACACCTCACTGCATCCCTTTCAACGACCATAACCTTGCTCTTCCCCGCATTTACCTTCTGATTCCGTTTTTCACACACTGTTCCAAACATATTTACCAGCCCCTGCAACTCCCATTCACTATCGTTCATCAGAACTGTATCTTCAGCAAACAGCAGTTCAGGCAACTTCCACTCGTTTCCTTCTCTTATGCCAACATCCACTGCTCTTCCGTGTATTTCTTTTGTGACTCCATCTATATATACAGTATATATATTGAACAGCCATGGGGACATCGCACACCCTTGCTTTAACTCAACATTCAGATCCAAGAACTCGCTCTACTAATTTTCCACACGTACTGACGCCTTTGCATCCTCATACATGCTCTTCACTGCTTTCAGCAACTTGCTGTCTACTCCGTATATTCTCAGTACTTTCCACAATCCTTCTCTATCCAATCTGTCATAGGCCTTCTCCAAGTCCATAAAGGCAACATACAACTTATGTCTCTTTTCCAGATATTTCTCCACAATGCATTTAAGGGCAAACAATCTGATCTACACATCCTCTTCCCTTCCTAAGCCTGCCCTGCTCGTCACCTATCCATTTCTACGTTCTCGCACTGACTCTCTCATTCACTTACCCTACTGTACAACTTCCCTACTATGCTTAGAAGGCATATTCCCCGGGGGTTACCACACACTCCTCTTTCCCCTTTACCTTTATACAGGGGGAATATTATGCCTGTCTGCCAGTTATCAGGTGCACTCCCCTTCTCCCATGCTAGTTTACACATTTTCCATACCCATTCGATCACTATGTCACCACCATACCACAGCATTTCCCCACACACTCCATTTATTCCTGATGCTTTCCCCATCTTCACTCTTTTCATGGCTTACACACTTCTGACCTCCTGATCCCCACCTCCTCCTCCACTATTTCTCTTCTTTTCTGCCTATTTAAAATAGCCATCGAAATTCAGTTTATAAAGGCATGATTAATGAATATTACTAGATAATAGGTGTACTTGGCCAATTGACATAATTGTATGGGGGAGTGCTGGAGTGACCTTGGTCTCTGGGTCTTCTGGATAACCTAGATGTGTGTGAATTTGTATTTTGTTTTTGTGTGTTCATTGTTTTCTGTTGTGTTGTCCCTATTCGGGCTCTGCCTTGAGTCGGCCACCCCCAGAAAAAAAAGGAAAAGTGGGGATTGGGCCTGAGTATGTAGATAGATAGATAGAAACTATACTGTGCCCTCAACAGTTAAAATCATTATCGTACTGGCAGGTCACTCACATAGAAGAACAATAAACACACACACACAAGAATACAAGGAATTGGAACTATTATAAACCAGAACTAAAGAAAGCAGAAGATCAGGCGTTACATAAATACACGAAATATGCAGAAAGCTGAGTTGAAGTCAAGGTAAAAATATGAGAAGTGATATTTTTAAAGAGAAAACAGTACTAAATCTTGTGACTGAACGAAAATTAACTTACAACAATGAAGACTAAGCCAATGAAACACAAGTTAAACATAAATATCAGCGGAATCTAGGATTAATCACATTACCAAGGAATGAAAGTTAATTGAAAAAAATAGTATTGAACAAACACAATAACAAACTGTATAAGTTAGAAGACATGCAACCAAGAATCACTGATTAATTACACTAATACGATAAATAATAAGAGAAGCACAGCTGAGAATCCCGAATCAATAAAGATATTAGACTGTACACAAAGCACAACCCTTCAATCACAATAATCTCACAAGCTAATAGACAAATAAATGTTACTAATAATAATTTATATAATTTATAGTATGTTGTATAATGACTGTACTAATTTTCTACAATCAACAGCCTTCTGTGCCATAATTACGACATATTACTGATACATATACAAATATTGTTTATATAATTTATGCTAAGTACCGAAATATTGTTAAATGACTGCCGAAGTCCTATGGATGAAGATCATTAATATGTCATTTAACAATACGCCGTTCTTGTGAAACAGTAAAAAATATATAATTTTATCTTGAATAAATATTTTGTTGTAAATTTACATATCTTCAAATACAGTAAATATTATAGGACACTAATCTAGAAGACAAAATGTAAGTAATTCTTAATGAGATTTACAATAATAAATTTTAGCATACAACATATATTACAAAATTCCATAATATATCACATTTTGAGGTACAATGCTAAATAACCAGTGTTTAACATACATATAAACAAATATTTAAACTGAACAACATATTACTGTGAACGCAATTACATAACTCATACACAACTTTTGAGACTCAAACAATAAGAATCGTGTAAAACAAGAGATTACTCGAGCTGAAGACAAGATACATGAAATATGAAAAGGAAAATATGTTGTCCTCAAACTAATGCATTATATTCATTGAACTTCCAAATAAAATAAATGAGAAGCAACTGTGGTCGTGTAGCTCATCATTATTCATAGTTAAATAAAACTAAATAATAGTAACATTAATTGTCCTTATACCTGATAACTCATAGCATAATATTATACCTGGCTCTCAAGCATATCTTCCGTTGAATTAATGCTCGTGTGATGTTGGTAAGATGGCTGAGAAATGTGATAGTCGCACCAGACAATCAGTTTTGTTTATATACTGGTAATAATTTGATTTGTGGAACAGAAATATTGCCTTTGAAATGCTACTGAAACGTTCATAAAATTCAAATCAAAGTGAAACAAATGTGTATAAAGCAATATTAATAAAACAAATATATAGATTGCCTCTTGTAAGGACATTTATAATATTTATAGAAACACTGAAATTCAAGCACTGTACTGTATATACTATACCTTTAGAACACGGGACTATCAGAAATACTGTCTGTAAGATATTGCAAGAAATTTGCAGAAAAAGCATAATGTTTCTATGCAACTCAGAAACACGGGAAGAATAGCAACAATCTGTGAACTGTAGTAAGATCTCCAGAGAAGCCATAATAATTGTGCAAATCTTAAATACTGGAATGTAATACATTCGAGTTTCATAACACTAGTGTGAATTCCGATGAATTGCCAAATATAAGTATATTTAAATTAAAGTCGGGACAAACACAAAGAAAAAATGTACCTCTTGTCAAGCTACTAAAATTATCATACTCATAAAAAAAACAATGATCGTTATTAAATGTCCATTGATCATACCCAAAACGTTGATGAAGCTGAACCATCCTGCTTCAAAAACAACAAACGGCTAATAATTGATATATAATCTCTTCGACAAGCAATTCCACTTCGAAATAACATGTCTTGAAAAACACGGACAGTGTCGTAATGTTGGTAATTAAAATAAATTCCTCACTCTGACTTTACGATTTCCCTCTTCCCTAAAAACTATTCCATATCTAAGCCTGGTGAGGAGGACTAGCTAGCAGTGGTGATGCCCAGGGCTCTCATCTGAAAATCTGTGGTTCGAATCCCGTTGGTAGAAGCGGTGAGATGTTTTGGATCTTGAAGCGACCCAAGTTCGCTATCAATCTCTTCAGCCACGTACTCAACAACAACTTCACCTGCAGAGGTATGAATGAGTGGGGCAAGGGTAGGTAGCGTGTTTCATAATTTCAGACAACATAACATAATATGGGTATGTATGTGTTTAATTTTGTTATTTCCGAATTGCAATGCCTTGCTATAACATGTATATTATGATTATCACTAACAACATAAGTTCTCTAAGACGTTGCCACAATATGGTTAGATTATATTACTAGAGTCAGCAAGTCTCCAAAATTGAATAATAGTCTTAGTTAAAAATAATGTGGTGGGCTGACCCTTTGTCAGAGTGAGGGTTGGTGTCCTCTACTTCCCATTGCCCCTTCTATCTTTTTCTCCCTCTGCATCTCTAATTTTTGCAAATGGCGTAGGGATGCGGCGATCCCAACACCCGCCACTTTCTGGTGCAGGTAGCCTCCTCTGTGGTGGAGGGGTGAGAAATTTCCACCACCGCTTCTCTCCGGCGAGACGTAGAAGTCGGGTAAAGGGGATCGGGGGCGGGGGGCCTGGTATCCTTTTCCCCTTAAATAAATCTACCAAAAAAACGAGACAGAGATAGGGGCGAGGGAACGCGTTCGTGGTCCCGGACCCTAAGAATAGGAGCTTTAAATGTGCAAGGATATAGTACGAATGAGAAGCGAGAGGACATTGGAAGGTTATGTGAAAGAAGGAAGTATGATGTGCTTGCACTGAATGAAACAAAGATGAAAGGAGAGGGAGAAGTGGAGTTTGGAAAGGTGATAGGTAGAAAGTCTGTAGTAGATGAGGGAGTCAGGGGGAAGGAAGGAGTGGCTATTTTTTGTGAAGGAGGAGTTGAGAGAGTATATAAAAGAGTGGAAAGAGGTGTCATCAAGGCTAATGTGGGTGCGAATGCGGTTTAAGGGTGAAAGGTAGGGTTTTGTAAGTGCGTATGGACCAGGAACTGAAAGAGAGTTAGACGAGGTAGAGGGTTTCTGGGAGGATTTGAGAGATTGTCTACAAGGGTTTGATGAAAATGAAAATGTTATAGTTTTAGGGGACCTAAATGCTAGGGTAGGAAATGAGCCTGTTGAGGGAGTCATCGGTAGTTTTGGTGTGGATGGTGTAAACGAGAGTGGAGAAAGACTGAAAAATGTATGTGAAGAGTGCAGATTGAGTGTGGGTAACATGTTCTTCAAAAAAAGGCGTATACACAAGTACACCTGGCATAGACTTGTGAGGGGAGAGATTGTAGAGAGGGCATTGATGGATTATGTGCTGGTGACAAGGGAAAGATTGTGTAGATTGCTGGATGTGAATGTGATGAGAGGTGAGGCGGAGGGTATGTCGGATCATTACCTGGTGGAGGGAAAGCTAAGAGTTAAGCGTTACAGGAGAATAAGAGACAAGCGTGAAGTAAGAGAGGTAATAAAAGTTAGTGAGTTAGAGAAGAGTGCAATAGAGAGGGAGTACAAGGAAAGACTAAATGAAAAGTGGATGGAAGTGAGAGAGATGGAAGAGAGAGAAGTAGAGGTTGAATGGCAACAGTTTAAGGAAGGAGTGAAAGCAAGTGCAGAGGTAGTATGCGGCAAAAGGAAAGTAGGAGGCAGAGGTATCAGGACGGGAAGCGAGTGGTAGAATGATACGGTGAGAAAGGCAGTTGAGGAGAAGAGACAGTGTTTTGAGAGGGTTTTACAGATTGGTAGTGTTGAGGTATGGGAGAGGTACAAGGATAAAAGGAGAGAGGCAAAACGGAAAATTAGAGAAGCGAAAAAAGATGCAAACGAAAGGTGGGGTCAAAGGTTGAGTGAGAATTTTGAAGACATTTTTGAAGAAAGAAAGAAGATGTTCTGGAAGGAGGTAAATAGAGTAAGAAAAGGAGGACAAAAGAGGGAAGAGTCAGTGAAAGATGCAAATAGAGAATTACTAGTGGAACCAGTTGAAGTGAGGAAAAGATATGCTGAGTATTTTGAATCTTTGCTAAATGCAAGAGATGGAAGAGAAGCAGTGATTGAAGCAGTGTTTGATGGAGATAGGTTACCCAGGCCACCCAGGTGGCAGGGAATGAATGAAAGGATTGAGGAAAATGAGGTAAAAGAAGCAGTGAAACAAATGAAAACGGGAAAAGCAGAAGGTTTGGATGATATTGCTGAGGAGTGTATAAAGAAGGGTGGAGATGTGATAATAGATTGGTTGGTGAGACTTTTCAATGTGTGCTTTGTGATGTCAAGGGTACCAATAGACTGGAAGAGTGCATGTATTGTGCCGTTGTACAAGGGGAAAGGAGATCGGCAGGGGTGTTCAAGTTATAGAGGTATTAGTTTATTATCAGTGGTTGGAAAGCTGTATGGCAGGGTGTTGATAGAGAGGATAATAAAATGTACGGAAGTTGCAATAGAAGAAGAACAGTGCGGTTTTAGGAGGGGAAGAGGATGTGTGGATCAGATGTTTGCAGTAAGACAGTTATGCGAGAAGTATTTAGAGAAGCATAAGGAGATATTTTGGGCTTTTATGGATTTGGAAAAGGCGTATGATCGTGTGGATCGTGAAGCAATATGGAAGGTGTTAAGGATTTATGAAATTGGAGGACATTTGTTGGAAGCAGTTAAGAGTTTTTATGAAGGGAGCAGAGCATGTGTTAGAGTTGGAAATGGTGAGTTGAGTGAATGGTTTGAGGTAAAGGTAGGTTTGTGACAGGGTTGTGTATTGTCACCATGGCTGTTTAATATGTTATGGATGGTGTGGTGCGGGAGGTGAAAATGAGAACTATGGGAAGACTGGTGATGGGCTGGTCTATCAGAGTGAGAACTGAGCGATCTCTGCCATACCCATAGCTTTCTCTGACTGTTCCTTTTACTTATATATTTTCTAGATCTTGAGTGACGGCGTCTCTTCCGTGGATTGACCTCCCAATCTACCAAGATTGGAAGCCAAAGCGTCATATTTTTCTCTTGCCCCTCAACTTTCTCTTCATAATTGCTGAGGGGCACAGGGCCCTGGGTGGGGCTTTGTTTTCCCGGGCGTTTCCGCACCCTCCTCAGCTCCCCGCCATGGAGTGGCTTCGGTCACCCAGGCTTTATTGTGGTCGGCAGGGAGGGTTCTGTGGGGGCGCTCGGATATGGCCTTGGCCGTGCTCGGAGCCTGGGGCTGTTAGGCCAGGCAGCTTGGGGAACAACAACAACTATGGGAAGAGGATTGGGTTTAGTAGGTGTGACGCACCCCAGTGCTGGGCAACGCAACCTGATTGTACTCCTTGGTACTCCACTGTACCGCCCGTGATCTGGCTACCGTCAGCCGCTATGTATATTGAGTGTGACAACTTATAACTATGTTCTTTGTATCTCTGCAAAGGTCTCGTCATGTGCTAACTAGTGGTGGGTTTTGTTTTAAGCCATGTCGAGACCTTCCATTTAATATGTAGTATCAATAGAGAAGTTGATAGATAGGATAATGGGAATTCAGAGAGAGAGAGTGAGTTGGGCTTCAGAGCAAGAGGGTAGCAACACGCCGCGCTGCCGGCCGGTGGTTGCCAGACGTATGGACTGGTTGGCAGCCTTGCCCTTATAGCTAGGCGCGATAGGGTTGGTAGTCCATTGTTGCCTGCCTGGGCTGGGCCCATGTTGTCGTACAGCACACTGCCTGGAGGTTGGCTGTGTGTTCCTGGACTAGGTTGCCTAGAACCTTTGAGATTCTAACATCCCTTGCTCTCTCTCCCCACTTCTCACGGTTGCACTCTTTCTCTCTGACGACATTACTCTCATTTCATTCTTCTCTCTATTTAAATGCATAACCTTCCCTTGAGGTCCTAAAGGAGTTTCAGCACTCACCTCTCGTATTACTCTTAGGACAAGCATATATTTACATGTATTAGATTTAAGGGGTTAATGTGAACAGCGATCTTCTTGATGAGGATAGTTGGTGAACGTTCTACATGTTCACGAGTTATATGCCCTGCTCATCATCCCATTTGTGACTAGACTGGTGCCATGTGTAAGAGCCCGACCATGCCCAGGAGTTGTCTGTAGAGGGACGAGGACTTAGCCTTGATTTGCATACCGAGCCAGGAGCGAGTGTAGCACCCGAGACTACAGCTCGCTCGTAGTGCCGGTATAGTAGAGTAATGTAATTTATCTGTCCTTGTGTTCTCTACAGTCTTCTCCTGGGTTCTCGCTTTCGGTGCTGGGACTCGTTGTTCCTGTGACTTGGCCTGCTAGCTAGAACACATGGGGATGATGAGTGGGATATATCTTTATTTTACTATGCATTGCAGCTCTCTTTAAGTATATATCTATAACACTTTACAATACACATTACTCACACACAAGACAACACACTATTAATACTTTCATGTATCCATTAACTGCACTGTCGTTTTGCTGCTGTGTCCGGAGTTCTGTTGCGTAGGGCGCATACGGACTCGGAGGGGAGACAGAGTGAGAGAAGCGAAGTAGCCTATGCGGTAGTAGGCTACCGGCGCAGTACTGTTGCCTGCAACCTTTTAGTTATTCCAAGTATAGATTCATTATTATAATAAGTGACTACTGTTTATGTTCCTCCCATGTGTATTATTAGGTATCTACTGGATCATGAACATCTTGTATGCTACATGCTAGTGCATGTTAGTAGGGGACAGTTAGTGTAGTGCACGCGCTTTCAAGTAGGCGTGTACATTTGTCATTTAGCATTTCACTGTCATACCTTTAGCCTGCTTCTATTCTACATTATTAGAGGCTTAATATTAACGTAGTTTCTTGAGTATTGCATTTCTTTAGTAATAACGTAACCTATAAATGTCTGAGGGAGTTTAGCCTCATAGCCTACCCCTGTTGTACACTTTCGCCGAGTTAAGGTACCTCGTTACCGTAGACGACAACTCTGTAGGGCGTTGGTGCTTTTGTTGTCTGGAGCATATAGTATTTGGGACTGGAATCGAGCGTGTCGTTGTCACTTAAGCCATTTCTGTCCTACGATCAAGAATCCCGAATATGTATTGCCGATCCAGCCGTAACATAGGAAAGAATGGTAGAGATTGGGAGTTGAATCAGTTGCTGTTCGCTGATGACACAGCGTTGGTGGCGGATTCAGAGGAGAAATTGCAGCGGGTAGTCAAAGAGTTTGGAGTGGTTTGTGGGAGGAGGAAACTGAAGGTGAACGTCAATAAAAGTAAAGTAATGGTGTGTAATAGGGGTGATCATAGGGTGAATCTAGATGTGAGGCTGGATGGGGAAATATTGGAACAAGTAGAGTGTTTTAAATATCTAGGAGGAACGATAAGCAGGAGTGGAGTTATGGAAGTAGAGGTAAAACAGAGAGTGTGTGAAGGAAGGAAAGTTTTCGGAGCAATGGGAAGTATGTGGAAGACGAGAAATCTCGGAATGAAAGTAAAAAGTACAATGTATCAAGGAATTGTTGTGCCAACAGTGATGTATGGGGCTGAGACATGGGCTCTGAAGAAAAAAGAGAGAAGAAAGCTGGATGTGATGGAGATGAGCTGCTTGAGGAGTATGTGTGGAGTTACTCGTAGAGACAGATTGAGGAATGAAGAGACACGTAGGAGAGTGGGGCAGCTGGAACATTTGTCAGCCAGAGTGGACAGAAGGGTGTTGAGCTGGTATGGTCATGTTGAACGAATGGGAGATGAAAGGCTTACAAAGAGAATATATGAGTCATATACAAGGGGAGATAGAAGGGCAGGGAGACCCCCATTGAGATGGAGAGACTGTGTAAGACAAGCTTTGTATGATAGAGGAATGACTATAGATCAGGCAAAGGAAGTGGTAATAAACAGAAATGAATGGAGAATGCTTGTGAATAGTTGAGTGAACACGTGGTCATTTGGGGGAAGGGGTCGGGCGCAAGTTGGACTAGATAATAGTCCATCGGGCGCCTGGCCCGGGGAGACGATTAATATGGAGGGTGCGCCTGGAAGTGTGGTGGGCGGGCTTGTGGCTTTGGCTCCGCTACATGCCTGCCTGCCGAGATCGGAGCCTCTCCGGGTGGTCGGGGGCCGGGGGAGTGCTGGAGCGACCTTAGTGACCCTGGTCTCTGGGTATTCTCCTGGGTATGACCTAGATGTGCGTGAATTTTGTGTTTTGTCTGTGTTTGTTCGCTGTTTTGTCTTGTGTTTTGTGTTTTCCTGTTCTTGCTCTGTCTTGAGTCGGCCACCCCCAAGAAAGAAAACAACAAAAAACAAAAATAGAGGAAAATAAAATAAAACAAATAGGGAAAGTGGGGATTGGGCCTGAGCATTTAGAATAGATAGAACAATAATTTCACGTTAAAGGGATCTGACCCATCGACTAATGATTTACAAGCAAGTATAAGAAACTTCAGCCAATCAGATAAAATCATGTTACCATCAGCAACATTAAGATCAATGATCGTGATATTATAGACTTACACAGTAAAGTTTTCCAATTGTGCCGTACAGTAGCCATTCTTTGAAAGTGTTAAAACGTGAACATGCTAGGACACACTATCTTACGTTCTAATTGAAAGTGTTAAAACGTGAACATGCTAGGACACACTATCTTACGTGAACATGCTAGGACACACTATCTTACGTGAACATGCTAGGACACACTATCTTACGTGAACATGCTAGGACACACTATCTTACGTGAACATGCTAGGACACACTATCTTACGTTCTAATTCACAGTGAAAGCTGGTATTGACTTCCCACCTTACTGTACTTAACAGTATGCTTTGTTTCTGAATGACTTCCCACCTTACTGTACTTAACAGTATGCTTTGTTTCTGAATGACTTCCCACCTTACTGTACTTAACAGTATGCTTTGTACTTCCCACCTTACTGTACTTAACAGTATGCTTTGTTTCTGAATGACTTCCCACCTTACTGTACTTAACAGTATGCTTTGTACTTCCCACCTTACTGTACTTAACAGTATGCTTTGTACTTCCCACCTTACTGTACTTAACAGTATGCTTTGTACTTCCCACCTTACTGTACTTAACAGTATGCTTTGTTTCTGAATTAAGTTTAGACACCAGAACAATTATATTATCACAGTGGGAATCTCATATTTAAAAAGTAGCTGTGCCACAGTGTTTGAGAGGTTCTTCACTCTTTAAGGCTGTGAAGTACAGCTGCTCAAAGTATTCAGCTGATAGCTAACTAACAAAGTAGGCTTAACATAAAGCTACTGTACTTCGAAGCACGATAATCATGTTGAAGACATTTCTGAAAACAAATAATACAAAAATAAATAAAACTATCTACTTCACCATCGATTTTTATAAGACGTGTTTGTTTTTCTGTGTTTAAACCTGTACTCTATGATAATTAACTAAATCTGATCTCCTAAATGTCTGACAATATGGCTCTCACCTATTATGTTCAGTGGACCTTCAGACACAAACCGTCTCCTCCATGGAGCCTTTCAAAATTAAACCTTTAGAGGTATTTTGTTATTGTTCTAGTTTTGAGGCATAGCTCCAACGAAAATATAATTCGATAAGACGGTGAGCGATCTCTTCACCTGACTCCAGCAATCTACCTAATATATCAGTATAGGTAAAATTAAAATTAAGCAACATGTACAGTATGTTCAATCTATCTCCAAGACTGAGGTGTTTTCATTATACCTAAGAATGAACAACCATGGAAGAGTGATAAAAGGAGGTAAGAACCGTAAGTTTTTCCCTGGATATGTGGCTTAGGTTGTTCGTAGGTCACTACGGATATTAGTCGTAGTAACAAATTCAAATTTAGAACAGCATAGTCTAGTTCAGACCCGCCCCGATGAGGTCATAACTAGGTTAAGGAAAGTTGATAACTTACAGCTTTTATTTTATTTGATTAACCTTGATAATATTTCTAGCAAAGCAAAATATAATTGTTCCTATATACATAAAATATAATTGTTCCTATATACATAAAATATAATTGTTCCTATATACATACAATCATATTCCTAGTCAATACACAAGCCGACTGATTGGGAACACAGTCGTATGGGAGAATTCATGACCATGTACTCTCTCTCTCTCTCTCTCTCTCTCTCTCTCTCTCTCTCTCTCTCTCTCTCTCTCTCAGTCTCTCTATCTCTCTCTCTCTGTATATATACTGTGTGTGTATATATATATATATATATTTTTTTTTTTTTTTTTTTTTTTTTTCATTCCAGCATGTCAGTGTGTAAATGTTGGCAACCTTGTTAGGGCCTTTACGGTCGATAAAATATACAAGCCAACCTCCTTTGTTATACCATGATCTCAGAGGTTTTTATATGAAGGCAGGCAAGAAATCATAACTTTAACCTCCAGTAACTTAGAAAGGACTAGAACAAACGCATTGTAAATATGTACAGCTATTTCCTTGTTGATTCTCCAAATATGGTACGATGTTCGGATCGATTGTCCAAGTTCGTATTAGGTCTGAGGTTATTATAGTAATATCTCAGCCGCCTCCACTCATACATTCATAAATTAAAGGAAATGAGAATAAGAGCCAGTCATACGTTTATTGAAGTAATCTTGCAGGAACATTTGTTTTGGAATAAATATACGTTGAGTAGTAATACAGAGTCGATGAAACCAGTAATTCTTGAATACAGGAACGGAGGTATATGGTATGGCAACACCATTATAATATTATAGATAAATGTTCAATTATGAAACATATTGATAACGCTCCCAGCAACAACAAAATACAAATAAAAACAAAATATATATATATACTGTATATATATATATATATATATATATATATATATACTGTATATATATATATATATATATACTGTATATATATATATATATATATCATTCGGATTTTAATATGTACACGGTATTTCATAAGAAGGTAATATCTACTTTTGGAT
Organism: Paralithodes platypus; assembly: GCA_032716605.1. Classification (NCBI taxonomy): domain Eukaryota; kingdom Metazoa; phylum Arthropoda; class Malacostraca; order Decapoda; family Lithodidae; genus Paralithodes; species Paralithodes platypus. The sequence goes on along the minus strand of CM064508.1, from coordinate 22,792,426 downwards.
CAATAATAATTATGTTTGTTAAATGTTTTGGTCATTAGACAAAAATGAATCAATCCTGAATTAAGATGGCATCAGTGGAGTTTTACCTTTAATTCTAAATTGTGCACACATTAGCCCATGTTTTGCCTATATATACTAATTGTGCACACATTAGCCCATGTTTTGCCTATATACTAATTGTGCACACATTAGCCCATGTTTTGCCTATATACTAATTGTGCACACATTAGCCCATGTTTTGCCTATATACTAATTGTGCACACATTAGCCCATGTTTTGCCTATATACTAATCATATTGTACCTAATTGATGTATGAATGAAAATGAGGGATTATATTTTATGTCAGCGGGAATATATGTTTGATTGTTCGAACTGCATCGTAGAGTTTGATTACACTAAATAGGCTTTCGGGAGGCGTGGGTTACAAAGGAGTAAGATCAGATAAGGCTGGGGGAGGGAAAACCCGAGAAATATGAAACGGCGTGGAAGTTTTAAAAAGAGGCAAGGGTAACAATATTGTGAATATGTGCGTGGGGGCGGCATGAAGGTGAAACTGTCAAAGCATTAACATAGCATGGATTAGCATAGTACAGCACAGCATAACATAGTTTATAATGCTATTGTATTATATAACGAAACTTAATTTATGGATATTGTAACTTTGCTTTACTTAGTCTCATTATCTTAGCATATCACGATACTACTATATAACATGGCACCATATTAATATTATACTACTATATAACATGGCAGCATATTAATATTATACTACTATATAACATGGCAGCATATTAATATTATACTACTATATAACATGGCAGCATATTAATATTATACTACTATATAACATGGCAGCATATTAATATTATACTACTATATAACATGGCAGCATATTAATATTATACTACTATATAACATGGCAGCATATTAATATTATACTACTATATAACATGGCAGCATATTAATATTATATACTACTATATAACATGGCAGCATATTAATATTATACTACTATAACATGGCAGCATATTAATATTATACTACTATATAACATGGCAGCATATTAATATTATACTACTATATAACATGGCAGCATATTAATATTATACTACTATATAACATGGCAGCATATTAATATTATACTACTATATAACATGGCAGCATATTAATATTATACTACTATATAACATGGCAGCATATTAATATTATACTACTATATAACATGGCAGCATATTAATATTATACTACTATATAACATGGCACCATATTAATATTATACTACTATATAACATGGCAGCATATTAATATTATACTACTATATAACATGGCAGCATATTAATATAATACTTTACCATACTTTTAGACAATAATGCATTTTTTGTTATTAAAGTAACATTATTCTAAGTACCATATCATTAAAACACAACATACTAAAGCAATGCAGGGAACTTAATAATGTTGTAGGCAAACATATCACAGCAAAGTATACTATAGCACTGTGTAGCAGTTTAACCTAGCATAATGTTACATACAGTATTATAGCATTACATAGCATAGCCAGCACAATTTACAATTAAGTAATATATTAACACCTTAAGAGCGGCTGGTGGAGTATATTTCACTGTGCCGCCCAGCGTTTCTTTTTTTTTACCATAAATGGGGTTGTTTCCGTGCTCTTTTTCATGCATAAACAAGACCCAGAGCGTAATACAAGTATGTATCCCTGAAAGGACGTAAATTGAGCTTTCCAATGACACCCGAACTATCCTTCTACGATCACTGGTTGTCTTGCAAAGATCGTGCAACCGAAGGGCAAAATCGCTAAAATACGGTAATTGTTTTATATAATTACGTATGTAGCGAGGGAGTGAGGGTGGATGTAAGTAGAGTACATCTCAGTCGGTCGACGGCGGCCGTGGCGAGCGGTCATGAGGTAACCCAGGCTCCTCCCGTCGCTCGTCTCTCTCTCAGAGCCAATATTGCGCCAAAATTGCACACAGACTTAAGTCGGGCCCCGCCACATAGTCCAAATTTGTCGATACGGACTTAAGTCGGGCCCCGATAGACAAGGGTTAATAACTAACCCAGAAATGCATACCATAAGTAGCTTATATACCGGGTATACGTAACATTTACAAAGCATATTGCAGCAAAACATACAATTACAAAACATAGAAAAATACAGCATATCATCACATATTACACCATACCAGACTACTGTATAACATATAATTGCATATTATATAGCAGTTAAAATCACACCAATACATTTCATAGTATTCAAAACATTATTTGTATAGAGATAATAATTATATAGAGGAAAAAAAAAAAAGACAAGGCAAAAATGGTCAATGTTCCTAAAGGCATCCTCCATTCTTAAAATGTTTGTAACAATTGGACTTAAACTGTTGTGGGTTGTAAATTTGTGGAAAGCAACCCCAAGGAAGTGAATTCCAGAGAGTAGAAATTCTGGGGATAAAATAATTTTAATAAGCGGAAGTTCTACATAGTGGAGGAGAGTTAGTAAATTCATGGGTATTTCCAGCTGCCCAAGTTCTGCAGGGAAAGATGCGGAGCAAGTTCCTCATGACATTTACCATGAACATATTTGCAGAGGGATGCAACATCTCTTTGTATGAATAATGGAGGAAGATCCTGCGTGATTACAGGGTTATTGATTAATATAATTGCTTTATTTTGAATTTTGTCCAACTACCTCTATACAATCACTTCACATCCATTCCACAAGGGTGAACAGTATTCCATCTGAGAATAAACATGACTTTTATATATAATGGCTAACTGCTCGTCAGTGAAGAATTCTCGAACTCTGTGTAGAAGTCCCATTTTCTTAAAGGCATTTATAGCAATGGATCAGTTTAAAATACCAAAACATCACATGTCACACAGCATAACTTATAATAATATTATATAGCATTACATAATACTATATGACCATAATACATAACATACCATTGCAAAGCAGTTTTCGCTCAGCTTACAACATTGTTTTAAACAACAGAATTTGGCCAGTTTGTGAATATTTGCAAACTGATTAAATTATCTTATTTCATTGCCTCCTATATGCATATATAATATTAAATTATCTTATTTCATTGCCTCCTATATGCATATATAATATTATTTCATTGCCTCCTATATGCATATATAATATTGCCTCCTATATGCATATATAATATTATTTCATTGCCTCCTATATGCATATATAATTTTTCATTGCCCTATATGCATATATAATATTATTTCATTGCCTCCTATATGCACATATAATATTATTTCATTGCCTCCTATATGCATATATAATATTATTTCATTGCCTCCTATATGCATATATAATATTATTTCATTGCCTCCTATATGCATATATAATATTATTTAATTGCCTCCTATATGCATATATAATATTATTTCATTGCCTCCTATATGCACATATAATATTATTTCATTGCCTCCTATATGCATATAATATTATTTCATTGCCTCCTATATGCATATATATTATTTCATTGCCTCCTATATGCATATATAATATTATTTCATTGCCTCCTATATGCACTAATATTATTTCATTGCCTCCTATATGCATATATAATATTATTTCATTGCCTCCTATATGCATATATAATATTATTTCATTGCCTCCTATATGCATATATAATATTATTTCATTGCCTCCTATATGCATATATAATTATTTCATTGCCTCCTATATGCACATATAATATTATTTCATTGCCTCCTATATGCATATATAATATTTCATTGCCTCCTATATGCATATAATATTATTTCATTGCCTCCTATATGCATATATAATATTATTTCATTGCCTCCTATATGCATATATAATATTATTTCATTGCCTCCTATATGCATATATAATATTATTTCATTGCCTCCTATATGCATATATAATATTATTTCATTGCCTCCTATATGCATATATAATATTATTTCATTGCCTCCTATATGCATATATAATATTATTTCATTGCCTCCTATATGCATATATAATATTATTTCATTGCCTCCTATATGCATATAATATTATTTCATTGCCTCCTATATGCATATATAATATTATTTCATTGCCTCCTATATGCATATATAATATTATTTCATTGCCTCCTATATGCATATATAATATTATTTCATTGCCTCCTATATGCATGTATAATATTTGCCAAGGTACTTAAGGTATTAAAGCATTATATTTACATAGAGTTGTTAGTATGAAATAGGTTGACATATTGTACTTTAAAATATGTTAGGTAAGGATTGGTAAGGTTATGTTATACCATATCTCCAAACGGTCGTATACCAGTTGCTTACAAAACGTCCTTGGACAATGAATGGTTCAGGCTTTGAAACATATGTAGCATACAACAGCATTTCTTTTAACTACAAGAATCCGAATTATATCAAAGAATGATTGGAAACTGAGAGATAAAACATTGAGGTATTATTTACATTATATTTTAATCTGTGTTCCATTATTGTTATTATTATCTCTTTGTAGATGTGTCGAATATGAAGGGTAGTGCATGACCAACTCTGGTAATGCTATGCCTGGGACTAATCAGATGTAGGGTATAATATAATTATTTTCGTATATTATAAGAATATATTTCATTATTCCTATATTTTTGAGATACTACACTCAAATTTGGAATACAAGTATATTGACCAAATATATTTGCTAAAGTAATGTGACATATCTAAGACAAAACTGCATTAGCAATCCAGAAGTTGAAAATAAAATATGTGTATTTGTCTCAACATTTATTGAGATACTGAAGTGAAATGCAACAATAATACACATAGGTATGTAAGACATTTTCCGCTTGCATTTAGCTAAAAAACAACAACAACAAAAGCTATTGAAGCAAACAATTGGTGGTTATGAATGCCTTCGTATCCTATCCTTACCCAGGCGAGAGAGAGAGAGTGTCCCAGAGGTGTATATAAAGGTATTGGCCTAGTTTGCTTGATAATATATTATTGGGTGGTGATATACTACAATTTTGGTTATATGTAGTGGTACTGATATATTACGTAATTACCGTATAATATATGTTATATGTAGTGGTACTGATATATTACGTAATTACCGTATAATATATGTTATATGTAGTGGTACTGATATATTACGTAATTACCGTATAATATATGTATATGTAGTGGTACTGATATATTACGTAATTACCGTATAATATATGTTATATGTAGTGGTACTGATATATTACGTAATTACCGTATAATCAGTTGAAAATAAATTAGATGCAGATAGTTTTGTGTTTCGTGTTAAAATCTCAGGATTGTAGGCGTGTGAATCTTGTCAGGGCCCCAATTGATTTCAATCCAGTTAAGATCTGGGATATATACAATTTATAGTTTTGGATGGCAACACCTTAGCTATACATTCATTATATTGCTTAATAATATGTTGCTATTGTGTTGTCACAGTAAATTCGAGAGTGATAGCTTCCGTCATATGAATTGGGGATGGCATGGGTGATGTCTTCTTGGAATTTGAGTACAAGAACGGCTATATCGTGAACTAAGATGTTTTGGTTGATAGTCCACAGTGTGATCTAGTCAGCCACACCTTTCTCAAGATGTGAAGGTATAATATGATATGTTGGAGAGAGAGAGAGGGGGGGGGGGGGACCTGTCTATCACCTACCACACCTTCCCACTCTGAACCTGTTTTGGTGACTAAATGGCATTACGATAGGGCAGACTGGGAGGGTCTTCAAGGTTTCTTTATTGATATTCCCTGGACCTCTTTCTTTTCTAATGATGCACACTCCACCTTGAGCCACATACAAGATTTTGTAAAAATTGGAATGGAAACTTTTATTCCTCATCAAAAGTACAGTAAAAGATCTAATTCACCTAAATGGTTTGACCATAATTGTGCTAGAGTAACTGAACAAAAAGCAATAGCCTACAATGCATACACAAGATCAAAAACACATGAAGCCTTTAATTACTTTAGAAACATCAGAAATCATGCCAAAACTGTATTAAACCTAACTAAATCAAACTTTCTCCATAAGCAGGCAAATAAACTTCTAAATAATCCAAATGATAACAAAATATTTTGGTCTACTCTTAACTCATTCAAATCCAACTTCACTACTGCTTCATCCATTCCACCATTAAAATCTCCGACTGGCAATCTTGTAAGTGACCCACGAGGTAAAGCTAACCTTCTTGCAGATATTTTCTCCACCAACTCAACCTTAGATGACATAAATCAAGATGTCCCTGTACTTAATTTTAATTCACCTGAAATTCCCTCACTTAAGATCCACACCAGACATGTCAAAACTATTTTGCAGAATCTCTCAGTAGATAAGGCTCCTGGTCCAGATGAAATTCCTCCAATAGTACTTAAGAATTGCTCCTTGGTGCTCGCTCCTGTATTGGCAAAATTTTTCCGTCTGTGTACTCATACCTCATGCTTCCCAGTACCCTGGAAAGAAGCAAACATCCATCCAGTTCCTAAAAAAGGTGCCTCTTCAGATCCATCAAACTACAGACCAATAGCTATAACTTCCACTCTTGGCAAAGTTTTTGAAATTATATTAAATAATCACATAATTAAGCATCTGGAGAATAATAAATTAATCAGTGATAGGCAATATGGTTTTAGACGATGTCGATCAACTGCAGACATTCTTTGCCTTCTTACGCATCAAATCAACCAAGCTACAGACCAACATGGTGAAACACATACAATAGCACTGGATATATCAAAGGCATTTGATAGAGTCTGGCATCAATCCTTATTGTCGAAGATGTCACACTACGGCCTTGCATCATTAGTTCCACTAATTTCTTCTTATCTTCATAACAGAAAAATACGTGTAATGGTAGATGGCCTTTATTCTCAATTTCACTCAATAAATGCTGGTGTTCCCCAGGGATCAGTTTTGGCCCCAACTCTGTTCCTCATTCATATCAATGATCTCATATCTACCACTCATAATCCAATACATTCCTACGCAGATGACTCAACACTCCACAGTTCCTTCACATTTACCAATTCTTTCACCCAACCCGATCTTATAAATTCAAAAATAAACACTGCAATTTCTCTGAACCAGGACCTTTCTAGAATTAATGAATGGGGACAAGAGAATCTAGTTTCCTTTAATGCACAGAAAACCAAGTACATTCAATTTTCTAACCGACAGAATCTCACTGACTCCCATATATTTTTTAATGATGTAAATATTCCCACTTCCCCTAGTATTGACATTCTCGGTGTAACATTAACTACTAACTTGAGCTGGACACATTATGTTAGAAGCATTGCTAAGAATGCCTCTAAAAAACTGGGACTCCTGTACAGAGTTCGAGAATTCTTCACTGACGAGCAGTTGGCCGTAATATATAAAAGTCATGTGCGCTCTCAGATGGATTACTGTTCACCTCTGTGGGGTGGAAGTGGAGTGGTTGCATTGAGGCAGTTGGACAAAATTCAAAATAAAGCTATTAGATTAATCAATAACCCTGCAATCACACAGGACCTTCCTACATTAGCCATACGAAGAAACGTTGCATCCCTTGCATTATTCTACAGATATTTTCACAGCAATTGTTCCGAGGAACTTGCTTCAATTGTGCCGCCTCTCCACATCTTTCCCCGTAGAACTAGGGCAGCTGAGAGCGCCCATGAATTTACACTTTCTCCTCCACAATGCAGAACTTCTGCTTATCAGAATTCATTTATCCCCAGAGCTACTACTCTTTGGAATTCACTTCCCTCGAATTGCTTTCCACAAACTTACAATCAACAAATGTTTAAATCCAGTTGTTACAAACATTTTATGAATGGAGGATGCCTTTAGGCACATGGACCTTTTTGTTTTATCTGTGTTTTTCCTTCCTCCGTTCATTGTCTCTTAAAAAAAAAAAAAAAAAAAATATAATCGGTATATTTCATCACTGCAGGTCTAGTCTTGTAGATATAGAGTTTGAACTCATATTTGACCTAGGCCTCACGTGATTGGTCGAGCCCGGTCACATGACATCCATGGAGACTACATGTTTCTTTTTCGCGCTGCCTTACTGCCCGGACAGCCAGGGAAATGTCTTGCTTCTCAGGATATTCTTTCATGATGGTGGTTAGTATTTGGCTTTGAGATCGTCTGTTATGGAACCTGGGGTTGACGTTATGATTCTTCAGGAAGTATTTAGATGCTGAAAATATATCTACAAGGTCATAAGATAAAGGAAACAACGTTCATCGCAAGGAATTGAAGAGCAAAAACCATTCGTTTTAATTTTCAATGAGTTTTGAGTTGTGCACACCCAAGTTAGGAGTAGCCTAATTTATAAATGTTAGATTTTTATACATATGTTATAAATTTTAGTTAATACTGTAGGTAGACATTAACTACTGTATTATTATACAGCAAGATGGAATGCATTTTCACCTACACGAGATAATATTTCCTTCAATGATTATAATATATTTGTGGAAGTAATAGTTGTATGGTTGAATTACTGGTTTAGGTTTGTTATTTATTTATTTTGTGTCATTAAAATAAATACTTTTCAGACATAATTTTTACTTTCATAAATAAAATCACGGAGAAGGAAAACACTCATGTGGTAAATTGTATATGTATCTTATATGAGGGATACATAGGTTTTACCCCAAATATTACTTAGTGAATACATATTACACGAGTAATTAATTAATCTCACCGAAACTCAGGTATCTGGGACTACTGACAGCAACCCTTCTCTGTATCCTCCTACTATCTCTATCCTCAGTTTCAAGCCAAAAGTGGATGTTGCGTGTATGTGCGCAACCATCTCGCTGTCTCTCGTGTTCCCAACTTAGACTCTTCTGAATTCTCAACTCTCTGGTTAAAGCTTTCTTGTCACTCTCAAACTAAATATTTATGCGCTGTTTATCTCTCCCCTAATTCAACTGACTATCCAAAATTCTTTGACAATCTAACTTCTAAAGTGGAATAAATTCTATCCATCTCTCCTTTCGCAGAAATCTCCATCCTAGGAAATTTCAACATTCACCACCATATATGGCTCTCCTCTGTTTCCACTGACCAACCTGGTGAACAAGCCTACATATTTTCTATCCTAGATGACCTAGAGCAGTTAGTCCAGCAACCCACCCGTATCCCGGATCGCTTCGGAGATCGGCCCAACATTCTTGACTTATTTCTAACCTCTAACGGTCTAACTCTTCTGCTTATACTATAAAATTTGTCTCTCCTTTGGACTCCTCCGACCATAAACTAATATCTTTCGCCTGTCCTACCTCTCCAGTATGGCCACCCGATCCTCCCAACCGGAGGTGCTTGAGGCACTTTGGCGCTGCCAACTGGGAGGCTCTTCGGCAGTACTTCTTTGATTTCCCATGAAATGACTTTCGCTTCCGTGGCCGGGGACCCTCGGAGAGTGCTGAACGCATTACCGAGGTAATCCTCTCGGGCATGGAGGCATACATTCCATCTTCTTTTTCTCAGTCTAATGCAAAACAATTTTGGTTTACCCACGCTTGTTCTACTGCTGTCTGCAAGAAGGAGGAAGCATTCAAATGGTACCGATGCCTAAAAACTCAAGAGTCTCATTCTTCCTATGTCTCTGCCAGGAATCAAGCCAAATCTCTTCGACTTGCCACGCACTCTTTCATCAATAATAAATGCACTGAAATATCCAACTCTAGCTCTTCCCAAGCTTTCTGGCATCTAGCCAAACCCTCTCCAACAATTTGTCTTCCTCATCTTTCCCTCCCCTTTTCCACTCTGATGGCACAACCATCACTTCTTCCTCTGACAAAACTGAACTTTTTGCTCAAACTTTTGCTAGAAACTCCACTTTGGATGATTCCGGTGCTATTCCTCGCTCTCTACCCCCCTCTCTCCTACTTATGCCTAATATCCTAATCTCTTCTAAAGATGTACTGTGTTACGCTCTCTGGGCTTAATACTAAGAAGGCGTACGGTCCGGACGGTGTTCCTCCTGTTGTACTTAAAAATTGTGCTTCCGTGCTGACTCCCTGCCTAGGCAAACACTTTCGTCTCTGTCCCTCCTCTAACATCTTCCCTTCTTGCTGGCAGTTTGCTCTCATTCAACCTGTCCCAAAGAAGGGTGATCGTTCTCAACCCTCCAACTATCGTCCAATTGCTCTCATCTCTTGTATCTCTAAAGTTTTTGAAACTACTCTTACATCCAAATTTCTTAAGCATTTCTCTTCTCATAATCTAATCTCAGATCGCCAGTATGGCTTCCTTAAGGGTCGCTCTACCGGTAATTTTCTTTCATATCTAACTCACTCTTGGTCATCCTCCTTTTAGGACTTCGGTGAGACCTTTTCTATTGCACTAGAGTGACTAGACATATCGAAGGCCTTCGATAAAGTCTGGCACAAATCTTTAATTTCTAAACTACTCTCCTTCGGTTTCTATTCCTACATCTGTGCCTTTGTCTCTAATTTCGTTTCCGGCCATTCCATAGCTGCGGTTATGGACGGTCACTGCTCACTTCCTCATTCTATCAACTATGGTGTTCCTCAGGGCTCTGTCCTATCTCCCATTCTCTTTCTAATTTTCATAAATTATTTTCTCAACTGTACCTCCAGTCCCCTCCATTCATATGCAGACGACTCTACCTTACACTACTCAATTAGTTTTCCCGAACACCCAATCCCTCAAAGACAAACGTAATGAAACCATGCAACACTTATCTTCTGATCTAACTACTATTTCCAATTGGAGCAGAGAAAACCTTGTTACCTTTAATACTTCCAAAACTCAATTTCTTCATCTTACTACCCGTTCGGAACTTCCAGAGGACTATCTGTTACACTTCAACAATACAAAATTCAATCCTACATATTTTCTCAATATTCTCTGTGTCTCCTTTTCTTCTGCTCTCACATGGAAGGACCATATTACCAGTCTTGCCAAGGCAGCCCCCCAGAAGCTGGGTGTGCTCAACCGCCTCATGGTGTTCTTTACCCCTGCGCAGCTTCTGGCTCTGTACAGGGGCACAGTGCATCTATGTATTGAGTATTGTTCACATGTGTGGGGAGGATCCTCTCACACCACACTCCTAGACAAAGTAGAAAGGAAAGCCTTTCGTATCTTTAACTCCCGTCCTATCACTAACTCTCTACAATCTCTCTCTCTTCACCGCAATATTGCATCTCTCTCGCTACTACAATAATCAGTGTTCCTCAGAGCTTTCCCAGTGTATACCATCTCCTCTACGTAGGGTACGTAGTACCCGTCTTGCAACCCAATCGCATCCCTACCCTGTGCAACTCTCCAACCCAGGAGTGAAATGCTATTCTCAGTCTTTCTTTTATGCAACTGCTGAGCTCAGGAATTCTTTCCCAGAATTAGTCTTTCCCTCTTCCTTTGACTTAAATTGCTTCAAACTCCGTGTGGCCAGGCATTTTGGCTCGAAAGTCCATTGAGTTTGGCCCTGTCACTCTTTCAACTCTGGGAGAGGCACTCGCTTCAGGCAGTTCTGCCTTTTGTCGCCCTCACTTACAAAGAAAAAAAAAAGAAAAAATAGTATATGATGGTCAGTTTATTAGGTACAATTATTAATTACTCCATTTAAGAAAGACATAATGAAAGTGCTTCTGCCTACATTATTACACGCACGCACTTTCTGGATTACTGTATTTCTATCTATATTCGCACCATGGTATTGTACGTATTCGATGTGTGTTTTATGAAAAGGTCAGAATGTAAAGTTAGTGTGTGGAGGAAGTAAGCCAAACAAAAACAAAAAAATTGGATATGTTTATCAATGTGAACTACTTAGCAAATTGTGAAGTCAAAAGTAGTCTGGGAAGAAAATAACACACACACACACACACACACACACACACACGCACGGGAAAACACTGAAATAGACACCACATCAAACATTCAAAGATACTAGATTTAAATCAACTGGTAGTGCATATACATGTTATTCATGTTATCAAGTAATACATGTAGTATGGTAAGAAACGTATAAATATCATAACCATGTATACAGTATATAAGATAAAACACTAACTTGAAAGTCAAATATAGGATTTTATAAAAAACACAAAATTCAGAGCTTGAGGCAACTGTTAATGTAAACACTAGTATTTCACTATATCAAATAATACTTATTCGAGAAGTTTTCAGAGAAGCATAAGGAGATATTGTGGGCTTTTATGGATTTGGAAAAAGCGTATGATCGTGTGGATCGTGAAGCAATGTGGAAGGTGTTAAGGATTTATGAAATTGGAGGATTTTTTTTAGAAGCAGTTAAGAGTTTTTATGAAGGGAGCAGAGCGTGTGTTAGAGTAGGTAATGGTGAGTTGAGTGAATGGTTTAAGGTAAATGTAGGTTTGCGACAGGGTTGTCTAATGTCACCATGGCTGTTTAATATGTTTATGGATGGTGTGGTGAGGTAGGTAATGAGAACTACGGGAAGAGGATTGGGTTTAGTAGAAAAGAATGGTAGAGATTGGGAGTTGAATCAGTTGCTGTTCGCTGATGACACAGCATTGGTGGCGGGTAGTCAAAGAGTTTGGTGTGGTTTGTGAGAGGAGGAAACTGAAGGTGAACGTCAATAAAAGTAAAGTAATGATGTGTAATAGGGGTGATCATAGGGTGAATCTAGATGTGAGGCTGGATGGGGAAATATTAGAAAAAGTAGAGTGTTTGTAAATATATAGGAGGAACGATAAGCAGGAGTGGAGGTATGGAAATGGAGGTAAAACAGAGAGTGTGTGATGGAAGGAAGGTTATCGGAGCAATGGGAAGTATGTGGAAGACGAGAAATCTCGGAGTGAAAGTAAAAAGTGCAATGTATCAAGGAATTGTTGTGCCAACAGTGATGTATGGGGCTGAGACATGGGCTCTGAAGGAAAAGGAGAGAACAAAGCTGGATGTGATGGAGATGAGCTGCTTGAGGAGTATGTGTGGAGTTACTCGTAGAGACAGATTGAGGAATTAAGAGATACGTAGGAGAGTGGGGCAGCAGGAACATTTGTCGGTCAGAGTGGACAGAAGGGTGCTGAGCTGGAATGGTCATGTTGAACGAATGGAAGATGAAAGTCTTACAAAGAGAATATGGGAGTCAGATACAAGGGGAGATAGAAGGGCAGGAAGACCTCCATTGAGATGGAGAGACTGTGTAAGACAAGCTTTAGTTGATAGAGGAATGACTATTGATCATGCAAAGGAAGTGGTAATAAACAGGAATGAATGGAGAATGCTTGTGAATAGATGAATGTAAACACGGTCGTTTGGGAGAGAGGGTCATGCGCCAGTTGGACTAGATAGTAGTCCATCAGGTGCCTGGCCCGGGGAGCTGGTAATGAAGGGTGCGCCTGGAAACATGGTGGGTGGGCTTGTGGTGGTGAAGCTTCGCTACGGGTCTGCCTGCGGAAATTGGCGCCGGTCCGGGGGATCTGGGACCTAGGAATCTTTTGCTGGGGACCCCAAATGGGCCTGGGTTTCTGGGTATTTCTCCTGGGCGACCTAGATGTGTGTGAGATGTTATGTTTTGTTTTGTTTTGTTTTTCTGATGTGCTGTGATGTCCCTGTTCGGGCTCTGTCTCGATTCGGCCACCCCCATAAAAAAAAAAAAAAAAAAAAAAATTAGGAAGGTGCCAGACTATATACATACATGCATACAAATAATACGTACTATGATAAGGAAAACTCAAATAGCGAAAATAATAAGATGGGGGATATTACAGTATAATGTGTTGTTTAATTTGCATTGAGGGTTTTGATTGTCGAGCAATGTATTTTTAGATTGCTTCGCAGACTTAAAATAAACACAACCCCAAACCCTCGTCATATTAAACAACGCCCAGCGGACCTACTTCATCCATATTAGGAACATTTTTTCGGAAGAAAATTGTTCCGGCAGGCTTGCTATGCAATATGTCTTGCCCATAGAATATCGACACCTGAATAGGGTGAAGTGTCTAATAATCGCCAAACAAAATCTCCTAACTAATGGTGTGAAACACCAAATAGGGTTAACCCTCCTACCCTCTCCATCTCCATCTCCCCTTTCTCTCCCTCCCTTCCATCTCCCATCTTCGTGATCCATATGGTCTGATTGTTCTCATTAAACGACCATCAATTACCTTAACTATTTGAGCCAGGAGGTAACTAGTTCCTTTACCCTCGTTAAGTCACAGAGAGAGAGAGAGAGAGAGAGAGAGAGAGAGAGAGAGAGAGAGATTATATATTTCGTAATTAGCATCATATTTATCAGTGTAGTACTGCACAATAAGGCTCTATTCTAACCCACGAAGTATTAGTAAAATTATTGGCTTTGGATTTGAAAATTATGTATCAGTTGATACTTATTATTATCTTATTATCATTAGTATTATATATGGCTGATCCATTATGACAAGTCGATGAACTGTCTCTCTGAAGACGGGTTCTGCGTAGCCCGGAACGTAGGAGTAATAAAGAATTCTAGCCTTTTCCTGTCTGCCTTCCATTCAGTATTATATATGTTTTACTCCACTCTACCTAAGCTCAGTATGTGAAAGAGAGAAAAGATATTTTAATATGTTGTGTGTTTGTTCCTCTGTGTATAAGTTCCCAATATGTCTTGATCACAATTAAATAGGTACTAACGAAACTTCGCCAGTATCATCAGTTAGTACACAAATGTGTACCACTAAGTTTGGGTAATTATTGGAGGATGCCATTACCCCGCACTTCCCCATTCTTGAAATTCATCCTCTTCACCCAATGGTACCTTCAATAATTAATTCATCCTCTTCACCCAATGGTACCTTCAATAATTAATCAATAACGTTTCTACTCGAAATTAACAACATTTAAGAAATTACAATCTGGTGGTCAATATCTAATCGCGCACATTTTGAAGAAGACAGGCTACTCTCAAAACATTGAAATATTACTTGTATTGTGTAAAAACACAATTTGTTCGCCTTTGTATATGTTGCATTGCTTGTGCTTTCAAAAACATGAGGTTGACAATTAGTTGGGATTAAATCGTCCCTCACCTCGCATGTGCCCGGTTAAGACAGACGCAGCTCAAGCCTAGGTACACTAAAATATAATGCAGGTCCAAAAGTGCTTGCTGATGATATTGGCTCTATTGAGCTGATCTGACTGTATTAACATTGTTAAAGCTATGCATCCATCTCTCATCATACCGTTCATATTTTCCTTTATATATTATTTACAGGTACTGTATGTAAACAGTACAAGGTGATTAAAACCCTACCGACAAAATCTATGGGTAAATTATAGAATGAAATGGATCATATATGTTTTAATGAGTTACTGCCTCAAAATGCATATTTTATTAGCATTACAGGATTAAAGTGAACATAGCATATACACACAAAGCCATTCTTACGATAATATAGCAGACAAACCGTACACTACTCCTACCCCTTTACAGGATTGAAGTGAACATAGCATATACACACAAAGCCATTCTTACGATAATATAGCCGACAAACCGTACACTACTCCTACCCCTTTACAGGATTGAAGTGAACATAGCATATACACACAAAGCCATTCTTACGATAATATAGCCGACAAACCGTACACTACTCCTACCCTTTTCACCGCTCCCTTATCCCTGGTTGACCGATTGAGGCAACTTGTTTTGAAGATTTTCATGCAGATGAACATACTGTACAAAATAAATCTTCTTCTCGTGGTAGCTGAGAGCGAACGTTGGCCTTCTGCTATGCTAATTTACGTGTAATTCCCTTTTGACAAAACATGAATGGTACAATACAACGAATGTTATACTGAAATGTAATTATAAGTACCGGTAATCTGGAACAACTGCTTAATGTTCAATATATGGTTTTATTTTTTTACAAAACTGTGGCTGTGTTCAGCGAGGTAAGACATCAGGATTTATGGCACATATGTCTGTTAAACTTTAAATACCGCTGATTAAAAATCAAATCCCTATGTTACTGAAGAGTACGATCATACACTAAAACACTACCTAGACCAGGTCGAGTACCAGAAATTGATGAGAACTTACGCAAGTATGATTCAAAATTATAATATATCTCATTCTTGTCTTGTAATTTCAAAAATATCTTGAACCGTCTATCATCTGCTCAATGTAATATTTACATTCAATTACAGTTATTATTTTCAAACTCAGCTTTTTGAAGGTGGGGCAGAAGAAATAAACTCCTGTTTTCGTATTTTCCTATCGACTGAAATGAAACTCAAAATCTCGAGATCACCTCCAATCTCGTTATTAGTAAGCTATAAAGCGTTTGGACAGTTGGCTGAGTTGGTGGCTATATCATTGCCTGTAATATCTCCAATATCATTTCACAATAGCGATTTGAGGTAACAATATTTGAAAAACTCCTACGTCTTATCAATGTAGCAATCATAATCAATAAGTTACATCTTTATGCCTTCCATATTATTTCCAACTTAACCATCGTATCTAATTTTCAAGGACAGTACATATCTGTAAATTTGAATGCAAAACTGCCCCTGCTAAGAACATAGCAAGTCCTCAACTTATTCTTAAAGCACTTTTGGTGTTTCCTTAGTTAGATGTTTCCATTTGACATATGATTTTCTCCTTCCTCATAATGTTAGTCGGTAGAGGTACGAATTACCCTGTAAATACACACATACCCACACACATATATATATATATATATATATATATATATATATATATATATATATATGTTAGTAAAGCCAGGTAATACATTTTCTTTAATACATACGAGGTTGAAAGAAATGGCCATTTCTGCGTTGGAAATTTTATTATTCAAAGTTTCCAGGTCTCTGATGAGTTTTCGCTGGGTGGCAGGAAGTAGATGAAGGAGATGAGCAAAATTCATGGTGGTACAGGGTTACATTAATGTACATGATGATACAGGATATACGACGCGTTTCACTGGACAACCAGCATTATCAAGTAAGGATAGAATGATATATAAGGTAAACAAGAAGGGTATATATAGAGGGTGGAGGATCAGAGGAGGCGAAAATAATATACAAAATACAAAAGGATATATAAACCTTACTAACACCATTCTGACCCTGGACCAAGAAGATCTCCTCAACAAAGGCCTCAACTGCCACTACAGCTCCAAACCTGGCCCCCACCGGAAACGCCTAGAAACGGAAATCCTCCTGGACGACATCCTACGACTCAAGAAGGATGGCAAGGTCACCACTACTCCCGCCCTACAACCTACTCTCCTCGCTGAAGCCGCCAAAACCAGAGGAACTCACCATAGCAAAATCCTCAACAAACAACACTTCCAAGCTGCCAAACAATTAAGAGACAACCCCAACATCATCATCCGTCGTGCGGATAAAGCTTCCTGCCTCGTGATTCATGACAAGGAGGAATATCTTAGAAAAATGTACGTCATCTTAAGTGACAACACCAAATTTAAAAAGATCACCCGCAACCCAACCGACGAAATCAAACGTACTGCCAACACCACCATCACCGCCATCAACGCCAAACAAGGAGGGATCCACCTTAAAAAAATCGTCGGAGAATACACCCCTGGTTATGCGTACGGAACAATCAAAACACACAAACCTGGGAACCCCCTCCGCCCCATCATCTCCCAGATCCCCACTGCCACCTACCAGATCGCCAAGGCCCTGAACAACCTCCTCACCCCCTACGTGCCCAGCCAATTCAACCTTAACTCAGCCCACGATTTCTTGGAAATTTTACGAGACGCCCCCCGTAACAACAACCACACAATCGCCTCTCTCGACGTAGAAAGCCTGTTCACCAACGTGCCAGTGGATAGGACCATTGACATGATTCTACGTCGAATTTAGCATTGCCCTGATACACCAACACTGGACATCCCGGAGAAGGCCCTGAAAACACTACTGGAGCTATGTACCAAGGAGGCCCCCTTCCTTTGCCCCCGGGGCAACATGTACAAGCAGATAGACGGTGTGGCGATGGGCAGCCCCCTAGGAGTTCTTTTTGCGAACTTTTTTATGGGTACCATCGAGGAAGAGCTCCTAGCTGCCCAACGACCCGCCATCTACTGTAGATACGTGGATGACATCTTCGTGCAAATCAAGGACCTCCACGAACTACAGGAACTCCAGCGTCGCTTCATGACCTCCTCCGGACTTAACTTCACCTTTGAAAAATCTAACAATGGACAACTCCCCTTCCTCGACATCCTCGTAGCTCTGAACGACCATGGGTTCAAAACCACCGTCTACATTAAACCAACTAACACAGGACAATGCCTCAACGGCGATAGTGAATGCCCCCGCCGTTATCTTCTATCCTCCATCTCCGCCTATGTTAGGAGAGCCCTCACGCACTGCTCTACCTGGGCCGACACCCACCAGGAACTAGAAAGACTATCCCAAGTTTTAGTAAATAACGGATACTCCAACTCCGACATCTCCAGCACCATCAACCACCATCTTGAAAAATGGTACACCCAAAGCCCTCCCAACATTGACCCCCCCCAATGAAATTAAGATCTTCTACCGCAATTTTATGTCCTCTGAACACAAAAATGACGAGGCCGTCTTAAAAGAAATAATCTCCAAGCATGTCCACCCAACCAACCCGGAAAACAAAATCAAATTAATAATTTATTACAAATCCCCCAAGACCTTCAACCTCGTTCTCCGCAACAAACCTGCTTCCACCAAGATAAAGAGCCTGATGACCGACGATCACGTCATTTACCAACATACCTGTAATTATGAGGACTGTGGACCTCATTCCTATATTGGTATGATGCAGACTCGTATTTCACGTCGGTTAACTCTTCACCTTCAGGCTGGAGCCATCAAAGACCACTATCTCACCCCTAACCACCCCCACCTCACACACAACGAGTTAGAGAAACACACCACCATACTCGATAAAGAAAGTGACCCAAGGAGATTACCTATACTCGAAGCTTTATATACCCAAGCCTTACATCCCAACATCAATAACCAAACTCTGGACCTTCAGATCCTTCCTTCTGCCAAAAGGCACTTTCCTACAGGACCTAACACCCCCCCTCGCCCCCCGGTGCCCTTGACGCAGCCCTCCGCGCTACCTCCTTCAGCTTCGTCTTCCGCAGGCGCCACACGTACTACAGAACTTAGGCCACGCCCCTCGACACGCAGCCAATCAGCTTTGACCCCGCCAACCGACCACCATCCCGCATCCAGTGCGCATGCGTGAAGCGGTTCTCTCTTTCTCTCTCCTAGAATACCCTTCCACCAATAGCAGACTTTTGCCCCCTGATTTTCGCCTCCTCTGATCCTCCACCCTCTATATACCCTTCCTGTTTACCTTTTATATCATTCTATCCTTACTTGATAATGCTGGTTGTCCAGTGAAACGCGTCGTATATCTTGTATCATCATGTACATTAATCTAACCCTGTACCACCATGAATTTTGCTCATCTCCTTCATCTACTTCCTGCCACCCAGCGAAAACTCATCAGAGACCTGGAAACTTTGAATAATAAAATTTCCAACGCAGAAATTGCCATTTCTTTCAACCTCGTATGTATTAAAGAAAATATATATATATATATATATATATATATATATATATATATATATATATATATATATATATGCATTCACAGCCACCGAGGAACCACTTCAAGTGGAGAAATGCATTTGGCAACATTTTAGATTGTGGCAGCACTTTTTTCATAATTATGACCACAGGGACAACCTAATACAAATCCGGGTGGATGGGACTCGTCAGCCTTGGTTGGCAACCTGTCTAGGGGAGTAAACCTGATACAAATCCGTACTGCTTACCTAAGGGTAAGGCAGGTTAGTGGATGGATTAGCCAAACACCACTGTAGAAAAATAGTGCTAACAAGATACACAGAGGGCCTCGGAGTCGGACGGATCCTAAATTGAGTGGTCAATCCTTTAAGTTCTTCACTAAACTGGCTCGGGTTGTCCCTCTCACAGGGAATAGGTCCGCTTGGGGGCATTCTGTGTATGGCCACCCTCGTAAGGGGAGTAAGGCGTCCGGCAATAGATAGATAGAGATGACCACAGATTGGGGTTCTCGTAAAGATATTTCAATCTATATTTTTTAAAGCTTTATTTTATTCCTCTATTTGTTCCTTTTTTAAAGTACTGAGGCCTTCGCAAGAAGTTTCAGTCTTTTCTTCCATTTCTCTAATGTCTTTGGCTCCTACTTGCAGACACCAACCTGTTGGTGGGTCTGTATTTTAATCAGCATTTTATCCGCATACACTTAGAATGACACAAACATTCTAACAGCATTTTTTTTTGTATAATTAAGTTTTGTTTATCTTTGCTACTAGTATTGTTTTTTATATAATATACTGTATATATATATTTATAAATGGCTGAGTAATTTTCCATATATATATATATATATATATATATATATATATGGAGGTAAAATCACAAATACGTGTGATCAAATTGTGTAGTAAACCTCGCTAGGAAAATTGAAACAATGGAACACCAAGCTTTCGTCTATTCTCTCAAGACATCTTCAGGGTAATAAAAGAAAACATGGGGGAGAGTGAGGCTTAAATACCCGTCCTAAATCATCTGTGAGTTGATAACTAGCATATAAATACAAAAAGTGTTGCCATCCTACTGCCTGTTGCCATATTTTAAGAACATAAGAACATAAGAATATGGGAGTCTGCAAAAAGCTGATCGGCCTATACAAGGCAGATCCATGTCACACCCAACTCCAATTACTAGGCCTAATTATAGGCCCAACTCACTAATACCTTGAGTACTGACCCCACCAAAACGGTCAGAGATTAACACAAGATTCCGGGGGTCTGCTGAGCGCCGATTGGCCCACACCTGGTAGATCCCCATCACACCCAACCCATAAGAACATAAGAAAATGGGAGTCTGCAGAAAGCCGATTGGCCTAAGCAAGGCAGTTCCGTGTCCCACACAACCCCAATTACAAAGCCCAATTATAGGCTGAACACTCTAATACCCTGAGGATCATCTTACCAAAACGGTTAGAGATTAACGCAGGATTACGGGGTCTGCAGAGCGCTGAGTGGCCCAACCCTGCTGATCCCCCTTCACACCCAACCCTTCTCGTCCATATGCTTATCCAATTTTATCTTAAAGCTCCCTATCGTTTTTAATCCCACTATAGCACTTGGTAGTCCATTCCACCCATCTACAACTCTGTTACCAAACCAATATTTGCCTATATCTTTTCTGAAACGAAATTTATCTAATTTGAAACCATTGGTACGAGTTCTTTCGCTATCACTGATCTTTAGTACATTTGTCATGTCCCCTTTGTTAATCCCACTAACCCACTTGAACACCTCTATCATATCCCCTCTAACTCTGCGTCTCTCTAACCGAATGTAAGCCTAATTTCTTCAACCTTTCTTTATACGGAAGATTTCTAATATTATGGATCATTTTTGTCATTCTACGTTGTACTCTCTCCAATGAATCTATGTCCATTCTGTAATAAGGACACCAACATTGAACAGCATAATCCATTTGGGGTCTCACTAATGACAAGTAAAGTTTTAAGATAACATCAGCAGTTCTGTTACTCACACTCCTAGAGATAAGAACATAAGAACGTAAGAAAATGGGAGTCTGCAAAAAGCCGATCGGCCCACACAAGGCAGATCCCTGTCACACCCAACCCCAATTACATAACAACATAAGGTCATAAGATCGCGGGAAACTGCATATGGCCATGCGGCCCACATGAAGCAGCTCCCATTCACACCCAGCCCATATCACCCATATGGGAATCCAACTTATGCTTAAAGCTTTCAACTGTTTCTGAGCTAATTACTGTTCTGGGCAGTGCATTCCACATGTTAACAACTGTATTTCCAAACCAGTGCTTTCCTGTATCTTTCCTAAATCTAAACTTATCTAACTTGAAACCATTTGAGAGGGTTATGTCGCCGTTCTTTAGCTTTAATACCTCATCTATATCGCCCTTATTTAAACCTTTTATCCATTTAAATACCTCTATCATGTCTCCCCTACATCTTCGTCTCTCTAGTGAGTGCAGGCCTAAGACTTTCAACCTCTCCTCATACGATAAATTTCTAATATTATGTATCTTTTTGGTCATTCTTCTTTGGACTGCCTCTAAAGGGTCGATATCCATTCTATAATAAGGGCACCAAAATTGAACAGCATAGTCTAAATGGGGTCTTACTAGAGCTAAGTATAGTTTTAAGAAAACTTCAGCAGTCCTGTTGCTAACACTCCTAGATATGAATCCTAGAATTCTATTTGCCCTATTCCTAACACTTATACACTGTTTTCTGGGTTTCAGATCATTACTAATGAGCACCCCCAGATCCTTCTCACACTCTGAGTTATCCAATTCTACATTGTCTAGTTTGTATTTAGCATCTAAATTACGATTTCCAATCCTTAACCTCTGAAGTGCGCATGGGGGTAATTAGACACCTCTCCCTGTGCGCATGTATTTGAGGTGTTTCCGTCACTAAAATATTCATTGTACCATTAATAGCATTAATACTTATCCATATGCGCCTATTATGGGTTGTTTATAAATGTATTAACCTGAAACAACAATAAAACGAGTGAAAACAGCATTTGGATGGCCAAAATCGGAGATATAGCCCGCGAGTTGTATAATGTATGGGTGAGGCAAGCTGCTTTCCCGCCAATTTCCCCCAAAGCCACTGAGACACAGTCGATCGATACTCTCTCTCTCTCTCTTGCATTCGCTTCCTATCAGTGATGACCACACCCTGCAACCGGATTTCTAATGTTAGCACGAAAATATACCTCAGAATAAGGGAATAACAGGGAAAATAGGTGATAACTGAAGGAGAGGAGGAAAGTGGGGAAGGAGGGGAGGTAGAGGACTGAGATTTTGCATGGCCAAGGGTCCAAAAAAAAAAAAAAAAAAAAAAAACATATGTCAAAAGTTGATTTTTTTTCTCTGACTCTAGAGTCTCCCCACAGTCCGCCGGGGGAACTCTTAAGAGTCTCCCAGCAGTTCCCGGGTTAATACCTTACATTTGTCTATATTGAAACTCATCTGCCAATTTATGGACCACTCGTGCAAGTGATCGAGATCATTTTGAAGATATTCCCTGTCGCTAGCTGACTCTATTATCCTACCTATTTTAGTATCATCAGCAAATTTACTGATCCTACTCTATATGCCCGAGTCAAGATCATTGATGTAGATAATGAACAGAAGGGGCCCCAAAACCGACCCTTGGGGGACCCCACTTTTAACTAATCCCCAGTCCGATTTGACACCATTTATACTAACTCTCTGTTTCCAACCAATCAGCCATGACTTAATCCACTTGAGTAGCATCCCCCCTATACCATGTCCTATCTTCCTTAGCAGCCTTTCATGTGGAACTTTATCAAAGGCCTTACTGAAGTCTAAGTAAACTATATCATATGACTTGTCGTTATCTACCGCTTCATAAACCTCGGAGAAAAAACTGAGTAAATTTGTTAGGCAGGATCGTCCTGGAGTGAAACCATGTTGAGAGGGATTTATTAACTTGAACATATCTAAGTGATTTCTAATTTTCCTGGCAATAATTGATTTTAGCAATTTCCCTATAATTGATGTGAGACTAATAGGACGGTAATTTGATGCTATGGACTTATCACCTTTTTTAAATATCGGAATTATATTTGCTAGCTTCCATGAATCAGGAACTAAGCCTAAAGCTAGTGAATTATTTTCTAATTCCATATTAGCTAGTTTATATTTAACATTTGTATGCATCTTCCCTATCTTTAATACCTTGCATTTGTCAATGTTAAACTTCATCTGCCAATTTACTGACCATTCGTGTAAGGTATCTAGGTCCCTTTGGAGGCACTCTATATCTCTATCTGAATCAATTGTTCTCCCCATTTTGGTATCATCTGCAAATTTACTTATCCTACTAGTTATACCTAAATCAAGGTCATTTATGTATATAACAAACAACAGAGGACCTAATACAGATCCCTGGGGGACACCACTTTTGACTGCTCCCCATTCTGACTTCGTACCATTTATGCTGACTCTCTGCTTCCTACCAATTAGCCATGACCTAATCCATCCCAACAACGCCCCACCTATTCCATGCGCCTCAACCTTTCTCATCAATCCCTCATGGGGGACTCTGTCGAAAGCTTTACTGAAATCTAAATATATTATATCATATGACTTGTCATTATCTACTGCTTCATATACCTCTGAGAAAAAAACTAAGCAAATTAGTAAGGCAAGAACGTCCCTGAGTGAATCCATGCTGAAAATAATTTATTAAATTAAATGTATCTAAGTGGTTTCTAATTTTACTAGCAATAATTGACTCTAGTAGCTTTCCTATGATTGATGTAAGACTAATGGGACGGTATTTGGATGCAATTGATTTGTCACCTTTTTTGAAAATCGGAACTACGTTTGCAAGCTTCCAAGCTTCTGGAACTATAACTGTCTCCAATGACTTGTTAAATAAAAATGTTAATGGGTAACTTAACTCATCCCTACATTCTTTTAATACTATAGCATATACCTCATCAGGACCAGGCGATTTATGAGGTTTCAGTCTGTCAATTTCCTTAAGCACATCATTTCTACTAATAGTAATCGTACTTAACCTATTTTCTATACTATCGCTATATACCTTACAGACTTCTGGAAACTGTGCCAAATTTTCATTAGTGAAAACGGAAAGAAAATACTATTTAATGTACTGCACATTTCTAAATAATTTTCTGTCATTTCTCCTATCGAAGTTTTAAGGGGACCAATTACATCTCTAACCTTGGATTTATATAGTTGGTAAAAAGCTTTAGGATAATTTTTTGAGTCATTGGCAACCTTAATTTCATAATTTTTTTTTTCTTTCCTAATATCCTTTTTTACCTGTCTTGATAGATTCTGATAGTAAGCAAGTAGGTGAATTTCGCCTTTCTTAATTTTTGTATATATTCCTCTCTTTTGTCCTAGAAGATCTAATAGTCTATTATTCATCCATTTGGGTTGGTTCTGTGTTGATCTAAATTTTCTTTTTGGGATGTATTTATTTTGTGCATTGAATACTGACTAGATAAAATTATCATATGTATCTACCAAGGTTGACGTCTCTTCCTGACTTAAGATGACAGGTGCCTGAGAAGGGGTACACTCATTTGGACACCTGGATCGACTTAATTTTTTGACCATAGGGTCAGCTAATAGGGCTCTTCTTAACCCCCCATAATTGGCTTTTCTGAAGTCAGGTATTAATGTTGTATTCTCTCTGGTATTACCTTTCCATTGTATATTAAAATACACAGAATTGTGGTCACTATTTCCTAGGTGGTCCCCTATCTCTACATTATTTTCCATATGTTCATTGTTACTGAAAACTAAATCGAGAATATTATTACCTCTAGTCGGCGTATCTATGAATTGAAATAAAAAACTATCTTGTACTACCTCTATAAACTCCTCAGAATCAGAGTCTCCTATTTGATGCTGCCAATCTATATTCGGAAAATTAAAATCCCCCATAATGCACACATTGCTAAATCTTGATGCCATTTTAATTTCCTCCCATAATGACGTTCCGTCATTTCTACTCATATTTGGGGGTCTATACATAACTCCAATAACTATGGTGTCACTACCTTCGTTAACCTCTACCCAAAACACTTTCATTATCGTTATTTAGTCTAATACCTGATTTAATACAGCTTTTTAATGTACTCCTGACAAACACTGCTATACCGCCACCCCTCTTACTTGTTCGGTCATATTTAAACAAACTATATCGTGGTATATCAAATTCTGCTAAAAAATGCCTGGTTTCTGTATTAATCCACGTTTCAGTTAGCGCTATTATGTCTATATTTTCTTTGCTAACAAGGGCTCTAAGTTCGTTCATTGTGTTACATAGACTCCTACAGTTTGTGTAATATACTCTCAATTTACTTCTTTTCTTTATACCTAATTTACCTTTATTTCTAACGACATTTCCATCTTCCGTTGCACCATCACTACTATCATTTGCAATATAGTCATTTTTAGCATGAGACTGAATATCCTTATCGCTTTAGCCTGACGCTAAAATTGTTCCATTTAACCTCTCATTTACACTCTCAATATTTCTGTTCAAAACCCCACAACCACCCTATCTAAAGAACTAGCTAATGTAGAAATCCCTAACCGTGAAAGATGAACCCCATCCCTTGCGTACATCCCATCTCTCCCATAGAAACTATCCCAGTTATCAATTAATGGTATTGCTTTTTCTTTGCAATATTTCTCCAACCGGCAATTGACACCAATCGCCCTGGATGTCCATTCCTTGGGAACTCCTCTTCTGGGTAAGATACAATGTACTACAGGGATCCCTCCCTTCATCCTAACCTTATCTAACACATCCCGATACTGCTGCAGCAGTTCCTCACTTCTACCCTTACCAACATCGTTACTCCCGGCACTGAGACAGATAATGGGGTTATCTCCACTATCTTCCAAGATGTGGTCCATCTTCTCTAAAACCCTCCCAACTCCATGGCCAGGCAGACACACAACCTTCCTAAGTTTAGTGCGGGTAGCCCTAACTAAATGTCTTACCATGGAGTCGCCCACAATCGACACAGACTTACCTTCTCGGGACACAGACTTACCTTTCCCTCGGGAGGATCCAGCAGCTGCAGTTGGAGAACCCCCGGTGGTGGCAGAAGCTCCCTTGGTGGTGGTGGTGGTGGTGGTGGTGGTAGGTAGCACAGGGTCAGCGGTTGGAGCTGAGTCGGCGGCAGGCACTTCATCTAACCCTCCCTTATCCTGACTATCTTTTCCCTCACATTCGTCTCGCAAAGGAGAGAATGTATTTGTCACACTCATACCTATTCTACTATCCTGCTTCTTGAGTGTGACTTTCCCACCCGTATTTTTAACAACCTGCCATGAATACAATTTTTCATCAACTTCCTCCCTTTTCCCCTTACTCGACTTAATTTCCTCTTGGCTAAGCTTGAAAGCTAGATTTTCGTCTTTAATCAAATCTACTTCCCTCTGAAGTTTAACATTAACCTCCCTTAGAGCCAAGACCTCTTCCTTCACCACAACCATCTCTTCCCTTACCTGGAGAATAAGATGATGCAGTTCAGTAAAGGACTCGCACTCCATACCTGACATGATCCCAAAAAGCTTAGCGAGGAGCAAACAACTAAGTACAGAAAACAAAAACAAATAAGTCAACTAACAGCTAAAAATTGAGCTAAAACACTTTTATATATACACGAGTGCACTGCCTCCCAACACAGGTAGGTGCGTATGGTCACTGGGTCACGAGCAGGTGGTCCGGGCAGGAACTCAAATTAACACAACCTCCTCCTGTCACTGACTGAACTGAACTGTCGTCTCATCCATTATGCCTATCTAATTTTATCTTAAAGCTCCCTATCGTTCTTGATCCCACTATATCACTCGGTAGCCTATTCCACCCATCTACAACTCTGTTACCAAACCAATATTTGCCTATATCTTTTCTGAAACGAAATTTATCAAATTTGAAACCATTTGTTCGAGTTCTTTCGCTATCACTGAGCTTCAGTACATTTTTCATGTCTCCTTTATTTGTCCCACTAACCTACTTGAACACTTCTATCATATCCCCTCTAACTCTACGTCTTTCTAACGAATCTAAGCCTAAATTTGTCAACCTTTCGTCATATGGTAGATTTCTAATATTATGAATAATTTTTGTCATTCTTCGCTGTACTCTCTCCAACGAATCTATGTCCATTCTGTAATAAGGACACCAAAATTGGAGAGCATAATCCATATGAGGTCTCACTAATGACAAGTAAAGTTTCAAGATAACATCGGCAGTTCTGTTACTCACACTCCTTGAGATGAACCCTAGAATCCTGTTTGCCTTGTTACGTACGCTTATACACTGTTTTCTTGGTTTCAAATCGTTGCTAACAAACACACCCAAATCTTTCTCGCAGTCTGAGTTTTCTAATTCAGCATTAGCTAGTTTATATTTTGCATTAGTATTCGTCTTCCCTATCTTTAATACCTTGCATTTGTCAATGTTAAAATTCATCTGCCATTTTACTGACCATTCGTGTAAGGTATCTAGATCCCTTTGGAGGCACTCTATGTCGCTATCTGAATCTATTGGTCTCCCTATTTTGGCATCGTCTGCGAATTTACTTATCCTACTAGTTATACCTAAATCAAGGTAATTTATGTATATAATAAAAACAGAGGACTCAATACAGATCCCTGGGGGACACTACTCTTGACTGATCCCCACTCTGACTTAGTACCATTTATGCTTCCTACCAATTAGCCATGACCTAATCCATCCCAACAACGACCCACCTATTCCATGTGCCTCAACTTTTCTCATCAATCTCTCATGAGGGACTCTGTCGAAAGCTTTACTGAAATCTAAATATATTATATCATATGACTTGTCACTATCTACTGCTTCATACACCTCTGAGAAAAAACGACGTAAATTTGTAAGGCAAGAACGTCCCTGAGTGAATCCATGCTGAGAAGAATTTATTAAATTAAATGTTTCTAAATGGTTTCTAATTTTACTACCAATAATTGACTCTAGTAGCTTTCCTATGATTGATGTGAGACTAATGGGCCGGTAATTGGATGCTATTAATTTATCACCTTTTTTGAAGATCGGAAATACATTTGCAATCTTCCAAGCTTCTGGAACTAAACCGGTTTCTAATGACTTGTTAAGTAGAAATGTTAATGGGTAACTTAACTCATCTCTGCATTCTTGTAATACTCTAGCATATACCTCATCCGGACCAGGCGATTTCTGAGGTTTCAGTCTGTCAATTTCCTTAAGCACATCATTTCTACTTATAGTAACCGCACTTAAGCTATTTTCTATACTATTGCTATATACCTTACGGACTTCTGGAAACTGTGCCAAATTTTCATTTGCGAAAACGGAAAGAAATTGATTATTTAATGTACTGCACATTTCTAAATAATTTTCTGTAATTTCTCCTATCGAAGTTTTAAGGGGACCAATTACATCTCTAAACCTTGGATTTATATAGTTGGTAAAAAGCTTTAGGATTATTTTTTGAGTCATTTGCAACCTTGATTTCATAATTTCTTTTCTCTTTCCTAATATCCTTTTTGACCTGTCTTGATAAATTGTGATAGTAAGCAAGTAGGTGGATTTCGCCTTTCTTAATTGTTCTATATATTCCTATTTTTTTTCCGAGAAGGTCTAATAGGCTATTATTCATCCATTTGGGTTGGTTCTGTGCTGATCTAAATTTTCTTTTGGGAATATATTTATTTTGCGCATTGAATACTGACTTGATAAAATTATCGTATGTATCTAACAAATTTGATGTCTCTTCCTGACTTAAGCTAGGGGTAAGGGATAAGGGGTATGGGGTACACGCATTTGGACACCTGGATAGACTTAATTTTTTGACCATAAGGTCCGTTAATAGGGCTCTTCTTAACCCACCATAATTGGCTTTTCTAAAGTCGGGTATTAATGTCGTATTCTCTCTGGGATTACCTCTCCATTGTATATTAAAATACACAGAATTGTGATCACTATTTCCTAGGTGGTCCCCGATTTCTACATTATTTATCATATGTTCATTGTTACTGAAAACTAAATCGAGAATATTATTACCTCTAGTCGGCGTATCTATGAATTGAAATAAAAAACTATCTTGTACTACCTCAATAAACTCCTTTGAGTCAGAGTCGCCTATTTGATGCTGCCAATCTATATTCGGAAATTAAAATCCCCCATAATGCACACATTGCTAAACCTTGATGCTATTTTAATTTCCTCCCATAAAGATGTTCCGTCATTTCTACTCATATTTGGGGGTCTATACATAACTCCAATAACTATGGTCTCACTACCTTCGTTAACCTCTACCCAAACACTTTCATTATCGTTATTTAGTCTAATACCTGATTTAATACAGCTTTTTAATGTACTCCTGACAAACACTGCTATACCGCCACCCCTCTTACTTGTTCGGTCATATTTAAACAAACTATATCCTGGTATATCAAATTCTGCTAAAAAATGCCTGGTTTCTGTATTAATCCACGTTTCAGTTAGCGCTATTATGTCTATATTTTCTTTGCTAACAAGGGCTCTAAGTTCGTTCATTGTGTTACATAGACTCCTACAGTTTGTGTAATATACTCTCAATTTACTTCTTTTCTTTATACCTAATTTACCTTTATTTCTAACGACATTTCCATCTTCCGTTGCACCATCACTACTATCATTTGCAATATAGTCATCATTTTTAGCATGAGACTGAATATCCTTATCGCTTTAGCCTGACGCTAAAATTGTTCCATTTAACCTCTCATTTACACTCTCAATATTTCTGTTCAAAACCCCACAACCACCCTATCTAAAGAACTAGCTAATGTAGAAATCCCTAACCGTGAAAGATGAACCCCATCCCTTGCGTACATCCCATCTCTCCCATAGAAACTATCCCAGTTATCAAATTAATGGTATTGCTTTTTCTTTGCAATATTTCTCCAACCGGCAATTGACACCAATCGCCCTGGATGTCCATTCCTTGGGAACTCCTCTTCTGGGTAAGATACAATGTACTACAGGGATCCTTCCCTTCATCCTAACCTTATCTAACACATCCCGATACTGCTGCAGCAGTTCCTCACTTCTACCCTTACCAACATCGTTACTCCCGGCACTGAGACAGATAATGGGGTTATCTCCACTATCTTCCAAGATGTGGTCCATCTTCTCTAAAACCCTCCCAACTCCATGGCCAGGCAGACACACAACCTTCCTAAGTTTAGTGCGGGTAGCCCTAACTAAATGTCTTACCATGGAGTTGCCCACAATCGACACAGACTTACCTTCTCGGGACACAGACTTACCTTTCCCTCGGGAGGATCCAGCAGCTGCAGTTGGAGAACCCCCGGTGGTGGCAGAAGCTCCCTTGGTGGTGGTGGTGGTGATGGTGGTGGTGGTAGGTAGCACAGGGTCAGCGGTTGGAGCTGAGTCGGCGGCAGGCACTTCATCTAACCCTCCCTTATCCTGACTATCTTTTCCCTCACATTCGTCTCGCAAAGGAGAGAATGTATTTGTCACACTCATACCTATTCTACTATCCTGCTTCTTGAGTGTGACTTTCCCACCCGTATTTTTAACAACCTGCCATGAATACAATTTTTCATCAACTTCCTCCCTTTTCCCCTTACTCGACTTAATTTCCTCTTGGCTAAGCTTGAAAGCTAGATTTTCGTCTTTAATCAAATCCACTTCCCTCTGAAGTTTAACATTAACCTCCCTTAGAGCCAAGACCTCTTCCTTCACCACAACCATCTCTTCCCTTACCTGGAGAATAAGATGATGCAGTTCAGTAAAGGACTCGCACTCCATACCTGACATGATCCCAAAAAGCTTAGCGAGGAGCAAACAACTAAGTACAGAAAACAAAAACAAGTAAGTCAACTAACAGCTAAAAATTGAGCTAAAACACTTTTATATATACACGAGTGCACTGCCTCCAAACACAGGTAGGTGCGTATGGTCACTGGGTCACGAGCAGGTGGTCCGGGCAGGAACTCAAATTAACACAACCTCCTCCTGTCACTGACTGAACTGAACTGTTGTCTCATCCATTATGCCTATCTAATTTTATCTTAAAGCTCCCTATCGTTCTTGATCCCACTATATCACTCGGTAGCCTATTCCACCCATCTACATCTCTGTTACCAAACCAATATTTGCCTATATCTTTTCTGAAACGAAATTTATCAAATTTGAAACCATTTGTTCGAGTTCTTTCGCTATCACTGAGCTTCAGTACATTTTCATGTCTCCTTTATTTGTCCCACTAACCCACTTGAACACTTCTATCATATCCCCTCTAACTCTGCGTCTTTCTAACGAATCTAAGCCTAAATTTGTCAACCTTTCTTCATATGGTAGATTTCTAATATTATGAATCATTTTTGCATTCATCGCTGTACTCTCTCCAACGAATCTATGTCCATTCTGTAATAAGGACACCAAAATTGGAGAGCATAATCCATATGAGGTCTCACTAATGACAAGTAAAGTTTCAAGATAACATCGGCAGTTCTGTTACTCACACTCCTTGAGATGAACCCTAGAATCCTGTTTGCCTTGTTACGTACGCTTATACACTGTTTTCTAGGTTTCAAATCGTTGCTAACAAACACACCCAAATCTTTCTCGCAGTCTGAGTTTTCTAATTCAGCATTAGCTAGTTTATATTTGCATTAGTGTTCGTCTTCCCTATCTTTAATACCTTGCATTTGTCAATGTTAAAATTCATCTGCCATTTTACTGACCATTCGTGTAAGGTATCTAGATCCCTTTGGAGGCACTCTATGTCGCTATCTGAATCTATTGGTCTCCCTATTTTGGCATCGTCTGCGAATTTACTTATCCTACTAGTTATACCTAAATCAAGGTAATTTATGTATATAAAAAACAGAGGACTCAATATAGATCCCTGGGGGACACTACTCTTGACTGATCCCCACTCTGACTTAGTACCATTTATGCTTCCTACCAATTAGCCATGACCTAATCCATCCCAACAACGACCCACCTATTCCATGTGCCTCAACTTTTCTCATCAATCTCTCATGAGGGACTCTGTCGAAAGCTTTACTGAAATCTAAATATATTATATCATATGACTTGTCATTATCTACTGCTTCATACACCTCTGAGAAAAAACGAAGAAAAATTGTAAGGCAAGAACGTCCCTGAGTGAATCCATGCTGAGAAGAATTTATTAAATTAAATGTTTCTAAATGGTTTCTAATTTTACTAGCAATAATTGACTCTAGTAGCTTTCCTATGATTGATGTGAGACTAATGGGCCGGTAATTGGATGCTATTAATTTATCACCTTTTTTGAAGATCGGAAATACATTTGCAATCTTCCAAGCTTCTGGAACTAAACCGGTTTCTAATGACTTGTTAAGTAGAAATGTTAATGGGTAACTTAACTCATCTCTGCATTCTTGTAATACTCTAGCATATACCTCATCCGGACCAGGCGATTTCTGAGGTTTCAGTCTGTCAATTTCCTTAAGCACATCATTTCTACTTATAGTAACCGCACTTAAGCTATTTTCTATACTATTGCTATATACCTTACGGACTTCTGGAAACTGTGCCAAATTTTCATTTGCGAAAACGGAAAGAAATTGATTATTTAATGTACTGCACATTTCTAAATAATTTTCTGTAATTTTCTCCTATCGAAGTTTTAAGGGGACCAATTACATCTCTAACCTTGGATTTATATAGTTGGTAAAAAGCTTTAGGATTATTTTTTGAGTCATTTGCAACCTTGATTTCATAATTTCTTTTCTCTTTCCTAATATCCTTTTTGACCTGTCTTGATAAATTGTGATAGTAAGCAAGTAGGTGGATTTCGCCTTTCTTAATTGTTCTATATATTCCTATTTTTTTTCCGAGAAGGTCTAATAGGCTATTATTCATCCATTTGGGTTGGTTCTGTGCTGATCTAAATTTTCTTTTGGGAATATATTTATTTTGCGCATTGAATACTGACTTGATAAAATTATCGTATGTATCTAACAAATTTGATGTCTCTTCCTGACTTAAGCTAGGGGTAAGGGATAAGGGGTATGGGGTACACGCATTTGGACACCTGGATAGACTTAATTTTTTGACCATAAGGTCCGTTAATAGGGCTCTTCTTAACCCACCATAATTGGCTTTTCTAAAGTCGGGTATTAATGTCGTATTCTCTCTGGATTACCTCTCCATTGTATATTAAAATACACAGAATTGTGATCACTATTTCCTAGGTGGTCCCCGATTTCTACATTATTTATCATATGTTCATTGTTACTGAAAACTAAATCGAGAATATTATTACCTCTAGTCGGCGTATCTATGAATTGAAATAAAAAACTATCTTGTACTACCTCAATAAACTCCTTTGAGTCAGAGTCGCCTATTTGATGCTGCCAATCTATATTCGGAAATTAAAATCCCCCATAATGCACACATTGCTAAACCTTGATGCTATTTTAATTTCCTCCCATAAAGATGTTCCGTCATTTCTACTCATATTTGGGGGTCTATACATAACTCCAATAACTATGGTCTCACTACCTTCGTTAACCTCTACCCAAACACTTTCATTATCGTTATTTAGTCTAATACCTGATTTAATACAGCTTTTTAATGTACTCCTGACAAACACTGCTATACCGCCACCCCTCTTACTTGTTCGGTCATATTTAAACAAACTATATCCTGGTATATCAAATTCTGCTAAAAAATGCCTGGTTTCTGTATTAATCCACGTTTCAGTTAGCGCTATTATGTCTATATTTTCTTTGCTAACAAGGGCTCTAAGTTCGTTCATTGTGTTACATAGACTCCTACAGTTTGTGTAATATACTCTCAATTTACTTCTTTTCTTTATACCTAATTTACCTTATTTCTAACGACATTTCCATCTTCCGTTGCACCATCACTACTATCATTTGCAATATAGTCATCATTTTTAGCATGAGACTGAATATCCTTATCGCTTTAGCCTGACGCTAAAATTGTTCCATTTAACCTCTCATTTACACTCTCAATATTTCTGTTCAAAACCCCACAACCACCCTATCTAAAGAACTAGCTAATGTAGAAATCCCTAACCGTGAAAGATGAACCCCATCCCTTGCGTACATCCCATCTCTCCCATAGAAACTATCCCAGTTATCAATTAATGGTATTGCTTTTTCTTTGCAATATTTCTCCAACCGGCAATTGACACCAATCGCCCTGGATGTCCATTCCTTGGGAACTCCTCTTCTGGGTAAGATACAATGTACTACAGGGATCCTTCCCTTCATCCTAACCTTATCTAACACATCCCGATACTGCTGCAGCAGTTCCTCACTTCTACCCTTACCAACATCGTTACTCCCGGCACTGAGACAGATAATGGGGTTATCTCCACTATCTTCCAAGATGTGGTCCATCTTCTCTAAAACCCTCCCAACTCCATGGCCAGGCAGACACACAACCTTCCTAAGTTTAGTGCGGGTAGCCCTAACTAAATGTCTTACCATGGAGTTGCCCACAATCGACACAGACTTACCTTCTCGGGACACAGACTTACCTTTCCCTCGGGAGGATCCAGCAGCTGCAGTTGGAGAACCCCGGTGGTGGCAGAAGCTCCCTTGGTGGTGGTGGTGGTGATGGTGGTGGTGGTAGGTAGCACAGGGTCAGCGGTTGGAGCTGAGTCGGCGGCAGGCACTTCATCTAACCCTCCCTTATCCTGACTATCTTTTCCCTCACATTCGTCTCGCAAAGGAGAGAATGTATTTGTCACACTCATACCTATTCTACTATCCTGCTTCTTGAGTGTGACTTTCCCACCCGTATTTTTAACAACCTGCCATGAATACAATTTTTCATCAACTTCCTCCCTTTTCCCCTTACTCGACTTAATTTCCTCTTGGCTAAGCTTGAAAGCTAGATTTTCGTCTTTAATCAAATCCACTTCCCTCTGAAGTTTAACATTAACCTCCCTTAGAGCCAAGACCTCTTCCTTCACCACAACCATCTCTTCCCTTACCTGGAGAATAAGATGATGCAGTTCAGTAAAGGACTCGCACTCCATACCTGACATGATCCCAAAAAGCTTAGCGAGGAGCAAACAACTAAGTACAGAAAACAAAAACAAGTAAGTCAACTAACAGCTAAAAATTGAGCTAAAACACTTTTATATATACACGAGTGCACTGCCTCCAAACACAGGTAGGTGCGTATGGTCACTGGGTCACGAGCAGGTGGTCCGGGCAGGAACTCAAATTAACACAACCTCCTCCTGTCACTGACTGAACTGAACTGTTGTCTCATCCATTATGCCTATCTAATTTTATCTTAAAGCTCCCTATCGTTCTTGATCCCACTATATCACTCGGTAGCCTATTCCACCCATCTACAACTCTGTTACCAAACCAATATTTGCCTATATCTTTTCTGAAACGAAATTTATCAAATTTGAAACCATTTGTTCGAGTTCTTTCGCTATCACTGAGCTTCAGTACATTTTCATGTCTCCTTTATTTGTCCCACTAACCCACTTGAACACTTCTATCATATCCCCTCTAACTCTGCGTCTTTCTAACGAATCTAAGCCTAAATTTGTCAACCTTTCTTCATATGGTAGATTTCTAATATTATGAATCATTTTTGCATTCATCGCTGTACTCTCTCCAACGAATCTATGTCCATTCTGTAATAAGGACACCAAAATTGGAGAGCATAATCCATATGAGGTCTCACTAATGACAAGTAAAGTTTCAAGATAACATCGGCAGTTCTGTTACTCACACTCCTTGAGATGAACCCTAGAATCCTGTTTGCCTTGTTACGTACGCTTATACACTGTTTTCTAGGTTTCAAATCGTTGCTAACAAACACACCCAAATCTTTCTCGCAGTCTGAGTTTTCTAATTCAGCATTAGCTAGTTTATATTTTGCATTAGTATTCGTCTTCCCTATCTTTAATACCTTGCATTTGTCAATGTTAAAATTCATCTGCCATTTTACTGACCATTCGTGTAAGGTATCTAGATCCCTTTGGAGGCACTCTATGTCGCTATCTGAATCTATTGGTCTCCCTATTTTGGCATCGTCTGCGAATTTACTTATCCTACTAGTTATACCTAAATCAAGGTAATTTATGTATATAATAAAAACAGAGGACTCAATATAGATCCCTGGGGGACACTACTCTTGACTGATCCCCACTCTGACTTAGTACCATTTATGCTTCCTACCAATTAGCCATGACCTAATCCATCCCAACAACGACCCACCTATTCCATGTGCCTCAACTTTTCTCATCAATCTCTCATGAGGGACTCTGTCGAAAGCTTTACTGAAATCTAAATATATTATATCATATGACTTGTCATTATCTACTGCTTCATACACCTCTGAGAAAAAACGAAGAAAAATTGTAAGGCAAGAACGTCCCTGAGTGAATCCATGCTGAGAAGAATTTATTAAATTAAATGTTTCTAAATGGTTTCTAATTTTACTAGCAATAATTGACTCTAGTAGCTTTCCTATGATTGATGTGAGACTAATGGGCCGGTAATTGGATGCTATTAATTTATCACCTTTTTTGAAGATCGGAAATACATTTGCAATCTTCCAAGCTTCTGGAACTAAACCGGTTTCTAATGACTTGTTAAGTAGAAATGTTAATGGGTAACTTAACTCATCTCTGCATTCTTGTAATACTCTAGCATATACCTCATCCGGACCAGGCGATTTCTGAGGTTTCAGTCTGTCAATTTCCTTAAGCACATCATTTCTACTTATAGTAACCGCACTTAAGCTATTTTCTATACTATTGCTATATACCTTACGGACTTCTGGAAACTGTGCCAAATTTTCATTTGCGAAAACGGAAAGAAATTGATTATTTAATGTACTGCACATTTCTAAATAATTTTCTGTAATTTCTCCTATCGAAGTTTTAAGGGGACCAATTACATCTCTAACCTTGGATTTATATAGTTGGTAAAAAGCTTTAGGATTATTTTTTGAGTCATTTGCAACCTTGATTTCATAATTTCTTTTCTCTTTCCTAATATCCTTTTTGACCTGTCTTGATAAATTGTGATAGTAAGCAAGTAGGTGGATTTCGCCTTTCTTAATTGTTCTATATATTCCTATTTTTTTTCCGAGAAGGTCTAATAGGCTATTATTCATCCATTTGGGTTGGTTCTGTGCTGATCTAAATTTTCTTTTTGGAATATATTTATTTTGCGCATTGAATACTGACTTGATAAAATTATCGTATGTATCTAACAAATTTGATGTCTCTTCCTGACTTAAGCTAGGGGTAAGGGATAAGGGGTATGGGGTACACGCATTTGGACACCTGGATAGACTTAATTTTTTGACCATAAGGTCCGTTAATAGGGCTCTTCTTAACCCACCATAATTGGCTTTTCTAAAGTCGGGTATTAATGTCGTATTCTCTCTGGGATTACCTCTCCATTGTATATTAAAATACACAGAATTGTGATCACTATTTCCTAGGTGGTCCCCGATTTCTACATTATTTATCATATGTTCATTGTTACTGAAAACTAAATCGAGAATATTATTACCTCTAGTCGGCGTATCTATGAATTGAAATAAAAAACTATCTTGTACTACCTCAATAAACTCCTTTGAGTCAGAGTCGCCTATTTGATGCTGCCAATCTATATTCGGAAATTAAAATCCCCCATAATGCACACATTGCTAAACCTTGATGCTATTTTAATTTCCTCCCATAAAGATGTTCCGTCATTTCTACTCATATTTGGGGGTCTATACATAACTCCAATAACTATGGTCTCACTACCTTCGTTAACCTCTACCCAAACACTTTCATTATCGTTATTTAGTCTAATACCTGATTTAATACAGCTTTTTAATGTACTCCTGACAAACACTGCTATACCGCCACCCCTCTTACTTGTTCGGTCATATTTAAACAAACTATATCCTGGTATATCAAATTCTGCTAAAAAATGCCTGGTTTCTGTATTAATCCACGTTTCAGTTAGCGCTATTATGTCTATATTTTCTTTGCTAACAAGGGCTCTAAGTTCGTTCATTGTGTTACATAGACTCCTACAGTTTGTGTAATATACTCTCAATTTACTTCTTTTCTTTATACCTAATTTACCTTTATTTCTAACGACATTTCCATCTTCCGTTGCACCATCACTACTATCATTTGCAATATAGTCATCATTTTTAGCATGAGACTGAATATCCTTATCGCTTTAGCCTGACGCTAAAATTGTTCCATTTAACCTCTCATTTACACTCTCAATATTTCTGTTCAAAACCCCACAACCACCCTATCTAAAGAACTAGCTAATGTAGAAATCCCTAACCGTGAAAGATGAACCCCATCCCTTGCGTACATCCCATCTCTCCCATAGAAACTATCCCAGTTATCAATTAATGGTATTGCTTTTTCTTTGCAATATTTCTCCAACCGGCAATTGACACCAATCGCCCTGGATGTCCATTCCTTGGGAACTCCTCTTCTGGGTAAGATACAATGTACTACAGGGATCCTTCCCTTCATCCTAACCTTATCTAACACATCCCGATACTGCTGCAGCAGTTCCTCACTTCTACCCTTACCAACATCGTTACTCCCGGCACTGAGACAGATAATGGGGTTATCTCCACTATCTTCCAAGATGTGGTCCATCTTCTCTAAAACCCTCCCAACTCCATGGCCAGGCAGACACACAACCTTCCTAAGTTTAGTGCGGGTAGCCCTAACTAAATGTCTTACCATGGAGTTGCCCACAATCGACACAGACTTACCTTCTCGGGACACAGACTTACCTTTCCCTCGGGAGGATCCAGCAGCTGCAGTTGGAGAACCCCCGGTGGTGGCAGAAGCTCCCTTGGTGGTGGTGGTGGTGATGGTGGTGGTGGTAGGTAGCACAGGGTCAGCGGTTGGAGCTGAGTCGGCGGCAGGCACTTCATCTAACCCTCCCTTATCCTGACTATCTTTTCCCTCACATTCGTCTCGCAAAGGAGAGAATGTATTTGTCACACTCATACCTATTCTACTATCCTGCTTCTTGAGTGTGACTTTCCC
This sequence comes from Paralithodes platypus, assembly GCA_032716605.1. NCBI lineage: Eukaryota > Metazoa > Arthropoda > Malacostraca > Decapoda > Lithodidae > Paralithodes > Paralithodes platypus. The sequence goes on along the minus strand of CM064508.1, from coordinate 22,752,685 downwards.
ACCCGTATTTTTAACAACCTGCCATGAATACAATTTTTCATCAACTTCCTCCCTTTTCCCCTTACTCGACTTAATTTCCTCTTGGCTAAGCTTGAAAGCTAGATTTTCGTCTTTAATCAAATCCACTTCCCTCTGAAGTTTAACATTAACCTCCCTTAGAGCCAAGACCTCTTCCTTCACCACAACCATCTCTTCCTTACCTGGAGAATAAGATGATGCAGTTCAGTAAAGGACTCGCACTCCATACCTGACATGATCCCAAAAAGCTTAGCGAGGAGCAAACAACTAAGTACAGAAAACAAAAACAAGTAAGTCAACTAACAGCTAAAAATTGAGCTAAAACACTTTTATATATACACGAGTGCACTGCCTCCAAACACAGGTAGGTGCGTATGGTCACTGGGTCACGAGCAGGTGGTCCGGGCAGGAACTCAAATTAACACAACCTCCTCCTGTCACTGACTGAACTGAACTGTTGTCTCATCCATTATGCCTATCTAATTTTATCTTAAAGCTCCCTATCGTTCTTGATCCCACTATATCACTCGGTAGCCTATTCCACCCATCTACATCTCTGTTACCAAACCAATATTTGCCTATATCTTTTCTGAAACGAAATTTATCAAATTTGAAACCATTTGTTCGAGTTCTTTCGCTATCACTGAGCTTCAGTACATTTTCATGTCTCCTTTATTTGTCCCACTAACCCACTTGAACACTTCTATCATATCCCCTCTAACTCTGCGTCTTTTCTAACGAATCTAAGCCTAAATTTGTCAACCTTTCTTCATATGGTAGATTTCTAATATTATGAATCATTTTTGCATTCATCGCTGTACTCTCTCCAACGAATCTATGTCCATTCTGTAATAAGGACACCAAAATTGGAGAGCATAATCCATATGAGGTCTCACTAATGACAAGTAAAGTTTCAAGATAACATCGGCAGTTCTGTTACTCACACTCCTTGAGATGAACCCTAGAATCCTGTTTGCCTTGTTACGTACGCTTATACACTGTTTTCTAGGTTTCAAATCGTTGCTAACAAACACACCAAATCTTTCTCGCAGTCTGAGTTTTCTAATTCAGCATTAGCTAGTTTATATTTTGCATTAGTATTCGTCTTCCCTATCTTTAATACCTTGCATTTGTCAATGTTAAAATTCATCTGCCATTTTACTGACCATTCGTGTAAGGTATCTAGATCCCTTTGGAGGCACTCTATGTCGCTATCTGAATCTATTGGTCTCCCTATTTTGGCATCGTCTGCGAATTTACTTATCCTACTAGTTATACCTAAATCAAGGTAATTTATGTATATAATAAAAACAGAGGACTCAATATAGATCCCTGGGGGACACTACTCTTGACTGATCCCCACTCTGACTTAGTACCATTTATGCTTCCTACCAATTAGCCATGACCTAATCCATCCCAACAACGACCCACCTATTCCATGTGCCTCAACTTTTCTCATCAATCTCTCATGAGGGACTCTGTCGAAAGCTTTACTGAAATCTAAATATATTATATCATATGACTTGTCATTATCTACTGCTTCATACACCTCTGAGAAAAAAACGAAGAAAAATTGTAAGGCAAGAACGTCCCTGAGTGAATCCATGCTGAGAAGAATTTATTAAATTAAATGTTTCTAAATGGTTTCTAATTTTACTAGCAATAATTGACTCTAGTAGCTTTCCTATGATTGATGTGAGACTAATGGGCCGGTAATTGGATGCTATTAATTTATCACCTTTTTTGAAGATCGGAAATACATTTGCAATCTTCCAAGCTTCTGGAACTAAACCGGTTTCTAATGACTTGTTAAGTAGAAATGTTAATGGGTAACTTAACTCATCTCTGCATTCTTGTAATACTCTAGCATATACCTCATCCGGACCAGGCGATTTCTGAGGTTTCAGTCTGTCAATTTCCTTAAGCACATCATTTCTACTTATAGTAACCGCACTTAAGCTATTTTCTATACTATTGCTATATACCTTACGGACTTCTGGAAACTGTGCCAAATTTTCATTTGCGAAAACGGAAAGAAATTGATTATTTAATGTACTGCACATTTCTAAATAATTTTCTGTAATTTCTCCTATCGAAGTTTTAAGGGGACCAATTACATCTCTAACCTTGGATTTATATAGTTGGTAAAAAGCTTTAGGATTATTTTTTGAGTCATTTGCAACCTTGATTTCATAATTTCTTTTCTCTTTCCTAATATCCTTTTTGACCTGTCTTGATAAATTGTGATAGTAAGCAAGTAGGTGGATTTCGCCTTTCTTAATTGTTCTATATATTCCTATTTTTTTTCCGAGAAGGTCTAATAGGCTATTATTCATCCATTTGGGTTGGTTCTGTGCTGATCTAAATTTTCTTTTGGGAATATATTTATTTGCGCATTGAATACTGACTTGATAAAATTATCGTATGTATCTAACAAATTTGATGTCTCTTCCTGACTTAAGCTAGGGGTAAGGGATAAGGGGTATGGGGTACACGCATTTGGACACCTGGATAGACTTAATTTTTTGACCATAAGGTCCGTTAATAGGGCTCTTCTTAACCCACCATAATTGGCTTTTCTAAAGTCGGGTATTAATGTCGTATTCTCTCTGGGATTACCTCTCCATTGTATATTAAAATACACAGAATTGTGATCACTATTTCCTAGGTGGTCCCCGATTTCTACATTATTTATCATATGTTCATTGTTACTGAAAACTAAATCGAGAATATTATTACCTCTAGTCGGCGTATCTATGAATTGAAATAAAAAACTATCTTGTACTACCTCAATAAACTCCTTTGAGTCAGAGTCGCCTATTTGATGCTGCCAATCTATATTCGGAAATTAAAATCCCCCATAATGCACACATTGCTAAACCTTGATGCTATTTTAATTTCCTCCCATAAAGATGTTCCGTCATTTCTACTCATATTGGGGGTCTATACATAACTCCAATAACTATGGTCTCACTACCTTCGTTAACCTCTACCCAAACACTTTCATTATCGTTATTTAGTCTAATACCTGATTTAATACAGCTTTTTAATGTACTCCTGACAAACACTGCTATACCGCCACCCCTCTTACTTGTTCGGTCATATTTAAACAAACTATATCCTGGTTTATCAAATTCTGCTAAAAAATGCCTGGTTTCTGTATTAATCCACGTTTCAGTTAGCGCTATTATGTCTATATTTTCTTTGCTAACAAGGGCTCTAAGTTCGTTCATTGTGTTACATAGACTCCTACAGTTTGTGTAATATACTCTCAATTTACTTCTTTTCTTTATACCTAATTTACCTTTATTTCTAACGACATTTCCATCTTCCGTTGCACCATCACTACTATCATTTGCAATATAGTCATCATTTTTAGCATGAGACTGAATATCCTTATCGCTTTAGCCTGACGCTAAAATTGTTCCATTTAACCTCTCATTTACACTCTCAATATTTCTGTTCAAAACCCCACAACCACCCTATCTAAAGAACTAGCTAATGTAGAAATCCCTAACCGTGAAAGATGAACCCCATCCCTTGCGTACATCCCATCTCTCCCATAGAAACTATCCCAGTTATCAATTAATGGTATTGCTTTTTCTTTGCAATATTTCTCCAACCGGCAATTGACACCAATCGCCCTGGATGTCCATTCCTTGGGAACTCCTCTTCTGGGTAAGATACAATGTACTACAGGGATCCTTCCCTTCATCCTAACCTTATCTAACACATCCCGATACTGCTGCAGCAGTTCCTCACTTCTACCCTTACCAACATCGTTACTCCCGGCACTGAGACAGATAATGGGGTTATCTCCACTATCTTCCAAGATGTGGTCCATCTTCTCTAAAACCCTCCCAACTCCATGGCCAGGCAGACACACAACCTTCCTAAGTTTAGTGCGGGTAGCCCTAACTAAATGTCTTACCATGGAGTTGCCCACAATCGACACAGACTTACCTTCTCGGGACACAGACTTACCTTTCCCTCGGGAGGATCCAGCAGCTGCAGTTGGAGAACCCCCGGTGGTGGCAGAAGCTCCCTTGGTGGTGGTGGTGGTGATGGTGGTGGTGGTAGGTAGCACAGGGTCAGCGGTTGGAGCTGAGTCGGCGGCAGGCACTTCATCTAACCCTCCCTTATCCTGACTATCTTTTCCCTCACATTCGTCTCGCAAAGGAGAGAATGTATTTGTCACACTCATACCTATTCTACTATCCTGCTTCTTGAGTGTGACTTTCCCACCCGTATTTTTAACAACCTGCCATGAATACAATTTTTCATCAACTTCCTCCCTTTTCCCCTTACTCGACTTAATTTCCTCTTGGCTAAGCTTGAAAGCTAGATTTTCGTCTTTAATCAAATCCACTTCCCTCTGAAGTTTAACATTAACCTCCCTTAGAGCCAAGACCTCTTCCTTCACCACAACCATCTCTTCCCTTACCTGGAGAATAAGATGATGCAGTTCAGTAAAGGACTCGCACTCCATACCTGACATGATCCCAAAAAGCTTAGCGAGGAGCAAACAACTAAGTACAGAAAACAAAAACAAGTAAGTCAACTAACAGCTAAAAATTGAGCTAAAACACTTTTATATATACACGAGTGCACTGCCTCCAAACACAGGTAGGTGCGTATGGTCACTGGGTCACGAGCAGGTGGTCCGGGCAGGAACTCAAATTAACACAACCTCCTCCTGTCACTGACTGAACTGAACTGTTGTCTCATCCATTATGCCTATCTAATTTTATCTTAAAGCTCCCTATCGTTCTTGATCCCACTATATCACTCGGTAGCCTATTCCACCCATCTACAACTCTGTTACCAAACCAATATTTGCCTATATCTTTTCTGAAACGAAATTTATCAAATTTGAAACCATTTGTTCGAGTTCTTTCGCTATCACTGAGCTTCAGTACATTTTCATGTCTCCTTTATTTGTCCCACTAACCCACTTGAACACTTCTATCATATCCCCTCTAACTCTGCGTCTTTCTAACGAATCTAAGCCTAAATTTGTCAACCTTTCTTCATATGGTAGATTTCTAATATTATGAATCATTTTTGCATTCATCGCTGTACTCTCTCCAACGAATCTATGTCCATTCTGTAATAAGGACACCAAAATTGGAGAGCATAATCCATATGAGGTCTCACTAATGACAAGTAAAGTTTCAAGATAACATCGGCAGTTCTGTTACTCACACTCCTTGAGATGAACCCTAGAATCCTGTTTGCCTTGTTACGTACGCTTATACACTGTTTTCTAGGTTTCAAATCGTTGCTAACAAACACACCCAAATCTTTCTCGCAGTCTGAGTTTTCTAATTCAGCATTAGCTAGTTTATATTTTGCATTAGTATTCGTCTTCCCTATCTTTAATACCTTGCATTTGTCAATGTTAAAATTCATCTGCCATTTTACTGACCATTCGTGTAAGGTATCTAGATCCCTTTGGAGGCACTCTATGTCGCTATCTGAATCTATTGGTCTCCCTATTTTGGCATCGTCTGCGAATTTACTTATCCTACTAGTTATACCTAAATCAAGGTAATTTATGTATATAATAAAAACAGAGGACTCAATATAGATCCCTGGGGGACACTACTCTTGACTGATCCCCACTCTGACTTAGTACCATTTATGCTTCCTACCAATTAGCCATGACCTAATCCATCCCAACAACGACCCACCTATTCCATGTGCCTCAACTTTTCTCATCAATCTCTCATGAGGGACTCTGTCGAAAGCTTTACTGAAATCTAAATATATTATATCATATGACTTGTCATTATCTACTGCTTCATACACCTCTGAGAAAAAACGAAGAAAAATTGTAAGGCAAGAACGTCCCTGAGTGAATCCATGCTGAGAAGAATTTATTAAATTAAATGTTTCTAAATGGTTTCTAATTTTACTAGCAATAATTGACTCTAGTAGCTTTCCTATGATTGATGTGAGACTAATGGGCCGGTAATTGGATGCTATTAATTTATCACCTTTTTTGAAGATCGGAAATACATTTGCAATCTTCCAAGCTTCTGGAACTAAACCGGTTTCTAATGACTTGTTAAGTAGAAATGTTAATGGGTAACTTAACTCATCTCTGCATTCTTGTAATACTCTAGCATATACCTCATCCGGACCAGGCGATTTCTGAGGTTTCAGTCTGTCAATTTCCTTAAGCACATCATTTCTACTTATAGTAACCGCACTTAAGCTATTTTCTATACTATTGCTATATACCTTACGGACTTCTGGAAACTGTGCCAAATTTTCATTTGCAAAAACGGAAAGAAATTGATTATTTAATGTACTGCACATTTCTAAATAATTTTCTGTAATTTCTCCTATCGAAGTTTTAAGGGGACCAATTACATCTCTAACCTTGGATTTATATAGTTGGTAAAAAGCTTTAGGATTATTTTTTGAGTCATTTGCAACCTTGATTTCATAATTTCTTTTCTCTTTTCTAATATCCTTTTTGACCTGTCTTGATAAATTGTGATAGTAAGCAAGTAGGTGGATTTCGCCTTTCTTAATTGTTCTATATATTCCAATCTTTTTTCCGAGAAGGTCTAATAGGCTATTATTCATCCATTTGGGTTGGTTCTGTGCTGATCTAAATTTTCTTTTGGGAATATATTTATTTTGCGCATTGAATACTGACTTGATAAAATTATCGTATGTATCTAACAAATATGATGCCTCTTCCTGACTTAAGCTAGGGGTAAGGGATAAGGGGTATGGGGTACACGCATTTGGACACCTGGATAGACTTAATTTTTTGACCATAAGGTCCGTTAATAGGGCTCTTCTTAACCCACCATAATTGGCTTTTCTAAAGTCGGGTATTAATGTCGTATTCTCTCTGGGATTACCTCTCCATTGTATATTAAAATACACAGAATTGTGATCACTATTTCCTAGGTGGTCCCCGATTTCTACATTATTTATCATATGTTCATTGTTACTGAAAACTAAATCGAGAATATTATTACCTCTAGTCGGCGTATCTATGAATTGAAATAAAAAACTATCTTGTACTACCTCAATAAACTCCTTTGAGTCAGAGTCGCCTATTTGATGCTGCCAATCTATATTCGGAAATTAAAATCCCCCATAATGCACACATTGCTAAACCTTGATGCTATTTTAATTTCCTCCCATAAAGATGTTCCGTCATTTCTACTCATATTTGGGGGTCTATACATAACTCCAATAACTATGGTCTCACTACCTTCGTTAACCTCTACCCAAACACTTTCATTATCATTATTTAGTCTAATACCTGCTTTAATACAGCTTTTTAATGTACTCCTGACAAATACTGCTATACCACCTCTCCTCCTACTTGTTCGGTCATATTTAAACAAACTATATCCCGGTATATCAAATTCTGCTAAAAAATGCCTGGTTTCTGTATTAATCCATGTTTCAGTTAGTGCTATTATGTCTATATTTTCTTTGCTCACAAGTGCTCTAAGTTCATTCATTTTGTTACACAAACTCCTACAATTTGCATAATATACCCTCAACCTATTACTTTTATTTGCAACTAATTTTCTATTGTTTTTAACTAGTTTATGGTTACCTGTTGAACTACTAGACCTAGACGGAAAATCTACTCTATCAGAATTGTCGTCATTACTAACAATTACATGTGGCAGGGATTCTATTTTACTTACACACCTATGGTTTATTAACAAAACCCCGCAACAATCTTGTCGAGTGAGCTGGCCAAGGTCGAAACTCCTAGTCGAGAGAGATGTACTCCATCCTGGGCATACAGTTCATCCTTACCATAAAAGAGGGACCAGTTATCCAGGAATGGAATAGTATTTGCCTTGCAATACTTCTCCAGCCGGCTATTTACACCAATAGCCCTGGAGGACCATTCCTTCCTTACCCCTTTTCTTGGCAGGATACTGTGTACCACAGGAACTCCACCCTTTTCCTTGATCCCCTCCAACATTTCCTGATACTTGGAGAGCAACTCCTCGGTCCTGCATCTCCATATATCGTTGCTCCCATTATTTTGTATACAAAATAAATGTCTTACAAATTATATATACTTATATAAATATGCATATACATTGACATATGCCCAACAATACACTCTAATCATATATACAATTTGATGCACATCAATGAACTTGCAGATCCCTTTCAAACTGTTATCGTAACTTATGTAAGTATGAAGAATTACATATACTTGTAGAAATACATATAATTACATATACATACACATATACATGCATACTGTATACACACATACACATACACACATACACTTCCTATGACTTAAATTGCTTCAAACTCCGTGTGTCAAGGCATTTTGGCTCAAACGTCCCTTGATTTTGGCCCTGTCACTCTTTCAACTATGGGGGAGGCACTCGCTATAGGCAGTTATGCCTTTTGCCTCCCTCAATCACATAGAAAAAAAAACAAAAAAAAACATACATACAAATAAAAAATACATATATAAGAACATAAGAAAAATGGGAGTCTGCAGAAAGCCGATTGGTCACACAAGACAGATCCTTCCCACACCCAACCCTAATTATAAGGCCGAATTATAGGCCCAACTCACTAATACTATGGACCCTGGGGACTGACCTTCCCAAAATGGTCAGATCAACATAAGGATAAAAGGAGTCTGTAGAAAGCCGAATAGCCCACACCTGGCATATCCCAATCATAACTAAACAGAACATAAATTATACATAAACACACATATACATACACACACCTACATACACACACACATATACAGTATACATACATAAAGATACATATATACAATATTTAATATAAAACCAAAAAACAAAGAAAATACATAGTGATCATACCTCATGTGTATATTATTAATAAGATACCTAACTATCTAATATTATGAGGATAGACCTCACAGAAAGGGTCAGATGTCAAACTACAAGCTGTTTCAATCTATGATCTGACGGTCTGGACATCTATATCTAGCTCTTTTTATTTTATCATTTTCATTGAGGAGATTTAGCAGGATGTTATCTATTTTGTAAAGGCCATCATTTAGATTCATAGTGTTTCTACATTCTCTGATCAAGGCGGACTCGGCAAATAGTCTTTCATAATAGCAGCTTGACCAGTAGATCATCTTAGCCTCATCCCAATTTACATGATGGATTTGTCTTTGTTTATGTTTATAAATACCATTAGATTCTTGAGCTGACCTTACTGATTGTTTGTGTTGTTTAAGTCTCACCTCTTATCTTTTTCCAGTTTGTCCTATGTATATGTCATTACATCCTTTACACGGAATGAAATATACACCACCTGCATCATTTTTAGGTCTGTTTTTGATCAAAGTAGACTTGACGGAGTTTTCATAATTGAATACTACATTTATATTCAAATTCTTGAGAGATGTTGTGAGAGGTGTTAATTCATCGTGATATGGCAAAACTAAGATATTTTTCCTAGAAAAGGGAGCTTTATTATTTGCATTATAGAAGTTTTGTTCGGCTTTGGCTAAACTTTGATCAACAAGCCTTTCAGGATAGCAGTGTCTTGGCTAGATTATAGATTTGTTTGTATTCGTTATCTGTGAATGTCAACACTTTTTGTATTTATATGCTAGTTAGCAACTCACAGATGATTGAGGACGGGTATTTAAGCCTCACTCTCCCCCTGTGTTCTTGTATTACCCTGAAGATGTCTTGAGAGAATAGACGAAAGCTTGGTGTTCCATTGTTTCAATTTTCCTAGCGAGTTTTACTACATATATACATATATATGGATGATACCTAATGTAGTACCTAATTATTGTATTATCTTAAAGTAGTAACATGCAAACATTGATTATCTCTTGCCGGTATTTTATTACTTTCTCAAACATATGCAGACTATTTTACTTCTAGACTGAAGATTTTTCACCCAACAGTTTAATTAATAGCTAGTTCGGATGCCGGCTAAAAAAAGTGGTGAAGAAAGTAAAACAAAATTATCTGTAATTAGCGCACGAGTTTCAGAACAGAGAGAGAGAGAGCCAGCTACCCATTTTCTGCCGCGATATGGACAAAAGAAAACGGACGTGAGGATAATGGCAGTTTCAGACACACACACTGTTCATGTTAACTTTAATCCGCAACTCTGTTTTATTAGTAATTTTTGTCATCAATGGTAATGTATTGCCCAAAACAGTGCTACAGTATATACTGTATACCCATCATGTTGCCACGATGAAAATACAATAACAAATCGGCCGCAATGGGCTGATGTGTGAACCAAAAATGTCCCCCCCCCCCCCCCCCCATGCGATGATCACTTAAGTTTTGTTATCACTATGATGTTATATTCAGTTCAAGAAGTATCTCTTTGACTCTCTCAAACAATTTGAATACATTGGTAAATTAATAAAACATTGGCAAGAATTGGAGAGGTTAAAGTGAGAGTTATGCATCTCTAACCTATGTATATTTTATGGTCCCTGGGAAGAAACAGGAATGAAGGAGGGCATGTGAAGGGAATATCGTGAAGTGCTGACAAAAAACAAATAATAAAAATGTATAAATATAATGACAATAACAATAATAATTACTGTATACAGGGTGTTTTAAAACAACACTGCCAGACCTCATCTGCTAATTAGTAAATACAATAACGAAGAAGATTATCTAAGGACAAAATGCAAAATAATATACCATAAATGATTTAAACCGCATAGAGTAAAATAATTAGTGACACCCAGGTATGAGCTATAATCCGAACACGGGCTAGTGTCCCCCCTCCCCCCCAAATAGCCTACCTCTTGCCTCCCATCCCAGTTCGAGTTTTTCTTCGAAGCTTTGGAGTCATAACGAATCTTCTCATGTGTTTAATCATCTGCTCGGCCATGGTGCTATCTTCTTCTGTCATAGTGATTTTATTTACCGTATAATATCACATAAATATGGATTGTCGTTATTTAGGTGTGTCTCTGCCTTTGTTATTTTATACTCGTTAAGTCCAAGTGACGTAAATTGTTTGTTTTGGGTACCATTAGATGATTTTAAATATTCATTAGTGAACACCGTATACTTGTATGTCTACAGCTACGTAAAATCGTCAAACTTCAACCATAAAACTGATAGACATATTTCGTTAGTACTCTGTGATAATAGTAACGTAATGAGGTATTTGTAATGAAACAGTAAATTGCGGAGGAACAATTTTTTCCCATTCAAACAGTTTCACAAACGATTAAATTACCTATAGCAGTGTTCGGATACCTGACCCAGACTTGAGATTCATTAGTATACCTCTTGGTCATCGTTACAAATGGTGCATATCTTTTTACGCTACTTGGATTATAATACTTAGCAGTTTTCTTCTAATTGCAAAATATCATTACCAATTTTATGTTACTTTGATTTTGTAATTATTCATATGTGATTAGGTCATTAGATATCTCCTCTTTACGTTTTTTACTTGGTAATCATTCATATTATGTATCATTTGTTTTGTGCTGAGCTCAGAACCCTGTTTTGCTACATTTCTAAATAACCATTTATCTCCGTTACAATATATTTTTTGTAAAAATAGAATAGAAATATGTGTATTATATATTTTTATCAATGTGGTCGTCATACTCTGGCAGTGTTGTTTTAAAACACCATATATATATATATATATATATATATATATATATATATATATATATATATATATATACTGCATACTGTATATATATATATATATATATAGTAGTTATATACCCTGTATATATATATATATATATATATATATATATATATATATATATATCAGAGTTGGATAGATTAACTTAGATTTTACTCTTAATTTCAATTTCTAAGCTTCACAAACCTGAATTTCTGCTTCTTTTATAATTATTTATAGGAGTTATTTAACGTGTGATTACGAACATTTATTTATAGATATATTAAACAAAACTGTCAACAGTATATGATTAGTTTTACTCAATTTAATCACTTAACTCAATGAAGATCATGAGACAATTTGACCGTTTATGCTGGCTATCACTAGACGATTTTAAATAATTGAGGAAGGATCTGTGGGAATTATAAGGGTAAAGAGTATCAAACTTCCTTATACCCTTTATAATCTGAATAAAATCGTTTAATAACAGCCAGAAAACAGAAGATAAATGCGCCATCGGATCTATTGAGGGTTTATTTATTATCTCTGTATCAGTTATCTCCTTACCCGTCAACTGTTGAGGGTTTATTTATTATCTCTGTATCAGTTATCTCCTTACCCGTCAACTGTTGAGGGTTTATTTATTATCTCTGTATCAGTTATCTCCTTACCCGTCAACTGTTGAGGGTTTATTTATTATCTCTGTATCAGTTATCTCCTTACCCGTCAACTTTTTAACATTACCATCCAATGTTACGCCTTTAGATGAATGCAAACAAATCTTTGCATAGGTTCTATTTATGACAAATATATCTGACATTATATTTAGTTTTGTTGTTTCTTCTTGGACTGCTTCAGGGAAATCACAATCCATCATGCTCTGTATATACTGTATAATGTATATTGATCATCAGTAGAACCAAGTATTATATAATTATAATAATTCTATATAATTCAATATTGCTTGGCTAAATTACTCGACTCTTAGATATTAGCTAGATATTTGTATGGATTTGCTTTTAAATCCGGAACTAACATTATTTACTACAAGATATTTGGAACACCTAGATTAATGTGTATGTATGTATGTATGAATGTATGTATTTACTGTATGTATGTATGTATAATTGTATATATGTATGTATTCAGGCACATACCCCATAGCTAGGGGTGGCCGACTCGAGACAGAGCCCAAACAGTAACAACATTGAAAGTTCCACTTCTTAGGGTCCTGGACCACTTTCGCGTTCCCTTATATGATGGTATCAGTTAAACAATATGAATGTTAATAGCTTATGCACATCGCAGAGTTTCGAATATCGCATTTCAATGGATTACATACCACGTTGATTAACCTCCCAACCTCATAATTTTAAACTTATCTGACTATTAAACAAATTGAAGTTGACTGAAAATAACAGAAACATGGAGTGGATACTTAAGATCTACAATACTTCTATTAGAAACACGAAACTAATAATATACAACAATTCATTCGAAATATACGACAGTTAATATTCTTATAGTACAGATCTGTACTACTTGAAAAACATCAAAATGCTTCAATAAGGTTTTTCATGCATTTTACAAGCTTTGTTTGTTGACTGCTCAGACACATAACTAAAATGACCGTCATAATCAACATGTATAAATGGAAAGATTACTGAGCATTCAACTCCCAAAAGGAGCATAAACAGAGTTCTTCGTGCTAGCATTCCATTAAATTACGCTTGATACTAATGCATGAACTTTGGAGTATAGTAGTATTCCAGATGAAGAGTGACATGATATAGCTTAGCATAATGTGTGTGTGTGTGTTTGTGTGTGTGTGTGTATGTGTGTGTGTGTGTTCACTCCCCCAAACTCATTGTGAGGTGTGAAGAACCTCATCTTAGGGCCGAGTCACACGAACACTTTACCTGACTTTAGGGACGAGTTTTACAACTATCTTACTGGCTGCTATTGATAGGCATCTATATTTCTAGAAGCATTATGGGAATATTTTATCACCGGTATCGGCATAATTACTAGCGTTATATTGAAATAGTTAGTTGGAATCCTATGAAACTTTATTTCAGACGCTACTTTTAGAGACCAGAGTTGATGAGAAAAGAAGCCGGGAAAAAATAACCGTGTGAATCCTTAATTGCCTTACTGGCTCCACCCACAACAATCCAGTTTGATCTAGTATATCTTGGTTCTAACATTCCTACTATATTTATACATATCCATATCTTGGTTCTAACATTCCTACTATATGTATACATATCCATATCTTGGTTCTAACATTCCTACTATATTTATACATATCCATATCTTGGTTCTAACATTCCTACTATATTTATACATATCCATATCTTGGTTCTAACATTCCTACTATATTTATACATATCCATATCTTGGTTCTAACATTCCTACTATATTTATAGATATCCATATCTTGGTTCTAACATTCCTACTATATTTATACATATCCATATCTTGGTTCTAACATTCCTACTATATGTATACATATCCATATCTTGGTTCTAACATTCCTACTATATTTATACATATCCATATCTTGGTTCTAACATTCCTACTATATTTATACATATCCATATCTTGGTTCTAACATTCCTACTATATTTATACATATCCATATCTTGGTTCTAACATTCCTACTATATTTATACATATCCATATCTTGGTTCTAACATTCCTACTATATTTATACATATCCATATCTTGGTTCTAACATTCCTACTATATTTATACATATCCATATCTTGGTTCTAACATTCCTACTATATTTATACATATCCATATCTTGGTTCTAACATTCCTACTATATTTATACATATCCATATCTTGGTTCTAACATTCCTACTATATTTATACATATCCATATCTTGGTTCTAACATTCCTACTATATTTATACACATCCATATCTTGGTTCTAACATTCCTACTATATTTATACATATCCATATCTTGGTTCTAACATTCCTACTATATTTATACATATCCATATCTTGGTTCTAACATTCCTACTATATTTATACATATCCATATCTTGGTTCTAACATTCCTACTATATTTATACATATCCATATCTTGGTTCTAACATTCCTACTATATTTATACATATCCATATATATGGATTTAGATATACTACAGGAATGGGCAGTAAATTGGCAGATAAAGTTCAATGTAGATAAATACAGTGTAGTAAAATTTGGGAAATCGATAGAAAATAAAGGATATAGAATAGGTAACGTGAATAAAGGATATAGAATAGGTAACGTGAATAAAGGATATAGAATAGGTAACGTGAATAAAGGATATAGAATAGGTAACGTGAATAAAGGATATAGAATAGGTAACGTGAATAAAGGATATAGAATAGGTAACGTGAATAAAGGATATAGAATAGGTAACGTGAACAAAGGATATAGAATAGGTAACGTGAATATAAGAAACTCAAATAATGAAAAAGATTTGGGAGTCATCTTTAACTGTGATTTGAAACCTACATATCAATGCATTAGTGCTCGAAATAAGGCAAATCGAACATAAGAACATAAGAAAATGGGAGTCTACAGAAAACTGATTAGCCCACACAAGGCAGATCCCTCTCACAGCCAGCCCCAATTATCTATCTATCTATCTATTGCCGGACGTCTTATTCCCCTTAATGAGAGTGGCATACACAGTAGGCACCCAAGCGGACCTATTCCCTGTAAGAGGGACAAGCTGACCCAGTTTGCTGAAGGACTTACAGGATTTACCACTCAATTTAGGATCCGTCCGACTCCGAGGCCCTCTACTGTATGTATCTTGTTAGCACTATTTACAGTGGTGTTCGGCTAGTCCATCACTAACCTGCCTTACACTTAGATAAGCAGGACGGATTTGTATCAGGTTTACTCCCCTAGACAGGTTGCTGACCAAGGCTGACGAGTCCTATCCACCCGGATTTTTATAAGGTTGTCTCCCCTAGATGGGTTGCTGACCAAGGCTAACGAGTCCTATCCGCCCCAATTATAAGGCCTAATTGTAGGCTCAGCTCACTAAGACCATAAGGACCGACCTCACCAAAGCGGTCAGAGGTCAATACAAGAAAACGTGAGTCTGCAGAGGGCCGATTGGCTCACACCCGGCAGATCCCCTTCACACCCAACCCATCTTGTCCATATGGCTATCTAATTTTATCTTAAATATTTCTATCGTTCTTGATCCCACCATAGCACTTGGTAGCCTATTCCACCTATCTACAACTCTGTTACCAAACCAATATTTTTCTATATCTTTTCTGAAACGAAATTTATCCAATTATAAACTATTTGTTGGAGTTCTTTCGCTATCACTGAGCTCTCGGATGTACTGTATATCTAGAAGTGTTGGTAATAGAACAGCAGACGTAATCTTACAACTTTATCTAGCTCTAAGATGAATTAAAATGTAAAACTTGCAATCTAAACAAACCAAAACTGAGACAAAGACAATATAAAGGCAAAATAACTAATCAAAATCGTTATGTGGAAACAACAAAATTAGATAAGCATATGGACGAGATGGGTTGGGTGTGAAAGGGACCTACCATGTGTGGGCCAATCACCTCTCTGTAGACTGCCGTTTGCTTATGTTCTTATATGCATATATTTGCATTATAACAAAATTCACAGGCTTACAATTGAATAATACATTCGCATCGAATTATATACGAGTAATTTACTACCTCTCTCTCTCTATCTTGCCGCAGGAAACAGACAAAGGAAATATAGGCTAATATCTACAATTCCGACAAAATTACCATAGGATTAGACTATACATTAATACGTGAGTGTTGAATTCACCTCGTCGCTCTGCTCTCCCACACTCCTATCATCGAGAAGAAAATAGAAATAAAAGGGAAATTAATCGGAAATTAGTTGAAGTTAACCGATTAATTTGAAAATATTTCAATTAAGTTAAGTTAAGTTAATCCATTTTCAAAATCAAAGTTAATTAACTTAACTGACTGATATAATTATATACTGTATATATATTATTTTCCACCCCTTCGGGGATCACGGCGTCAGGCAATAGATAGATAGATAGATATTATTTTCCTCACTGAAACTCAGGTGTCTAAAGCAACTTCCAGCAATCCTTTTTCTGTATCCTACTTTCTCTACCTTAGTTTAAAAAACAAAGGCGGATGTTGTGCATACGTGCACAACAAATGCACTTGCTGTCATGTTCCCTATTTCGACGACTCTGAATTCTCAATTTTATGGCTCAAACTATCCTGTTATTTTCATACTAAATATTTTTGTGCTGTCTATCTTTTCCCTAACTCGACCGACTTTCCCAAATTCTTTGGCTATCTAAGCTGTAAAGTGGAACACATTCTATCCATTTCTCTTTTCTCAGAAATCTCCATCTTAGGAGATTTCAACGTTCACCTCCGCCAATGGCTCTCCTCTCATTCTTCTGACCAACCTGGTCAGAAATTACCTAAATGACCTAGAGCCGCTGGTTCAGCAACCTACCCGTATCCCGGATCGCTTCGGAGATTGGCCACACGACTTTGACTTGCTTCTAACTTCTAGCCCTTCTTCTTATACTGTATTTGGCGCTGCGACTGGGAGGCTCTCCGGCAGTACTTCTTTTATTTCCCATAGAAGAATTTTTGCTTCCATGGCCAGTGACCCTCGGAGAGTGCTGAACGCATTCCTATCGGGCATGGAGGCATACATTTAATTTTCTTTCTCTCTGAGTAATGTAAAATAATTCAATTTATTCACACTTGTTCTACTGCTGTCCGCAATAAAAATGACGCATTCAAACAGTACCGACGCCTTCAAAACTCAAGATTCTCATTCTTCCTATGTTTCTGCCAGGAATCAAGTAAAATCTGTTCTTCGACTCGCCAAACACTCTCTCATCAATAATAAATGCACTGAGCTATCCAACTCTAGCTCTCTCCAAGCTTTCTGGCATCTAGCCAAAAACCTCTCCAACAATTTTTCTTCCTTGTCTTCCACTCTGATGGCACAACCATCACTTCTTTCTCTGACAAAGCTAAACTCTTCGCTTAAACTTTCGGTTGGATGATTCCTGTGCTATTCCTCCCTCTCCAACCCCCTCTCTCCTACTTATGCCTAATATCCTAATCTCTTATAAAGATGTACATTCTACCTTCTCTGGGCTTAATACTAAGAAAGCGTACGGTCCGGATGGTGTTCCTCCTGTTGTACTAAAAAACTGTGCTTCCGTGCTGACTCCCGGCCTAGGCAAACTCTTCCGTCGCTGTCTCTCCTCTAACGTCTTCCCTTCTTGCTGGAAGTTTGCTCTCATTTAACCTGTCCCAAAGAATGGTGATCGCCCTCAATCCTCCAACTATCGTCCAATTGCTCTCATCTCTTGTATCTTTAAAGTTTTTAAAATTATTCTTCCACTATTATTCGCTCCACTGGTAATATTCTTTCATATCATATTAGCTCTTAATCATCCTTCTTTCTGGACTTCGGTGAGACCTTTTCTATTGCGCTAGAGCGGCTAGACATATCGAAGGCCTTCGATAGAGTCTGGCACAAATCTAAAATTTCTATTTTACCTTTCTTTGAATTCTATCCCTTCATCTGTGCTGCATCTCCAATTACCTTTCCGGCCGTTCCATAGGTGCGGTTGTGGATGGTCATCATTCACTTCCTCATCCTATCAACTCTGGTGTTCCTCAGGGTTCTGTCCTATCTCGAATTCTCTTTCTAATATTTATAAATGATCTTATCATTTGTACCTCCTGTCCTATCCATTCATATGCAGACGACTCAATCTTACACTATTCAACTAGTTTTCCAGAATGCCCCAGCAAGAAATCGTAATGAAGCCATACAAAGCATATCTTCTGATCTACCCACCATTTCCAATTGGGGCAGAGAAAACCTGGTTGCCTTTAATGCTTTCAAAACCCAATTTCTCCATCTATCTACCGTCGTGAATTCCCAGAGGACTATCCCAAATACTTCAACAATACAAATATTGGGCGGGTGCCCAACCCCGAAAGGGGTTGAAATAGGGGAGCTATCCCCCCGCCAAAGGCGGCTTTCTAGGGCCTTTCCTAGCTGATGCCGAGAGGATTGGGTTCTAGTCATGTGGTGATGGGCTGGTCTATCAGAGTGAGAACTGAGCGATCTCTGCCATACCCATAGCTTGCTCTGACTGTTCCTTTTGCTTACATATTTTCTAGATCTCAAGTGACGGCGTCTCTTCCGTGGATTGACCTCCAAATCTACCAAGATTGGAAGCCAAAGTGTCACATATTTCCTTTGCCCTTCAACTTTCTCTTCATAATTGCTTAGGGGCACAGGGCCCTGGGTGGGGCTTTGATTTCCCGGGCGTTTCCGCACCCTCCTCAGCTCCCCGCCATGGAGTGGCTTCGGTCACCCGGGCTTTATTGTGGTCGGCAGGGGGGGTTCTGTGGGGGCGCTCGGTTATGGCCTTGGCCTTGTTCGGGGCCTTGGGGCTGTTCGGCCAGACAGCTTGGGGAACAACAACAACAACAACAACAATACAAAAATCAACCCTTCATCTTCTCTCAGTATTTTCGGTGTCTCTTTTTCTTCTGATCTCTCTTGGAAGGACCATATTACCACTCTTGCTAAAATGGGTTCCCAGAAGCTGGGTGTGCTCAACTGCCTCAAGGGGTTCTTTACCCCTGCACAGCTTCTTGCTCTGTACAGGGGCACAATGTGTCCTTGTATTGAGCATTGTTCACATGTGTGGAAAAAGATCCTCTTACTTCTAGACAAAGTAGAATAAAAAGCCTTTTATATCATCAACTCCCATCCACTCACCGACTCTCTGCAATCTCTCTCTCTCTTCGCCGCAATGTTGCATTTCTCTCTATTCTATCGCTACTACACTAATCAGTGTTCCTCAGAGCTCTATCAGTGTATACCACCCCCTCTACTATGTGCAACTCTCCAAGTAAAGAGTGCAACGATACTCCCAATCTTTCTTCTATTCAAGAGCTGAGCTCTGGAATTCTCCCTGAATCAATCGTTCCCTCATCCTATGACTTAAATTGCTTCAAACTCCATGTGTCCAGTCATTTTGGCTTGAACATTCCTTGATTTTGGTCCTGTCACTCTTTCAACTCTGGGGAGGCCGCCTTAGCAAGATTGGTAATATGGTCCTTCCAAAAGAGAGCAGAAGAAAAAGAGACACCAAGAATACTTAGAGAAGATGAAGGGTTGAATTCTGTATTGTTGAAGTGTGAGGGATAGTCCGCTGGGAGTTCACAGTGGGTAGATAGATGGAGAAATTGGGTTTTGGAAGCATAAAAGGTAACAAGGTTTTCTCTGTCCCAATTGGAGATGGTAGTTAGATCAGAAGATAAGTGTTTTATGGCTTCATTATGTTTGCTTTTGAGGGATTGCTGGCTGGGGCGTTCTGGGGAAACTATATAATTAACTAGTGTGGGGTAGAGTCGTCTGCATATTAATGGATAGTACTGGAGGTATAGTTTAGAAGATCATTTATGAAAATTAGAAAGAGAATTGGATATAGGACAGATCCCTGAAGAACACCGGAGTTGATAGGATGAGGAAGTGAACGATGACCGACCACAACCGCAGCTATGGAACGACCACCGCAAAGGAAATTCGAGACAAAGGCACACATGGAGGGATAGAAACCGAAGGAGGGTAGTTTAGAAATTAGATATTTGTGCCAGACTCTATCGAAGGCCTTCGATATAACTAACACAATAGAATAGGTCTCACCGAAGTTCCGAAAGGAGGATGACCAAGAGTTAGTAATATATGAAAGAAGATCACCAGTAGAACGACCCTTAAGGAAGCCATACTAGCGATCTGATAGTAGATTATGAGAAGATAAATGCTTAAGAAATTTGGAAGTAAGAATAGTTTTAAAAACTTTAGAGATACAAGAGATGAGAGCAATTGGACGATAGCTGGAAGGTTGAGAGTGGACACCCTTCTTTGGGACAGGCTGAATGAGAGCAAACTTCCAGCAAGAAGGGAAGACGTTAGAGGAGAGACAGAGACAAAAGAGTTTGCCAATGGCAGGGAGTCAGCACTGAAGCACAGTTTTTAGTACAAAAGCAGGAACACCATCCAGACCATACGCCTTCTTAGTATCAAGCCCAGAGAGGGTAGAAAGTACATTTTTAGAAGAGATTAGGATATATAGGGGTATTGGAGGGGGTCTGTCTGAACATTATGTAGTAGTAGCTAAGGTTAGGATACAAAAGAAGTGGGTGAGGAGAGCTGGAGGGAGGCGAGAGGAAGGTGGAATGGTGAGGAGGGTTGAGAGGCTACAGGAGGAGGAAATCAGGGAAGAGTACAGGAGAGCAGTAGAAAGACGACTAGGTGGGTTCGACCTGGAAGATATGGAGAAGTGGAGGAGATAAGCAAGGTGTTTAAGGAAGAGGTCTGTGCAGCATGTGAGGAGGTGTGTGGAGTGAGGAGAAGAGGGAAGGGAGTGAAAGGTACAGCATGGTGGACAGAGGATGTAAAAATAGCGTGGAAGATAAGAAGAAAGCTTGTAGAGAGTGGTTGGGTTAGTAGAAGGAATGAAGATTTGGAGAGGCAGAAACGAGCGAGGTATGTGGAGAGAAAGAGAGTAGTGAAGGAAAGTAAGAGAAGAGTAGATGAGGAATTTGGAAGGAATCTGAGTGTAAAATGGAGGGAGTGTAAGAAACTGTTCTGGAAAGAAGTCAAGAAAGTTAGGGAAGGTAGCAAGGAAAACAGTAAGAGTGTGAAAGATAAGAATGGGAGAATGCTAGCCGAGAAGCAAGAGAACGTCGAAAGATGGAGGGAGTATACTTCAATGAGTTGCTAAATGTAAGGAATGAAGAGCCAGCAAACATAGTTGGATGGGGTATGGGAGGGAGAAGAGGAGAAGTAGTGGAGGAGGAGGTGGGGATCAGTAGGTCAGAAGTGAGGGAAGCCATGAAAAGAGTGAAGTTGGGGAAAGCATCAGGAACAGATGGAGTGTGTGGGGAAATGTTGAGGTATGGTGAGGATAGTGATCGAATGGGTATGGAAAATGTGCAAACTAGCATGGGAGAAGGGGAATGAACCCGATGACTGGAAGACTGGCATAATAGTCCCCCTATATAAAGGCAAAGGGGAAAGAGGAGTGTGTGGTAACCACCGAGGAATATGTCTTTTAAGCGTAGTATTGAAGGTGTACAGTAGGGTAGTGATTGAGAGAGTGAGAGTGAGAATGGAGAAATGGATAGGCGACGAGCAGGGAGGTTCTAGGAAGGGAAGAGGATGTGTAGATCAGATTTTTACCCTGAATTGTGTTGTGGAGAAGAAACAAAAGGTGTATGTTGAAAGGGACTTGGAGAAGGCCAATAACAGAGTGGATAGAGAAGGCATGTGGAAAGTACTTAGAATATACGGAGTAGATGGCAAGTTGCTGAAAGCAGTGAAGAGCATATAATTATGAGGGGGCAAAGGCGGCAGTACGTGTGGAGAATGAACAGAGCGAGTTCTTTTACCTGAGTGTTGGGTTGAAACAGGGGTGTGTGATGTCCCCGTGGTTGTTTACTGTATATATGGATGGAGTCATGAAAGAAATACTAGGAAGAGCAGTGGATGTTGGTGTATCGCTGAAAAGGGAGGGAAATGAGTGGAAGCTGCCTATACTGCTGTTTGTGGATGATACAGTTCTGATGAGCGATAATGAATGGGAGTTGCAGGGTCTGGTAAATGAGTTTGGAATAGTGTGCGAAAAATGGAATTTGAAGGTAAATGCGGGGAAGAGCAAGGTTATGGTCTTCGAAAGGGGTGAAGTCACAGAGTGTGAGGTGAAGTTGAACGGTCAGGCTATGGAGATTGTCAGCTCTTTTTATCTGGGCAGTGTGTTGAGTAAAGATGGGACTATGGATGGTCCTCGTTGAGAAGTGCTGTTACTTTATCAACACCTTTATTTCCCGAGTTCTCCCATTTTTACTCTCTTACTTAAACTCCATTGTAATTATTTAATGAACTAGTATTTACGTTCATTTGATTACTGATGTAAGTAATTCTGATTCTTCATGTTCAGGAATTCCAGCATTGCATAGAGTCTATTACGTAATTCCACATTACTTACCATACACCTTTAATTCCAGTGTATGTTCATTGTAAGACTGTTAATTCGTTCAGACGTCTTGGTAATACTATTTTGAGTATTACCTAAGCACAACTTCGTCGTGTGCGTCTTACCATACACCTTTAATTCCAGTGTATGTTCATTGTAAGACTCTGTTAACCCGTTCAGACGTCTTGGTAATACTATTTTGAGTATTATCTTAGCACAACTCCATCGTGTGCGTCACCTTCTATTCATAATTAATATTGAATTAATTATTAATTACACTGTCATTCCTTGATAGTTCCAGAGCGTTCAATGTCTAAGCTTATTTAGTAAATTATAATCTGTTCTTAAATACAATTAATAGATATCCTTCTATATTCCATTCCTAATTATATATTTAATTGATATCTGAATTCCTCGGCTCGTTTCGTTATTCTTTCATACGATCGTTGACGTGAATATTAGATATTCATTAGAAATTACATAATTTAGTCCACCCACTTTAATCATTTGTAAAATAAATTAAATCATCTTTTGCCTCCACTTTCAGAGCAACATTATTTAAATTACCATTCTAGTTGCATTAACTTTGAGATTAATTTCAGCCACCGCAGTCCAGTAGGTGACCTGACCTCCACAGTTTAAGTAGGAAGGTCACTTGAGAATACCGCAACTACCTAGCCGGCTCGCCACTACCTGTCGTGAGACTCAGCCTCCAAACCTGAGTTATTGTTTACTCTCTCAACTCTCCCAGCCTCTCTTGTTTGAGATTGTGTTCTAGTGCTTTCACTGTTGTTTTATTCACGGAAGACACTCGACTCACATCACGATTATTATTAAGGGTTGATTCTATAAGTTACGTGTATTATTTAGTTGCAGATTATTCACCTTGTTATAACCTCAGTTGAAGAGCAATTGCTCCCCATTCATGATCTATCATTTATATGCCTGGTAATCCTTACCTGATAGTTCCAATAATTATCTAGGTGAAGCTACATTCTGATTTTCAGGTTTAGATCTACTTGCATAAATAGGTATAAACAGGTGTGTGTTTGCTGTAGTCCTTGTTATGATGTGTGTTGTTATTGAGTGCTGTAGTACCTAATTGAATACTTATTTGTGAGAGTAAGACTGTGTTAGATTTGACCCTGTTGAGTTATTTACGGTCTATAAGTCCAGATCTGGATTTTAGTAAAGACTATATCACGAGCTGTAAATATTATAGCCCGACATAACAAATGTATATACCAGTAATAATAAAGTAGACGTGCCGTTTTGCCCAAAATCAAAACGGCATACCCAACTCTGCGATGGGTCATCATCATCACTACTAGTCACTATCACCATTACTATCATCAGCACTACTATTATTATAATCATCACTACTACTCTCACCATCATCACTAATACTCTAATCATCACTACTACTGTCATCATCACTATAAGTTTCACCATCGTCACTAGAATCATCAGAATTGGCATCATTATCACTACAACTATCACCGTCATCTTACAATCTCCCGTCCACTCCCGTCCACTCACCAACTCTCTGCAATCTCTCTCTCTCCGTCGCAATGTTGCATCTCTCGCTATTCTATCGCTACTATAATAATCAGTGTTCCTCAGAGCTATCCCAGTGCATACCACCTCCTTTACGTAGGGCACGTGGTACCCGTCTTGCAACTCAATCCCACCCCTACTCTGTGCAACTCTCCAACCCAAGAGTGAAACGTTACTCTCAAACTTTCTTCTACTCAACAGCTGAGCTCTGGAACTCTCTCCCAGAATCAGTCTTTCCCTCTTCCTATGACTTAAATTGCTTCAAACTCCGTGTGGAGGCATTTGGCTCGAACGTCCCTTGATTTTGGCCCTGTCACTCTTTCAACTATGGGGGAGGCACTCGCTATAGGCAGTTATGCCTTTTACCTCCCTCAATCACATAGAAAAAAAAAAAATAAAAAAAAAAAATCAACATTACTACTATCACCATCATCAATCATACTATCACCATCAATCAGCATTACTCCTATTATAATCATCACTACTACTCTCACCATCATCACTACTACTCTCATCATCACTACTACTGTCATCATCACTACAACTTTCACCATCATCACTATTACTGTCACCATCATCACTACTGTCACCATTATCACTACAACTATCATCATTACTTGACACCATCGTCACTACTACTAGTACTGTCACCATCATATCTATTACTGTCATCATCATCACTACTGTCATCATCATTACTACAACCATCATCACTATTATTATCACCCTCATCACTACTATCACCATCATCCCCACTATTACTACCATCACTTCTAATGTCAACTAAACTAACTTAACCTATCAAATGCAGGGCGAGTTGTTATAGCCCCCAGAACGATGTACACACACACACACACACACACAGAACACCATTATCATTGCTGGGGGGGGGGGCGGCAAAACACTTTTTGTTTTATCTAAAATCATAACTATTGCACAAATTTAAAAAATCTGGTTTTAATTACCATCGCATTCACTCATCGAATGGTCGTGTGAAGTTTGGTGAAAATCCGTCAAACGGTCTAGGAGGAGTTTTCGGACAGACAGACAGACAGACATTTCGGCCGGCATGTACCACTATACGGGGGGGCGATACCACTCTGCTTACGCAGAGTTGATAATCAGTGTTCCTAAGATCTTTTCCAGTGTATACCACCTCCTCTACGTAGGGTACGTAGTACCCGTCTTGCAACACAATCCCACCCCTACTCTGTGCAACTCTCCAACCTAAGAGTGAAATGTTATTCTGTCTTTCTTCTATTCACCTGCTGAGCTCTGGAACTCTCTCCCAGAATCAGTCTTTCATTCTTCCTATGACTTAAATTGCTTCAAACTCCGTGTGTCCAGGCATTTTGGCTCGAACGTCCCTTGATTTTGGCCCTGTCACTCTTTCAACTCTGGGGGAGGCACTCGCTACAGGCAGTTCTGCTTTTTGTCTCCCTCCATCACATAGAAAAACAAAACAAAATACAGACAGTGATTACAGTACTACGTGGGGGGGGGGGGCCTTTGGTGGAACGTGGGAGAATCCTTCGGGGGGCGGGCCCCTTGGCCTTGGTGGGAGGGGTATTAAGCAATTTCAAGAAAAAAGTGACGATGATAACATCAACGACGGCAACAGACAATTTCGGCCGGCAGGGTATCATTATACAGAGGGGTGGGGGGGTGATACCATTCTGCTTATGCAGAAATAATGGAAGAATTTACCATTTTTGGGAAGAAACAAGTGTGAGAAGGTGTTTTTGTTATCCTCGGACAGACTAAAGCATACTACTCGAAGATAGCAAGAGCAAGTAAAATCCTCATTAATGGTAAAAAAAAAAAAAAAATCATAACCCACAAACAATACGTCGGACCAGATAGTGTTAATACCCACGAGTTTATTGAGTGTGCAGTGGGAGCAAAGAAAATCTTGCTTGTTCTTCGGTATAATTAAATAAAGTAGACGTGCCGTTTCGCCCAAAATCAAAACGGCATACCCAACTCTGCGAAGGGTTACCATCATCACTAATATTACCACCATTATTACTACTACTATCATCATCACTAATACTACCATCACTAATATTACCACCATCATCACTACTACTATCATCACTACAATTGTTACCTTCTAATGTGATTCAACTAAACTAACTTAACCTGACAAATGCGGGCTAGTTTTTTTTTGCCTCCCTGATCGATCGCGTTCTGTGTGAGTGTGCCCCAACGGGGCAAACACACACAGAACACCATCATCATTGCTTGGGAATAGGTACAGGGTGGGGGGTGGGGGTCCTGAGGGGGGGCTGGTTGAGGGGGGGGGGGGGGGGGGGGGCGGGGGATGGGCAAAACCATAATTTGGACCTAAAATCATAACTACTGCACAAATTCAAAAACACTTTTTTTAATTACCGTCGCATTCACGCACCGAATGTTCATGTGAAGTTGGGTGAAAATCTGTCAAACGGTCTAGGAGGAGTTAACGGACAGACAGACAGACATTTCGGCCGGCATGTACCACTATACGGGGGGCAATACCACTCTGCTTACGCAGAGTTGATAAAGTAGGCGTGCTGTTTTGCCCAAAATCAAAACGGCATACCCAACTCTGCGATTGGTTATTATCATCACTACTGTCATCATCATTACTACTACAACCATCATCACTACTATTATCACCATCATCCCTACTATCACCATTATCCCCACTATTACTACCATCACTTCTAATGTCAACTTAACTAACTTAACCTATCAAATACGGGGCGAGTTGTTTTCGCCCTCAGAACGATGGTGTTCTGGGGGCACACACTCACAGAACGCCATCATCATTGCTGGGGGTGGGGGGGTCGAGAGGCTGGTGGGGGCCGAGGGAGGGGTAGGGCTGGTGGGGTGCCGAGGAAAGGGGGGGGGGGGGGGTTGGGGGCAAAACCATTTGTTTTACCTAAAATAAAGTAGATGTGCCGTTTTCCCCAAAATCAAAATGGCATACCCAACTCTGCGATGGGTTACCATCATCACTACTAATACAAAGGAGTACAAAGGAAATCAAGCAACAACAGGTCTAGTGACCCTTCTAGGTTGCTTGTCCTCCAAAACACTGAGGATCAAGTGACCAAACAGTGGTTTAGAGTGGGTAAGGGAACATTGGAAAGGGAACTACTGCCCTGCCACTAACGTGGCAGGACTAGGAAGTTAGTAGGGGACATATGGGTTAGTAACTGAGGGGAGGATAAAGTTATTCATTTACAAACGCAGTCAGTCGCGGGTTTGATGCGAGATATTTGTCTATGCGGAATTTAAATGAATCAACGGTGCTGCAGTCTATAACGTCTCGGGGAAGCCCATTCCACAAGTTGACAACTCGATTGAAGAAGAAATTCTTAGATTCGTGCGAGTTAAAAGATTTACCAATAATTTTGCAACCGTTTCCCCGCGTGTAATTAGATTGGTCGATAGTGAAGTACTTACTACAGTTCATATTGTCGATGCCTTTGATGATTTTGAACACTTGAATTAAGTCGCCTCTTAATCTGCGCTGGGTTAAAGGAAATAGATTTAATTCTCTAAGACGCTCTTCGTATGGTTTGTTCTTTAGGCTAGGTATCATTTTGGTAACTCTACGTTGAACTCGTTCTAGCTTGTTTATATCTTTTTGGTAATAAGGGCACCAGGATTGAACGCAGTATTCCAGAAGAGGGCGGACTAAGGAATTGTAAAGGGTTAGGATAACTTCTTTGGATTTATGCTCAAATGACCTGCCTATAAAGCCAATTATTTTGTTTGCCTTCTTAACAACTTCTGAACATTGTTGACTCGGTTTTAGGTTACTCGATATTGTTACTCCCAGATCAGTTTCTCTGTTTACATTCTTAAGCTGAGTGCCATTCATCGAATAGTTTGCTTTCTCATTTAGGTATCCGACATGTAGTACTTTACATTTATCCGCATTGAAACTCATTTGCCAAATTTGGGCCCACATGACAATTTATCTAGATTGTGTTGCATATCGTCAACTTGTTCTTTTGAGAGTACGCTATTTGCAATTTTTGTATCGTCAGCAAATTTTGAGATTGTGCAGGTGAGACCCTCATCTATGTCGTTGATGTAAATTAGAAAGAGAATTGGTCCTAGTACCGATCCCTGGGGTACCCCGCTACTTACATTGGTCCATTTAGATGCCTTACCGTTTATGACTACCCTTTGCTTTCTGTTGCTGAGCCAATTTTCTATCCATTTCAACACACCGTCTTGTATTCCATGCGCTTTTAGTTTTAGCAGTAAACGTTTGTGGGGAACTTTGTCAAAGGCCTTTTGAAAATCAAGGTATATAATATCTACAGCTTTACTCTCATCGTAGAGGTTGAGGATATCGTGGAAGAAGTCTAAGAGGTTTGTTAAACAGGAACGTTTTTTACGAAAGCCGTGTTGAGTATCTTTAAGTATGTTATTTTCCTCCAAGTGATTTACGAGTCTGTCTCGTATGACCGTTTCTAGCATTTTACATACAACTGAGGTTAAGCTAATTGGACGATAGTTACTGGGTAGGGATTTGCTGCCTTTTTTGAATATCGGTGTTACGTTGGCTAGCTTCCACTGATCAGGCATAGTTCCAGACTGCAAGGATTTATTGAATAGTAATGTCAGTGGTTTGGAGAGCTCATTCTTAGCTTCCTTTAGAACTCTAGGCGAGATTGTATCAGGTCCTGGCGTTTTATTTACCTTGAGTTTATCTAAACAATTCAATACTTCTCTCTCTGTAACGGTGATATGCTTAGAACATCTGAATTATCAATCTGAATCGGCGATGGTGTAGGGATATCACTGAGGTCTTCTGTTGTAAAAACTGATGCAAAGAAGGTATTGAGGGCATTACTCATTTGTACTTCGTCTTTGGTGTATTCTCCTTTTTCATCGACTAACGGTCCAACAGTTGAAGTAACTACTTTTTTCTTTCTGATATAACTATAGAATTCTTTCGGGTTTGTTTTACTTTGATTCGCAATATGTAACTCTAAGGTCTTTTTACTTTGCTTAATTAACTTTTTGGCTTTGCGTCGTAGCTCTACAAATTTCACCCGTTCTTCGTCATTTTGTGAGGATTTTAATCTATCATTAGCACATTTTTTAGCAAGCAGGCAGTTTGAAATATCTTTATTCCACCATTTGGGCTTATTATTATGGCCTGGACGCCGTATTTTCGATGGTATGCAGTCTTGCACTGCTTTTAGGTAAGTGATTTCGAATAACTTCCAGGATGTATTTATGTCGTTATTGTTAATTAAAAAGCTCCAGTCAGTTTCTTTAAACATAGCTCTAAGTTTATGGAAGTTTGCTTTCTTGAAATTAGGGACTTTTTCGATGCTACTATTTGGTTCGTTACTAGTAAACTTTAAAGTGAAAGTTATCGTACGATGGTCGCTGTTACTGAATTCATCACCAACATTCAAATTCTCTATCAATTCTTCTTTTGTTGCAAGTACAATGTCAAGAACGTTATTACCACGGGTCGGCATTCGAACAAATTGATAAAGCGAACTCTCTTGCAAGTTCGTATACAAGTCATGTCCGGAGTGTGAAGTAAGAGTATCGCCCCACTTGGTCACAGGTAAATTAAAGTCGCCAAAAATTACGGTATCTTGTGAGTTACTTACATCTGCAATTTGTTCGTAAATTTCTCGGTCAGTTTGCACTGATTGAGCTGGAGGTCTGTATATTAACGCAAGTATTATTTTTGTACCTTTATTATTCTTTATTAGCACAAAAGATGTGTCGACGTTCACAATTTGAGGTTTTGACACGAGGGTCGGGTTAAGACTTTCTTTGATATAAAATAAAACGCCACCTCCATTTTTATTTATTCGGCTGTTCTCAAACATTACATAACCGGGAAGTGAATACTCTGCTAAAAAGTCTCTATCTTGTGTATTGAGCCAAGATTCTGTTATGCCAATCACATCATAATTTTCTGTAAACACTAGTTCCTCTAAATCTGAAAATTTATTGCGTATGCTACGAGCGTTTGCATAGAAAACCTTTAAAGTTGCGGTTTTAGAACTCGCAGATCGTTCTTTCATCGAATTTTTGGTTCTGGTCGGATCTACATTTACATTCATGGCTGTCCTCGGTCCTCGGTCGTTATCCCTGACGGTTTTGAATTTGGGTCGTGTTGGTGGAGCTTTATCCAAATTCGCGGTTCTTGACGTATTAGTATTTAATTCCTTTGTAGATTGCCGTCCTCGCTGTCTTCGGTCCTCCTTCCTGGTTGTCCTGTGCTGAGTCGATTTCTTCTCCGAAAATCCTTCACCGCATCGTTGAGAAGACGCCCAAAACGCGCTGCTCCCACCTGGTTCAGATGAACTCCATCATCCGAAAACAAATAGTCATCGTAGTAGAAATTGTCCCATGTGTCGACGAATCCCACGTTCTCCTTCCTGCAGAGGTTTGCTAGACAACGATTTGTGCTGGTGGCTATGTTGTAAAATCGGCTCTCTACACCGAGCCGGGGGACGATTCCTGAGACGATGATCCTTGATGACTTCTCCTTAAACGACTTGATCAGCTGCTGGTACTTTAAAAGCAAATCTTCCGACCGGGTTCGCTGTATATCGTTGGATCCAACGTGATGAATACCATCATCACTACTACTGCCATCATCACTACAACTGCCACAATCATCACGACTACTGTCATCATCACTACTACAATTACAATAATCACTACTACTCTCACCATCATCACAACTACTGTCACCATTGATACTACCATCTTAATCACTACTATCAAAACCATTTTTAGGACCTAAGATCATAACTATTGCACAAATTCATTTTTTTTTTTAATTACTGTCGAATTCACGCACCGAAGGTTCCTGTGAAGTTTGGTGAAAATCCGTCAAACGGTCTAGGAGGAGTTCTCGGACAGACAGACAGACAGACATTTCGATTAGCATGTACCACTATACGGGGGGCGATACCACTCTGCTTACACAGAGTTGATAATTCATAGATTAACCATACCAGATTGACTTGAATATCTACCAGAAATAGAAATATTTGTGTGACCTATTAATGTTATCTAAATTAAATCATTTATCCTCTGAATTCCAAAGATATTCTCATACATTAATAAAACAAATCTTCTACTCTAATGTTAGCAATACTAAGAATGAGGAAGGTGTAATTGTATGGAAAGGACTATGTTTCTCCTCTATTACTCACACCCATCTCAAAAACACCTGAATGGATACAGTTCTGAAGTAGTGAAACCTAGATACCAGGTTCTAATCTCAGTGTTTCTATTTATTGATAATCAAAAATACTGTATTTAGTGTAAATACTTTAAAATAAAGTAGACGTGCCATTTTGCCCAAAATTTAAACATCTGCGATAGGTTACCATCATCGCTACTAATACCATCATCAATCACAATCATCACTACTACTGCCATCATCACTACAACTGCCACAATCATCACGATTACTGTCATCATCACCATTACTATGATCATCATCACTACTACAATTACAATCATAACTACTACTCTCATGATCACTACTACTGTCACCATTGTCACTACCATCTTAATCACTACTATCATCATTGATACTACAACTATCAACCATCATTACTACTATCATCACCACCATCTTACAATCATCATTACTACTGTTAACATCATCTACTACTATAACCATAATCATTACTACTGTCACAAGTATTGCCATCATGTATCCTATCACCATCATCACTACTACTGCCATCATCACCATTACTATGATCTTCATCATCACAACTATTGTCATCATCACTACAACTTTCACCATCATCACTACTACTCACCATCATCACTAATACTCACACCATTGTCACTACCATCATCACTACTGTCATCATTATCACTACAACTATCATCATTACTTGTCACCATCATCACTACTATTATGACCATCATCACTACTACTATTACTGTCACCATCATATCTACTACTGTCACCATCATATCTACTACTGTCATCACCATCACTACTGTCATCAACATCAATACAACTACAACCATCATCACTACTATTATCACCATCATCACTACTATCACCATCAATCCCACTATTACTACCATTACTTCTAATGCCAACTAAACTAACTTAACCTAGTAAATGTGGAGCGGGGGGGGGGGGGGGGCTTGGTAAAACCATATTTTGGACCTAAAATCATAACTATTGCATAAATTCAAAAAATATTTTTTGACTGGAGTTCGCATTCACGCAACAAATGTTTGTGTGAAATTTGGTGAAAATCCGTCCAAAGGTCTAGGAGGAGTTCCGAGACAGACGGACAACGACAACAACGACAACGACAACGCCGACGACCCGTGGTACCCACTATACGGGGGGGCGATACCAAACTCTGCTTACACAGAGTTGATAAGCCTACCAACATACCCTTGATGTTCCCAATACACTATTAACCCTCATGCTGCGGGGTTATTTGCGCTGTTTAGGGCATATTTAGGCACTCCTGAATGATTAACCAAGTATCTGCATTAAATTAACTGTATTCTGCCGAAAACTAGGCGAAAATAGCTTCAAAATGACACCAGAACGAGCTTCATAGGTGGCGGGGTTCACCCGCAGCGTTGCCATAGACATTCAGAAAAACTCGCTAATTACTAGCTCTCGCTCGCTCAGCAACACTGTCGAGACAGCCGCGCGAGACCACAGTCTACTTCAGTGAGCGGCTGGCTGCTACTGACACTCGATTTCTACGTCTTTTACAGGCTTTTAAAGCCTGGAAATTGCTCTAAATTGCCTATGCATTCTGGAACGTCACCCACAGCCAATGGGTTAAAACAGCCATATCAAAGGTAAACCCATTGAGTACCGGTGACGTCCATTCACCTTTATTCTGGCTACTATTAGACGATTTTTTCTATATTTTTATATAAGTTTGTGTGTCTGTTTGTCTGTGTGTTCTTAATAGGCGGCTGCAGTTTTGAACCTGGGGAGCTGAAACTTTGCATGTGGGTGTCAATTGACCTGGGTCAGGTCATAGAGGGGGCGAGGCCACGATTGGAGGTCGTTTCGAGGCCGAAATTGAAAACAAAATAACAAAATTGCCGTTTGGGGCAGAAGGAGGCCTCCGATCGAAAAGGTGTATGGAATGAAAGTTGTTCGCAGCCTCCTAAAATGGGGGTACGGATGAGGTCAGATCCAAAATCGGATGTCATTTAGCGGCCGAAATCGAGGTCGCCGTTTAATGAGGCACAGGGAGGTCGAGGCCGGTGATTATGGTAGTAGTAGTATTGTGATGATTGTGGTAGTAGTGATTGATGATGGTGATTATGGTAGTAGTAGTGGTGGTAGTAGTGATGGTGATTTTGGTGGTACAGTATTATTATTATTAAATATCAAAGCCTTTTAAACCCGGGCAACGCCGGGTACCCCTGCTAGTTAATTTTAAAAAGGGCCTTCAGCAATTGACAGGCATCGAACTATCTCACTTTACCCTTTCTAATACCACAAATCCTTTGAAAACTGCACAAAATCATATATGATTCTATGAATATAGCTAGAATCAATTTAAAGACACGTCGCCGGTACAGAATGATTAAAGGTATAAATAACTACATATAACCTATTGTTAGTAACTTTAATTCATTAACCTCTCCATTCTTTGCCTAGTAAATTAGTAATATTCTTCTATATAGGCATGTAACACTTAATATTTGACAATGAAGCGTGGCTGAGTGGTGAACCTAGCACCATTTGTTGGCCTGCATATAACCTCTAGGTTTTACAGGAATTCTAGGTGACCAGGATTACCTTTAGCTTACCAAAAACACACCTATATAAAATTTGGCAGGCACACTTACACAACATCTGGCAGACAAACCTACACAACATCTGACAGACACACCTACAAAACATCTGGCAGACACACATACACAACATCTGACAGACACACCTACACAATATCTGGCAGACACACCTACACAACATCTGCCAGACACACCTACACAACATCTGGCAGACACACCTACACAACATTTGACAGACACACCTACACAATATCTGGCAGACACACCTACACAACATTTGACAGGCACACCTACACAACATTTGACAAACACACCTACACAACATTTGGCATACACACCACACAACATTTGGCATACACACCACACAACATTTGGCATACACACCACACAACATTTGACATACACACCACACAACATTTGGCATACACACCACACAACATTTGGCAGACAATCCTACACAACATTTGGCATACACACCACACAACATTTGGCATACACACCACACAACATTTGACATACACACCACGCAACATTTGGCATACACACCACACAACATTTGACATACACACCACACAACATTTGACATACACACCACACAACATTTGGCAGACACACCACACAACATTTGGCATACACACCACGCAACATTTGGCATACACACCACACAACATTTGACATACACACCACACAACATTTGGCATACACACCACACAACATTTGGCATACACACCACACAACATTTTACATACACACCACACAACATTTGGCATACACACCACACAACATTTGACATACACACCACGCAACATTTGGCATACACACCACACAACATTTGACATACACACCACACAACATTTGGCATACACACCACACAACATTTGGCATACACACCACACAACATTTGACATACACACCACACAACATTTGGCAGACACACCACACAACATTTGGCATACACACCACACAACATTTGGCATACACACCACACAACATTTGGCATACACACCACACAACATTTGACAGACACACCACACAACATTTGACAGACACACCTACACAATATCTGGCAGACACACCTGCACAACATTTGACAGACACACCTACACAACATTTGACAGACACACCTACACAACATTTGGCATACACACCTACACAACATCTGGCAGACACACCTACACAACATTTGACAGACACACCTACACAACATATGACAGACACACCTACACAACATTTGACAGACACACCTACACAACATTTGACAGACACACCTACACAACATTTGACAGACACACCTACACAACATTTGACAGACATACCTACACAACATTTGACAGACACACCTACACACCATCTGACAGACACACCTACACAACATTTGACAGACATACCTACACAACATTTGACAGACACACCTACACAACATCTGACAGACACACCTACACAACATCTGGCAGACACACCTACACAACATCTGGCAGACACACCTACACAATATCTGACAGACACACCTACACAACATCTGGCAGACACACCCACCCAGCCACACCCTCGCTTCTATAACTCAGCTTTAAGGTGAGTCCAGAAGAATATATAACGTTGTTCACTTGTTATTGTTGATGACCTATCTATCTCTCTCTCTCTCTCTCTCTCTCTCTCTCTCTCTCTGTAAGTACGTGTGTTTGATTTGCATATCGTTCCTACATATAATTTAGTGTTTATGCGGTTCATTTGCATGTTGTGCTGGTAACTGATTGGTTTAACTATTTACAATTGTATTTCCTCTTCGCATTAGGTTGGTCAAAACTTCATCATTTCTTCACACTCTCATATTACGTCTACATCATTTATTCAGGCTTTTTTTCATATTTTTGTATTAAATTAACTCGGAGTTGAATTATGTAACCCGTACCAGCTGATCTCCTTATATAAAAAACTATTATATATGTGCTTCATAACAAAACAGTAAAATGCATTATATACTGTAAATCTCACAACAACTCTGTGATAAAAATGTTGACATGACAATAATTTGTAATTTTAAGGTGCATTAGTGTTAATTTTTCGTATCTGATTTACTAAACATATCTATATAAAATGCGTCTTATATTAAAACAAAAATATTCATTACTGGTCCGCTTAGCCTGCCATCTATCATTCCTGCAATATTAATATGTGCATATTTTCTATAGCAGGCATGGGTTATTCATATCCAAATAATTACGGTCATTATTAATTCAGCAGTTAAGTTAGGTGATAGATTATTCGTGGATTAACTCCTTGGCTTATCTTCACACCATGTATCCAAGCATATTCACTTATACAATTTGGAAACAAAATATTGGTTCTAATTTTGTATAATTTTCTCTTCTAGTTTAAATAATCCCCTTCCATTTATCAAAGCACGTTCACACATACTGGACAGTCTAAATCATTACCCATGGATTTTAAGGGTTGAGACAACGGGCCCCCAGTGAATGAGTTGAAAACTTCCTTAACCCGATTGGTGCGGGTTATTTTTCGCTATAATAGGGCTCATTCAGGCACTCCTGATTGCTTAAGCAAGTGCCTGAATGAAATGAAATGCTTGCAGCAAAAAATTAGAAGAAAGGAGCTTTCAAATGGCAACCAGAACGAGCTCTGTAGCTATCGGGTTCACCCGCAGTGTTCCTACAGACATCGGCAATATACGCTAATCTATCTATCTATTGCCTGACGCCGTGATCCCCGAAGGGGTGGCCATAATTAGCAATAATTCGCTACATTTGCCTTTGGTAACACTGAATATATCCCGCGAGACCACATTATAAAGCCTCAGTGCCGCAGCAGACATGCCAAAGAGCGGACGGGAGCCTGCCACGCTCCTGATCACTCACAATCGTCTCCACAGGCTTGAATGGGCTAATAATTTCAGGATATTTCCAAGACATACCTGTATGGCAACCGCAGTGAAAGGGTTAACTGGGACTGCAAATAATTGATGAAGATGGCTGCAGGATCCCACAAGAGCAGCGATGAAGAAGAGAGGGGTGAACTGATCCGTGGTGGAAGGGTGAGAGAATAGTAGAGCCAAAAAAAAGCAAGGAACAAACATGACGGATCATATTAGTACAAAAACAAACACTTAGGCTCTAGGACTGTTAAAGAGTTAGACGAATGTAACATTTGTGATAAGACTGCTAAAGATGGAGAAAATGGATTACAATGTGATCTTTGCTACGGCTGTTTCCATACAGGATGTTTTAGGGTGCCACAAACAGATTACAAGGTTCTGGGTAAAAAGTCTTACACCTGGATGTGCAATCTTTGTAAACAAAATTTCAGAAAAAAAGGTAAGAAAAACTGAGGAGTTAGAAGAACAGTACTTGAAGCTTAAACAAGAGAACACTAATCTTAGACAGGAGCTCAATGAGTACAAGGATACATTTAGTACATTTAAAGTAGAAGTAGTTGAAGAAGTATACATAGTAAGAGTAAATATATATCATCCTGATATTTTTAAACCTAATGTTAAAGTTGAGGGATTGAAATTGAACATACTATTAGTTTACTTCTCAGTAAATTACACAAATAGAAACAAAGACATGCACAGAGAAACAGAACATATTCTAGACGAAGAAAGAGCAATTCCAAGCATATAATTAAGGGACTTCAATGGACACATTGAATTTTTAGGAGGAAAAAATGATAAAATTGGCAAAAGGATAATTGATTGGCTAGAGAAATATCACTTAGCCTCATTAAACGATACTACAGAGTGCATGGAAATTTTGAACATTCTGTATACTTGATCAAATATAAATAGCAAAAGTGTAATAGAATAAATGTTAGTAAGCAATAATTTTATTCAATATTTCTTTCCCTATTCATAGATTGAAGGAAAAGAATATTTTGATCTATCAAATCATAACCTGTTAGATGCGACTTTCAAAATCACTATTAACCCGAAAACGGCGAGGGGGGGGTATTGAACTAGCTCCCCATGGGCGAGCATATTGGCTCCATTCAGGCCTATAATCGTCATTTTACGATAAATATCGTTATTACTTATTCATATGAGCCTATTTTACCTTCACTATTGTGACGCTCACCGCTTCCCCCAGAACCGCATGGCTTACTCGCTAGGACTCGCCAGGGCAGAGAATATAGCTACAGTCTACCTATCATTGTGTACTTTCCTTCTCGAGAAAGCTTGTGTTGCAGACAGTTCAGAACTGTTCTTTATTTTCGTCAGTCACAATCCTTTCTATTTTATTTAGTCAATTGAAAGTATTGTGTTAAGAAGTTGAATGATGGGAAGGCGAGCGGGAGAGGGAGAGAGAGAGAGACAAGGTGGTGTGACTTGGTGGTGAGTGTGGCGCGTGGCTGGCCCCCTTACATAGGCCTCGCGGGATTCGTTGCCTCCTGCTTAACACTGCCTACTACGCGACTGCTTACTGGGCGACTGTCGCGCGCCTTCGTGCCATTCTTGCGAACTGGGACTCCATCCAGGAGGTCCATGGGAATATCTTTGTCAGATCCTTCCCAGACAGCATACTCTAAGCATCTCCCCTGAACTGTCCCACACTCTTGTCTTAGAATCTTTCTCTCCTACTGCCTCTATCATTTCCACTACTTCCTCACCTTTTATTAATATCAATCCCCCTCTGGTTCTCTGCATCCACACCTTGAATTGGTGGCCAGACTGTATTATATGCTGGATCTCACATTTCTTATGTACTAGATTAAGGTTGAAGATAGTCATTGTCTTTTTGGGAGATTGTATTGCTCAGACTGTCTCCATCAATCACTAATGTTTCTACAGGGTTAAATAATGCTAGACTAGGGATCAGGTACCTTGCTGTTGGTGTTTTCAATGTGTGTAGGCTACTTTTGAGCTACACGACACTACGGATTCTGTGGATTACCTGGGTGGATCATTTGTCTGTGTACCTTGGAGTTTAGACTGTGTAGTGTGTGAGGGCTGCTTGCCTAATCCACCTAACACTGTTCTAACTCTATTTGCTTTTACTTTTGAGGGTCGCCAGGAGGATACTCGATACTTGTGATCGAGAATCCTCAAGAAAGCACCCATTCATATTAACGTAATCAGGCCGCACAGACCCCAGGTCCACACTAGGCTAGGAGCTGCCTTGCTCCACCAGAATTCTGTACCTTTGCGCATCCCACCTAGACTTTATTAACCCGGGTAGACATTAGCTGGATTAGATCATATCCTCTTTTATGCATACCCATTATTTTTACACAAGCATTTTGAGGTCTAGGTTGCTGTAGAGAGACACAACCAGCATAGACCGGTTTTGTTAATAGGAGTACTACTTTTTCGTGGCGAGCATTATTACAGTTGCACCGCTTATAATATTCTTGTGTCCAATAACATTATATGTCCAGCCTTTTTGTGTATTTAGCCTACACTTGCATTGTCCTGCCTCCTGCTATTTTGTGGTTCCATTTCCGAT
Source organism: Paralithodes platypus (assembly GCA_032716605.1). Classification (NCBI taxonomy): domain Eukaryota; kingdom Metazoa; phylum Arthropoda; class Malacostraca; order Decapoda; family Lithodidae; genus Paralithodes; species Paralithodes platypus. Next base: position 22,713,134 of record CM064508.1, on the reverse strand, counting down.
ACGTTCTTCTTAGTAGCATCCAACATTATTCAGAAGATTCCTTGTTCGGTGCTTGAGGACTTTACAACACTTTCTTTCATAAAGGAGTGACAGATATTATTGATTAAAGTAACGTTAAGTAAACCTTCTTCTTGTTTGCATTAGATCACTCTTGTGATTTAATTAAGTTAACTATCTTTTCCTTGTGTACCATAACTAAGCAACCATATGTTATAGGTAATAGGCTGTTTCAGAGAACATCAGCCTATAGTAGAAGCACATAGATACTGAGAGTTAAGATACCCCGCTATCGCAGATATAACTCTGGAGGGTATATGTGTTCTTTGTTCGACGGGATTATATATCAGGGGTTGGATCTAGCGTTTCCGTTGTTGCATTTATGCCAGTCTAGTCCAATGTATAAGAGCCACTGATTTATACGAGAGACCCGATCATAACACTATGAAGATAGTAACCTGTAACAACAATAAAACAAGTGAAAATATAATTTTTCTGGTCAAAATCGCGAATATAGATGGACCAGCCCATTCATGAATTATGGAGAAAATTGAGGCAACCCCTCCCTCCATGAGGCCTCAAGCCACTCTGAGCCTTCTCATACACACACTCGGTTATGTAACACACCCGCTAGGCACGTAAGCACATCCTCCACACAGTTTGCTAATGTTAGCACAAAAATATACCAACGAATTAGGGAATAACAGGGAAAATAGGTGATAATTGAAGGGGGAGGGGAAAGGGAGGAAGGAGGGGATGTGGAGGAGTGATATGAGGTATAGGGAAAAAAAAAAAAAAAATTGTTTAGTGCTATTGGGGCTGTTTAAATGTTTTTTTTAGGCCTCCCTCTTAAGAGCTTTGCCGCCTTCGCCCAGTAAAACCTCTTATGAGCTTTGCAGCCGTTTACGGGTTAATAAGGATTTCTAATATAAGGAAAACAAGTAGATATATGTTTTTTTTTCTTCTAATAAATTAAGAAACAGTGGAAGGATTTGTATTGGATCTGGGAAACCACCTAGATAATGCAAACTGTACAAGCATAGCAACTTTTGAAAAAACAAAATCAATTAACTGAAAGAAATACACATGAACAAAAATCCGCTAAAAATATATGATACGAGTAATGAAGAACCATTGTGGAGCAACGATCATATATGAAAAGACATAAACGCAGAAAGAGACTAAATAGAGAAAACTGGCTCAGATGACATCCAAAACGTAATAGTTGATAATCAATATATAAAACAAACAAATGCAGTAAAGAATGAATTATGGGAGCTATGCTTACGCATTAACTAAAATGAGCACAAGAGTTAATAAATTATAACAAAGCTACTAAAGGGTAAAGGCCTAGCTGATAAAGAGAAAGTGTACATTTACGATAGCAATGGTAATACATTAAGGAAAGAGGAAACTACTGAAATATTAGAGGAGTATTTAACAAAAATCTACCAAAAATACACCAACGAATAATATTTGGAATGGAATGATGAAATTGAGGAAATATATGAACAGGAACAGATGAGAGATATAGAGAATATTTAGTAGTTATAGACAATACCAGAGTATGTGTAGCCCCATCAATTTTACAAGAATATTTTGCTTTTGATTTCGAAACTTAAAAGGATTTACAATCCCTGTGTAAACCAGAAATTGATTTTAAAAATATAGACAAATATTTAAGAATGTTTGGTGGATGGGACTTGTTAGCTTTGCTCAGCAACCCATCTAGGGGATCTATCTATCTTCTATCTATTGCCTGCTGCTGTGATCCCCGAAGAGGTGGCCACGAACGAACCGCCTCCATGCACCTCTGTCCCCAGTCAGTCGACGCCCCTCCTCCCACCAGCACAACCTTCATCCATATACTTCCTCACTCCATCCTTCCACTCTCTTTCGGTCTTACTCTCCCTCGCTGTCCTTCCACCTCGCTCTCGTATACCTTCTTAAGTCATTCTCTCGCTTCCCATACGTTCCATATGGCCAAACCATCTCAAATTGTTCCTTTTCACACTTTCCAGCACATCTACCTCTACACCACACCTCCTTCTTACTTCCTCATTTGTCTGTTTATCTCTCCATGTAACTCCGCACGCACTTCTCATGAGGGGAGGTGTGGCGGAGTGGTCTTGCCACTGGACTGGTAATCCAATGGACCCGGGTTCGAATCCCAATATGTCAATGGGAAGATATTATTGGGATGGAATTTGTGCTGTACCTAGTATCAGTGCATTACCACAGCACACCGAAATGCCAAAAAAACACCCTCATTGTTCCCTGATTAAAATAGCACTGTATGAATATTCCCATATTCAAAAATATGCTACAGGGGGGCAATGCCTAGTGAGTTAATTACTCAATAGGTGGCGTTCTGAGAGTGAGGGTCCGAGTGTGGGGGATGAGACTCTGAAGCGCAGAGGCGAGGCGGTTTCAGAGATGGAGTTGCTTCGAGCCGTGAAGCTTCGCATGTCTCACTCTCTAGACTGGAGCAAGACCTCACAGGCCTCACCGTGTTCAGCGGTAGAGTGTAAAGGCTATCAGCCTATGCCCGAGAGAATGTAGTTGGAATATAGAAAAAAAAAAAAAAAAAAAAAAAAATGATCTCCACCCCTCTCACTCTTGGTCTGAGGTCTCTTCTCAAACGTCAATGCTTCGTCTTAAGTCAGTGTCGGGATTACCACACTGTCATGCAAGAACTTCTTCACTTCCATGCTGACCACCCTATTTCTATTTACTGCTTTCAGCATTCCTACAACCCTCTTCCCTTGTTGTACCCTCTCCCGCACTTCTTCATCCATTGTCCCATCTTTACTCAACACACTGCCCAGATACTTAAAAGAGCTGACGATCTCCATAGCCTGACCTTTCAACTTCATCTCACACTCTGTGACTTCACCCCTTTCGAAAACCATAACCATGCTCTTCCTCGCATTTACCTTCAAATTCCATTTTTCGCACACTGTTCCAAACTCATTTACCAGACCCTGCAACTCCCATTCATTATCGCTCATCAGAACTGTATCATCTGCAAACAGCAGTATAGGCAGCTTCCACTCATTTCCCTCCCTTTTCAGCGATACACCAACATCCACTGCTCTCCCTAGTATTTCTTTCATGACTCCATCCATATATACAGTAAAAAACCACAGGGACATCCCACACCCCTGTTTCAACCCAACATTCAGGTCAAAGAACTCGCTCTGCTCATTCTCCACACATACTGCCGCCTTTGTACCCTCATACATGCCATTCACTGGTTTCAGTAACTTGCCATCTACTCCGTATATTCTAAGTACTTTCCACATACCTTCTCTATCCACTCTGTCATAGGCCTTCTCCAAGTCCATAAAGGCAACATACACCTTTTGCTGCTTCTCCAGACACTTCTCCACAGCACAATTCAGGGTAAAAATCTGATCTACACATCCTCTTCCCTTCCTAAAACCTCCCTGCTCGTCACCTATTCATTTCTCCATTCTCACTCTCACTCTCTCAATCACTCCCCTACTGTAAACCTTCCCTACTACGCTTAGAAGACATATTCCTCGGTGGTTACCACACACTCCTCTTTCTCCTTTGCCCTTATATAGGGGGACTATTATGCCCTCCCCTTCTCCTATGCTAGTTTTGCACATTTTCCATACCCATTCGATTACTATCTCACCACCAATCCTCAAAATTTACCCACACACTCCATCTGTTCCTGGTGCTTTCCCCAACTTCACTCTTTTCATGGCTTCCCACACTTCTGACCTCCTGATCCCCACCTCCTCCTCCACTACTTCTCCTCTTCTCCCTCCCATACCCCATCCAACTATGTTTGCTGGCTCTTCATTCCTTACACTTAGCAACTCGTTGAAGTACTCCCTCCATCTTTCGACTCTCTCTTACTTCTCGGCTAGCATTCTCCCATTCTTATCTTTCACACCCTTACTGTTTCCCTTGCTACTTTCCCTAACTTTCTTGACTTCTTTCCAGAAGTTTCTTACACTCCCTCCATTTTACACTCAGATTCCTTCCAAATTCCTCATCTCTCTTCTCTTACTTTCCTTCACTACTCTCTTCACCACTCTCTTTCTCTCCACGTACCTCGCTCGTTTCTGCCTCTCCAAATCTTCATTCCCTCTACTACCCAACCACTCTCTATACGCTTTCTTCTTGTCTTCCACAGCAATTTTTACCTCTTTTGTCCACAATGCTGTACCTTTCACTCTCCTCCCTCTTCTCCTCACTCCACACACCTCCTCACATGCTGCACAGATATCTTCCTTAACCCCTTACGGACGGGGATGTTTGTAACTTCTACTACCTGCCTGGCGGGCATATTTACCCTAAACAAGCTTTTTTCCATGCTCTTTTTCATGCATAAAAAATGAGCCAGAGCGTAATACAATGATGTATCCGTGAAAGGGCGATAATAGAGCTTTCCAATGACACCTACATCATCCTTGTACGACCATGGGTTCTCTTGCAAAGATGTTGCAACACTAGCGGAAAACCCCTAAAATACGGTAAATTCCACAGTTTTTCCTTGTTCTCGCGAGGCCTGGGGTGTGGGATGGTGCAGAGGTTACGTCAGCGGCGGGACTAGGTCCATGCCGAGCGTGTCAGAGCCCGCCTATCGTCCTCCCAACGCGTGGACTCTCTCTCAGAGCCGATAATGTGCTCAACATCCCTTCCGACATATGTCGGGCCCCGCAGGGATGGCCATGGTTCTCTCAATCGACATATGTCAGGCCCCGCGGCTGGGGTGTTAAACACCTTGCTTATCTCCTCCACTTCCTCCATATCTTCCAGGTCGAACCCATCTAGAGGATACAACCTTACAAAAATCCGGATGGATGGGAGTCGTCAGCCTTGGTCGGCAACCTGTCTAGGGGAGTAAACCTGATATAAATCCGTACTGCTTACCTAAGGGTAAGGCAGGTTAGTGGATGGACTAGCCGTGCACCCCTGTAGAAAAATAGTGCTAACAAGATACACAGAGGGTCTCGGAGTATGGCGGATCCTAAATTGAGTGGTCAAGTCCTTCAGTAAACTGGCTCGGGTTGTCCTTCTTACAGGTAATAAGGTCCGCTTGGGGGCCTTCTGTGTATGGCCAACCTTATTAAGGGGAGTAAAGCGTCAGGCAATAGATATATATAGATAGTTATAACTAAAAAGTCAGCAAGATGAAAGGGTATCAAACCAGATATATATGAATCCTTCCTTGATAATAACTATGTAAAGAGACGATTAAATTACGCTAAAACAATATAATGACAGGAGTAGAGGAAACAATATAATGACAGGAGTAGAGGAAACAATATAATGACAGGAGTAGAGGAAACAATATAATGACAGGAGTAGAGGAAACAATATAATGACAGGAGTAGAGGAAACAATATAATGACAGGAGTAGAGGAAACAATATAATGACAGGAGTAGAGGAAACAATATAATGACAGGAGTAGAGGAAACAATATAATGACAGGAGTAGAGGAAACAATATAATGACAGGAGTAGAGGAAATACCAGAAGATTGGATGACATCAATAACTAAACTCATTGGAAAATGCAAAAAGCCAACAGCAAAATACTAGTGACCAATAAATTTAACTAACATTTCATACACAATGTTTACGGCCATTATAAGAGAAAAATAGAAGGTCATTTACTAAGCAATAAATTGATAATGGGTAATCAATCAGGATTTACTAAGGAAAGCTGATAGAAGACTATTTAATGATTTTAAAATATTGCGTTATGATTTATTTTAAAACATGAAAATTAAAATAATTATTCATAAATTTTGGAAAGAGATACAAAAGTTAAAAATTTAATTTAACTTATTTAATCATCAAAACCTAGAACAAGACCTAAACTGTTGTTGTTTCATCGATTTAAAAAACAAAATATGTTTTGCGTGATATGAGTAGAGGAAATGCAACTCCATATTTCTAGGACGTTGAAAAACAAACATGCTCTGCATGGGCTATTAGAAACAAGTGAGGGTTGTCAAGGAAAGGCCTAGTATTTGAAATCATGCTCAGTGTAGAAACAAAAGTTTCGGCGAATTGTTGTTTTTAATTTACACGAATACTATAGTTTTGTTTAATACAGCCAACAGATTTATTCTCACTATCGTATTTGTTTGATTTGTTTGTCTGTGATCTTGGCTTCTTCCATTTAACCTTTCCTCCCGTCCATAATAACCCATAACATACTCAAGCTCTTAATTTGCTATAGGCATGGTTGCTTTCATAATTATCAGATTAATACAGGATATTCGTCACTCAACAGATTTTTGCTTTCGCTGCGGCACTTCGGCTATACCTATAGCGACTATACCACAAGAACAAATCCACATCTTACATTAGCTCATCCGCCGTTATGAGGAGTTATTTGCGCGTGCGCGTGTGTGTGTGTTTGTGTGTTTGTTTGTAGCTATTGCGGATTTTGTATTGTTTTTGCGGTTTTTGAGCATGTATTTTAGTTTGCTCCATAGAACCCCTTCAAGGTTATATAAAATAATATAATAAATACAAAACTAATATAAATAAATACATAGATAGATAGATAGGTAAAAGTAAATCCACCCCAACCACTGTTCAAGCTAAATTTGCACATTGTTATTTTGTTTACAACAAATTTCTGCTCAAAGAGCTCCTAGATAACAAATTCGTGTTCGCTCGTCAGAAAAAAGGACACCGGAATGGGGCAAAACATCACACTGTAAAATCACCAAAGTAACAAGAAGAAGCATCCTAAATTCGCCAAAATAATAGGGCGAAACAGAAGAGTCCTCAATCACCCTTGGCTTATACAGTTAATGGACGCTAAATGGAGAAATATAATGACATCTCTGGAAAACTGGCTGATATCTCTTCCCTAAATCAATTATTATTTCCTTCAAATTTATTATATTTGCTCTTCTCAAAACCCATCCCACATATTTAGGAATACTGAATGGTTGCTATAATAGTTTTGCATATTTTTTCTAATCGTAAATATCGTAATGTACTGGATATGTTTAATTCATATGTGGTTGGTAAGAGCTATTGCGAATTCAGTTGATATTCTTTCAATATACAGTGGTTTATTAGTCTGACCCTAATCATTTCCATTCAGCTGAATTACGAATATGAGTAAGTTATCGACCAGACGGTAATTGTCCTTTGTCCGTATACACTTATCTGTCATGAACATGCAATCCTTAATGAGTTGGGAAAGTAAGATAAGAACAGATACAAGATCTTCGGTAAATAAGGTGTGTTTACCATAGATGTAGAAATAGTTACAGTATATTTATGCATTCTAATAAAAATAGGAGTGCATCAATAGTGAAAGCAAGTTTACATAGGTTGTGAATACAAGTTTTCTGGAATATTAACATCAAGATAGAAGTGGATCTTTGTCAACAGGCTTAATTATAATAATGAGCAAATTACAATATTATACATAGAACGCAAGAGGGCAATGTATGTTATTTGGGTGTAGATCCGGTCACGTATGGATATAATTATATATGTAAATGTAAATAAAATGTGTCGAGCGGATGTTGTTAGGCAAAGAAAGAAAGACTCAAAGATACTTCAGAGTTTATTAATGTTGATGTTAAACAACTTCTAAATCTTTATATTACTTTAGAATAGCGTGTAACATTATGGGGAGGCTTCTTTAATATAATAATATGGAGTCTGACAGATAAAGACAACTTAATTCAAAGTACTAAAGGTCACGTTAACAAGTATTTTTCCCAGATGTATCAGAGGTGTTGGGTTCACGGTTCGTCTTCTTCTTCACCTGTGCTGGTGACCTCTGCTCTTTGTATTTCTTCTCCTTGAATCTCATCTTCTTCTCTAGGTGTGCCTGACACGGGTTACTGAATGAGATTGCGGCCTGCAGAGGGTTGCTGAGGTTAGTAACTAGGTTTACCTCCCAAGGGTTGCAGAGGGTGGTAGATCCTAATAAAGGATTGCTGATTTTAGAAGAAGGGATGATCCTGCCAATCAATGTTTCCTCTCGCTCCTTGGTCATTGCCTTGTTATTTCTGCTATTGGTAGTGGAGTAAGGGTGGCTCTGATGCCCTTGTTGTCCAGACCCTGCATTCTCCTGTCGTTTCTCTGCCCCTGTGGCAGGTGAGGCCGAATTTACGCTACCAGCTGCACAATGAGTATCCCAGGTGGGTGGAGCTGTGATGTCACAGGCTCTGTGATTGGCTTTACCCATAGAGTACAGAAGGATAGAGAGGAAAGAAAGACACCACAAATCTGTAAATAGTGATCCGCGAGTTCGAGAGATGGCAGCACAGTCGCAAAGGAAATTGAGAGGGTTCACATTAATTCGTAATAATCCCTACCTTGTACTAATGACACTATGAATAATCAATTGAAAGTTATCCAGAGACTCTATAGACATGACAGAGTTAAATACACATACAGTAAGTAGAGGCTACTGTAAAGGCCAGATCATCGTGAAATTGTCGTCATTATGAGGAGGTTCACAAGCAACCCTCCTCCAACTCCCGCCATTGTTGTTGTGAGATTCGGGAGTTGCCAACGTCAAACATGCTGGAACAAAATATCCCTAGATGTCATAAGTATAACCTAAGAACATATTTCGTGTAAATCTCCCATTTTAGTGCAACTTTATAAATTAACATCTACATAACATGTAACTAGTAATATATATTTAAAATTATATTGTAATTCTTGTTGTGTTGCTTGGAGTTATACAGCTTGCATTCATATATAAGTGTTTTTTATAGTGTATATGTATGCTTAATGTTTTTCTCTTGCTTTTATATATCTAATTTATATTAAACAGTTTACAAGTGTTTTTGCCAACATTAATTAACTCTTAAAGACGTTCCCTCTTTTATCTATTGCCCCCTCATTTTGCGGATTTTCTCTTAACTTTGGTAACACTGCATACAGGCCAGGCGCACAGATATCAAGGAGTGTCTAATAGGGAAAAACGACTGAGGTATTTTGGTTGTATGCCCTATAACAGTGCTGCCACCAAATCCCTAGGACGCGCGGCGAAATAACCGTGTGACGTCACGCTTTAGCCTCTATCCTTCTGTACTCTAGGTGACAGCGAGAACGGGGTGGCGTGGAGGGGCACTGCGTTATTTGTCTGGATTACAGCTATTCTGTTGGTTGAAGTTGCAGCTGGTGTTGTCTTTGGGGTTGGGGCTGGTGTAGTGCTGCTGGGGGCTTCTTGGCTCTCCTCTTTCTTAATTCTCGGCATAGCAATATGTTTATTTATTTCATCTTCCAGTCATCTTAAAGGACAAAATGTAAGTGTTCCGATGTTGAAATTGAAAGGTAAAGTAATATATTTTTTGATATAGTTAGAATTTTAAAAAAAGGACAATGCTGAATGGAAGTCGAAATGATAAATATTTGCATGTGAATTTCAGTTTTAATCAAAGTTGTATAGTAATGAGAAATATACATGCACAAACACACTTATTCACACACACACACACACACACACACACACACAGACACACACACACACACACACACACACACTCATGCATGCACGCACACAATTGCAGGAGAAAGCATAATTATAGCACCTAACAAGCGTTATAATTCTTCGTTAATTGCCAGATAGTTGAGAGAGAGAGAGAGAGAGAGAGAGAGAAGCTTACTAATTAAATCATAACAATTAGAAGTTGTTTGTGTAGTTTCCAGATCCAGGAGGTTGGAGATATACCATCAAACAGAATTATTTATAAAGTGTAATCGCATCTATCATTTGCATTACCTATTAAATATTTCCTTTTGATATTTACTCGATTTTCGTCTCGATTTTAGTTTATATATATTTTGAGTTGACTGTCATAGATTTGTATTTCTTATAACCTTAAATGTGTGGGTAATTAATTAATTGACCACTTGCGTGTTTCAGGCTATAAGGAAGTTGGAGCTGTAAAAATCAATATAAAACAGAAATGTAATAATAATGTATATTTTTGATGGATAGAAAGTATGTTGAAATTGATTTTATGTGTTCATATATGCACTACGACTGTATTTTATGTGTTCATATATGCACTACGACTGTATTTTATGTGTTCATATATGCACTACGAGTGTATTTTATGTGTTCATATATGCACTACGACTGTATTTTATGTGTTCATATATGCACTACGACTGTATTTTATGTGTTCATATATGCACTACGACTGTATTTTATATGTTCATATATGCACTACGACTGTATTTTAGCTGGTAATTCTGCTAAATATCGAATGTCAAAAACTTCAACTTCCTTATAGCCTGAAACTCGCAAGAGCCAATTGCTAGCCACATTCTCCTCAATTTGTTAAATTGAGTTTTGTCGTCTCCAGAACCTTTGACGCACTATTCCTCCTAAGCGTCTACCTCCACGACATTGAACACTAAGACCACAAACTTGTTCACAGAGCCATATTGAACAAAGTGATCCTACATTGGCTTAGTAGGTCGTTTCCCTGTGTGTTGTCATCTCCAGTGCCTTTGACGCACTGCTCCTCCTAAACAGCTGCCTTCATGACATTGAACACAGAGACCAAAGTTGTTCGCAGAGGCAAAATAAACAAAGTGAATCAGCCGGATTTCTGCTACCAACTGCGGCGGGTCTTGCACTGCGAGATTTTGTAAAACGGGATGTAGTGGATTCATCCGCCATTATTTGTTTTTATTTGGAGAATCTATACCCACATGACGAACAAAGGTATTTTAATTAAATTTAATTGCGCGCTATATATATTGCTCAATATTTGTGTTATATTGTGTTATATATATGTGGCTATAAGGAATGGGAGGTGTGGTGGAGTGGTCTTGCCACTGGCCTGGTAATCCAAAGGTCCCGGGTTCAAATCCCGATGTATCAATGGGAAGATATTATTGGGATGGAATTTGTGCTGTACCTAGTATCAGTGCATTACCACAAGCCCACCGAAATGTCAATAAAATACCCTCATTGTTCCCTGATTAAATAGCAGTGTATGAATATTCCCATATTCAAAATATGCTATAGGGGTGCAATGCCTGGTGAGTTATCTGCTCAACAGGTGGCGTTGTGTGTGTGTGTAAGTGTGAGAGTCCGAGTGTAGGTGGTGAGACAGTGAAGCACGGGAACGAGGTGGCTTCAGAGATGGGGTCGTTTCGGGCCATGAGTGAGCACCGTGCCTCATGTGAAGGCAAGATGGCAGGTGCTCGTTGTACTCTACGTGCTTCACATGTCTCACTCCCTAGACTGGAACAAGACCTCACGGGCTTCACTGTTCATTGTAAAGCGGTGAATGTTAAGGCTCTCAGCCTATGCCCGAGAGGAAGTAAGTTGGAATATAGAAAAAAAAAAAAAAATAAATAAATATCAATCATGTCTAACCATGTTATTTTACATCAAAGAAATAGATTCCGCTTTCTGTTTATGTGTTATTTTACATCAAAGAAATAGATTCCGCTTTCTGTTGATGTGTTATTTTACATCAAAGAAATAGATTCCGCTTTCTGTTGATGTGATATTTGCTATGTACACTATTCTCGATCCAACTGCTCTCTCTCTCTCTCTCTCTCTCTCATAATTAAGAGGAGCGGTGGTGCATTATCTTCATTATCGCGAAGGAGTGCGCGCGCGCGTGTGTATGTATGTTGGGAGGGGGGGGGGGTGAGTAGGGAGGGGAACTGAGAGAAGTGGAAAGGAAGGGGGATGGGAGAATAGGAAGGATTGAGAGGTGAAAGAAGAGAGAGAGTGTGTAGAGTGAGGGTGGCTGGAGAAATGCGTGGGGGAAAGTGGTGAAGGGCGAAAAGAGAGGGAAGACGGGGATGGAGAGAGACAGAGGGTAAAACTGGGGTACCTAGAGTCGACGGGAAGGGGAAATGGGAAGGAGAACAATGAAGACAGCAAGGAGGTTGTTGAAAGAAGGTGGAGGGAGAGGGGATATGTGGAGAAGGATGGAGGTGCGGTTGCCGAAGAGGGAGGAAAAGGTAGAACGTGGAGAAGGATAAAAATTGGAGGGGAGGAGAGACAGAAGGAGTTGAGGTTATGGGATAGGTAGGGAAGAGTAGAAGATAGAGAGGGATGACAAATGTATAGATTAAAGGGAGAAAAGATGAGGAGAGAGATTAAGTGGATTGTGAGGGGAAGTAATGACAGAGGGTTTGAGTAACTAGACAATATGTACAAACAAAGGTAAGACAGGGCAAGAGAAGGGAATATAGGGAGTGAATAGGACACAAGAGAGGGAAGGTTTTGTGGGTAAGTTGTTTATATGGTATCACACGTTCACGTTTTTCTCTTCCTAGCAGTTGTTGCCATATGACTGTCAATCTATCAACATCTGCGGACCTACGAGATGTACAAGGTTTTGCTGTGTGCTCAAACTTCCTGAATTTGAATAGTTTCCACCTAAAGTATTGATAAAACAAGTACACCAAAAAGTTGTTTTACAACACTAATTAGGCTGAAAGACCTATACGTAATCTAAATATACAATATTCCTAGGATTGATAACGAATGAAGCGAAACTATCCCTCCAGAAAAATCAGCTCCATTAGTGGCAATATTCATTTGTTTGTCTGTTTGATTCTGTTTACGCATATTTACCCAAAACAGTCCCATTATATATTATTAACACTCCTATAATTTTAGCTTAACAACACTGGAATTGAATTAATTGAGGTCTTCTTTAAACAATACTCTAGTCTGCGAGTCTGATACGTCTCCGTCATCGAGGAATGTTGGGATATGACACAATAAGACAGAAATTAGACAAACCTACAAATTTACGACCTTACGACCTTATTGTTATGCCAGGGTTTTTACCGGGTTTGCATTGGTGTTTGGTACGTTCTACTCGACTGGAGAAATTAACCCCTACTGTACAGGATGGTACAGTAATAAAAGTCCTCCCCCGTCCCAAGCAATGTGGCCAAAATGGCAAGATAGAACAACCTTCCACCTCAAGAGATAAAGGAAGACTGGCTCTAATATATAGTCGTTAAAATAGGACTTCAGAGGCTATCAACCCTATTGGATTATTAAGCCAGCCCACTGTAAGTCGAGATTGACGTCAGGACTGGAGCCTCTCTGCGAGAACTCCAGTCCCTTATGGCTCTCCCACCCTTCAGTGGGTTTTATATAAGCTGAGAAGTGTTGCCATATTGAGAGCAGTGCTCAAACGGTCGTGGTACCAGGTACAGCCTGATACAGGCAGTTACAAGGAAAGTACATTACTGACGGCTCCTACCCGTCGCTGGGACTGGGGAGTGACTTATCTACTGACGGCTATTAGCCGTCGCTGGGATTGGACGGGTTAAAATCATACAACACATGCACATAAGGAGCAAAGGGTAAAATATAACACTGAGTACATCTTATCAACAACTTTAATTTAATAGTTTAATGCGTAGGACAACAATACTTATTTACATTAGTACACTGGACACATACAGTATATAGATGGGACAAGCACGAGCAAGAATCCACGAGGGAACTAGGAATACACTTGACTCTCTCTCTCTTCTCAACTTATTAATATACACCTTGAGACACTGGTGTATGGTATAATTTGCACTTTTACTTTTCTACGCCTTATCTCTTATTATTTGGATGAGGTATACTTAGGTTTCTCATTATAATATTGGCTTATCACTTCTATCGTATTTGCATATGAATAACACGATACACCTGGTCGCACTGGTGTAAGAATAAAACAGAGTGCTTTGAGTTACTCTATTTCTTAAGTATTACACCAGGGTTGCACTGGTGTCGGAATTACAACAGAGTCATAGGAGTTGCTCTATTTTTTCCTAAGGATCACACTGGGGTCGCACTGGTGTCGGAATTAAAACAAAGTCATATGAGTTGCTCTATTTTTCCTAAGTATTACACAGGCGTCACACTGGTGTAGAAGTTAACCCTTAAAGATTGGGGCCCGACTTAAGTCCGAATCGAAAAATTTGGACTATGTGACGGGGCCCGCCTTAAGTCCGAGTGCAATTTTGGCGCAATATTGGCTCTGAGAGAGAGACGAATGACTGGAGGAGCATGGGTTACCTAACGACCGCTCGCCACGGCCGCCGTGGACCTACTGAGATTTACTCCACTTACATCCACCCTCAGTCCCTCGCTACATACGTAATTATATAAAGAAATTACCGTATTTTAGCGATTTTGCCCTTCGGTTGCACGATCGTTGCAAGACAACCAGTGATCGTAGAAGGATGGTTCGGGTGTCATTGGAAAGCTCAATTTACGCCCTTACAGGGATGCATACTTCTATTACGCTCTGGGTCTTGTTTATGCATGAAAAAGAGCACGGAAACAACCCCATTTATGGTAAAAAAAAAAACGCTGTGCAGCACGTTCAAATATACCGCCTAGCCCGATAGGCAAGGGTTAAAGAGATATATGGTAGCACTCCTAATCTAACACTTTGAAGATCTGGGGCTGCTAGCACAGTAGGGGTAGAGATGAGTGTTGCCAAGTCTATTCGTCTAGGTTCTGTCGAGCCGCCTAGGTGGTCCTGCCGTGTGGATGGCGTGGATCGGGATACAGATGGATTAGTTGGTTTTGGGTCTTGAATGGTAGCTCCTTAATGTCATGATATAGGGTACATACCATTGGACTAACGCAAGCATGAACGAGGACATGTCCTGATTTACTAATGCTCGTCTATGCTGAACTTTGTACTAATCGGTGGTGAAGTTCTGTTCCGGTACTCTTGACTTAGGGTCTTTAATACAGCGTTGCTAGTGTCATGACACAGTGACAACGTATAGGGCTAACACGAGGAGATAGTAAGATCATGAACTTACTAATTTCACTCGATCTGCCACTGACCATTATAAGAGTGTTCAAAGAACCCAAGTTCGGTGTTTAAACCTTTTTACTGCATATGACTTTGACCATGGTGTTAGACAGATACAGTATGGATTTCTACATGTTGAGTGCCGTTAGCCAGACGTTATCTCACAAAGCCCGAACTATTAGAATAACCTTTACCATGGCAAGTATCCTTCTATACTTTAAGTATGCGGTTTTGGCAAAAGAAGTAAGGTGGGGACATGGAAATAACAAGGACCCCAATGGAAATACGCCTAACGGCCTTATTGGGCTGTCCTTAGTTGGAATTATGCAAAGCTGGTACAAGTCATATTTGTAATATATTATGTGGTACCAACATTGTAAAATGCTAACTGAATAAATATTATCATTATTATTATTATTATTATGCTTCTAATACCAAAGGTGCAGCCTATTAGAGTGCTTAATTTTAAACACTATGCCATGACATGTGATAATATCAATTCACCTAGTAGGGAAAAAAACTCCTCAGACCTTGAAGGATATCCACCATGGTATCAATCCTTTCCTGAATGGGAGGTTTAATTTTAGGATTTGAAAGCTTATATGTAAGTAATTCAAGCCCTATAATTGCTTGCTTTATGTTGGTTCTCATCGGGGTAGTGACAACTTTGGCTGCTAAGCCCCAGGTCAGGTGTGTGGAGGTCAGAAGGTCATAAGTACAGGGGCGCATTCCGGGGGGGATTAGATAGACCCTCTAAAAGTTTGCGGGCTGGTGGGGAGTCCTCTGCGCGGAAGAGCGGCGCAACTGTCCCTTGGTTATTTGTTTATGTTGGTCTTTCTTCTTCTGACTATATACAATCTTTTTCTTCTGGGCTTCGTTGTTATCGAACATTATCTTGATTGTCTTTCCTGGTGTGGGTGGTAGAGGAGGATTTATGGAGGCAATTCTGGTGTAGTGGAGTGTATGCAGAATTAGGGCGGCCATTTTGTGGTGGTTTTGCTGTAGTTTTAGTTTTCTTGTGAGGTTTTGATGTTGTGTTTGGTTTCTTGTGCGGTGGTGAGTTTTCTTTCTCTGTTGGTGTCCTCTGGTTCTGGTTCCTGGTTTTGTCCTTGTCTGCTGTGTGTGTGTTGACTCTTTGTATTACTGGGCTCTTCATTCTTTTTATCTTAGTTTCGCCTTCGTTCGTCTTTGTTCTTTTTATCTTAGTTTCTCCTTTGTTCGTATTTCTATGTTTTCCTTGTTGTGTCTGGCTCTTTGGTTCTGTTGATTTAGTCTCCCCTTCTTCTGTTCCTTTCCGTTTCTGTTGTCGGGCTGGCATGGTGGTTATTCTTAACTTGGGTATTTTACTTATCATAGCCAGTTTTATATCAGAAGTCCTAACTAATGTTAGAGTGAGATGGCGCATGACAAAGAGAAACCTCCGTGGATTGTATGAGCTTTATTATGGTATGGTATGTGGCCCACCCTCACCACGCCGCGTATTATGTAGAGGCTGGAGAAGTAAACTGTTTTGATGACTGTTTGCCTAAGCTGCTGTACAGCCTGGCAGCTTTAAATGTTTGTGTTTGTCTTAATATTATATTAGATATATACTACTAATTTCGTTTGTAAGTGTTGACCATTCGTATGTATATCTGCAATTGGAATTTTGACAACACAATTTAGCATTATATATTAGTATAAGTAATATTTTACAACATTAAGCAAGTCTCAAAGTCCTGCTTTCCAATAAATAAGGAGATCTGCCAAATACTTACTAACAAATAAGCAACATTACTTGTATAGCCACAGGCACAGCTCTAAAAATATATCGAAAATTAATAATAACAATCCTTATGTCCAAAATGTATTCACTTGCTCGTAATGTAAGGTGTTAGACTAGGAGGAGAATGTCCAGCTGCTAACACTCCACGCTGCTACAAAGCTAGTTATAATTAGGTTATTTTTAGGCCTTAGATACGCAAACAATTTACAACACAACCACACAATTCAACAAAGCCATAAGAGGATTAACTTGACTATTCTGGTTGTAGCTGCTATACCTTGATAGCTAAGACTACATACACAACATTGTTCTGCAACATATGAATTGGTTGGCAAGTGATTATAGAACATTAATTGACCTCATTCACTTCCGATTAATTTTAATACATTGATTACTTATGGGAAAAACACAAGAAGTTTATTATGGTACATATGAAATATAGGCTACATTCAGAAAAATGGCCAGAATGAATATCAATATCACATGAGAGAAGACCAATTTATATTGACAACGTATTGCTTATACCTGCAGAAACTACAGGCCAAATGTTGCCAATGAAGTGATCAGGCTCAGATGGTGTTCTAAGTTATATAAATATCAAATTAAGTTATAAAGTTAAGTAATTATATAAAATACCTTTTCTATGGGTTCGGTAACTGCTTCAAACAAATCGTTTTGGATATTTGTAAATAATTAATGAATTGAGATGCTTAGAAACAAGATTTAATGAATTTTACACTGCTTTGTAGCTGAGTAGCTTATTAGATTACTCGATCAATAGTATGCGGTTATCAAGAGAATAATCTGGAATGGACAACAACGTTTTTGTGGCAATAACTGACATGACAGGGCTGGATAAGCTAATGCCAAAGGAGAACCCAAAACCATTCCCATCAATGGCAGGAACCACAAATCACCACTATCGAATCGCGTCCATAACCCGCCGGAAGAAAGACAGGAAACAGCCTCCCCTGGACAGCAACAACAGGGTACCACAGTCGCCCATATCACCACGCCAGGAGTAGCGCGCGGCTTACCCTATGTATAGCATACGCGAGGGAGGACATTCACCAAAGTTTGTTGGTTTGTGCCCCCGGGCGCCAGGTGAACAATGGCCATCCGCACCTGGGCCAGACCTGGACTATACGGAGGACGACTTTATTGTAATTAGACACCAACCTCTTTCATTCCTCTCCAACCACCTTGGCGTTTCAATGCACCACTACCACAGCTAGACGAGGCTGTGTTTGGAATGCCACGGGACAAGAAGATAAGCAGACCATTCCATACACGGCTCTAAATAGAGAGAGGCCTCCAACCATGTAAATTATTTATCCCATGTACAGTTGGCCAACTTAGTCCTGCGAGAAAATTTTGTTGTGTGTGGAGGTGTGTGGCATTGGATCCGTAGTAAACAACGTAGTTTTATGAATGAATCCCTCAATCCCCATGGCGTGTGAAAGACGGGACGTGATTGGGTGAGACGAGAAATATCGGGAAACTCTATTTTCTCCATTATTTGCATTACTGGAGGGTTAGTAGATGTTCCAGAATGATGTTAGATAATAAATGGATATGAAATGAAAAAGCTTACAGTTATTAATAATACATAACCTATCCTTACTCAAATTATTAGGCATGTCAGCAAATATGAGAGTGTTGGTGGCAAGTGGGTTTGGCTTCGTTTCACTTTAATCTAGTTTTCACGGCTGGTATTTATGACTCACAGGTGAATGGTTGTATTTAGGATGCCTGCATATTTATTGTTTGGCATATAACTTTTATGGACAGTAAAATTTACCATTTAGTATAACATGAAGTTTGTAGTGTAAATGTCTGAACTTGCTTTTGTATGAAAATTATACTTTAAGAGTTATGTGGTGACTATTATACTTTAAGAGTTATGTGGTGACTATTATACTTTAAGAGTTATGTGGTGACTATTTATTACTTTATTATTTATTATTTATATTAATTATTACTATTATCCTCCCTTCCTCGAGAGGACAGAGTCCACCTGGCCAGGCTGAGATTTGGACACCATCCAGCTCTCCTGAGCTATCAGAAGAGACTGGATGACTCCGTTGTCGACGCCTGCCCGGGATGTAACACAGCACCCCATACCATTAAACACATCATAGAAGACTGCATTTCACACAACCACTTGCGCCAACAACACAATCTACACTCAATGAGAGCTCTGTGGGAAAGCCCGATCGTGGCCATGGCCTTCCTCAGGGACTCGGGGCTGTTCGGCCAGGCAGCTAAGGGAAAAACAACAACAACAATAACCGAGTTCTCTTGGTAACCAAGACTCAAAAAGTGCCCTGGTAATTGATGGCTTTCTCCTCAGAATGTGAGAGATCCTTCTTAATCTTTTCAAATAGAGTATGTAAATAGTGTTGTATATCCTAGCAATCTTCAGACGATTTTATTCAACCAGTCAATTAAATGAATAACTGAAATTCTAATTAACCCTTTGATCCTTAGAGGTCCTTTCTAATGTCAGCAAGAACATTTAGCAGTAGCATTAATAACAAAACAAAAATGTCGTTGTCTGTATAAAGGGTTAAAGGTGGTCAAAACAAATTGATTGTAACTGGAATTACAAAGTGATCATCGGTTTCAAAAGGGTTGAATTATTGTGTTTAATCTTCTTACTATGCCAGACATTTCCAAATCTGAATAAAGTCGCCTAATGTTTGCCATACTAAAATAGTTATATACAGTGCGTCAATATACTAATAATTAAATAGTTATATACAGTGCGTCAATATACTAATAATTAAATAGTTATATACAGTGCGTCAATATACTAATAATTAAATAGTTATATACAGTGCGTCAATATACTAATAATTAAATAGTTATATACAGTGCGTCAATATACTAATAATTAAATAGTTATATACAGTGCGTCAATATACTAATAATTAAATAGTTATATACAGTGTGTCAATATACTAATAATTAAATAGTTATATACAGTGCGTCAATATACTAATAATTAAATAGTTATATACAGTGCGTCAATATACTAATAATTAAATAGTTATATACAGTGCGTCAATATACTAATAATTAAATAGTTATATACAGTGCGTCAATATACTAATAATTAAAAAGTCATATACAGTGCGTCAATATACTAATAATTAAAATAGTTATATACAGTGCGTCAATATACTAATAATTAAATGCAGATTTTTGTTTTATAATAATGACGGTTAAAAGCCAGAAATATTTGTGTTTTAGTTTATGTGCATTTTGCAGTCTAATATCACCTCTAGTTGCTATTGAAACATGTTTGCATAGTAGTTAAGTGCATACGATGGCGTATAGTAAATATATCATGAGAAAAATATATTTAATTGTCACGCTTCCTAACCCGAGATTCCTTTTATCTTTATTGCTTAAATCACTTCAGATATTTCAGTCTTTTGCAACAGCAAATAAATCGACTTCACCAAGCCAAAAAAGAACTCTGCCCTTCCTTCCACACAGCCATGGTTGTGGTGGTGGTGGAGCTGGTGGTGGTAGTGTGGGGAGGGCAAACGAGAAAATATTCCAGTAAATGGTTGCCACATTTAAATAACTGGAGCCATTTCATTACACAATATGTTTATAGGATTGTGCTAAATAGAATAACAGGGCTTGATTAGCAATAAATGTTGCAGTGCAAACCGGATCACATTTGCTGATAGAGAACAATGAGGCTTCTATCAGTCATATGAACAACAACATTAGTTCGGGCATCGGCGAACATTTATCTGGTAACGTGATGTGCATGGCTTTTGTGGAAAGGATGAGGATAGGATTGTTGTATTATATTGTAGCACAACAACTTCAGATGACGCCCCCCCCCCCCCCCCCCCCCGCCAAAAACCAAACCAAACACAAAAACAAAAAACACACACACACTAGGGAACTTCTATGTCATCACCTTCATTCGAATACTTAGCATACCCTACAGTCACTACATGAATTTGATGTATATTTCCTACAATGCCGCTACTGTACTGGTTTCCCATGGAACCAGTAGAAATTTACGGTTAGTACAGATTTTGAATTAATTATATTGTTAACAGGTACATTTGGAACTTGATTACATACATACATATGCATACATAACATTTTAATCCTTAAAGATCGGGGCCGGACTTAAGTCCGGCTCCAATTTGCAGCAAGTTAGGAGCATTATTAAGGCTTTTAAAGGGTTAAAATCGAGTGCAAATGGCCGGGAGCGCAGCGGGCCAGACAGCCGACTCCCAGGGCTTACCGCCGCCCATTAACTCATGTTCCCTGTGTTCTCGAGAGGCCGGCAGTGTAGCCAGTAGTGAGCATAGCTGGGAAAAATATGCCGCTATACGCTAAACTCCAATGCTACTGGTATCACTGTATGAGAACCACGAGTGCTACGTAGCTCGTTCTGGTCTCATTTTGAAGCTTTTAGCGCCTAGTTTTTTGCTAAATAATATTTTGTTCATGCAGATACTTGATTTATCATTCAGGAGGGCCTGAATATGCCCAAATAAGCCCAAAACCCCCGCTAGACAAGGGTTAAGACTGAGTGTTCCACACATACATGCAGTTTCAGTCTCTTGTCCTAATGGCGGCGTTCCAGGCAACCCTGTTAAGGGCTGCTTCACTTGTCAAGTTCTTGGATTTGAGATCGGCACGTATAGTCCGATCCAAGGTCTTCCTCGGTCCACCCCTTGGTGCAGCTCCCTCCACAATCACAGACCTGCATTTTATCACCCAATTGTGTTCATCCATTCTCTCCACATGTCCATACGATCCCAGTCTACTTGTACGCATCACCTCGCTAATACTCTTTATACCTAAACGTCTCCTCAGCTCAACATTTGTTATTCTATCCTGTAGCCTGGCCCCACACATCCATCTCACCATTCTCATCTCATTACGTTCCATTCTGTCGACATCCTCTACTTTAACGGCCCATGTTTCTGAGGCATACGTCATTGCAGTTCTAACACATGAGGCATACACCTTTCCCTTCAGGGGGAGATGCATTCTTTTCATGGTCAGGATTGGCAGCAGTTCTCTGAACTTCCCCCAGCCACATCTAATTCTAGCAACAGTGGCAGCCTCGGCCTCACCACCGGCAGAGATAGTATCTCCTAGGTAACAAAACTTGCTCACCAGCTCCAATGACTCATTTCCAAAATTCACAGCCACAGAATCATCACTTAACACAAGCTCGCCTTTGCACGCTACGCACTCAAATATTTCTATTTCTCTATTTCTGACTTATCCTTTGGCAGGGGTCCCTTTATTCTACTACAGCGCTTATTCCCATGGTGCACCCAGCGTCGACAGATGCTACATTGAGTCGCGTTAACGCCCACACCCTTTCCACACACTGCACATGGGTATGCACCGCTCTTTTCCACATTGCCTGGTCTCAATCTACAATGCATAACCTTGGTTTTGTTAATATTGACTCTTAAACCCTTGCTCGCCATGCCCTCTCTACATTCTCTGAATTTGGCCTCAGCATCTTGCATACTGTCAGCTATTAGGACTAAATCGTCTGCATAAAAGAGTTCCAACAGGAGTCCGTCTCTAAAAGCTCTGGACAGTGCCTCCAAGACCATAATAAAGAGAAGGGGGCTTAACACTGAACCCTGATGGACTCCAACACGGACTGCGAACTCATCACTCAGTACACCCTTCACCCTCACCGCACTTCGTGAATCCTCATACATATTCATTATCACACGCACCAGCCACTCTTCCACACCAAGTTTCCTCATAGCCCACTGCACAACATCTCTAGGCACCCTATCAAAGGCCTTCTCCAGGTCTACAAACACGAAGTAAAGATCCCTGCCTTTTAGTAAGTATCTTTCCTGTATCTGCCTGACTATGAAGATAGCATCGGTTGTACCCCGTCCTGGCATAAAACCAAACTGCATATCATCAATGGAGATGCTTTGCCTGATCAAACCAAAGACTCTGTCACAGACCTTCATGATTTGGTCAAGCATTTTCAGGCCCCTATAATTTCCTCTATTTAGCGCATACCCTTTTCCTTTGTATATATTTACTATTACACTTTTTCGCCAATCCTCAGGGATTTTCTCATCTTTAATAATGATGTTTATCAACTCAGTGACTAAGTTGACACCAGTCTCCTCTGAGGCTTTTATCATCTCAGCGACAATGTCAGAGCACCCTGGAGCTTTGCCGTCCTTCATGTTATTGATTGCGTCGCTCACTACAGCTGCTGCTATCAAAGGAGGGGGTCCAGATATTGGCTTTTCGATACTAAGCTGTTCCTTATCCCATTCAAACTCTACATTTAGCAATCGTTCATAGTGTGCCGTCCATGCTTCTCTGATTTCATTTTCTGCATACACAATCTTCCCATTATCGTTTCTAACACACTGTTCACCTATAATATCCCTACTGTAATTTTTAACTCGCCTAGCTAGGTTGAAGATCCCATTGGGATTGTCAGTGTTACACACTTGTTCGAGGACCAGGTCCTTAATGCCTTTTTTAGCATTGTAAATAACTCTTTTGGCAGTTCGTTTAGCTGCCTGGTATTCCTCCTTGCTGCCTCTCTTCTTCCATGCTTTGAAGCATCTCCTTTTCTCTTTCACAGCATGTTCTACCTAATCGTTCCACCACCAGGAGGTCTTATTCCTGGTGTTACCCTTTGTTTTCCCACAAACTTTGTCAGTGGCAGCGATAGGGCGATGCTTAAGAAAGTTCCATTGACTATCTACATCGTTAGGCCTAGCTTCCTTATTTATATTAATTTCCTCCAGTTCACTATGAAACCTATCCGTAACTTCCTTGTTCTTCAGCAGCCACACTTTCCTTTTGGGTATGTATACCTTCTTGCGCTTAGGATCTCTGTATAAGCTCATGTCGCACACAAGTAACTTATGCTGGGGGATACATTCTTCGCTGCTCGGGATGACCTTTACATCTCGAACCAGTTTCCAATCTTTCCTGTTAACCAAGAAGTAATCTATCTGGCTACTGGAGACCCCAGAGTTATATGTGATCAGATGGCTCTATCTTTCCTTGAACTTCGTGTTACACACAACCATGTTGAGTGCAACGCAGGGCTCCAGTATATATTCGCCTTCCAGATTCCTCCTTCCGTAACCATTTCCTCCATGTACCCCCTCGTATCCATCTGCAGATGCTCCCTTTATATTCCTTTAATCTCTGAATAATAGACGCCTAAACCGAATGCAGTACTATAGAAGAAACTGAAACTATAAATAAGTGGTAATCATATTGAAGAGGTTTATAGAATTTCTGTTTTATTTATCCTTTTACTAGAGGTGTTTCTGAAACTTAAAGTCATATGTTGGCGGTAACAAAATATATATATATATATATATATATATATATATATATATATATATATATATATATATATATATATATATATATATATATATCCTGTAAGAGAGTAATTAGGTAATATTACATTTTTATTGATTGGCCAAATAAGGAAGTGTGATTTAGTCGAGCGGTTATTCTGTTAAGCTTTTCTTTATATTCCTAAAGGTGATATTGAACATAAGGTAACTTATAATACCGGTACCCACCTGTCTTATGTTTTCCATGTTGCGTCTCTCTCTCTCTCTCTCTCTCTCTCTCTCTCTTTCTCTCTCATATAAATATATATCCACAAAGGAATGTGGAAAACAACAGCAAGGCTGCTAATTTATAAGAAAACAAAGAGCTAGAAGTAACTCAGTTGATATTGCTTCACATATTGAGCAATAGAGCAAAGTTGATTGGGGTATGATAGCGTGAATTTGTCCATCTGAATATTGAAAGATGATACAGTCTCGCAATTAATATTAGGACCAGCCAGCCAGTTATATAGTTAACTAATATTGTTATGAATCTTTTTATTCCTAGAGGTCCTTCGGAAGTCGAGTATGGAAATGTTGTAGTTGCATTAACAAAATATAATAATTGTCGTCTGATTAGCCGTGTAAGGGTTAAACTTTATAAGTTCGATTAAATAAGTTATCCCTTGTACGGATGCAACCGAGACGCCATTTAATATTGAATGTTTATGGTTCATATATTATGTGTAACATACTACAAAACTTGTTTATGGTTCATATATTATGTGTAATGGTTCATATATTATGTGTAACATACTACAACACTTGTTTATGGTTCATATATTATGTGTAACATACTACAACACTTGTTTATGGTTCATATATTATGTGTAACATACTACAACACTTGTTTATGGTTCATATATTATGTGTAACATACTACAACACTTGTTTATGGTTCATATATTATGTGTAACATACTACAACACTTGTTTATGGTTCATATATTATGTGTAACATACTACAACACTTGTTTATGGTTCATATATTATGTGTAACATACTACAACACTTGTTTATGGTTCATATATTATGTGTAACATACTACAACACTTGTTTATGGTTCATATATTATGTGTAACATACTACAAAACTTGTTTATGGTTCATATATTATGTGTAACATACTACAACACTTGTTTATGGTTCATATATTATGTGTAACATACTACAACACTTGTTTATGGTTCATATATTATGTGTAACATACTACAACACTTGTTTATGGTTCATATATTATGTGTAACATACTACAACACTTGTTTATGGTTCATATATTATGTGTAACATACTACAACACTTGTTTATGGTTCATATATTATGTGTAACATACTACAACACTTGTTTATGGTTCATATATTATGTGTAACATACTACAACACTTGTTTATGGTTCATATATTATGTGTAACATACTACAACACTTGTTTATGGTTCATATATTATGTGTAACATACTACAAAACTTGTTTATGGTTCATATATTATGTGTAACATACTACAACACTTGTTTATGGTTCATATATTATGTGTAACATACTACAACACTTGTTTATGGTTCATATATTATGTGTAACATACTACAAAACTTGTTTATGGTTCATATATTATGTGTAACATACTACAACACTTGTTTATGGTTCATATATTATGTGTAACATACTACAACACTTGTTTATGGTTCATATATTATGTGTAACATACTACAACACTTGTTTATGGTTCATATATTATGTGTAACATACTACAACACTTGTTTATGGTTCATATATTATGTGTAACATACTACAACACTTGTTTATGGTTCATATATTATGTGTAACATACTACAACACTTGTTTATGGTTCATATATTATGTGTAACATACTACAACACTTGTTTATGGTTCATATATTATGTGTAACATACTACAACACTTGTTTATGGTTCATATATTATGTGTAACATACTACAACACTTGTTTATGGTTCATATATTATGTGTAACATACTACAACACTTGTTTATGGTTCATATATTATGTGTAACATACTACAACACTTGTTTATGGTTCATATATTATGTGTAACATACTACAACACTTGTTTATGGTTCATATATTATGTGTAACATACTACAACACTTGTTTATGGTTCATATATTATGTGTAACATACTACAACACTTGTTTATGGTTCATATATTATGTGTAACATACTACAACACTTGCATTTAGACTAAAAAGATGTCTTTTTAATGGAAACCTAAATAATACTACCATAAAACACCGACATTATCATCACCATAATAAAACAGCGCTAGTTGCATCCCTACACTGGATGGTGTTTAGCAGGATATGTTTTCCCCTTCCATTCTCTGGAATCTTGGGGGTGTAAAGTTGGAGCAGGGATGAGCTAGGGTTGGAAGAAGGTATTCTATATTTGTCGAACACCATTGTATGTTTTGGGTGCTAGTATTGTTAATAATTATGAAGAGGTATTGTGAATGATATAAGCATGCACATTGAATATTTGCTACCCATTTTACCAAAGGGTATCTTATTGAATAATATTACATGCTGCTATGGTTTAAAAACGGTAATGTAGCAGGTAGAGGTAATGATATACAGAACTTAATACGGTGATCTAAGTCATGTTAGTGGTTGGAGTGACGCTGACTGTTGATATTAGTCTGTTGAGCGCCCTACCATCAGCGACAAGGAGTTTTCCATACCATTCGAGAGAGAGAGAGAGAGAGAGAGAGAGAGAGAGAGAGAGAGAGAGAGAGAGAGAGAGAGAATTAACACGGGGAATCTTAAAACGTGTACCGATATAATCACTTGATAGGTGTGCACAAAGATACGTAATGCATAATATGATAACCCCTCCAGTAGTACCAGTAGTACCGGTACGCATTTCCTAATTACCGGTCACTGTTTATTAAGATCTTAAGCTCTTGCAAACTATATCTACATTTATGTGTTCCCAGTTATCGCCAGCATATTACATGTAGTTTCAAAAGGATCTCTCTTAACAAGAGTATTATGATACTCAATAACCCTCTTCAAGACGATAATCACTTATGTATTGTTCCAGTTGCTTTATTGTATTGTATTAAGCTTAGGAAGAGCCTCTAATAGTCAGAAGTTAACGGAAAATGTTAAGGATTCGTATTTATCTATTAACAATATACAAATAAACAAAGTATGAATCCAATGTCTACTTTTACCGTGTTAGGAATTTATATGTAGTAAAAGTATTCTATTGACCTCGAAGTGGCATAGTATATTTTGTTCCTTCTTATCTTTTTCTTTTTCTTTTTTGTTCTATGTGAATGAGGGACACAAAAGGCATAACTGCCTGCAACGAGTGCCTCCCCCAGATTTCAAAGAGTGACAGGGCCGAAATCAAGGGACGTTCGAGCTAAAATGCCTGGACACACGGAGTTTGAAGCAATTTAAGTCATAGGAAGAGGGAAAGACTGATTCTGGGAGAGAGTTCCAGAGCTCAGCAGTTGAAGAGAAGAAAGTCTGCAAATAGTGTTTCACTCTAGGGTTGGAGAGTTGCACAGAGTAGGGGTGGGATGGTGTTGCAAGGCGGGTACTACGTACCCTACGTAGAGGAGGTGGTATACACTGGGAAAGCTCCGAGGAACACTGATTATTGTAGTAGCGATAGAATAGTGAGAGAGATGCAACATTGCGGCGCAGAGAGAGAGATTGCAGAGAATTGGTGAGTGGACGGGAGTTAATGATACGAAAAGCTTTCCTTTCTACTTTATCTAGGAGTGCGGTGTGAGAGGATCCTCCTTACACATGAGAACAATACTCCATACAAGGACGCACTGTGCCCCTGTACAGAGCAAGTAGCTGTGCAGGGGTAAAGAACCCCTTGAGGCGGTTGAGCACATCCAGCTTCTGGGAGGCTGCCTTAGCGAGACTGGTAATATGGTCTTTCCAAGTGAGAGCAGAAGAAAAAGAGACACCGAGAACATTGAGGGAAGATGAAGGGTTGATTTTTGTATTGTTGAAGAATAAGGGATAGTCCTCAGGAGGTTCCTGACGGGTAGTAAGATGGATACATTGAGTTTTGGAAGCATTACATGTAACAAGGTTTTCTCTACCCCAATTGGAAATAGAAGATAGATCAGAAGATAAGCATTTTATGGCTTCATTACGTTTACTTTTGAGGGACTGCTGGCTGGGGCGTTCTGGAAAACTAATTGAGTGGTGTAAAGTAGAGTCGTCTGCATATGAATGGATGGGACTAGATGTACAGTTGAGAAGATCATTTATGAAAATTAGAAAGAGAATAGGAGATAGGACAGAACCCTGAGGAACACCGGAGTTGATTGGATGAGGAATTTAGAGATGGCCGTCCACAACCGCAGCTATGGAACAGCCGGAAAGGAAATTAGAGACAAAGGCACAGATGGAGGGACAGAAACCGAAGGAGGGCAGATTGAAAATTAAAGATTTGTGCCAGACTCTATCGAAGGCCTTCAATATGTCTAGTGCAACAGAAAAAGTCTCACCGAAGTCCCGAAAGTTGGATGACCAAGAGTTAGTAAGATATGAAAGAAGATCACCAGTAGGGCGACCCTTAAGGAAGCCATACTGGCGACCTGAGAGCAGATTATGAGAAGAGAAATGCTTAAGAAATTTGGAAGCAAGAATAGTTTAAAAAACTTTAGAGATACAAGAGATGAAAGCAATTGGACGATCGTTGGAGGGTTGAGAGCAGTCACCCTTCTTTGGGACAGGTTGAATAAGAGCAAACTTCCAGCAAGAAGGAAAGACGTTAGAGGAGAGACAGAGACGAAAGAGTTTGGCTAGGCAGGGTTCTGCTGCTCCATACTATGTTATGATCCTATCCTTATTTCTTCACTATAAGCCGATCACATTGTTGTCTGGTAGTCCGATTCAATGAATAC
This sequence comes from Paralithodes platypus, assembly GCA_032716605.1. Classification (NCBI taxonomy): domain Eukaryota; kingdom Metazoa; phylum Arthropoda; class Malacostraca; order Decapoda; family Lithodidae; genus Paralithodes; species Paralithodes platypus. Next base: position 22,684,263 of record CM064508.1, on the reverse strand, counting down.
TGATATTTATGGGTTTGATTGAAACCTGTCTTTTTATCGCCAAATGAGTACCGGAGTGCAATAAACTCCCAGGTTGGTAAGAATAATATATAATCTGTAAATCCCTGCAATTCTATATAGCATATTAATGTTATCATATTATGTAATGCAATGGTGCCAATTACATTAAAGTAGCAAGCAGTCACTCAACAATTAATGTGCTAGTTTACCCCCTGCACTCGTCCGGAACACCACCACTACCACCACCTCCACAACCATGGTTGTGTGGAAGGACGAGAGGATCTCATTTTGGGTTTGGTAAAGATATTGCAATTTATGGGCCTTTACAAAAGACTGTAACAAGTACGGTATATCGAATTAGTTAACGTGACAATCTATTGTATATTTTGTACAATCTTCTAGTAATTGTTAGGATTGCTCAATTGCTATTGGCGTCATCCTATTGCATAGGTTAAGAGAGACCTCTCATACATGTAGGCAAAATCCATACTTTACCAGGGAGCTTTTGTTATAGGTTATTTGCAATCTTTATAAAAGTAAAGCTTAAGACGTTAATTAAGGTATTTCAGAAATTATAAATTCATAATAGACTAGCATACAGGCATAAGTTCAGATTTCAATACTATTGGTAATAAGTCTGTACAATAAAATATTACTAAACATTTTACTTTCTACAGACGTTTTAAGTTAAATTATTGTTATCAGTATACAGGCTTCTTGAAAACAACCATTCACTTGTTAGTTATGTATTCCCGCTGCACCGTCTCCATTGAACTGATTCGAATTCCCAACCCACCTGACACCACCACACTCACATTCCTGTGACGTATATTTATATATTTATGTATAATTATGTAGTGATGTTAATTAGAAACATCTGTATTTAATGGTCCTTAATACTCAACGTCTTTCTGGAAATTATACTAAACTTGCAATAATGCAAATATGACAGAAAATTGAATTTCATGATATTCCTCACCTCGACCAATCATGTCCCTCCTTTCATACGACTTTCGGTTTGAGGGATTCATTCATAAAACTATGTTGTTTACTACGGATGAAATGCCACACACCTCCACACAACACATTTTTTGTTTCTCGCAGGACTAAGTTGGCCAACTGTACATTTAGACATTAAGCTACTACCTTTTACTACTAATAAATAAAGCACACTAGTCCCCACCTATTCATGTATGCATTATATTTGTAAGGCTTTAGACAACCACGCAATAAATAAAAAACTATATTTTCCATGCTTTTTATGTTCCGGAAACCGCCGACTTGTCACTCTCCGTATAATCAAATACTACCTGGCCGAAATCAGGGTTGAGTTAGGCAAGTCGAGGCACTATGTCCCATGGAGTTTCTGTGGGAGAGTATACGTGATTAACTCGACCGGATAGCACCATCCGAATGAGGCTAGCCAAAATCCTCTAAATTGTGCCCTGCAAGCAGAGACTGTGACCAGACGAGAGTGTGTGTGTGGAGGCCGTCCCGGAAGTGACCCGCGTTAGTGCTACCCATGTGAAGGTACCCCTGGACCTCCCCCCTTGGTAACCAGGCCAAGACGGACCCCGCACATGGTCACCCCACGTCTGTCAGATCTCTACAAGGCTAACCTCTGCTATACTCCTACCCGAAATTAAGTGCTTTCTGTTTTACTTATTGTGTTTCGTGATTATTGCAAGGTTGTGTATGATATGTTATGTGTTCCATTAATGTAAACACCAGAGATCTTTTATTCTCTCCTTAATCCCTTTTATTACTCGTGTCGTGAGTACAGTACAAACGCTATCCTGGGATTGATCTATATATACAAAGTATATATTATATACTTCGTAATATTCATGTATTACCATTAAGTTTATATAAATATCCGTTCAGCCCGAATACCCGCACACTACAAGTAAATACTGTGAACACCCCTGACAGATCTGACTTTAGGTTATTTAGGATCATCAGGGTACGTGTATCAGTTATAAATGTTCACAGAGAGTGTTAACTACCGTGTCTCTAAGTTTAACCTCCTATTATCTATGTTTCCTGGCTTCACACCCAGTTTAAAAATTTAACTTGCATTCATAGTAATTCCATTTTGCCCATATCGCGTTAATATTTCTTCGTCGAGGGTTTTGATCTTTTCTATAAGACGAATCTTAGTTTGCTCAGTTCCCTGAACTGCGATTATTAAATCTAACTGTATACGTTAGTAGATAATTAACGCTCAAAGAGCGGGTGGTGGAGTATATTTCACTGTGCCGCTCAGCGGGTTTTATTTGACCATAAATGGGGTTGTTTCCGTGCTCTTTTTCATGAATAAACAAGACCCAGAACGTAATACAAGTATGTATCCCTGAAAGGGCGTAAATTGAGCTTTCCAATGACACCCGATCCATCCTTCTATGATCACTGGTTGTCTTGCAACGATCGTGCAACCGAAGGGCAAAATCGCTAAAATACGGTAATTTCTTTATATAATTACGTATGTAGCGAGGGAGTGAGGGTGGATGTAAGTGGAGTACATCTCAGTTGGTCCACGGCGGCCGTGGCGAGCGGTCATGAGGTAACCCATGCTCCTCCCATCACTCGTCTCTCTCTCAGAGCCAATATTGTGCCAAAATTGCACTCGGACTTAAGTCGGGCCCCGCCACATAGTCCAAATTTGTTGATACGGACTTAAGTCGGACCCCGATAGACAAGGGTTAAAACCTCTCTCTTTATTTATAACTCATTAGTTATTTGTCTTTCAACTGATATTTCTATTTTATATATTCGGTCTATTTAACCCTTTGGCTGCAGCTATGTTTGGGCTATTTAGGGCATTTTCAGGCACTCCTGAATGATAAATCAAGCATCTGCATTAAATGAAGTGTATTCTGCCGAAAACTAGGCGAAAATAGCTTCAAAATGACACCAGAACGGACCCTGTACGTGGTCTGGTTCACCCGCAGTGGTCCCAGTGAAACGCGGGAACCCCGCTATTATGTAATAATCGCTCGCTTGGCTACACTGGTGAGAGAGACAGAGAGAGACCCGCGCGAGACACAGTCAAGCTCAGTGAGCCGCTCGGTGCTCTGAGGGTCGGAGGTGGGCCCCTCACGCTCCCGCCCAGTGACACTCGATTTTTACGTTTTTTACAGGCTTTTAAAGCCTGGAAATTGCTGTAACTTGCCAAAACATTCCAGAACGTCACCCGCAGCGAAAGGGTTAAGACGTTGTGACCTCAGTATTTTGACCCTACACCACATCACATTTTACCACGCGGTAACTTTGACCTTTAGGACATCAGTTGTCCTTTTAAGACTAACCGCTCTGTTAGCATTTATGCGATATTTATATATTCATCACCTGTTACTCAATTGTGATTCATCTATTAATTATCAGTGTTAATTGATTATGCATCATCTATGCTTCAAGAATATTATTATTCCTTCTTGAAGCAGGTCATAGAGTATTTTCCCAATAAAGACCACTCAACCCAGTACCCATTCATGTTCTATGCCAGTGCCCTCATCCAAAGTAAAATACAAACTTGTGAAACCCAACCGTGTATTCTGTATCATTGGTAGAGATTGAAGAGATTTATAATTGTATATCTGGAGTTAGCTGTGTTCCTGCTGAGTGTTATAGTTCGAAAAAGCTTTCCTACGGTGGAAAGAGAGAACTGAAGTACACAGGTAAATAATATTGCCCGGCATAACAATAACTATTCATGGAATTTGCCCTCACTCTCTTTATCATTATTGTTTAGCCAATACAATACTCCTGAAGCTATTCAGAGTGAACAAAATATCCATTATAGTAGGGTCATTTGCTTGGAATCCGTGACCATTTTGTTCCTACCTTTTTCTCTCGATGGATTTGACAACCTGAACCATTTTAAAGGAAAATTAGCTCCTATGCCCCTCTGAAAAATTACGGCTAACTCTGCTAGAGCCCAATATTCAAAATGGCCGCCAATGCCATCTTGAAAAACATGAAATGTAATATCGAATGAGGTGTCCTTTTTCACTAATTCTGGCATTACAAATCTACTGGAATGGTTATTGTATTGTATTGTATTGTATATTGTATTGTATTATACTAATTGTACATACTAATCTGCCACTTCACTGTCACTACATGATTCACTGTATGAGCCACTATCAGAATCACTGTCCTCACTTTCGCTGCTATCATCACTGTTGTTCTCTGCCTGCGGTGTATATCTAATATTGCTTTTTTACTGTTTCAGATGGATCGCATGCCCATCTGATGAAAATCGCCGACTTGTGAAGTGACCGAAATAATGGATAATAGAAGAGAGAGTGAAGAGTTACCAGACAAGACATTAAATGAATACGAGTGCATTTTACTCTGTGGTAAGCAATGTACCGCACATGATCGTTTGGAAAACATTACACCTGAGAAGTGGGAATCCATCCGGAAAAAGTCTTTACAATGGAAAGAACTTGATAAGTTTCAACATATACATGAAAATGTGGATTGGGAGAAGGGACCAAAGGGTCACCACATGCATAGCACTTGTTACGTATCATTTTCCAGCAAGCGCAAGCTCTCTCAAGCCGAAAAACGCAAACACAAATCCGAGGAACGTCTTGAAAGAGATGAAGCATCAGATCAACAAGACCCTTCCCCAGAGGCCAGTACACCTAAAAAGCTCCGCTCCAGTATGGGTGTCCTTCACGATAAGACTCTATGTGTGTGGTGCATGAATGGGGCATACAAGAGTAGTGATCGTGACAAGCAGGTTTTACTACTGATGCCTGGACTAAATTCAAGTTACATACTGTCCGTCTGGAAGATGAGGTCATGAGATTGAGACTTGACACTCTGATTGCATCCATCCCAGATAGTCAAACAGCATTTGGGTTGGAAATCCGCTACCATCGTGCGTGCTGGCGCAAATTTGTAAGCGACCACAAGCCCCTTTCAGATGAAAGCACTCAACATCTGCAGCGTGTAAACCTCCGAGAGGCCCAAGCTCTCTTCTTTCATCATATTCGTCAAGTCATCTTCAAAGACCATGAAATTCGCACACTGCAAGGCCTGCTGCAGGACTATAAGCGCATTATCTCAAATCACGGACATAACTCAGTAGTAAAATCCAGCTACTTAAAGGAAATTCTCGTCAATGAATTTGGGGAAGACATCGGATTTCATGAACGCATTCAAAATAATATGAGTGAACTGGTATATAATACAACAGCAACAGGTACATACATCGAGGCGGCAATATCTTCATTGGGTGTCAGCAATGATCAGTTGGTGATGAATGTTGCGGCACGACTCAAAGAGCAAGTCATCAGGACAAATACTATTCCCTGGCTCCCATATATACACGAGTTGGAGAGAGAAGAAGACCTCAGTGAGCTCCTGCTGAAGCTGCTCACATGGCTGAAACACCCAAATAAGTCTGCAATTGATGACAGTCCATCCGTCCGATCGATTGCATCTATCCTCACAAGCTACATCACTGGAAAATGCACTGCATTTGAGATAAATCTCTCTGTCTTGCTACATGGACTGACCAAGAGTAGGGAGATAGTCGACATAATGCACAAAGATGGACTGGGCATCAGTTACAATGACGTACTTATGCTGCGAGATTTTTGGGTGGTCAATGACCTCAAGTACTCATCTGATTGCCCCTTCGAACTAGCTGAGGGTAAACCTGCTATTGCTATAGTCGACAACGATGACTTCAAGAGCGACACACTGACCGGTGCTGGCCAGTCACACCGCACTAATGTCATGTTTGTGCAGCCAGAATCATTTGATACAGAACTTCCTTCCGAGAATCACGAGGATAGACCAGTTCCCGGTGCCAACTTTGCATCAAACCTCTCGACAACTCTCAAAGAGCTCGGAAGTGAAATGCAAAAAGTCAACCCATACAAGACAGCGAAGCGTGGGGAACCACCTCTCAGGAAGCCACCAGCTGATCAAAGTACTCCTCCTCCTGACACATCGGTGCAAAGAATTCGTGGTGTGATCCATGCATTGGCCAGGGCGCAAGATGACCGAACGAGACCTAAGCCAGAAGAACAGACTGTGCCTGGGTTTTCAGGGTTTCACGCCAGCATGTCAAAATGCAGATGAGAAGAGTCGAGCAATATACCACATGACCTATTCCAACCCACCCAGTAAGACAATTCTCAATGATGTGATGTGTAAGCTTGCAAAATCAATCGAAGAAAAAAAAGACGCCTTTTGCAATAATTGTTGGTGATCATCCTGTCTACGTGCTCATGCTAGAGTTGAAAAGTGAGAATGCTGAGCTGTTCAGCAAAATCTTACCATTCATGGCACCCTTCCACATCCAAATGTCGTTCATCTACACTATATACAAGAAGTTTAAGGGATCTGGCATCTCAGATGTGTTGGTGGCAGCTGGTGTTATAGCAGACGGGTCTGTTGATCAGGCCCTTCGTGGAAAACATGTTAAGCGTGGGGTTCGCTGCTTGCGACTATTCTACGAGACTCTGGTCGACCATGTCATAGAGAAACGTTTGGAAGATTCCCCTCTATCTGAAGAAGTAAAGGCATCCCTTGCCAAGCTTCGACATCCGATTGATGCACAGGAACTTGCAGATGAACATGCAGAGCTAGAGAGAAATGCTGAGCTGAAGGACCTCGTTGATGCTCTCTTCAAGGACTTTGAGGGTGCCCCACAAGCAGAATACTGGATGTCATTCATGGAAATGGTTGAGGTTCTAACTCAAAATATCCATGCAATCAGAACAAGCAACTGGACTGAGTTCAAGTCCTCACTCAAGCTCATGCTTCCTTTGTTGCAAATCTATGATAATGACAAGATTTTTTTTTTTTTTTTTTTTTTTTTTTTTTAAGAGACAATGAACGGAGGAAGGAGAAACACAGATAAAAAAAAAGGTCCATGTGCCTAAAGGCATCCTCCATTCATAAAATGTTTGTAACAACTGGATTTAAACATTTGTAGATTGTAAGTTTGTGGAAAGCAATTCGAGGGAAGTGAATTCCAAAGAGTAGTAGCTCTGGGGATAAATTAATTCTGATATGCAGAAGTTCTGCATTGTGGAGGAGAAAGTGTAAATTCAAGGGCGCTCTCAGCTGCCCTAGTTCTACGGGGAAAGATGTGGAGAGGCGGCACAATTGAAGCAAGTTCCTCGGAACAATTGCTGTGAAAATATCTGTATAATAATGCAAGGGATGCAACGTTTCTTCTTATGGATAATGTAGGAAGGTCCTGTGTGATTGCAGGGTTATTGATTAATCTAATAGCTTTATTTTGAATTTTGTCCAACTGCCTCAATGCAACCACTCCACTTCCACCCCACAGAGGTGAACAGTAATCCATCTGAGAACGCACATGACTTTTATATATTACGGCCAACTGCTCGTCAGTGAAGAATTCTCGAACTCTGTACAGGAGTCCCAGTTTTTTAGAGGCATTCTTAGCAATACTTCTAACATAATGTGTCCAGCTCAAGTTAGTAGTTAATGTTACACCGAGAATGTCAATACTAGGGGAAGTGGGAATATTTACATCATTAAAAAATATATGGGAGTCAGTGAGATTCTGTCGGTTAGAAAATTGAATGTACTTGGTTTTCTGTGCATTAAAGGAAACTAGATTCTTTTGACCCCATCCATTAATTCTAGAAAGGTCCTGGTTCAGAGAAATTGCAGTGTTTATTTTTGAATTTATAAGATTGGGTTGGGTGAAAGAATTGGTAAATGTGAAGGAACTGTGGAGTGTTAAGTCATCTGCGTAGGAATGTATTGGATTATGAGTGGTAGATATGAGATCATTGATATGAATGAGGAACAGAATTGGGGCCAAAACTGATCCCTGGGGAACACCAGCATTTATTGAGTGAAATTGAGAATAAAGGCCATCTACCATTACACATATTTTTCTGTTATGAAGATAAGAAGAAATTAGTGGAACTAATGATGCAAGGCCGTAGTGTGACATCTTCGACAATAAGGATTGATGCCAGACTCTATCAAATGCCTTTGATATATCCAGTGCTATTGTATGTGTTTCACCATGTTGGTCTGTACCTTGGTTGATTTGATGCGTAAGAAGGCAAAGAATGTCTACAGTTGATCGACATCGTCTAAAACCATATTGCCTATCACTGATTAATTTATTATTCTCAAGATGCTTAATTATGTGATTATTTAATATAATTTCAAAGACTTTACCAAGAGTGGAAGTTATAGCTATTGGTCTGTAGTTTGATGGATCTGAAGAGGCACCTTTTTTAGGAACTGGATGAATGTTTGCTTCTTTCCAGGGTACTGGGAAGCATGAGGTATGAGTACACAGACGGAAATATTTTGCCAATACAGGAGCGAGCACCAAGGAGCAATTCTTAAGTACTATTGGAGTAATTTCATGTGGACCAGGAGCCTTATCTACTGAGAGATTCTGCAAAATAGTTTTGACATGTCTGGTGTGGATCTTAAGTGAGGGAATTTCAGGCGAATTAAAATTAAGTACAGGGACATCTTGATTTATTTCATCTAAGGTTGAGTTGGTGGAGAAAATATCCGCAAGAAGATTAGCTTTACCTCTTGGGTCACTTACAAGATTGCCAGTCGGAGATTTTAATGGTGGAATGGATGAAGCAGTAGTGAAGTTGGATTTGAATGAGTTAAGAGTAGACCAAAATATTTTGTTATCATTTGGATTATTTAGAAGTTTATTTGCCTGCTTGTGGAGAAAGTTTGATTTAGTTAGGGTTAATACAGTTTTGGCATGATTTCTGATGTTTCTAAAGTAATTAAAGGCTTCATGTGTTTTTGATCTTGTGTATGCATTGTAGGCTATTGCTTTTTGTTCAGTTACTCTTGCACAATTATGGTCAAACCATTTAGGTGAATTAGATCTTTTACTGTACTTTTGATGAGGAACAAAAGTTTCCATTCCAATTTTTACAAAATCTTGTATGTGGCTCAAGGTGGAGTGTGCATCATTAGAAAAGAAAGAGGTCCAGGGAATATCAATAAAGAAACCTTGAAGACCCTCCCAGTCTGCCCTATCGTAATGCCATTTAGTCACCAAAACAGGTTCAGAGTGGGAAGGTGTGGTAGGTGATAGACAGGTGGCCTGTATCAGACAGTGATCAGAAGATCCAAGCGGGGACCTCACTGTAACATCATAATTTTCTGAATTGGTTGTTAAAAATAAGTCCAGTAGGTGGGAATTATGATTAGGATTATCTGGTACACGGGTGGGTTGGTTGACTAGTTGAGTGAGATTAAATGAGTCTGCAAATAGCTCACATTCAAGACCAGCATCATCAGTCCTGGCTGAATGAGTGAGCCATTCAACATTATGGACATTAAAATCACCCAACACAGTGATTTCAGAAGAAGCATTTAAGTTGAGGACACTGAGTTGTGAGGACAGAGAATCAAAAAGACTTTGCTCTGGAGGAGTATTTGGGGAACGGTAGATGCAACATATGTATTTAAATTTACCAGCAGAAATTAATTTGTATATAGAATAATCAAAATAGGGACAATTGAAACTAGTAACCTCCTCCAGGGCAATTTCAGATTTTGCGAAGCAACATACACCTCCTTTAGGTCTGAAATTTTGGAGCAGTTGATAACCTGGAAAATTAAATCTAGACGTGTCAGATGTGGATGTTACTTGAGTCTCTGTCAAAAAAAGGAGAGTAGGGGATTCTGCTTGGAGAAATTGGTGTACAGAATTGATGTTAGAGTGAAGTCCCCTTATATTACTAAAGAAAAAGCTGCACCGACGAGCAGCTTTGGGACGTTGCAATGCTCTTGACACAGTCGCATGATGACGACCGGGAGGGCCCTGTGTCAATGACCCAACCCTGCCGGGGGTGGATATCCGAGGGACCACCAGGTTTGCTCTTAACAATTGTACTGCCATATTTATTAGGTAAGTGTATGGTGTTGCATGTATGATATGTAGTGGGAAGAGTAGTGTTTTATGGATAGAGGATAGCGATGTAGGGCAATGTCGTGAAGTTGGATGTGTATGTTATATAAAGAGGGTTTTCCTGATACCCCTGATGTGTGAGGCAGAAAGATATGTATCCAGCTACCAAGGCCTGGGAGAGAAAATGGAATTCAGGCTATTCCCCGAGTCTCCCGAAACCTTGGCGGTAGTACTTCTTTGGGCGGGGCTGCCTACCCCTACTGGTCGGCATCTCCCCGATTTCACCGCAGTGCTTAATACCCTTCCTGTCGATCAGGCTCCATTCATGGAGAGTGGTATGTTTTTTTGTTTGTTTTTTGTTTTTCTATATTCCAACTTACTTCCTCTCGGGCATAGGCTGAGAGCCTTAACATTCACCGCTTTACAATGAACAGTGAAGCCCGTGAGGTCTTGTTCAAGTATAGAGAGTGAGACATGTGAAGCACGTAGAGTACAACGAGCACCTGCCATCTTGCCTTCACATGAGGCACGGTGCTCACTCATGGTCCGAAACGACCCCATCTCTGAAGCCACCTCGTTCCCGTGCTTCACTGTCTCACCCCCTACACTCGGACTCTCACACTTAAACACACACAACGCCACCTGTTGAGAAGATAACTCACCAGGCATTGCACCCCTATAGCATATTTTGAATATGGGAATATTCATACAGTGCTATTTAATCAGGGAACAATGAGGGTATTTTATTGACGTTTCGGTGGGCTTGTGGTAATGCACTGATACCAGGTACAGCACAAATTCCATCCCAATAATATCTTCCCATTGATACATCGGTTTTGAACCCGGGACCTTTGGATTACCAGGCCAGTGGCAAGACCACTCCACCACACCTCCCCAATTGCACAGTCAATGACAGGAAAACCATATTCGTGTGTCGCCCTCGACATATGGATAGAGTCAACAATGAATAAGGGCTCTAAGCTGATGTCTGGTTGGTTGGCCATTCTGAACAATGAAAAGCAGCTCCTTTCAAACACTCGGAATGTGAATAACATCAATCGGGTGAGAACAAAGGTCCATCGCCATGCTAATCGCAAGAAACAAGGAAAAGGGAAGCATGCTGATTGCTCGTCGAGTAAAATGAAGAAGGATGAACAAGCTGTACAGGATATAAGCGCATGTCTCACTGAACTCAAGTGTGATCCATTTGACCTTACAAACAGTCAGGAATCCCAGCCTCAGACGCTCTCGCTGCTGACTTGAAATCGGCAAAGGAGGATGGCACAAGCAAACTGAAGCAGTTCTTGAATGAGAGAGTGTATTCCAAGACCAAGTCTCTCAACGACAGAGTTCCCTGTAGCAAGCGTTTGAACTTTTCAACTCAGGAATTGAAGAAAGCAGATGGTGAGAACCTGAAGGGAAAGACTGAGGAAATGGAGCGTAATGCCTTGGCCTCTGTTCTCGGACTGGTTGAAACGAGTGGTGCCCTCAAACTTCAAGAAGTCCTGCAGCATCATGTTACAGCCGAGTGCCTTTCCATCTTCAACGTCAAAGGAACCATCCGTAAGGCACAGAAAAGCAAGCTTCAACAAAAACTAACTATGACTGTCATTCCAGAGCCTAATGTATACACGTCTATTATTGATATGGGCCGCATCTGGCGCCTAACAACTCCTACCATTGAAGACAGAGAGAAGGGAGACGGTACTAAGTATACCTGGGGAGATTATGCAGAGAAGTTGGTGCACTTCGTTCTAACGAGACACAAGCATGCTGAGCGCATCATTTGCGTCAATGATTCATATGATCAGAATTACACGATCAAGGACAGTGAGAGAATACTGCGCCAAAAAAAACTGCCAATCAGCAATGTCTTCATGAAGACAGAAGATAAATTTCCTTCTAGTAAAGTTTTCCATGCTCTCCTGGGTAAACCTGAGAACAAAATCCACCTTCAGGCATTTCTTCAAACGGAATTCCAGAGAACAGCAGCAACTAGCACCGAGATCATCTACTGTGTAGTTGGCAGCACTGCAAAGAATCTCACCACAGGCAAGCTTGTGCCAGAGCTCACATGCTCCCATGCAGAGGCAGATACGGCAATGCTCACCATAAATTATATAGTGTGTTCCGGTCAGACAGCTACACAGCAGCTGTCGTTCTTGACACAGAGGACACAGACAACTACGTGCAAGCGGCATATGTTGCTCAGAAGACAACAGGAATACTGTGTGTGAAACGCAAACGTCAGCTTATCGATGCCCGATGTTTGTGCAGTGAGGCAATGGCTACATCCATCATACCACTTCATGTCCTGACTGGGTGTGACCACAACTCTGGCTTCTATGGAGCAAGCAAGAAGCTCATCGCAGATCGTCTGGAGAAGTCTAAAGAGGCACACGACCTGCTAGCAGCATGTGGTACACAGCTCCTAGTCACAGCACATGTCATCAGTGATTTGGAGCGGTTTGTCATTCGATATGTCTATGGTGATACCAAATGCAAGACCCTGGGAGATGCGAGGGCAGCGAAATGGAGAGCTCAGAAGAAAAAAAGAACTATCCGACTTGTGCCTGACTTAGACAGTCCCCGTTGTTACGACCTGGCACTCGGGTACACAAGGGCTCTCAATCAGGACTCGAATACGGCTCGCTGCCACAACGGAAACACACGATCCCAACCCCTGAGTACTGCCAGCCGAACAAAAAACACCAATACCCTCCAGAGTTCAATCTGCTATAACGGGGTATACAAGAACTCGGTACTAGTGTTCAACAACAGACTAATAAAGAGACAGGAATTCTCTAGTCTGGTCAACAATCAAACAAAGAAGTAAGAAACAACAACACCAAAGAATAGTGTTGGCCGAAGCCGAAGTAATCCACCCTTGACTAAGAACTTAAGAAGTCCTCCACCCTCTACTTCGGATCGGCACTATTACGTTACGTTAATTAATAGTCCTTAAGCATCGAGCAAGGAATCTTCTGAAAAAAGTTAGATGCTTCTCGGATGCTCGTAAGAAGTACGTATCGGATTTTGAACAGTAATTCAATAAGCAAAACACTGGCAATTAAATACTATTAAAGGTTTAAATTGGCATAAGAATAATTAAAAGAATATGCAATAGTAAATGGCAAACATTAAAAAGAAGTACTCCGCAAATGCAACGGCAATAGCCTAATCGGATTGTGCTCGTGGGCCACTAATCACTAAAGTAGCCAAGCGTGCAACACATGAAATCAATAGTGCATAAACAATATCATACATAAGGAAAGCTTCAATACTATTCTGTATCTACTAATCGAGTAAAGTCTAGCTGGGGTACTGTGGGCAAGAGGTAGCAGTGACTGAGCAAAAACGGCTCGTAGCCTAGCGAAGTCCTCACAACTGTTTAAAGTATTACGTTAAAACTAACAAGTGCACTTTGAGAAATCAAGATCCCTTGTATCTGGTTTTCTCCCGGCTCCTTGACAAAGTAAAAACAAACTGTTAATACAATACAGGGTGGTTAGGCTCTTGCCCTCACGCACTGTAAATTATTAACTCAACACAGTCAGCCGCGAAGACAACCTAGGCTTCACTGAACCCAAACGAGTATGCAGGTTTATCGCTTAACCACTGCATCAAACAACAACTCGTAACACAGAAAAGCCTTACCCCAGTCTAGCATTACCTAGACTAGCAGAAAACAGGAATAATAATAATAACACACAGGGAAATGCATATACAAGTGCAACAAACATAAATCAATCCTATTCTAAGTTAACCCTTCCAAAATAGGCTATCTAATAGGCAAGTATCTAGTGAGAACTCAAGCGATAATACGTTGGCTGACTAGCTCTGCACCAACGGGACCATGGAAGTTAAACAGGCAGGGAAAAGAGGAGATAAGAATGTAAGGTAGTAGAGAAAGTTCACATCAGTCAGAAGAATATATATAGTTAGCAAGGGAAATGAGAAGTCGCTCTGCCTAATGAGTTCTGATGAAAAAATGGCTAGACTTCCCTTTTTATACCCGGCCCTCTAGTGAGCCCAACGTGAACTACTAAGGACCACCCACTGACAACCATTACGTAATTTCTCTCTCTCCTCTGGGATAGACAAAGGCTCCCCTAGCACTGAGGGGAGGGGGGAGGGGGGAGTGCTAGTGAGTTAGGCCCACCTCCCGCCTTGCGCACCCACTGACCCCCAACTGTGGCTGCCTCTCCTCCCATCATTACAAATAAGTTTTACACACAATACTTATAACTAATGATATAAAATAGAACTCGTTGACTCAGATGAAAACAAAATACATATTCATAATACTTATAGTACAATGGCTCACATGAACTAAGTTAGGAAACTCTACATAGACTACAGCCAAAGTTCCTGCCCTGACGATCCTAGCGAGAGTGGGGCATGCCTAGGCGTTCTGTACAGCATGCTCACACTGGACATGCGTCACACCTCCCCCAAGATTTTACTTGCTCAACCCTGAGCTAAACTCTGACAAACACAGAACCCCATCAAGCCCCTCACACCCAGCGACCGCATGGCACTAAAACAAAGCTGAGTTTATCACCAAAACACATCTTACTATTAAAACAAAAATTCACATTTTATAACTCCTCCCAACAATAGCAAAAAGACACAATATCATGCTCCCAGAGCGAGCTTACAGCAGCTCAGCCGTTTGATAGTTCGTGGACTACTCAAACTCTATAGGCTATGACAAACTTATACGATTACCTATATCAAAAGATAGAGTTTTTTATATGATTTTTATATTTTAATATGTTTTTCCCGGCTGCACTATAAGGGCAGCCTATTTTCCTCCACTCAAACCCACACACCTGTGATAGCCTACACTGATCATCCACCCTTGATAAACAATCCGCGATCACATTGTCACATCCAGCAATATGACGGATGTCCAGGTTATACTCCTGCAACATCAAAGACCACCTGGTCAGTCTCATATTGCGATTGTGAAATTGATTCAGGAATCTCAAAGGGTGATGATCAGTGTAGATAACCACGACTGGGCCATAGGCTGAAACATACACCTCGAAGTGCCTGAGCGACAGCACAATCGCCAGTAATTCCTTTTCTATTGTAGAATAGTTATTTTGTGCAGCATTGAACTTCTTAGAAAAGAAACTTACTGGGTGTTCCACACCTTCATTGTCTGTCTGTAACAAGACGGCACCAGCCCCTACACCACTAGCATCTGTTGCCAGCTGAAAAGGCCTGTTAAAGTCTGGGGCCCTGAGTATCGGGTGAGTACATAGCAAATGTTTCACCAAAGTGAAAGCCTTTTCACACTCAGGTGCCCACAAAAACTTTTTGTCTTTAGATAACAAATCTGTGAGAGGTGCCAACACCGTTGAGTAACCTTTTATGAAGCGTCTGTAGTAGCCTATCATACCCAAGAATCTCATAATCTGCTTCTTGGTTGTTGGGTGCAGAAATTTATTGATAGCCTGTACCTTGTTCTGAGGAGAGCACACCTGTCCCCTTCCCACTACAAACCCAAGGTACTGCACAGTGGCTTTTACGAAGTCACACTTTGCCAAATTTACTACCAGACCTGCTTCACTAAGTTTCCGGAACAAGGTCTCAAGGTGCTCACAATGGCTCTCAAAGTCGTCATCATAAATGATTACATCGTCCAAATATACGGTGCAATTTGGAATGTCCTTTACAATTTCATTCATCAGGTTCTGAAACGTTGCTGGTGCATTCTTAAGTCCGTAAGGCATAACATTGCACCGGTAGGTACTCCCGTCCACAACAAAACCACATACCTCTTTAGCACGCTCGGACAAAGGTACTTGCCAGTAACCTTTTACTAAATCTACTTTAGACAAAAAACGAGCATTACCAATTTTGTCAACACTATCATCAACCCGAGGAAGAGGATATGGGTTAGTTGGAGTCAAACCGTTTAACCTACGGAAATCAATACAAAAGCGTACCTTGCCATCTGGCTTATGCTGCAGTGTTACGGGGGAAGTCCACCCAACTGTGCCTTTCTCTATCAACCCTCTACCCTCTGAGTTGGAGCATATACTCCAACTCATCCCTCAGAGCTGGTAGTTTTATGGGGGGCACACGGTACGGGATTGACTTAAAGGGTAGATGGTCCCCCACGTCAACATCATGCATAGCCTGAGTAGTGAGGCCTGGGTGTTCAGCAAATACAGTGGGGTATGAACCGAACAACTGACGGATAGCATCAAACTGCGGCTCAGGCAAATGAGCTATAGCCTCGTCAGCCCTTAGGCTCGAGTTCCCCGCCCACTGATCCGCTGAAACATGTTGATCCCAGCTATCCTCCTCTGAAGCTTGACTGTCCCCCTCTCCTTCTCCACCACGGCCGCAACAAGCCAACACAGGGACAGTGAGAGGCTCAGAGGGGCGCCTCACATACTCTTTAATAAGGTTCACGTGACATAACTGGTTCTTTTTCCTCCTGTCTGGAGTGGCAACAAGGTAATCTAAGTCTGAAATTTGTTCTACAATTTTATAAGGTCCAGTGTACTTCGCAGAGAGGGGTTACCAACCAAAGGCAACAAAATTAATACCTCTTGTCCTACAGTGAACTTCCGGAGCCTCACTTTGCGATCATACCTGTCCTTCATCAAAGCTTGTGATTCTGTCAAATTTCTACCTGCCATCTCCAGACTCTTAAGCATGCGCTTACGGCTTTCAAGCACATACTTTAATAATGGACAAGGCTGCACAGTCCCCTCCCAAATTTCTTTCAGCATGTTAAGGGAGCCCCTGACACGGTGTCCAAAAATCAGCTCGTTTTGACTAAATCCCAGGCTCTCACCATGTAACTCCCGAGCAGCAAACAGCACATAAGGCAATCCAAGATCCCAATCCATACCGTTGTCAGCACAATAACACCTGAGCATGCTTTTAAGTGTAGCATGCCACCGCTCAAGCACCCCTTGACTCTCAGGGTGATACGCTGACGATACTACTGCTCGTATCCCATGCTGTTGCATTGTTTGCTTGAACATGTTGGAGGTGAAATTAGATCCCTGATCAGACTGAATCTCCTCCGGGTACCCGTACCTTGAGAAGTACCACAACAAGTTACTGACTACCGTCTTAGCCATTCCATTTTTCATAGGGTATGCATCGGGGTATCTAGTGGCAACATCCATTATGGTTAAACAAAAAATATTTCCAGCCTTAGTGGGAGGGAGTGGACCAACCATGTCAACAATAATTTTACTAAAGGGTGGCCCAATCACAGGAATAGGGTGTAACGGAGCCTTAGGAATAACTTGGTTCGGTTTCCCGACACGTTGACAAATATCACATGAGTTTATCCATGACTGCACATGAGACTTCATCCCCGGCCACCAAACAATTTCCCCAAAGCCGCCACCGTTTTTTCTCACCCCTAGATGTCCTGCCAGTGGTGTGTCATGCGCCAACCTCAGTAGGCTATCCCTGCACTCCCGTGGCACCACCAACTGGTCCACTACTCCGGACCCCTTTTTCCAACTACGTTTAGGGTCTTGAAAACGCCTATAGAGGATGCCTTCTAAATAAAAAAATCTCCTGGCTGTGCATCGCCATCCTCGTCGAGCTCTACAGCTCCATTAGCACACGTTTGGAGCTCAGGGTCCTCTAGTTGCAACCGACGTATATCTGAGGGTGCCAAGCAATCTAACTGCTCCCGGAGCAATGCATGACCTTCCCCGATACTGGGCTGCTCCCTCTGTCTCTCTCGATGTACATAACGTTGCTGTCGTGGAGACTCGTCATGCCCAGCCTCGTCACTCTCGATGACAGGCCCAGGGGCTACTCCAGAATTAAGTAATGGTGCTAATACTGAATCACCCAGGAGAGCCGCCGAGTCAAAACTCTTAAAACCAACTCCAGCTTTAGCCTCCTCCTGTTGATCGTTCCTCCGCTGGTCTGAAGACGGAGGACTAGGCTGTGACACTTTAGCTGCCCAAGGTCGGGTGACAACACACGCCATGGGTTGTGTCTGGCACCGCTCGACCCACTCTTGCTCTTCCCTACTCACGTCGGGCGGCCTCTCAGCAACGACTAAGGGTAGAACCTCAGAAGCGGGCATTGCAAAGTCGTTGCCGAGAAGAAGGTCGACGCCCTCCACTGGCAGTTTCTCCACAATCCCGACATCCAATTCACGTGCCACACCATCCACCTCCAACTCCAACCGCACCAGCGGGTATGACCGAGTTGCATTAATACCCTGCACCACTACCACCCGAGCCGCGTTTATAGGGTAGCCAGTCAAGTTTTTCATCAGAGTCTGGGAAGCACCTGTATCACGCAAGACCTCTACTCCATGCTTGCGCCCCGCCCACATCACGCAACCCCGCCCTCTATGGTCGCAAAAAACATCCTGAGCAGGGTTCGAGCCTCCCAGGTGCTTCTGCATTGGCTGTGCCTCAGCCTCTGACGAACTGCCCCGGGCAAACTCAGATGACTTCGGAGACACACCAATGTTGCAGGCCAAAGACACAGCTGCTGTAGGTGGTTTGCTAGGACAGACTCTTGCAAAGTGCCCCTTTTTATGACATTGATAACACTCCAACTCCCCTTTGGGCTTCCCTTGGTACTGGGAAGGGCCCGGCCCCTTCTTAAATGGGACGGTGCTAGTCTTGTGGTCAGTCTTGGTATCATGGCTCTTGTACTTGTTTGCATAAGGTATATCACTAACTCGGGGGGGTGGGACGTCACGCCCCTTGTTACCTGCCTCACTACGCTGGGCAGACCCGCACCCACGAATTAGTGATAGCCGGAGGTCAGCCATCTCAGCTGCCTCCTGTAGAGTTTTTGGGTTCTTTTCTTTAATAGTTAAAGTCATTTCTGCACCAGTACACTTATAAAAACTGCTCGAGCAGAAACAGCTCAGTCAACTGTTCTGCCATCTCAGCTTTCTCAGAACGTGTCCAGTTTTTAAGTGCATCTTTTAAGTCCCGGGCATGTTCAAGAAAGGTCGCCTCCCTAGTCTTTGTAACACCCCGAAACTTCAATCGATATGTTTCCGGTTGCAACTCGTATGCCCGTAGGACAGCTCTCTTCAATTCTGGGTAGTCAATGCAAGACTCTAAAGGCAGTGCATCATAAGCCTTCAGACCCTTACCCGTAAGTCTTGAGGAGACTAGAGCTGCCCACTTCTCTTCAGGCCAATTATGCTCCCTACACTCTTCTCAAAACGATTACAAAATTCTGTGACTTCAGTTTCACTAAATACCGGCACCAATTTGACTAAGTGGGCCAAGGACTGTTCTCTTACTTGGCCCTCACGGCCCATCCGAGTCCCTGTCGACTCTGCACGAGTCTTATCTAAATCTAATTTAGCACAATATTTCTCCGAGTCGTACCTAAGCTCAGCCTCATGCCTCCTAACCTCAATCTCATGCCTCCTCGTCTCATCCTCCTGCCTCCTGGTCTCATTCTCCTGCTTCCTAGCCTCAATCTCCTGCTTCCTAGTCTCAATCTTAGCAAGCTCAAGTCTAAATACCATATCTGGAGACAGGCAGGAAGAGGGAGCTGCCACTACTGAAGGAGGGGGGCAAAAACTGGGGAACCACCATGTGCACCACCCGAGGGCACTCCAATCTGCCAATTCTCATCCCTCTGTGGGAGAGTGCTAACCTCCGGTAACTGAGTGGACGGCACTGTGGGAGTCGAGTGAGAGGGGATCTGGGGAGGAACCCCCCCAAACGCCCTCTCCTCCGAAACCCCATGTCGCCCACGCAACACCCAGGAAATCAGCTCCCCCTTGGACATCCCTACTACATTGGAAATACCCAAAACCTTGGCTATCAGGTGCAAGCCACAAACATCCACCCCAGTCAGCCTCTCCTCCGTCACGTGGTACCGCTTACTCACAAAAACTCTAGCATCCTCCTCACTGGTTACTAACGGCACACCTTCAAATGGCATCTCTCGCTCATCGTCAGTGCTAATGCACGACATACTGAAGTCCACAAAAAAATTCTCGAGACAAAAGTGTTAAACTTCCTATGCAAGCACTAATTACTAAATTAACTGGAGTCTCTTAAATGCTTTACTAATTGCCATACAAAAAAATATATTCTTCAATATGCACGCTAAAATACAAACAAACAAATGTTGTACAACTCTGCAAAAATGTATACTGTTCACAAAATCCTAAGCAAGGTCGCCATTTGTTACGGCCTGGCACTCGGGTACACAAGGGCTCTCAATCAGGACTCGAATACGGCTCGCTGCCACAACGGAAACACACGATCCCAACCCCTGAGTACTGCCAGCCGAACAAAAAACACCAATACCCTCCAGAGTTCAATCTGCTATAACGGGGTATACAAGAACTCGGTACTAGTGTTCAACAACAGACTAATAAAGAGACAGGAATTCTCTAGTCTGGTCAACAATCAAACAAAGAAGTAAGAAACAACAACACCAAAGAATAGTGTTGGCCGAAGCCGAAGTAATCCACCCTTGACTAAGAACTTAAGAAGTCCTCCACCCTCTACTTCGGATCGGCACTATTACGTTACGTTAATTAATAGTCCTTAAGCATCGAGCAAGGAATCTTCTGAAAAAAGTTAGATGCTTCTCGGATGCTCGTAAGAAGTACGTATCGGATTTTGAACAGTAATTCAATAAGCAAAAACACTGGCAATTAAATACTATTAAAGGTTTAAATTGGCATAAGAATAATTAAAAGAATATGCAATAGTAAATGGCAAACATTAAAAAGAAGTACTCCGCAAATGCAACGGCAATAGCCTGCTCGGATTGTGCTCGTGGGCCACTAATCACTAAAGTAGCCAAGCGTGCAACACATGAAATCAATAGTGCATAAACAATATCATACATAAGGAAAGCTTCAATACTATTCTGTATCTACTAATCGAGTAAAGTCTAGCTGGGGTACTGTGGGCAAAAGGTAGCAATGACTGAGCAAAAACGGCTCGTAGCCTAGCGAAGTCCTCACAACTGTTTAAAGTATTACGTTAAAACTAACAAGTGCACTTTGAGAAATCCAGATCCCTTGTATCTGGTTTTCTCCCGGCTCCTTGACAAAGTAAAAACAAACTGTTAATAAAATACAGGGTGGTTAGGCTCTTGCCCTCACGCACTGTAATTATTAACTCAACACAGTCAGCCGCGAAGACAACCTAGGCTTCACTGAACCGAAACGAGTATGCAGGTTTATCGCTTAACCACTGCATCAAACAACAACACATAACACAGAAAAGCCTTACCCCAGTCTAGCATTACCTAGACTAGCAGAAAACAGGAATAATAATAATAACACACAGGGAAATGCATATACAAGTGCAACAAACATAAATCAATCCTATTCTAAGTTAACCCTTCCAAAATAGGCTATCTAATAGGCAAGTATCTAGTGAGAACTCAAGCGATAATACGTTGGCTGACTAGCTCTGCACCAACGGGACCATGGAAGTTAAACAGGCAGGGAAAAGAGGAGATAAGAATGTAAGGTAGTAGAGAAAGTTCACACCAGTCAGAAGAATATATATAGTTAGCAAGGGAAATGAGAAGTCGCTCTGCCTAATGAGTTCTGATGAAAAAATGGCTAGACTTCCCTTTTTATACCCGGCCCTCTAGTGAGCCCAACGTGAACTACTAAGGACCGCCCACTGACAACCATTACGTAATTTCTCTCTCTCCTCTGGGATAGACAAAGGCTCCCCTAGCACTGAGGGGAGGGGGGAGTGCTAGTGAGTTAGGCCCACCTCCCGCCTGGCGCACCCACTGACCCCCAACTGTGGCTGCCTCTCCTCCCATCATTACAAATAAGTTTTACACACAATACTTATAACTAATGATATAAAATAGAACTCGTTGACGCAGATGAAAACAAAATACTTATTCATAATACTTATAGTACAACGGCTCACATGAACTAAGTTAGGAAACTCTACATAGACTACAGCCAAAGTTCCTGCCCTGACGATCCTAGCGAGAGTGGGGCATGACTAGGCGTTCTGTACAGCATGCTCACACTGGACATGTGTCACACCGTCTACACTTGGAGCATGCAAACTATCTTGCATATTTGCAAAAGCATTACCAGCTCCAAAGTCACCCCTCACCGATCGGCCATGGATGGCATCTTGTAAATGGCCTATGTCTGCCTGTCCGTTCAACCCAGCCCCCACTTCCCCCATCCATACCACTACCTACAAATCCGCAGGCAGAGAACAACAGTGATGATAGCAGCGAAAGTGAGGACAGTGATTCTGATAGTGGCTCATACAGTGAATCATGTAGTGACAGTGAAGTGGCAGATTAGTATGTACAATTAGTATAATACAATACAATAACAATACAATATACAATACAATACAATACAATAACCATTCCAGTGGATTTATAATGCCAGAATTAGTGAAAAAGGACACCTCATTCGTCCTTGTAGCTCATCTGATGCCAGAGATATTACATTTCATGTTTTTCAAGATGGCGTTGGCGGCCATTTTGAATATTGGGCTCTAGCAGAGTTAGCCGTCATTTTTCAGAGGGGCATAGGAGCTAATTTTCCTTTAAAATGGTTCAGGTTGTCAAATCCATCGAGAGAAAAAGGTAGGAACAAAATGGTCACGGATTCCAAGCAAATGACCCTACTATTATGCAATCCCTACTCACTCTCTCTCTCCCTCTGTCCTCTTTTTTTTTTAACTGAATGTGTTTAAACATATACTCAGGCCCTTGGGCAGAAGCTGATACATACGTGTATAAGCTACAGGAGAGTTTAATGACCATATCTCCTATTTCAAAGCTTAACCAATTTTAAAAATTGGGTTAGAATTCTGTTTACTTCTTGTATTTTTTGTTATGCGACGACGCTATAATTTAGCACACTTTATAATAGTTCGTTATTTCCACCATAGGAAAGTTCAGAACTGTAAATACTCAACTGGTACACAAATGACTTTAATAACATAAATCATATATAAATCATCACCAATGTCACAGAATACACAGTTACTATGTAAATCACAATATAAAAAAACACAGAGAGGTTAGTCTGAAACAATAATTAATATCCTGAAGGTAAGTGGCAAACGCGAGGTAAGTAGCGGAGCGAGGTAAATAGAGATTACTGCGGAGGCACACACACAGTGACAAGGTTATATGCAAATAAGGATATTAAATGATGTGCGAATAACTTTACATTAATTCAGCTAATAGAAGATATAAATCTTAATCAACTCAAAGAGTCACAATAATTAATATAAATTCAATGAGATAATACATAATTATAATAGCCTGTATGCGGGGCTGAAGATCTTGTCGAGGAGAAGTTAAAGCGACGTGACAATGACAGGAGTTTATCTTTAACTCAAACAAGGCTTAAACTGAGTTTGAAGTCAGGAAGCATAATCTTTAACCCGGCGCGCGCGCGCAGGGTGTAGTGAGCACCACAGTTCTGGGCGGCAATATTAAGCTCCATTCCTGCCTATAATCGTCATTTTACGATAGATATCGTTATTACTTATTCATATGCACCTATTTTACGTTTAATATGAAGATAGTAACATGTAACAACAATAAAACAAGTGGGAATAGCGATTGGATGGTCAAAATCGCGAATTATTACCGAGCGGTTCATTCATCAATTGTGAGCCAGCCGGGCTCACACCCTCTTCTCTCGAGGACTGCGGCAGTACTGAGCTACTCCCTCACACTCTCCCAGTCTCTACCTTACGTAACACACATGACCACATCCTGGAATCGGGTTGCAGATATTAGCATGATAAATACACCAATAAAGATGGTAATAACAGGAAAAATAGGTGACAATTGAAGGGGGGGGGGGGGAAGGGGGGAAGGAGTGGATTTTGACAGATTTGGAGGAGTGATATGAGGTATGGAGGGAAAACAAACAAAAACCAATTGTTCTAAGTGCTACTGGGGCCTTTTAAAAGTTTCTTTTTTAGGCCTTACCTCTTAAGAGGGTCCTCGCCCTTGCCCACCAAAACCTCTTGAGAGTGTTCTCACCGTTCCCGAGTTAATATAGTCTAACTAAGAGACTGACAAATAAATACTCTCTGTGAACACTTATACATGCAATCGCGTACCCAGCTAATCATAACACATAAAATAAGATCTCATTGAGTGTTCACTGGAGTTTACGTATAATGTGCATGTATCTATCCCGAACGAATATATGTACTGTATAGCTCTTATATGGAATATAAGAAACTATATCCCAGAATTATACATATATCAATCCCACGTATAGAGTTTGTTCTGTTCTCTCAAAACGAGTGGTGATGGCTAGGAGAAGGAGCAAATTGATAATCTCTAAGATGAAGTTAAATTCAACACTAACATATCTTATATAACCCTTCGCAAATAATCATCAAAACACTTTGTCGAACGAGAGGCACTTAATTTGATTCAGGTAGAGAAGTAGGAGCCCATAAGAGATCTGGTCACACGTGGCGACCGAGTCCATTATCCGCTCCTGTTGACACCAGGGGGACGTCCTCTTTGCACACTCTCACTAGAATATGCACTTTCTAGTTCGCCTACACCACTTCTTCGGGATCACTTAACACAGCCACTTGTGGATACTTTTAAAGGGATTCTGGCTAACCCCTACGGAAGTATGTTCCGAATCGAATGTTCCAGCTATTAAGCTCGTTCGCCCCGGGAGGAGAGGTACCCGAAAGTTGATTCAACTTTGCCTACCAAACTCTTGGCTCAGGCAGGTAATGTTCCGTTTTAATTCTGGTGTCTGGTTGTGGCGTTTCGGAACATGAGAGGCATGAGAATTAAATTTTTGTATTATTGCTGAGGTTAATAAGGTTCTTAAAATGATGATACATATATTATTACAAAGGTGAACACATTCTTTATTTATTAAAATTAGATGGATGGATGAAGAAGCTTTGATCTATGGGTGACAGTTGAATTACAGTTTTGGATGTCTACAGGTATTTTGCACATTATATGGAATGGATTTATTATGAGGGGGAATATGAGGATTGTATTTGTTTATTCCCTTAGTGGTTGTAGTTGTAGTTATTATACTCTGGTTGAATATGCGGGAATTGAGGAGGTTGGTGCCGTAGTCACATAAACATTTCTTCATCGTAGTCCAGGTCTGGCTCGGGCAGGGAATTATCACCTCGGGCAGGGAGCGGCCATTTTTGATCCCACGGTTGTAGGTGATTAAGGTGAGGGAGCGGCCCGTGTTGGCCCAAACAGGTAGTGGGACTTTGTTTACCTTGAGGCTGGTGGTGAGGGAACTTATGCATTGGTCTCTCTCTGCATTGGATGGAAGCAATACGGCATTGTGATGGTTGTTGATTTTCCAAGTAAGGGAGCAGGTTCTGGTGACGTTTTGGCTCATTATGTTCGAGCCCCGTCATCTCAATTTTATTTGTATCTGAAAAATTTGTTTTCATGAGGAGGTGGGCATCAGGAGGTCAGAAGTGTGTGAAGCCATGAAAAGAGTGAGGTTGGGGAAAGCACCAAGAATAGATGGAGTGTGTGGGGGAAATGCTGAGGTATGGTGGTGAGATAGTGATCGAATGGGTATGGAAAATGTGTAAACTAGCATGGAAGAAGGGGAGTGCACCTGATGACTGGAAGACAGGCATAATAGTCCCCCTATATAAGGGTAAAGGGGAAAGAGGAGTGTGTGGTAACAACCGAGGAATATGTCTTCTAAGCGTAGTAGGGAAGGTGTACAGTAGGGTAGTGATTGAGAGAGTGAGCGTGAGAATGGAGAAATGGATAGGTGACAAGCAGGGTGGTTTTAGGAAGGGAAGAGGATGTGTAGATCAGATTTTTACCCTGAATTGTGTTGCGGAGAAATATCTGGAGAAGCAACAAAAGGTGTATGTTGCCTTTATGGACTTGGAGAAGGCCTATGACAGAGTGGATAGAGAAGGTATGTGGAAAGTACTTAGAATATACGGAGTAGATGGCAAGTTGCTGAAAGCAGTGAAGAGCATGTATGAGGGTGCAAAGGCGGCAGTACATGTGGAGAATGAGCAGAGCAAGTTCTTTGATCTGAATGTTGGGTTGAAACAGGGGTGTGTGATGTCCCCATGGTTGTTTACTGTATATATGGATGGAGACATGAAAGAAATACAAGGAAGAGCAATGGATGTTGGTGTATCGCTGATAAGGGAGGGAAATGAGTGGACGCTACCTGTACTGTTGTTTGCTGATGATACAGTTCTGATGAGCGATAATGAATGGGAGTTGCAGGGTCTGGTAAATATGTTTGGAACAGTGTGCTATAAACGGAATCTGAGGGTAAATGCGGGGAAGAGCAAGGTTATGGTCTTCGAAAGGGGTGAAGCCACAGAGTGTGAGGTGAAGTTGAACAGTCAGCCTATGGAGATTGTCAGCTCATTTAAGTATCTGGGCAGTGTGTTGTGTAAAGATGGGAGTATGGATGAAGGAGTGCGAGAGAGTGTGCAACAGGGGAAGAGGGTTGTAGGAACGCTGAAAGCAGTAGCAAGAAATAGGGTGGTCAGTATAAAAGTGAAGAAGTCCTTGCATGACTATATGACTTGCATGACGGTTACTATAAGTAGAAATTATGTGCTTAAGGAAATTGACAGACTGAAACCTCATAAATAGCCTGGTCCTGATGAGGTATATGCTAGAGTATTAAAAAAATGCAGAGATGAGTTAAGTTACCCATTAATATTTCTATTTAACAAGTCATTAGAAACAGGCTTAGTTCCAGAAGCTTGGACGCTTGCAAATGTAGTTCCAATCTTCAAACAAGGTGATAAATCAATAGCAGCATATTACCGTCCCATTAGTCTCACATTAATCATAGGAAAGTTGCTAGAGTCAATTATTGCTAGGAACATTAGAAACCACTTAGAAGCATTTAATTTAATCAATTCTTCTCAACATGGATTCACTCAGGGACGTTCTTGCCTTACTAATTTGCTTAGCTTTTTCTCAGAGGTATATGAAGCAGTAGACAATGACAAGTCATATGATATTATATATTTAGATTTCAGTAAAGCTTTCAACAGAGTCCCTCATGAGAGATTGATGAGAAAGGTTGAAGCGCATGGAATAGGTTGGTCGTTTTGGGGATGGATTAGGTCATGGCTAATTGGTAGGAAGCAGAGAGTCAGCATAAATGGCACTAAGTCAGAATGGGGAGCAGTCAAAAGGGGTGTCCCCCAGGGATCTGTATTGAGTCCTCTTTTGTTTGTTATATACATAAATGACCTTAATTTAGGTATAACTAGTAGGATAAGTACATTTTCAGACGATATCAAAATGGGAAGAAAAATGGATTCAGATAGCGATATAGAGTGCCTCCAAAGGGATCTAGATACCTTACATGAATGGTCAGTAAATTGGCAGATGAAGCTTAACATTGACAAATGCAAGGTATTGAAGATAGGGAAGATGCATACAAATGTTAAATATAAACTAGCTAATACGGAATTAGAAAACTCAGACTGTGAGAAAGATCTACTGTAGGTGTGTTTGTTAGCAATGATTTGAAGCCTATAAAACAGTGTATAAGCGTTCGTAACAAGGCAAATAGGTTTCTCGGGTTAATATCTAGGAGTGTGAGTAACGGAACTGCTGATGTTATCTTGAAACTTTACTTGTCATTGGTGAGACCCCATATGGATTATGCTGTTCAATTTTGGTGTCCTTAAACCGGTATCACACGAGCGCTTTTTAACTCAACATTTATCCTCAACACTGGTCTGACAGCTTATGAGGTCAACATTTACAATATTTCGGTTACCTAAATTCATCTACCAACAGTCTAGTTTCCGATACCTGTGCAAAATAGTACAGAACTGTTGCCAGACAAATGTTGATCATTGAATGTTGACTAAAAAATCTCTGGTGTGATACTGGCTTTATTACAGAATTGACATAGATTCATTCGAGAGAGTACAACATAGAATGACAGAAATTATCCATAATATTAAAAATCTTCCGTATGAAGAAAGGTTGAAGAAATTAGGCTTACATTCGTTAGAAAGGCGTAGAGTTAGAGGGGATATGAGGTGTTCAAATGGGTTAGTGGGATTAATAAAGGGGACATGAAAAATGTACTAAAGCCCAGTGATAGCGAAAGAACTTGAACAAATGGTTTCAAATTAGATAAATTTCGTTTCAGAATAGATATAGGCAAATATTGGTTTGGTAACAGAGTTGTAGATAGGTGGAATAGGCTACCAAGTGCTATAGTGGGATCAAGAACGATAGGGAACTTTAAGATAAAATTAGATAGGCATATGAACGAGATGGGTTGGGTTTGAGGGGGATCTGTCAGGTGTGGGCCAATCGGCGCTCTGCAGACCCCGTTTTTTTAAATCTGACCGTTTTGGTGAGGTCAGTCCTAATGGTGTTAGTGAGCTGGGCTTATAATTAGGCCTTATAATTAGGGTTGGGTGTGACAGGGATCTGCCTTGCGTGGGCCAATCGGCTTTCTGCAGACTCCCATTTTCTTATGTTCATATGTTCTTATGGCAGTGTGGTAATCCCGATACTGAATTACGGAAGCGAAGCATGGACGTTGGTGGAGAGACTCAGACCAAGAGTGAGAGGGGTGGAAATGAGTTACTTAAGAAGTGCGTGCAGAGTTACATGGAGGGATAGACAGACAAATGAGGAAGTAAGAAGGTGATGTGGTGTGGAGATAGATGTGCTTGAAAGTTTGAAAAGGAATACCTTGAGATTGTTTGGCCATATGGAACGTATGGGAAGCGAGAGAATGACTAAGAGGGTGTACGAGAGCGAGGTGAAAGGAAAGAGAGGGAGAGGTAAACCGAAAGAGAGGTGGAAGGATGGAGTGAGGAAGTATATGGATGAAGGCGGTGCTGCTTGGGAGGACAGGCATCGACTGACTGGGGACAGAAGTGCATGGGGGCAGTTCGTTCGTGGCCACCCCTTCGGGGATCACGGCGTCAGGCAATAGATAGATAGATAGATAGATGTATTTATGTATTTATGTATCGGCCATTGTCTATATTATAAGCCAAGAATTGACACTACTTTTGAGACCCTCTAGTGTGCACTCATGTGGGTTTAAATCATATCTATATAATCTATTCCACAATATGGACTATCTCTACGAAAACTGTCGTTAGTAATGAGAATGTTTGACAGCGAGGCTCCTCAAGTGAAAATGGTGCTTGTTCTACTCTTCTTGTTTTACACAGAGGATTTCGCCGTTGTTGTCTCATTGGTTTAAGTGGGAAATAGATTGTTTTTGTATCTTTAGTTTTGTTCTATGCTTATGAAGGAGACAAAAGGCAAAGCTGCCTGTAACAAGTGTTTCCCCCTAAGTTGAGAGAGTGAGCGAGCCAAATTTATATATTTATTCTGGTATACTATATTGAAAACAAAAGAGTGGTGTGCTTGTTAAGTGTAGTGAAATGGATAGGAGGAGGAGATGTTTGTGAGAGCTAGCTGAATTACTCTCTGTGTAGGTGAGACACACAATCCTGCCACATCTCTTCTGTGCTGAAGGCTATCGATAGAAATTTGAGTTGGAGGTTCGTTGTCTTCTATTGTTTGTCTGGTGCTGCCTTGGATTTTGTCGAAAAGGTTCAGTGGTTTCTTGGCTGCACCACCCCAGGGGAGTGAAGAGTATTCCATTGATGACCTAATGTGTGCCATTTAGAGCACTTCCCTTCCCTCTCGGTCCCAAAGCCATGGCACTTTTCTTAATGCAGATAGTTTTCTAGAGGCAGCTCGAGCAACGTTTTCGATGTGCATTTTGAAAGTTAGTGTTCTGTCAAAAGTTATGTCTAGGATGTTAAAGTGTTCTTGTGCCTTTAAAAATTAACCCTTGACGTTGATTTGAACGTTAAGTATTGTTGATACCATTACTGGATGTTACGAGCTGAACACTTAATTTACCACCTTACCCCTTATTCTGTTACGGTCTTGAGCCTGGCGTGGATTAACATTATTGCTGCCTTTTCCTGTGCTTGGTCAGAGCTCACTGATATCGTCCCATCATCGGCAAAGGCTCTGGCTTCGGGGATAAGGTGGAGCAAATAGTTGATGCAACTGTTCCTTAGCAGCAGCCCAAGAACACTTCCTTGTGGTACACTTGCATTAACAGTGAAGGAAGAAGACTCTTTTCCTTCAGCTGTCTATCACTAAGATAGTTTTCTAGTAATTTACATGTGCACTCTTCAAGTACAACTAACCTCAAAACAAAGCAAGATGATATATGAGTTGCTGTGCACATTTATGGAATAGTCGTGGACTAATACCGTCGGGTGCCCCAGCTTTATTTTCATCTACTACACGTAACAGTCCATAAACTACAGTCTTACTAGTGTTGAAATAGTCTACCTTTTCTTGAGTTACTGGCAGAATAGATGGTGGTTGATGGTCAGTGTGTGGTACGGTCATCTTGGTTGCAAACTGATGAGCTAGGGCATTAACTTTTTCTGCTGTTGTTTGGGCCACTTTGTCGTTTTCTCTAATAGAGAGGGATCCTTTTCTTCACGAATCATTCCTTGTTTCTCCTTTACCTTATTCCACCATATTTTACTACCTACTACCCTCTCATTCTCTCTCTCTCTATCTCTCACACACACACAACACTACGAACAAGAGGTAAGAGGGTCCATTATTATATACCTTCCAAGAATGGCTGGAATAGGTAAGGAGTATGGAGGAGTGGAGCATTTTGGAATGAAATATGATGTTATCCCCTTCAATATACATCGGAAATGTATGTACATGTATGGTGCTTAGACCATTAAACACCTCTAACAGGTTTGGAAAACTCTATACTAGTCAAATTATAAACGGCGATAGTTTTTGTAGTAGTGTTTTCCTTTTTATTGATGCCATTCCTAAACAGACTAAAGTTGTCTAGAAATAGTTATGCAGTATATTGAATTAATAGTAATAGTTCTTACTGATATGGTTTATGTTTATGTGCTGAAACTAATGAGTACGAAAGGTCTTTTAATCTCAGCCGGAATATATGGAAATACTTTATATTGCATTGCAGGAGCAACTCAAGACCCAAAGATAAATGCAATTGTCTATAATTGGTGAGAATAACATTAATATTACATTTGCGTCGCGTCCTTAGAGTGTTTTATGTAGCAAAATGATACACGTAAAATAATTTAATTGTCTTATTCTACAAATAACACCTGTTCATTAATGTATCCAGCGTTCAATCCCCAGGTCACGTTTGGGATTTGCGGCATTGCATAATTTAAAGAATAATGATTAGTTAAGATTGGGTTTCTTTATATTTTCTAGTTGGATTTCCTGTAGCCATTGGTTGAGATCTACTACCTGGACTGGCAGTTGTTCACTTGTATTGGAGGTGACTGACTGCTGGTTGAGTTGACTTGTAAACATATATTAATCCCTTCAGTACGATGGCGTTGTTTTGATCACATTCACGATAACCTAGGCAATTTAATACGTTTGAGAATAGCATCTAAATATCAAAATACTATTGGGAACCCACACATCCTTACTTCTATCTATCTATCTATCTATATGCTCAGGCCCAATCCCCATTTTGGGGGTAGCCGACTCAAGACAGAGCAAGAACAGGGAAAACACAAAAACAACATAAAACAAAAAATAAACACAGATAAAAAACACAAACTCGCACACATCCAGGTCACCCAGGAGAAGACCCAGAGACCAGGGTTACCAAGGTCGCTCCAGCACTCCCCCGGCCCCTGACCACCAGGAGAGGTTCCGATCTCGACAGGCAGACATGCAGCGGAGCCAAAGCGACAAGCCCTCCCACCACACTTCCAGGCACACCCTTCATATTAATCGTCTCCCCGGGCCAGGCGCCTGATGGACTATTATCTAGTCCAACTTGCGCCCGACCCCTTACTCCATCTCTCTCTTCCTTCTCTCATCCTTACTTATCTGCATAAAATTGTAATATAATTGCCAGAATAAACTGAAAAAGGCATCATCGTTCTGAATGGGTTATCAATCTAGCAATTGTTGAAGAAGTCACTAGGAACATAAAAATAGCTGTAGAATAGACGGCACCAATAAGCATATACGGTAATCATGGATGTTAATCTTTAAGGCATAGCAGGACGCGTTCAATTGTTTTGGTCATCGTTGGACAATTTTATTAAATTTAGAAAGAGCACATGGAATTCAGAGGGTTAATGGAGACAATCATTACTCCCACAGCTCCCTCCTACTTGCAAAAAATCATATATCTTCATACAATTAACCTGGGAACTGCCGGGAGACTCTTATGAGTTTTACTGGGCGACTGCGCGGAGACTCTTATGATCCTAGGCCTAAACAAAAACATTTAAAACACCCCAATAGCACTTGAAATTTTTTTTTTTTTTTTTTCCCTCGGCCATGCCACATATCACTCCTCCACATACCCTCCTCCCCCCCCCCCCCTTTCAATTGTCACCTATTTTCCCTGTTATTTCCTTATTCTTAGGTATATTTTCGTGGTAACATTAGCGAGTTGCTAGCAGGGCGTGGTCATCTGTGTATCTATGCGTGGGAAAGAGAGAGAGATACAGAGAGAGGCCTCAGTGTCTCTCCAAGCCTTGAGAGGGGAGGATGTGGAGCAGGCTGGCTCACACTTGATGAATGAAACTATCACTTTCATTTCGCGATTTTGACCATCCAAACACTTTTCCCACCTGTTTTATTGTTGTAGCATGTTTCTTTTTTTATATTAAACGTAAAATAGGCGCATATGGATAAGTATTAATTATATTTATGGTAAAATAACAATTTTAGTGAGGAAACAGTGTAAATACCTCCACACAGGCGTGTGGTGTATATTACTTAGGGTGCGCAGCCCAGAGGTTAAGAAACGCGTTCTTTTATACCAAGAGGGTTCAAGAAGGAAAATAAAAGACAGTCACTAGAAAACCTAACCAATGTGCACGTCGATTGTAAACGCATCTCCCGCATAGAAAGAAATGGTTCCGTGCTCCAGAATTATTTGTGTTTCACGGTCACTGCACCACCCCGCTATGCCACTAACAAATATATGGTAAAGCAAGTGTCACACTATGCCGAATTAAGTGCCGACGCTCCACGACTATAGGAGTGGCGATATAAGGGGCAGACCACTGCCATGTAACGTGGGTGATCGAGGGACGGGACGCCCACGGCAGGCACTATGGACAGGCACGCCACCTAACGGCAATTGGAAGGGGTCGAGCGGCAACCATGCAAGACTTAAGGGAGATAAATGACGCCGCTGGGGCGGCGTCATGCTCCGTAGCGCGCAAACTGGTTGGCGACAATGCTCCTGACGAGCGGCGAATATAGGAGGTAGGGCGGCGCCTATAGATACTACGGCGGCGATGCACAGCCACCCTGTCACACTTGACCCCAACCGTCGGAGTCGGTCCGTCGGAGGCGACGTTTGTGTGTGTGTGTGGGGGGGGGGGGGGGTAATAAGCTTGAGGTCTAGGGAGGAAACTAAAAACATAATAAAAAGATCCATAAATGAGCAAATAAATACGCCCTTAATTAAGTTTTTTTTTGAGTAATTGGTAAAACAAGGCCATCTATAGTTAAGCCTTTCAGTACCGATGACGCCTTTCTCGTTATAGTCTGGCAACTATTAGGTTATTGTATTATGCTTACGAAGGGCCTGTAGCAATCACAAGACCTCCATTCCCCTTATTTATCTCTTTTAACTCCCACAGACCGTTCTTAAGCTGCATACAATTGTCTAAGTAGGGCAGAACTAAGGCAAAACAGACGTCACCACCATTGAAAGGGTTTATAGATAGTCACTCATTGATGGGATCGGATTAAGGGGACAGTGGTGATAATTGGGGGTCTATTTATTTATATATATATTCATTTATTTTTTAGTTTCCTCGCTAGACCTCCATCAAGCTTAAAAAAAACACCTCCAAGACCCTCTATCGATGATGTCCCATGCGACATTGCCAGGTCGCGGACTCACGTTATGCTCTCCCCCTATGACGCCGCCTGGGCGTTACCGGGTCGCTGTCTGACGGCGACCTAACTTATAGCGGCGTCTGACGCAGACAGGCCGGCGCCCTTGTACCGTCTGATGCCTACTGGACGCCGCCCGACGCCTACCGCCTACCATCCCCTTCCCGTCCATTTACTAGCCGCCGACTCAGCTCATGAGAGTTGTGCGTGTCAAACTTTTCCTGAGGCCCCTGACGACCTCTCCCGACGTCTCTCTTGAGTTGGTGCCCACCCACGTCGCGCTGCGATGTAGGCAAAGACCTCGTTACGACCCTTAAGTCGTGGAGCGTCGGCACTTAATTCGGCATAGTGTGACACTTGCTTAATGGACACATAATACAGTCTGCAGGTTGTTCCACATCATTGGTCCTATGACATTCATACATCTAACTCCAACATCTGTTCTAGCATTAGGTACATATAGAAAATGTTGTTGTCTGGTTGTACTATTGGTTACGCCAGTAAATAAGTTTTTTTTTGAGTAATTGGTAAAACAAGGCCATCTATAGTTAAGCCTTTCAGTACCGATGACGCCTTTCTCGTTATAGTCTGGCAACTATTAGGTTATTGTATTATGCTTACGAAGGGCCTGTAGCAATCACAAGACCTCCATTCCCCTTATTTATCTCTTTTAACTCCCACAGACCATTCTTAAGCTGCATACAATTGTCTAAGTAGGGCAGAACTAAGGCAAAACAGACGTCACCACCATTGAAAGGGTTTATAGATAGTCACTCATTGATGGGATCGGATTAAGGGGACAGTGGTGATAATTGGGGGTCTATTTATTTATATATATTCATTTCTTGGTTAGTTTCCTCGCTAGACCTCCATCAAGCTTAAAAAAAACACCTCCAAGACCCTCTATCGATGATGTCCCATGCGACATTGCCAGGTCGCGGACTCACGTTATGCTCTCCCCCTATGACGCCGCCGCCTGGCGTTACCGGGTCGCTGTCTGACGGCGACCTAACTAATAGCGGCGTCTGACGCAGACAGGCCGGCGCCCTTGTACCGTCTGATGCCTACTGGACGCCGCCCGACGCCTACCGCCTACCATCCCCTTCCCGTCCATTTACTAGCCGCCGACTCAGCTCATGAGAGTTGTGCGTGTCAAACTTTTCCTGAGGCCCCTGACGACCTCTCCCGACGTCTCTCTTGAGTTGGTGCCCACCCACGTCGCGCTGCGATGTAGGCAAAGACCTCGTTACGACCCTTAAGTCGTGGAGCGTCGGCACTTAATTCGGCATAGTGTGACACTTGCTTAATGGACACATAATACAGTCTGCAGGTTGTTCCACATCATTGGTCCTATGACATTCATACATCTAACTCCAACATCTGTTCTAGCATTAGGTACATATAGAAAATGTTGTTGTCTGGTTGTACTATTGGTTACGCCAAACCAGTAAGAGAGAGGGAGAGAGAGAGAGGGGGGGTGGCTGGAAAGCTGAAAGAGGATACTGGTGGCCAGGTCGGGTTATCAAGGAAGTTTGTTATATCCGGGTCGTGATGTGGTGACGGGTGGTGGAGGAGGAGGTGGTGGTGGTGGTAGAGGAGTAGGTGGGGGTGATGAAGGTGGAGGAAGAAGTTGGGTTAATGGTGTTGATGGTGGGGGTGAGGGTGGTGGTAGTGTTGATGTGGTAGAGATGAGGTGGTGATATTGGAGATGGTGTTGCAGTAGGAGGTAGTGGTGGTGGAAGAGGTTGGATGGTAGAGGTGGAGGATTTGCTGTCAGTGCTGGTGTTGATGGAAGAAGAGGGGGCAGTGGTGATGCTGAATGTGAAGGAAGGGGTAGTAGTAGTGAAGGAGAGGTGGATTGCACTGAAGAAGAGGAGGCAGTGAAAAAAGAGAGAAGAATGAAAATGTCTTCAACCATCAAACCTTGTCCAAGTGCATCAAATGTATAATGTTATTAATTATTGTTCCCCACCGCCTGAAATCACGTTTGTGTTAGCCTTAACCCCTTCAGCACCATGATGCCTTTTTACCAATGATTCTGGGTAAAATGACACTATTCTATACAGTTTAAGTACGTATCTTATTCAGATAGTATATTGAGATTGCATTTATTGCTTTGAGTTCTAGAGGTAGAATACAAGCTAAACAAAATCGTCTAATGGTAACCAGAATATGGTGAAATAAGGTAATAGTGGTGAAGGGGTTATGGTATTGTTTATATAGGTGTCCTCTCTTCCCATGCATGAGGTAGATCCTTAATATTTAGGTAAGTGTGTGTGTGTGTGTGTGTGTGTGTGTGTGTGTGTGTGTGTGTGTGTGTGTAAATAAAGAATAAGGAAGAAGTCTTATAACTAGGCCAATGGAAGACTCGGAGTAGATGTATCTCGGATTCGTAGGGATGATATACTCCAAAAAAAGGGCTAACCCCGACTTAACTACAAGAGAGAAAGATAGATAGATGTCAGATGAAGATAGGAATATCATCGTACAGAAGTAACGCAGTGGACAGTGAGTGAGGGAAGAGCGGACCATTTTGAATAACTTAAAAAAGTAGGACGTGGAAAATAAAGTATCGGCAAATAAACTATATTGAAGCAGAGTTAGTAGGGGAAAGGAAGGTATAGAACAATATCTACTGAAGCTGGCTGGCATTACCAGCAGGGCTCGCTTGACAAAAAAGGTTCAACCAGGTATACTAAATTGTTTTTTGTTTTAATTATTCGAACTAATGTTTCAAGGAGGGATATGATTAGCGATTTGAACATGTGATGAACCATTTATATACTTACTCAAGCTACTAAGATAGTAAAGCAGAAGGCTCTCTCCCCACCCACCACTCACTCTTTCGGCATGAAATTGAGTTGGGGAAACAAGGCCCCCCATCAGAATGAGAAATATTGTATATTACTAATGCTAATCTTACCTTGTGATACCTTGTGATGAGTTCGCCACACTTCTAGCGGCACCGAGGAGCGCGCCGCCCCTCGTTCTGGGTGGTGATTTGATGCAGAAGACTATTCAAAGGGTCAGCACGCTCCCCTGCGAAGATGGGCTCGTCTGGCACTGTTTACAGTTCGACATCGAGGGCATTCTTGAAGTTGTCTAATGAGACGCCTCTCATGTCTCTTACTCGCCGTGGGAGTTTGTTGAAGAGACGTGGGCCTCTGTGTGATAACCAGCCCTCTCGTAAAGAGCCCATAGCACCCCTGTTATTCATCCGGGGGATATCGCATTTCAGCCTCTCCTATCACTGAATTTCATGACTATCGGGGTATGTATGTTTGGTACTAAACCCTCTGCGATTTTCCATGTGTATATTATAATGTAACGTTCTCTTCTACGCTCAGCGAGTACAGTTTCAGTGCTCTTAACCCTTAAAAAGCGGCTCACCACTTAAGTCGAGTTAAATAAAGCTGGACTATGTGGCGGCGCTCGACATAACTCGAGTGGCAATTTCAGCACGTAATGTGGCTGAGAGAGAGAGACAAGTGGTGGCAGGAGACTAGCGAGCGTATGACTGCTCCAGACCACCGCGGCGAACCTACTGACACAAATCTCAGCTCCCTCCTCCCTCTCTCACTCGCTACATACTCAATTATGTACCGAAAGTACCGAATTACCTGCTTTTTGCACTCGCGTTGCACGGTTATTGCAAGAAAACTATCCATCATACAAAGATCGTTATGGTGTCATTCGAAAGCTCTGTTTATGCCCTTTCAGGGATAGATACTTGTTTTACGTTCTGGGTCTTATTTAGGCATGAAAATGATCACGTAAACAGCCCTATTTTGGCTAAAAACACCCCGCTGGGCGGTACACATAAATAAACCGCATAGGCCGCTCGTAAGGTGTTAAACGCTCCCAATAGTGTAGCTGTTTTACCGAACTTATATGTGAAATACAATTTCTTTGTAAACTCTCTAAGTCATTTATTTCACATGCTTTGTATGGGGATGTTAATACGCTACAGTATTCAAGCCGCGGTAGCACTAGATATTTGAAGAGCGTTATCATAGGTAATTCACCGCGTGTTTTAAATGTACACAGAATCCAACCCGTTAGACGTTTCGCAGCCGCAACTTTGACCTGGTTATGTTCTTTGAAACCCATATTTTCAGACATTAACACCCCAAGGTCTTTCACACTGTCTTTCCATTCTATTATGTGGTTAGATTCTGTTAGGTAGTTTGTATTTTCTTTAACGACATTATTATCTCCGTACTGTATTAATTGGATTTTGTCTTCATTGAATTGCATGTTGTTTTCCCTGGTCCACTGGAACACTACATTTATGTCTTCCTGCAGCTGGCCTGTGCCCTCTTGTGTGTTTACTATCTTCCTTAGTTTTGTGTCATCAGCAAAAGACGACACCGTACTGTGTCTTGTGTTGGTATCTATGTTACTAATTAGAATAAGGAACAGAAGGGGCTCTAGCACTGTTCCTTGGGGCACTGAGCTTTTGACATCCGAAGGCTCAGATGTGACTTGGTTTTTTGCTACCGATTGTTTTCGGTTTATGAGGAAATTGTATATCCACCGTCCGATTTTCCCAGTTATACCTTTGGCTTTTAGTTTGTGGGCAATTATACCATGGTCACATTTATCAAATGCCTTAGCAAAATCGGTGTAAATGACATCCATATTTTCTTTTCTTCCAGCGCTTTAAGAATTTTTTCATAATGTTCCAAAAGTTGTGAGAGACATGATCTTCCCGCTCTGAACCCATGTTGACCGGTGTTGTGTACTTCATTTGCCTCCATGAATGCTGAGATTTTGCTTCGCAGGACTCGCTCGAAAACTTTAATGATGAGGGAGGTTAGAGCTACTGGGCGGTAGTTTTTTGGTAGTGTTTTACTCCCTCCTTTATGCAGTGGGGCAATTATTGAGTTTATCAAGCTATCTGGTATTTCACCAGTGTCTAGACTCCTTCTCCACATTATAGCCAGGGGTTTTGGGAGGTTTACATTACATTTCTTCATTAGGATCGAATTCCATGAGTCCGGGCCTGGTGCCGAGTGGGATGGCATGTTGGAAATGGCCTCTTCTACGTCTGTTGGACCAAAATCAATATCCAGCATCTGGGGGGTTTCTGTTGGGGAGGTTTCCATGAAAAATATATTTTGGTCTCTGATGGCTTTTGTTTCATCAGGTTCACTGAAGGCCATTTCATACTGCCGGCGTAAGAGTTCGCTCATTTCCTTTTTGTCCCCTGTGAATGAACCATCCCCTTTGCTTAGTGGGCCGATGTTTGATGCTGATTTAGCCTTTTGTTTGGCATATGAAACAAGTACTTGGAATTTTCCTTTATATCTGCAATAGCTTTCCTCTCCTCTTCCATATGTTGTAGTTCACATGGTATTCTTAGTCTTTGTTCAATTTCTACAATTTCTCTATCTATTTTGGCCTTTTGCCTATCCTGTAGATTTTGATGTGTGCGTCTTTGTGGGAGTAATTTTCTTCTTCTGTACAGCTTCCTTCTTTCCCGATCTTGTTTGCTTCTTCGTTTTGTTTGTCTTGCACGTATATGGTGGTTACAGATTTGGGTCATTGTTTCTGTTATTATGACTAGACATTCTGCTGATCTCAGGTTGTTCATTAAATCTGCCCAGTCTATTGTCTCCATTCCTTGATTTACCTCTTCCCACCTAATATTTTTGTTATTGAAGTTAAATTTACTAAAAGGGCCGGGTTTTGGTCTCGATTCTGAAGTTGTTTGTACACTTGCTAAGGTTGTTTTGATCTCAATTAGTTTATGATCTGAGTATGTTGTGTCCGATATGTTAATGTTGTGTACTAGAGAGTCGTTGTTAGTGAAGACCAAGTCGTGTATGTATATATATATATATATATATATATATATATATATATATATATATATATATATATATATATATATATATATATATATATATATATATATATATATATATATATATATATATATATATATATATATATATATATATATATATATATATATATATATATAATATATATATATATATATATATATATATATC
This sequence comes from Paralithodes platypus, assembly GCA_032716605.1. Taxonomy (NCBI): domain Eukaryota; kingdom Metazoa; phylum Arthropoda; class Malacostraca; order Decapoda; family Lithodidae; genus Paralithodes; species Paralithodes platypus. Next base: position 22,644,405 of record CM064508.1, on the reverse strand, counting down.
TATATGTATATATATATATATGCATACATGTATATACTGTATACAGTATATATATTAGTAGAGTCATTTTCAGAGCTTCCGTGACCGTGTTTAGGATACCAAAGTTTCTCAGTTAATTTAACAAGGGCAACTGATACTAAACAAAATAAGCCCCCATACACCTCACCAAAATGACGGGAAAGTTGTTATTTTAGACGTTTTTCAAAATGGCCGCCGCCGTCATCTTAATAAATTGATAAAGTTCTATTTCTTGAAGTGAATGGCCAAAAATGACAATTTTGGTGTCTATTCCCACTAATTTTGGTGTCAGAAGATCAATGGCATGGCACAATTCAAAAATAATTAATAAATAATTACCAAATAATTAAGTAAATAAGAAAATAATTAAGAAAATCAATGGGATGGCATAATTCATGATTTAGAGTCCCATTAACCTCAACATCTAAGACAAATATGATGTTGTTAAATCCACTGAGAAACTTTGGTATCCTAAATTAATAAAACATGAGACCTACTGCATTAAGATGCACTATCACTGCAGGACAAATATGATGCACAACTGTCAGAATCACTTCCGCTGTCATCATCGCTGCTCTCCATTTGTGGATGACTTGGAGTTTTTAGAAGATCCAGGAATGATGGAAGTGCAGGTTGGGTATAGCGTACTGGGAGGCATAAACCATTTACAAGGTGCTATCCATGGCCAATTGGTGATGGATGATTCTGAAGCTGGAAATTCTTCTGCAGATATGTGAGGTAATTGGTGCGCTCTAAGTGTGGTCGTAGACTGTCAGAATCAGGTACTAGTCTGATGATCTTCTTTTTCTTGAGTACTGACCACTTTGCTGCTCTCACCTCTGCTAGGGTCTTGTGTTTGGTGTCACAATAGATGTACCGGATAACACATTTCTGTAAGTCATTGATGATTTCCTGTGTGACTGGGATGATTGTGCCACAACTTTTAAGGAGGTTGCGAGCTTCTGATGATTTTTCTACACGGTCAACAATAGTTTTCTTGCCTATTCCATAAAAGCCAGAGTTATGGTCGCATCCGGTAAGAACATAAAGTGGGATCAAAGACTCCGCCATTGCCTCACTACACAAACACCGAGCATTTATCAGATGAGATTTGCGTTTCAAGCACAAGAGTCCTGATATTTGCCGAGCCACATAGGCTGCCTGAACGTAGTTATCAGTATCTTCAGTGTCTATGACAACTGCTTCTGTATACCCTTCTGACCGCAGCTTACCATAAAGAGTGAACAGAGCTGTGTCTGCTTCTGCATGGGCGTATGTGAGATTCTGCAAAACTTCATCTGTGGTGAGATTCCTTGCTGGTTTGCCAACAACACAGTGTATGAGCTGAATAGTGGTTGTAGATGCCTTTCTTTTGAAAGCAGCCTTGATAAATGCTTGAAGGCGAACTTTATTCTCTGGCTTACCAAGAAGAGCATGAAAGTGTCTATTAGAAGGAAATTTGTCCTCTGACTTCATAAACACATTGCAAATGGGCTGATTTTTTTGACGGTGTTGTTGTTCACTATCTTTGATGGAGAAGTCTTGCTCGTACGAGTCATTAACCAAGATAACACATTCTGCATTCGAATGTCTATTCAGGAAGTGTGTCCAGATGTTGTTCATCCGTTATCCTTGGTCTGATGGGTGGTTCACCACGCTTGACTGTTTTGTATGGTTCAATTCTTTGCATCTGGCTCCCAAGTTCTTTGAGGCTATCAGAGAGGTACGAAGGCAAGGTGCTATTTGCAACTGGTCTATCATCATCTAGGGTAGGTAGATTTAGCTTAGGTAGGTCTGGCTGAACAAACATGACATTTGTACGATGTGATTGGCCACTTCCAGTCAAAGTGTCACTTTTGAAGTCATCGTTGTCGACTATACATTGCCGGTGTTCCTTCAGAAAGTTCAAAAGGACACTCAGTTGAATGCTTCAGGTCAGTAACTGCCCAGAAATCTCTAAGCAAAAGCACATCATTGTAACTGATTCCCAGGCCATCCTTATGTAATATGTCTACCATTTCTCTGCTCTTTGTCATACCATGTAGCAGTACACCGAGGTTTGTCTCAAATGCAGTACGTCTTCCAGTGATGTAGCTGGTCAAAATAGATGCAATTGATCTGACTTGGGGCTTGTCATCGACTTCAGACTTTGTGGGGTGCTTTAACCAAGAGCTTCAAGAGGAGATCATTCAGGTCTTCATATTCTTCTAGCTCATGTATGTATGGAGGCCAAGGAACAGTTTTTGTTTTGATGATCTGATCTCTGAGTCGCCCAGCTACATTCTTCACCAGCTGATCGTCACTTACACCTAGAGAGGATATTGCAGCCTCAAGATATGAACCTGCAGCTCTTGCATCATATACCAGTTCACTCACATTCTTCTGACCTCGTTCATGAAATGCTATGTCATCTCCAAATTCCTTGATCAGAATTTCCTTCACGAAACTGGACTTTGCTGTGGAATAGTAACCATAATTTGAAGTAATGCCTTTGTAATCCTTTACAAGACCTTGCAGTGTACGGATTTCCTGATCTTCAAAGATAACTTGACGGACATGATGAAAGAAGATATTTTGGGCCTCTCGAAGATTAACATGTTGCAGATGCTCTGTTTTTTCATCAGGAAAAGACTCCTTCAGAGGGTTGCTGACATAATTGCGCCAACATTCACGATGATAACGAATTTCCAATCCAAACGCCGTTCGACTGTCTGGGATAGATGCAAGTAGGGTATTCAATCTTTCTCTTATAGACTCATCTGACAGACAAACTGTATGCAACTTGAACCGGTTCCATGTGTCTACTGTTGACAGCAGCAAAAGTTTGGACTTGCCAGGATTACTGGTATTTTGTGGTACTTTCATACACCACACACAGAGATTCTTATCATGAACCACTCCAGTACTAGAACGAAGCTTTTTAGGCACATTTCCTGGGAGTTGTTGACTTGAAGTTGATGCTTGAACTTCTTCCTGTTCAGATTTCCGTTTACGATTCTGTGCTTGCTGAATATAGCGATTACTACTGATCTGGGTGTAACATTTACTATGCATGTACAGGCCTTTAGGCCCCTTGTCCCACTCCACTGCTGCATAGGCATGCTGAAATTTATCAAGTTCCTTCCACCGAAAACACTTGCTCCTTAGATTCTCCCACTTTGTATCAGATGTCTTGTCCGTACTATCATCAGCTATACAGGGATGTTGACATAATATGCATTTTAATCCAGGTCCTGGTTCAGGGACATCACTAACTCCTCTACGTTCCATGCTTATGATTCTTCACGCCAAATTCGATGCAACAAACCTGAAAAAGAAGGAATTGATCAGTCAACATTCTTGGTTTACATTTTAAATTATATATTATATTATTTGAGTAAGTTTCAGAGGATCCGTGACCGTGCTTAGGATACCAAAGTTTCTCAGTGGATTTAACAACATCATATTTGTCTTAGATGTTGAGGTTAATGGGACTCTAAATCATGAATTATGCCATCCCATTGATTTTCTTAATTATTTTCTTATTTTCTTAATTATTTGGTAATTAGTTATTAATTATTTTTTAATTATGCCATCCCATTGGTTTTCTGACACCAAAATTAGTGGGAATAGACACCAAAATTGTCATTTTTGGCCATTCACTTCAAGAAATAGAACTTTAAAAAAAATTTAAGATGATGGCGGCGGCCATTTTGAAAAACATCTAAAATAACAACTTTCCCGTCATTTTGGTGAGGTGTATGGGGGCTTATTTTTTTTAGCATCAGTTGCCCTTGTTAAATTCACTGAGAAACTTTGGTATCGTAAACACGGTCACGGAAGCTCTGAAATGACTCTACTATATATATATATGTATATATATACTGTTTACATGTATATATATATATATGTACCCTAGGGGTAAGGGATTAGAATATGCCCCACGTGCCTTCTGCGTGTCATAAGAGGCGACTAAAGAGGTTGGGTCTTACGACCCCCACCCGTGAAAAATAATGAAGCAACAAAAAACGAACGATCAGCCTCGGATGCGGACGGACCCTGTGTTGACGAACCCCGACCGAGTATGGACAATCTTACGGACAATCTTAGAATATCTACATGGAACGTGAGTGGCTTGAATGATGGCACAAAAGAGAGAGAGGTTTTGGAAGTGTTAGTGAATGCCAGGCTGGATGTATGTGGAATGACGGAGACCAAATGGAAGGGTACAGATGTGAGAGAGTGGGAGTGTGGAATGGGTGTGTGTGCTGGTGTGAGTGAGGGAGCAGCGAGTGAAGGTGCGTGTTTGTTTGTAAGTAACAAATAGAAGGATTGTGTAAGAGAATATGGGTCTGTAGGTTCAAGGATTATATGGGTGAGAATGAAAGTAGGAATACAAATGTGGGTGATTGTGTGTGTGTATGCTCCGACAGAGGATAAACTTGTAAGAGAGAAAGAGAAGTTCTGGGTGAATGTGGAGGCGTGCCTGGATAAGTTTGACAAGAACGAAAGAATATTTCTGATTGGGGATATGAATGGTAAGGTGGGTGATTGGAAAGTTGATGGAGTGGTAGGAAGGTGGGGGATACCATCAGAGGTGAATGGGAATGGTAGTGCACTTGTGAACGTATGGGTGGGGAGGAGGCTGTGGATAGCCAACACCTTTTTCCGACACAGAATGATACATGTACACATGGAAAGTGGTGTGGACGATGAAGGATAAGACAGTGGTGGAACGAAAGTCACTGATTGATTAATTATGTGTGGATGAACCAATGAAGAAATCTGTGCTGGATGCTAGGGTGTATAGGGGTATTGGAGGGGTATGTCTGATCATTATGTAGTAGTTGCTAAAATTAGGATGCAAAAGAAGTGGGTGAGGAGAGCTGGAGGGAGGCGAGAGGAAGGTGGAATGGTGAGGAGGGTGGAGAGGCTACAGGAGGAAGAAATCAGGGAGAGCAGTAGAAAGACGACTAGGTGGGTTCGACCTGGAAGATATGGAGGAAATGGAGGAGATGAGCAAGGTGTTTAAGAAAGAGATCTGTGCAGCATGTGAGGAGGTGTGTGGAGTGAGGAGAAGAGGGAGGGGAGTGACACGTGCAGCATGGTGGACAGAAGAGGTAAAAATAGCTGTGGAAGACAAGAAGAAAGAGTATAGAGAGTGGTTGGGTAGTAGAGGGAATGAAGATTTGCAGAGGCAGAAACGAGCGAGGTATGTGGAGAGAAAGAGAGTGGTGAAGAGAGTAGTGAAGGAAAGTAAGAGAAGAGTAGATGAGGAATTTGGAAGGAATCTGAGTGTAAAATGGAGGGAGTGTAAGAAACTGTTCTGGAAAGAATTCAAGAAAGTTAGGGAAGGTAGCAAGGGAAACAGTAAGGGTGTGAATGATAAGAATGGGAGAATGCTAGCCGAGAAGCAAGAGAGAGTCGAAAGATGGAGGGAGTACTTCAACGAGTTGCTAAATGTAAGGAATGAAGAGCCAGCAAACATAGTTGGATATGGTATAGGAGGGAGAAGAGTAGAAGTAGTGGAGGAGGAGGTGGGGATCAGCAGATCAGCAGTGTGGGAAGCCATGAAAAGAGTGAAGTTGGGGAAAGCACCAGGAATAGATGGAGTGTGTGGGGGAAATGCTGAAGTAAGGTGGTGAGATAGTGATCGAATGGGTATGGAAAATGTGTAAACTAGCATGGAAGAAGGGGAGTGCACCTGATGACTGGAAGACAGGCATAATAGTCCCCCTATATAAGGGTAAAAGGGAAAGAGGAGTGTGTGGTAACAACCGAGGAATATGTCTTCTAAGCGTAGTAGGGAAGGTGTACAGTAGGGTAGTGATTGAGAGAGTGAGAGCGAGAACGGAGAAGTGGATACATGACGAGCAGGGCGGTTTTAGGAAGGGAAGAGGATGTGTAGATCGGAAATACGGAATCTGAAGGTAAATGCAGGGAAAAGCAAGGTTATGGTCTTCGTAAGGGGTGAAGCCACAGAGTGTGAGGTGAAGTTGAACGGTCAGGGTATGGAGATAGTCAGCTCTTTAAAGTATCTGGGCAGTGTGTTGAGTAAAGATGGGACTATGGATGAAGAAGTGCGGGAGAGGGTGCAACAGGGAAAGAGGGTTGTAGGAACGTTGAAAGCAGTAACAAGAAATAGGGTGGTCAGTATGGAAGTGAAGAAGTACTTGCATGACAGTGTGGTAATCCCGACACTAACTTACGGAAGCGAAGCATGGACGTTCAGGAAGAGACTCAGACCAATAGTGAGAGCGGTGGAAATGAGTCACTTGAGAAGTGCGTGCGGAGTTACATGGAGGGATAGACAGACGAATGCGGAAGTAAGAAGGAGGTGTGGTGTGGAGGTAGATGTGCTGGAAAGTGTGAAAAGGAACAACTTGATATGGTTCGGCCATATGGAACGTATGGAAAGCGAGAGAATGACTAAAAGGGTGTACGAGAGCGAGGTGGAAGGACAGAGAGGGAGAGGTGCACCAAAGGAGAGGTGGAAGGAAGGAGTGAAGAAGTATATGGATGAAGGCGGTGCTGCTTGGGAGGAGGGGCGTCGACTGACTGGGGACAGAGGTGCATGGGGCGGTTCGTTCGTGGCCACCCCTTCGGGGATCACGGCATCAGGCAATAGATATATATATTTATATATATATATATATATATATATATATATATGTATACTGTATATACAGTATATATATATAATAATGAAAATATCATATACTGTGTATATATATATATATATATATATATATATATATATATATATATATATATATATACAGTATATAAATATATATATACATATTTTATTTTATTTTTGTATTCTTATTTTTTTTGTTTTGCCTATGTTATTGAGGAACGAAAGAAGATGTTCTGGAAGGAGGTAAGGAAAGAAAGACAAAAGAGGGAAGAGTCAGTGAAAGATGCAAATGGAGATTTACTAGTGGAAGGAGTTGAAGTGAGGAAAAGATATGTGGAGTATTTTAAATGTTTGCTAAATGTAAGAGACGGAAGAGAGGCAGTGATTGAAGTAGTGGTTGATGGAGATAGGTTACCCAAGCCTCCCAGGTGGGAGGGAATGAATGAAAGGATTGAGAAAAATGAGGTGAAAGAAGCAGTGAGACAAATGAGAGCGGGACAAGCAGAAGGTTTGGATGGTGTTGTTGTGGAGTATATCAAGAAGGCTGAAGATGTGATAATAGATTGGCTGGTGAGACTATTCAATGTGTGCTTTGTTGTGTCAATGGTACCAATAGACTGGAGGAGTGCATGTATTGTGCCATTGTACAAGGGGAAGGGAGATCGGCAGAAGTGTTCCAGCTATAGAGGTATTAGTTTATTATCAGTGGTTGGAAAGCTGTATGACAGGGTGTTGATTGAAAGGATAATAAAGGGTACGGAAGTTGCAATAGGAGAAGAGCTGTGCGGTTTTAGGAGGGGAACAGGGTGTGTGGATCAGATGTTTGCAGTAAGACAGTTATACAAGAAGTATTTAGAGAAGCATAAGGAGATATTTTGGGCTTTTATGGATTTGGATAAAGCGCATGATCGTGTGTATCGAGAAGCAAGGTGGAAGATGTTAAGGATTTACGAAATTGGAGGAAATTTGTTAAGAGCCGTTAAGAGTTTCTCTGAAGGGAGCAGAGCGTGTGTTAGAGTAGGAAATAATGAGTTGAGCGAATGGTTTGAGGTAAATGTAGGTTTTTCAACAGGGTTGTGTAATGTTACCATGGCTGTTTAATATATTTATGGATGGTGTGGTGAGGGAGGTGAAAAATGAGAACTACGGGTAGAGGATTGGGTTTAATAGGAAAGAATGGTAGAGACTTGGGAGTTGAATCAGTTGCTGTTCACTGATGACACAGCGTTGGTGGCGGATTCTGAGGAGAAACTGCAGCGGGTAGTCAAAGAGTTTGGAGTGGTTTGTGGGAGGAGGAAACTGAAGGTGAACGTCAATAAAAGTAAAGTAATGGTGTGTAATAGGGGTAATTGTAGGGTGAATCTAGATATGAAGCTGGATGGGGAATTATTGGAACAAGTTGAGTGTTTTAAATAGCTAGGAGGAACGCTAAGCAGTAATAGAGGTATGGAAACGGAGGTAAAACAGAGAGCATGTGAAGGAAGGAATGTTTTTGGAGCAATTGGAAGTATGTGGAAGGTGAGAAACCTCGGAATGAAAGTTAAAAGTGCAATGTATCAAGGAATTTTTGTGCCAACAGTGATGTATGGGGCTGAGACATGGGCTCTGAAGGCAAAGGAGAGAAGAAAGCCGGATGTGATGGAGATGAGCTGCTTGAGGAGTATGTGTGAAGTTAATCATCGAGACAGATTGAGGAATTAAGAGATACGTAGAAGAGTGGGGCAGCAGGAACATTTGTCCACCAGAGTGGACAGAAGGGTGCTGAGCTGGTATGGTCATGTTGAACGAATGGAAGATGAAAGGCTTACAAAGAGAATATATGAGTCAGATACAAGGGGAGATAGAGGGGTAGGAAGACCCCCATTGAGATGGAGAGTCTGTGTAAGACAAGTTTTGGGTGATAGAGGAATGACTATAGATTAGGCAAGGGAAGTGGTAATACACAGGAATGAATAGAGAATGCTTGTGAATAGTTGAGTAAACACGAGGTCATTTGGGAGAAGTGGTCGGGCGCCACTTGGACTAGATAATAGTCTGTTAGGCACCTGGCCCGGAGAGCCGGTATATATGAAGAGTGTGCCTGGAAGTGTGGTGAGCGGGCTTGCGGTTTCGGCTCGCTGCACGTCTGCTTGCTGAGACTGGAACCTCTCCGCGTGGTCGGGGCCCGGGGGAGTGCTGAAGGTACCTTGGTAATCCCTGGTATCTGGGTCTTCTCCTGGGTGACCTAGATGTGTGTGAATTTGTGTTTTGTTTTTGTGTGTTTATTGTTTTCTGTTGTGTTGGGTTGTCCCTATTCGAGCTCTGTCTCGAGTCGGCCACCACCAGAAAAAAAAAATGGGGAATGAGCCTGAGTACATACATACATACATACATACCTATATTACTTCAACCTCGTCGAAATGGATGTCTAGTCTCTTTTTGAATGTGTCACTTGAATTACATTGTACAACTTTCTCTGACAATTTGTTTCACTCATTGAGCACACTATAGGTTAAGAAGTGCTTTGTGAGATCGAGATTCGCCCTGCTGGTTTTAAATTTAATTCCATTTCCTGGAGTTGATGAACTATTATTTTTTTTAAAAAGCGAATTTATATGAGTTTTGTCAAAGCCTTCACTATATTGAAACATTCAATTAATTGACCTCGCAATCCTCTTAAGTTAAATTTTTATATATTTTGTTCGTAATCTTTCGTGATATGATTTATATTTCAGTGACGGTATTAACCTTATCACTCTACGCTGCACTAACTCAAGTTTCTCAATATTCTTGTTTAGATAGGGGGAAATAAATTGAACACCATATTCAAGATGGGGCCTTGCTATGTTTAATAATAACGGTACCATTGTATGTTCTCAATTTTATGTGTACATTTTCTTTTAATTAATCCCAATGCCTTATTGACCTTGTTCGCAGCTGCTGCACATTGATCTGAGGTCTTTACGTTTTCAGATATTAGAACCCCCGAGTCTTTAACTAATAGATTTTATTTTATTAATTGGCCATTCATCTTGAATTCATATTTTTGTTCTTGTATTACCTATTTGCAAGACCTGATATTTGTCAACATTGAATGGCATCTGTTACTGTTCTGACCACTCAACTATTTATATCCGATTGCAGCTAATTTTTGTCTTCGTTGGTTATTACTGAAATTCCTATCATTGTGTCATCAGGGAACTTTGAGAGAGCCATATTTAGTCCTACATCAATGTCATTTATATACTGTAGATAAGAAACAAACGAAACTTGAACGATCTCTAAAGCAATCCACTATAAACAGGCTCCCGTTCAGACTCCACTCCATTTATCACCACTCCTTGCCTCCAGCTTCTTTTCCATGCATGAACTTATCTTTAAATTCCTAACATTTCCAATGTATTCAACAGTTTTCCATGCATGAACTTATCTTTAAATTCTTAACATTTACAATGTATTCAACAGTTTTCCATGTGGGACTTTATCGAAAGCCTTCTTGAAATCTAAGTAGATTATGTACAAGGATTTAGTCGAGTCATTCTATGTAAATAGTTTATTATAGAATTCAATCAAATTCGTAAGGCATTACTTACTAGATCTTAAGCCTTGGTGGCTGTTTCTGATCAACGTGTTTTATTCTAGATAATATACTTTGTTGTCTCTTAGAATTATTCTAGAATGTTTTATATATTATTGACGTTATACTAATTGGGCTATAATTAATTGCTTCGGCTTTTTTGCCTTATTTTTTATTATTGGAGTAATATTTGCAGTTTTCCAATCACTAGGTACGATTTCCTGCTACAGTGACAAGTTAAATATGCAAGTTAACGACTGAGCTATTACTTCTTTCACGTTTATCAAAATTATTGGGTGAATAATATGTGACTGGTAGTCTCATTAGTGTTTAAATTGTTCAACTTGCATAACACTTCACTAGTCTTTTATTTATCTTAAAATGTCCTATTTCGTGTGCTGTTACGTGTTTCTCCGAAGTAGTGTTATGTTCTTCCTTAGTAAATACCGAACACAAACATTCATTTAGCAAATTTGCAATGATTTTGTCGCCTGTTACCGACTGGTCATTATTAATTAGCGGTCCTATTCCAGTTATATTCTTTCTATTAGTATTAACCTAACCATATAATTGGATTGTTAACTCCTTCCTTCGCTGTGTAACTTATATAATTACGCTTCTCTGTCGAAATTAATTCCTATATTTGTCTACTTAGTTTGTATAATTTGTTTAAGTTTTCGTTATTTAGTGCATTTTTAGTAAGTTCATGCAATTAATTCCTTTCTCTTAGCGCCTTATCAATATTCTTATTTAACCAAGGAGGCTTGTTTTTCCAGTATTTGTTCTAAAATTCGTGGGTACAGATTATTGATGTGCAGTCATGAATATACCCTTAAATTTGTCTCACTCTTCGTTTGTTTTGCCAATATTGCTTAGCTGTATATGCATGTCACTGAAAGTTAGCTGAAATGCGCATTTGTACAATCTGTTATCTTCATTTCCTTATTTTCAGTAGTATATTTGCACTTTATATCGATTCGAATGAGCTTGTGATCAGAAGTGGATAAATGTTTGTCGGTGACCAGTTTAGATATTAGGCTTTCATTTGTACTTCATATCCCGGTCCACCCTGGAGATTGGCCCAACATCCTTGACTTATTTCTAACCTCTAATCCTTCTGCTTATACTATAAATACTGTAAACCTTCTCTGACCCCCCAACTGGCGGTGCTTGTGGTACTTTGGCGCTGCTGACTGAGGGGCTCTACAGCAGTACTTATTTTATTTCCCATGGAATTTTTTGCTTCCGTGGCCGGGGACCCTCAGAGAGTACCGAGCGCATTACTGAGGTAATCCTTTCGGGCATTCTCTTTCTCTCAGACTAACTCACAAAATTCTTGGTTTACTCACGCTGTTCTACTGCTGTTCGCAATAAGGAGGAAGCATTCAAACAGTACCGTTGGCTTCAAACTCAAGAATCCCGTACTATATAATGTCTCTGCCCGGAATAAAGCCAAATCTGTTCTTTGACTTGACAAAAACACTTTCATCAATCACAAATGATCTGAACTTTCTAACTCTAGCTCTTCTCAAGCTTTTTGGCAGCTAAACAAAAACCTCTCCAACAATTTCACTTCCTCGTCTTTTCCTTCCCTCTTCCTCTCTGACAGTACCACCGTCACCTCTTCCTCTGACAAAGCTGAGCTTTTCGCTCAAACTTTCGTTAAAAACTCCACCTTGGATGATTCCAGAGCTATTTCTCCCTCTTCAACCCCTCCCACTTACTTATGCCTAATATCATAATCGCTTCTAAAGATGTACTCTTGTCCCTCTCTAGACTTAATACTAAGGTGTATGGACCAGATGGTGTTCCTCCTGTTGTACTCAAAAACTGTTCTTCCGTGCTGACTCCCTGCCTAGGCAAACTCATTCGGCTCTGTCATTTTGGCTGCAACGTCCCTTGAATTTGGCTCTCACTCTTTTTAACTTTGGTAAAAGACACTCGCTACAGGCAACCTGCCTTTTGTCTCCTCCATACACATAGACAAAATATAAATACAAAAATACTATTTAATTATCATTTTGGGAAAGTGAAACCTTGGTTGGATTGAGATAACATGCAATCCACATAGGCACTCCACCTTTCAACTTTCCGTTATATCTATCTCTGAACAAATTATGTGAGTCAATATGATATTCGGAAATTATATCTACAGTATTTTCAATATCAAGGTGAGTTTCTGTTACACTAACTACATCAATTTTTTTCTTCTGATAACGCAAGTAATTTAAGTTCATCTAGTTTCCTAATCATATCTGCATTTGAAGGATAGTATTTTTATAACACTGAACTCTTGCTTGGGGAAGGTATATGGTTTTGTTTTTTCGTGAATTCATCTTTTCTCTTGGCCACAGTTAGGGGTTTATTTTTAATTAAGGATTCAAGGAGGGATTATTTACAGTAAATGGTTTCGAAGATTGGGTAATTATTGTAATTGAGGGGGCTGAGGGAATACTGTGAATGGGTTGAGGAGAAGGGAGGGGTTAAGGATAATACTCTTTCAGATTAATGATAAAGACTACGGTATATATTTATCCGGCCTAGTGGAGCATTCATGAACTTGGTATACGGTGGTGCTTCAAATACCTCTCCTATACCTCACACTTGTTTTGGATAATTGAATACCGTCTCCTTTATACATGGATGATTTGCCTTGGAATTGTCTTCAATTATAATATACAGAGTACATTTTTTCGGTCAAACATTTCTTTTACTGAATTATTGACTTCCTGTGCTTGACTATTACTGTTGGATATCGCTCTCAACCTAGGGATGATTCCGTTTGTCACACATTTTTCAGCTTTCCATTTCATCATTCTGATAGTTTTGTTTAACTTACCTAGTATGTTGTTTACAGGGACCTACCTCCGTTGAAGCAATCATCGGAGATTACCTTTGCTAATACACAAGATCATGTCGGTATGGAGGAGTTACACATATCGTTGGTGATGTTTTTTTTTTTTTTTATGAGGGAGACAAAAGGCAAAACTGCCTGTGACGAGTGCCTCCCCCAGAGTTAAAAGAGTGACAGGGCCAAAATCAAGGAACGTTTGAGCCCAAATGTCTGGACACACAGAGTTTGAAACAATTTAAGTCATAGGATAAGGGAAAGATGGATTCAGGGAGAGAGTTCCGGAGCTCAGCTGTTGAATAGAAGAATGATTGGAAGTAACGTTTCACTCATGAGATGGAGAGTTGTACAGAGTAGGGGTGGGATTGTGTTCCAAGACGGGTACTTACGTACCCTACGTAGAGGAGGTGGTATGCACTGAGAGAGCTCTGAGGAACACTGATTATTATAGTAGCGATATAATAGTGAGAGAGATGCAACATTGCGGCGAAGAGAGAGAGATTGAAGAGAGTCGGTGAGTGGGCGGGAGTTAATGACACGAAAGGCTTTCCTTTCTACTTTGTCTAGAAGTGCTATGTGAGAGGATCCTCCCCACACATGTGAACAATACTCAATGCAAGGATGCACTGTGCCTCTGTACAGAGCAAGAAGCTGCGCAGGGGTAAAGAACCCCTTAAGGCGGTTGAGCACACCCAGCTTCTGGGAGGCCACCTTGGCAAGACTGGTAATATGGTCCTTCCAAGTGAGAGCAGAAGAAAAAGAGACACCACGAATACTGAGAGAAGATGAAGGGTTGATTTTTGTATTGTTGAAGAATGAGGGTAAGTCCGCTGGGAGTTCACGGCGGGTAGATAGATGGAGAAATTGGGTTTTGGAAGCATTAAAGGTAACAAGGTTTTCTCTGCCCCAATTGGAGATGGTAGTTAGATCAGAAGATAAGTTTTCTATGGCTTCATTATGTTTGCTTTTGAGGGATTGCTGGCTGGGGCGTTCTGGGAACTAATTGAATAGTGTAAGGTAGAGTCGTTTGCATATGAATGGATAGGACTGGAGGTACAGTTGAGAAGATCATTTATGAAAATTAGAAAGATAATAGGAGATAGGACATATCCCTGAGGAACACCGGAGTTGATAGGATGAGGAAGTGAACGATGGCCGTCCACAGCCGCAGCTATGGAATGATGTGCTCAAAGGTACCTCCAGGAATTACATATATGGATCTATTGCTTCTGTACTCCTTGACCACGGAGAGGGCTGTATACTATGGGTTGTAAACTGTCACTGTATACTATGGTAAATTACTCCTTTTTTGCTGGCTTGTACTTGTGGAGCTTCACGGGTTTTTTCTGGCTCTATTCTCTGCCTTTAGTTGGTGTTCTTTACTCATGAGCAGGCATTTGTTTACTATTTTGCTTACCATTTTCGTTGGCATCAGCAAGAGTAGCATATTTATACTCGGATAGCTGGCATCATGATAGAAATATATGACACTTAATAAACGCAAATTAACTAAATATTAACAGTAGTCACTTCCCTTTAGCTGTAGTATTTACTGTATGTTGTATTAGCTTCTAGCAGGTGACCTCGGGGGGGGGGGGGGCTTGGGTTATACACTGAGAGAGAGACAGAGAGAGAGAGAGAGATAATAGGTCACTCCCCTTCCTTATAAACAAAGTTAATATACTATACAAAACAGGATATTTTTTATAGGGAAATCTTGACCGCACCCTCTGCCTATCTACTTACCTTATCTGTCGATCTATCTAACTTATATATCCATGTATCTACCTTATCTGTTTTTCTATATCTACCTTATATATCTATAAACCATACATATATCTGTATACTAGTCTACTACTTATTTATTCTTCTATCGATCTATAAATCTACCTACATATTTTATGATCTTTTTGTGTCTACTGTATGTGTATGAAGGAGATCAAAGGCAAAGCTGTCTATAGAAAGTGTCTCCTCCAAAGTTGAAATAGTAACAGAGAGTCAAATTCAATCTATGTAAGAATACAAATGGCTGGACACACGGAGCTTGAAACCGTTTAAGTCATAGGATGAGGGAAAGACTCATTGAAGGAGGGAGTTCCAAAGCTTACTTGTTGAGTAGAAGAAAGACTGGGAATATCGGTTTACTCTTGGGTTAAAGGGTTGGACATAATAGGGGTAGGAGTGTGTTGAAAAGTGGGTGACCCCCACTCTATGTAAGGTAGGTATACACTGAGAAAGCCCTGAAGAATAATTATTGCTATTGCAGTAAGTAGAAGAGTGTGAGATATACAGCATTGCAGTGTAATGTAGGTATACACTGAAGAATAATTATTGCTATTGCAGTAAGTAGAAGAGTGTGTGATATACAGCATTGCAGTGTGTAAAGGGAGATTGTAGGGAATTAGTAAAAATAAATGGGTTGATGAGACAAAATGTTTTAGACTATACCCTTTCGAGAAGTGCGGTATGGGTGGCACTTCCTCACACATACGCACAATACTCGATATATGAGTGCAATGTGCCACTATACAGAGCAAGAATCTCTGCAGTGGTGAAGAACCCACAGAGACAGTTGAATATACCCAATTTCTGGGAAGTTATTTTAGCAAGAGTGGATATATGATGTTTCCAAGAAATATCAAACGAAAAAGAAACACAAAGAATACTGAGAGATGATGATGATGGGTTGATGTGTTTATTGTTGACGAAAAGGTTGTGACGGGTATACAAATGGAGAAATTACGCTTTGGAAGCATTGAAGGTATCATAATTTTCTTTGCCCTAATCTGAAATAGTTCATAAGCGTATTATGGCCTCATCACATGAGTTTTTGAGTGATTGCGTGTGTGGTCGTTGCGGAAAACTAGTTGAATCGTGTAAGATAAAATCATCAGCATATGAGTAGATAGTATTGGGGGTACAGTTGAGAAAATCATAAATAAATATTAGAAAGAGGACTGGAGATAGGACGGAACTCTGAGGAACACCAGAGTTGATAGGTTGAGGATGTGAGCGATGGCCGTTCACAACTGCAGCTATGGAACGGCCAGAAAGCAAATTAGAGACAAAGGCACAGATGGAGGGATAGAAACCAAAGGAGGGTATTTTATAAATTAGATATTGGTGCCAGACTCTATCAAAGGCTTTTGCTATGTCCAACACAATAGAAAAGGTCTCACCGAAATCCCCAAAGGAGGATTTCCAAGTGTTAATAAGACAAGAAAGATTATCACCAGTAGAGTGGCTCTTATGGAAACCATATTGGCGATCTGAAAGTAGATTATAGGAAGATATTATGAAATTAGACATAAGTAAGAGAGAGGGGGTTGAAGAGAGAGGAATAGCACCAGAATCATCCAAGGTGGAGTTTCTAGCGAAGAGTTCAGCTTTGTCAGTGGAAGACTTGACGGAGGTATTGTCAGAGTGGAAAAGAGGAGGACAAGATGAGGAAGTTAAATTGTTGGAGCGTTTTTGGCTAGATGCGAGAGAGCTAGGGAAGAGCTAAAAGTTGGAATGTTCATAACATATATTATTGGTGAAAGAGATATTGGTGAGACGAAGAACAAATTTGGTTTGATTCCTGGCAGAAACATATTACTCCTTATTAAAGAGTATGAGTTTCTTGAGTTTAAGGGTGACGTAACCATTTCAATGTGTTTTCCTTATTGCAGGCAGCAGTAAAGCAAGTGTGAGTAATCCAAGATTATTTTGCATTAGGCTGAGAGAAAGAAAATGGAATGTATGCATCCATGCCCGAGAGGATTATCACGGTAAGGCACTCAGCACACTCCATCGGTCCCTGATCACGGAAGCAAATATCATACCCCAGGAAAATAAAGAAATTCTGCCGAAGAGCCTCCCACTCGGCAGTGCCAAAGTGCCACAATCACCACAAGGTTGGGAGGATCGGATGGCCGTACTGGAGAGATAGGGTAGATTATCGGAGGAGCCCAACGGAGAGAATAGGTTTACAACATAAGTAGAACGATTAGAGGCTAGAAATAAGTTGAGGATGTTGGGCCGATCTTCAGGGCAGTCAAGGATACAGGTAGGGTGCTGGACTAACTGTTCAAGGTAATTTACGATAAAAACAAATGTAAGTTTGATCCCCAGGTTGGTCAGTGAAATGAGAGAAGAAGCATTGGCGGTGGTGAACATAAAAATCTCATAAGATGGAGAGGTCTCCGAAAGGAGAGATGAATAGAATGTGTTCCACTTTAGAAGTTAGATAGCCAAAGAATTGTGGATAGACAGTAGAACTAGGGGTGAGATACACGGCACAGAAATATTAAGTTAGGGAGTGAAAAGAAAACTTTAGCCAGAGAGTTGAGAATTGATTAAAATCAAAGTTGGGAACACGAGCTACAGCAAGATTGTTGCGTACATACTGTTTATGCAACATCCACCTTTGGCATGAAACTGACGATAAAGATAGTAGGAGGATACAGAGGAGGATTTGCTGTCAGTAGTTCTAGACAACTGTGTTTCGATGAGAAAGAGAAGATCAGGATTGGCAGAGGAAAGGTAGTGTTCCACAGAGAGAAAGTTAGAGAAAAGGTTACGAAGGTTGCAGAAAGTGATAGTAAGAGTAGAAGGTAGTGGTCCAGAGCATTTTGTGGAGTCATTACCAGGGGTCAAACCTATAGGGGCATTTCTACCTGAATATGCCTAGCTGCCTATTTACGTATCTATCTATCTTTCTATCTATCTATTATATATATATAGTGTATATATATTGAGTAGAACCTCTGCGGGAGACCTAGGGCACCGCATTTTCCATAGTAGTATGACAATGAGGGAAATAACTCCGAGAACCATCTTAGTGTATTCAAATTTTCGGCACCTCATGGAGCCATCATCAGGAACTATATTCCAGCCGTCCGGCTGGCTCAGTTGATAGCGTGCCTGATTCCCATCTTGAAGGTCTCGCGTTCAAATCCCCGCTCAGAATGAAAAGTGTTTCTGGGATATAGCCGGCGGTTACCATCTCCCCATGAGCAAGGGGGATGGGTATTGGTCTCTGGTAGACTAAAGAAAGCCAAGCGCTTGTGAATCCTCGAAGGAGGAAATACGGGCGCTATATAAGTAACCAGAAGATTATTATTATTATTATTATGATTTGAACGATGTCCAGATTTGCAATGTTATTTCAGTGTCCTGTCTATTAGAGGGTAGTAATTTTCCTATTAGATGATTTTATGAATCATTTACTTTAAGATATGTAACTAGAATCATGTAACTAGAATTGTATGATATTTTGAACTTTTAATTTGTATTTTCAATTATTAATATTTAGTCCTACTTGATTGTTTACTGAGTCTGATCTCTTGTTTAGGGTATATAATTATAGTTCCTGATGATGGCCCCATGAGGTGCCGAAAATTTGAATAAACTAAGATGGTTCCCGGTGTTATTTCCCTCATTGTCCTACTACTATATATATATATTTATATATATATGTATATGTATATATATATATATATATATATATATATATATATATATGTATATATATATATATATATATATATATATATATATATATATATATATATATATATTATATATATATATATATATATATATATATATATATATATATATATTTCTAATCTCTCAGTGGGGCCGTGGTGTAGTTGATTAAAGCGTCGGCTATCGTCCTGACGGTCGGAGATTCGAACCCCACTGAGAGATTACAAACATTTAGTGGCTCACGTGTATTTGTGATATATATATATATATGTGTGTGTAGAGAGAGAGAGAGAGATATTTTTTGATTTATTAATTCATTAATTCATTGATTGATTTAACTAATTTCTTTGTATCAACTAATCCATCAATCTACAGTACATCCCTATCTTTATTTAACTTATATTTAACTATCCGTCTAGCTACGGTACATTCCTGCCTAAATCTGTCATGTCTACTATCTATTACTTTCCCTACCTGTTTGCTTAACAAATACTGTTCCTCGATTGGTTGTGAGTACCGGTATTCAAAGTAATTCCACATTTCTACAAATCACGAGAGAGAGAGAGAAAGAGAGAGAGAGAGAAAGAGGGAGAGAGAGAGATTCAGAAACATCACTGTCACTACATGTTATATGAAAAAGTAGCTGCTGGAAGTGGACCCCAGTAAGGCTTTGGATTTAGATAGAATTAGCCTGTTCATGTTATTACAATGTGCCCCACTACTTGCTGCATCCTCCTCATTGGTTATTAAAGATGTCATACTGCATAGACATATATCCCTGGGAAAGTTGTGGCAAGACTTAAATTGGAACAATAAAAGTGAAGCCAAAAACTATATACAATATTAATTTTCTCTGTTCTTGAACAACTATAAAAGTACCTTATTGTTGCCAAGTTGACTTCATTCCTGGATGCTCACCACCTTCTAATTACCAACCAGCTTAGCTCCATGCACAGCTTATCTGCTGTAGATTTGCTCCTGCACCAATCATCATGGAATCACTGACGTAATGCTGAGAAGGACACCTTTATCACAGCTGGTACCTTTACTGGAGGGCATCCCAATGTGTGTCAACCTGCTTTAGTTTATCTAAGACTACCTTCAAGGCATAATCTTGCAGGTAGTGGTCAATGGCCGTACATCATGCCACAGTTCCACAGGGAAGTTTCCTCGGCCCTCTATTTTGGAATATATATTTGAATATCATCCTACAGCTCATCCCTAATGCTTATGCATATTCAGATAATTACACCCTCTCATAGGCTTAATCAATGAGCCACCAATATCCACATCAACCAGGTTTTGGAGAACATCACTTCCTCGGGCAGCCGTTGGCAAGTGACTCTTTCCCCTGAGAAAACCCAGGCTATGCTAAACTCCCGTAGGTATAACTCAATTAGCATGGTCCGACCGGAGATATGCCTTGAGTGAATCCATCATATTCATATGTAAAAAAGTCATGTCCGAAAAATTGCCAAAACATTCAGTCTGGAAAGGGGATGCATCAGACGAATTACACACCATTTAGATGCTAGAGAAGTGACCATAGTTTACCATGTTCAGGTTCGATCCATAATGAAGTTTTCTCAATCTTGTCTGGATGTCCTGCCCTCCATTCATATCTATGTCTACTAGACCAGGTCCAAAACAGAGCCCAACAGCTGGTTCAGTTAAAGGTTCAGAACAGAATAATATGCAATATCCTACTCCTACAATTGCTTCTAGATGTTGCATACCTATGTGTCTTGTTAAGACCAAAAGCTATGCACTCCCCACTGGGCAGGATTTCTTCTCTACACACAACTACTTCCTGTAAATGTTACAAGGACAGATCATGTAAGGGGGCAAAACCTAATCGTGCCATTTGCCAGAGGTGACCAGGTTGTATGCTCTTTTCTAAACAGCTATGGTCGTCTTTGAAACATCACGATGTGCCAGAAAGACCTACACAATGCTATAGCAACGTATATTTTCACATTATACGTCAATGCATGGCTACAAACTTAGTTTCCTCATGATAAAGTGCTTATGTGTAAATATAAATGTATCTAAATATGCAATCTAAATGAATGTGAGTACATATCGTGTATGTATGGTAAATTGCACCCTATGTACATACAATTACAATGTATCCTGTACATACTAAGCTATCACCTTGAATTTCTAACCTCAAATATACAAATTCGATAGTTATTCCTTATGTATATTATTAATTCATGACAATATAAGATTACAGCCGGCGTATGTAGTTTACAGATATTTGACTCGTGAGACATTTGACTTTTGTTCTGAACATTAGGCTCAACATTAATTTGTTCACTCATTCGTACCTTGATGTCAAGCATTTGTTTCTAAATTATCGTTGATGTTGTGTATTATCTGCTTGCATGTATAACGGAAATCAATATTGGTAAGTGTTTAGCAAATATACCTCGCATATGTCATGTTATATAAAGTGTTTGTGCTGGTTAAAGTAGAAAAACCCTCCGCCAATCACCTTGCTCCCTTCTATTTGCTTGCACCGTCAGCTGACTTTAACAGTTTTCGGCCACAACATGCCACCCCTTCCCAGCCAACCAATCAGCGGCCTCCATTATCGGAGCACGGAGCTGAACTCTCTACCTCACCTCAAAAGTCACTCTCTTTCTCTTCCCGGTCAGTTTCCTCTGGTTATACTCGATCCAATACTTCGGTGCCAGCCCGGTGGCTTACTCCCGTAAGCCACTGATAGATGTTTATAACCAGCTTCCAGGAACTTATTTTGAGGAGAAGAGAGTGGAGGTGGAGGAGGCAAGAATTCAAAGCGAGCGGGCTGCCGCGCGTGCCGCTCAGCCAATCACAGCGCGTGAGAGCAGGGGAAGCGGGACTATAAAGTCTGGCGCGGAGGGGTTACAGGGGTCACTCACCCCTCGGAACTCACTGGGTTAGCTTCTTGCAACCCGCTTGCTCTCTCTCGCTCGGGCACAAAGGGAAACAAGGAGCCAACGATTCCAGTTACCCTGCCCTTATCTACAGCAACAGTACAGACCACCCCTGATCTCTTCTCACTTTCGCCCACTCGGATGTTACACCTTCAGTATCCTGCCGCTTGTCGTCACATTGCTAGTCTACACACACACAGTCAAGCAATTCAAGAGGGACGACAGAAAGTAGACGGGAGTGAGGATTTCCAGAGGAGCTATTGGCCAGCTCTGAGGTGGTAAAACACAATTCCAGTACTCACACCTGATTCCAGCACCCATAAATATATTTGTTTAAGGACCCATATTGGGCCCGCATAAGATTAAAAAAGAAAGAGAGAAAATGTTTGAATAACCTGGTGGTTCCAATAAAAATTGATGTGTCCTTCTAGGACAAAACTAAAGGAAAAATAATTTAGACTAATATGTATTTATAAAATGATGATGTGTATTAATTAGTTATTTTTGTTAGCCAAGGCGTAATGCCAAGAGTTGTTATTAGATAGGATCTGATAGGAAAGATTTAAGTTTAAGTAAAGAGGGGAGGAAAAGATACATTCTTCTAGACTGAATGGCAACCAATAAGCTCAAGGGGAAATAGTGTTGTTTAGTTGCTCGATTGGACAGCTATAGCTAGGAAAGGACACTAGTCCACCTAAAATCATGAACTAATTTGTTAAATAGGAAACTATATAGAAGGACACTAGTCCATACGACTCACAGGTTTCTTATGATTTAGAAAGGAAATTATATCCATATAAATAGGAAGGGTCATTGGGGCAGTCTTGGAAAAGTGTAAAGGGATATCACGTATAACAAAGAATTCCTCAGAAGTTATGTAAAGGAATATAATCGTGAATCTGTTCCGTGTAGGCGTTTTGGAGGCACGGCTTATCTTTTGTTTGAACGTTTATTGATTAAGGTATATTGTAAACATAGCGTGTTTGTAATAGGATTGCGTGAGAGTGTAATTCGAGGGTGTTATTGAGGTAAATATTGTAAACCAATGTAAATGGGAGTAACTGGGTGACAGAACCCAATATTATATTTGAGAGGGAGCTTGTGATTCCGGCCGGTAAATTTGTGAGACTTTATATAAGTGTTAAGGTACTTGTGTAGTAACGATGTTTGTGTCGGATGAGTTAATAGATTATATGTATTGAAGCCTTAGTCTCGGGAGTAGACACAGAAGGCCCAGTGGACGTGGTTAATTCTTAAGAATAGAGGAAGAATATCACTTTTGTGATAGGGATTGATTCATTACACCCTGGTCTCAACAGTAGACACAGCAGGGCTCAGATTACATTATTTAGGATTAGTAACTAATAACGTGTTTGTTGGATCGAAGTCGACTTGAGTCAATACCTGAATAGCGGGAATTCAGCTAGGGAGTAACGGGAGCTCTAGGGGTCCAAAGTACAACCTATCATGAATCGACGTAATATTCAATCTGTGTCTTGAACTCATCTCGGCCCGAACAAGGACCTGTTATTAGAGTAGTTAGAAAGTTTGTTAAATAAAGTATACAAACTTCTAAATTACTGTCGATTTATCCCCCACAATAGTAGTATCGTGTTTAGAAACTAAAATAAATACTACATTTTGGTGGCAAGCGGTGGGATTCGACAAATCATTTAGATTGAGTATAATTATCTAACAGAATGATGGGGGTGTTGCCATTCAGATTATGGGAAGAGGGAAAGGAAGAAATCGAGCTCTGGATCAAGCAGTTAGAATGTCAGTTCACGCTACTTGACGTAGGAGAGAATGGAAAGAAAATCGCCTATGGAAAGGCACACTTAGGCAAGGCCCTGAATGATGTAAGAGTACGTCTGGAGGGACTAGTGTCATGGGCCGAAGTCAGGAGTGCCCTAATTGAAGAATTTGGCCGAGAAACTTCCACCAGAAAAGCCAGAGACAAACTCAAGTCTGAAACTCTATGGCCAAAATGTGAGAGCCCTGAGGAGGGAAATCGCTAAGAATGTTAAACTGGCGTATCCCCATATGGACCAAGAGAGTCAGGAAACTGAGATCAGGGAGATTATGATCCAAGCCTGCCAGGTGGAGGTTAGAAAGCATTGCATCATTCATGAGGTCAATACTACTAAGGAACTTATGGAGGTCATTAAAAAGATTATGGGAGCTCGAGAAGTAAAAGAGGAAAAACAAAAAGGGGAGGAGGAGAACCCAAGAAAAGGGTATCCGAGAGCCCTGATCCGATGCTTCACTTGTAGACACACCGGACACCTAGCTAGGAACTGTACCAACCATCCACAAGTCCCAACTCCTAGATATGATCCCAGACCCGCACTTCCAAACGATCGACCTCTACCCAGGGGAACCGATCCAAACCGGGGAGGAATGCTTCCGGTAGAATATCGGGAGACAGAAAACCAGCCAAAAGTCATGATGCCGGAAGAGAGAGAACATTTTCTGTGAAACCTCACATAGAAGGGCGGTATAGTGAGGTCAATATCTTAGAGAGACAAACGCCTTGTGAAACTATAGTCATAAATGGGAAAGCCGCTAACATGTTAATTGATACGGGGGCAAACCGAAGTTGTCTGCTAGAGAATTTCATAAACAAAAATCAGCAAGAAATGGGCCCATTAAATCAAACCAGTATTCAGTTGTCAGGAGCCGGGGGTCAACCACTGACGATCCTAGGTAGAACTAATACGGCGGTAGTACAATGGAAGGGAATTACATTCACCACCGATTTCTGTGTTTTATCGGGAAAATCAAATAGTGGAGTCGATGGGTATCTGGGGATAGATCTTATGAGTCAGTTGGGAGTAACTATCCAGTGTGGGCCGAAAGACACAACGACCACTCTCCGACCTCAATTAGTAGCTACGACAGGAAAACTGTCTATCCCTCCTAGATCTTGGAAAATGATAGAGATTCCTCCAACCCCAGGCATGACTGCCGGGAATTTTTAACCTGATGCACAGAATGAGGTGAGAATATCTCCCACCTTTATTACTGCCGACCAGAGGAAACTAGTTCTAGCTAATTTTGGTGATGACACGATTAATTATCAAAAAGGAAAACTGTTAGGACAAGTCACACCCGCTCAACCCACCACTGTAGGAACTGACGGACCCGTGAACTTACCTGAAATTCCGAAACAATTAACGTCAAATCAAGCCAATACCTTACATGAATTGCTCTGGACGTACCGAGATGTGTTTGCTCAAAACGAAGGGGACTACGGATCGGCTCGAACCCGACACACCCATGAGATACACACTCAAGGGCCTCCTATTAGGCAACCCTATAGACAACAAAATCCTATTATGAGACAAAAAGAAAAGGAACAAGTTGAGGACATGATTAAGCAGGGGATAGTAGTGGAATCCTAGAGTCCGTGGTCATCTCCAGTAGTCCTAGTAAAAAAAAAAGATGGGTCTACTCGGTTCTGTGTCGATTATCGAAAATTAAACGATGTCACCATCAAAGACACGCAGCCCCTACCTCGTATTGATGACTCGTTAGAATCACTCAATGGGTCAACCTGGTTCTCTATCCTAGATCTACAGAGTGGATACTGGCAAGTACCAGTTAGGTCAGAGGATCAAGAGAAAACCGCATTTGCCACGAGCGAAAGCAAACTCTACCGGTTTACTGTCTTGCCGTTTGGAGTTTGCAATGGCCCCGCCAGTTTCACTAGAGTCATGGACGAAGTATTGAGGGGATTAACCTGGAAAACTTGTTTGGCTTACATGGATGATATTATAATCTTTTCCGCTAATTGGGAGGAACATATTCACTGACTACAAGAAGTGTTAGAAAGAATCAGGGGGGAAGGACTTAAACTGAAGCCTTCAAAATGTCAATTAGGGGCCCGTGAGCTAGTATATCTAGGGCACGTGGTTTCCAGTAAAGGTATCCAACCGGACCCACATAAAGTGAGATCTATTGCCAAAATCTCACCTCCGTCCTCTGTCAAAGAGATTCAAGCGTTTCTGGGAATGGCATCCTACTATCGAAGGTTCATACCCAACTTCTCAAAGATCGCTCGCCCCATGACACAGAGACTGGAAAAAGGGAGGAGATTCGACTGGGATCAGAGTTGCCAGGTAGCTTTTGATCACTTGAAACAGAAATTAACTTCTAACCCCATAGTTTGTCATCCGGATTTCACCAAGCCATTTCAGCTATATACCGATGCTTCCGATGAAGGGCTCGGAGCCGTATTGGCACAGAAAGTAGATGGAAAAGAAAGCACAGTGGCCTGTGATAGCCGGACACTGAATAAGGGCGAAAAGAATTAAAGCATTACTAAAAGGGAATGTTTGGCTCTAGTGTGGGCTGTACAATATTTCCATCCCTATCTAGCCGGGGTCCACTTTGAAGTTATTATGGACCACCATAGCTTGCAATGGCTCAGGAAAATGAAAACGGAAGACGGACTATTTGTCAGGTGGAAGGGGATTTTGGAAGAATACTCTTTTGAAGTTAGACATAGACCAGGTAAATTACACACTAATGCCGATGGCTTGTCTCAACTACCGGTAGCACCCGTCCAACACACTGAACCTCACAGGGAAAAACATGACCCTAGATAAGGTAACAAAGTAAAGTTTTCGAAGGGAGCCTGGAGGGATTCTAAAGATCGGGTCGTACTTGATTATTCGGAGGCTAAACACATGATTCAAATTCTCCACGGACAAGAAGGAAGGGGGGCTCATTTGGGACAGTCTCGGGTTCTAAACAATTTAATGAAAGATACTGGACTAAGAGGGCCGACCAGACTGTTAAAGAAGTTGTTCAAAATTGTTTGGGATGTCAGAGGAGCAAAGATGGAATGGGACCTAGACAGTCGCCCGGACATATCACAGCTGGTACACCCTGGGCCAAATTATCAGTGGACATTATGGGACCTCTGCCCAGACAGACAAATAAAAGGTACATCTTGACCTGTGTCGATGTCTTTTCCAAATACACGGTTGCTTGTGCTATTCCGGACAAGAAAGCCGAAACGGTGGCTATGGTTATCTTGGAAAAGGTAATTTTTGTATATGGCACCCCTGGAGGTATTCTGAGTGATGGGGGGAAGAGAATAATTTAACAACGATATCTGGCAACACTTGGGAGAAACCTTGGGCTACAAGATACAGCACACCTCCCCGTATTACCCTCAGGGAAATGCTGTATGTGAAAGGAACCATAGGGTAGCCAATTGCATCCGGGCTAGTTTGAGCTCACAAGGGGATAAAATCGCCCGAGGTTGGCCGGAACTTCTGCCAGAAATTGTCTGGTGGATAAATACCACGGTTTGTAGAACTACTGGGTATTCTCCCTATGAGATTATCTTTGGCAGCACGCCGAAATTGCCTCAAGAACGATTATTGCCCTACTCCAGTTCTTCCGCGCAATATTCCCAACCTGAAAAATATTGGAAGGAACAAGGGGAGCGACGACAGCAAGTTCATGATCATATTGCGCAGCAACAGCCTAAGAAAGTTTCTCTAAATAATCCTTATTACCGAGGGGAATATATTTTGGTGAAGAGACATGATCCCACCCGAGCTGGTAAACTGAAGGAGAAATACGAGGGTCCTTTCAGGGTTGTAGAGATAAATGGGCCCTATCAAGTGTTGTACTTGCATCATGGAGATATTGTGTCAGTTACCCATATTCGTCATACCAAACGATATGAAGGTATTCTTCCCCCAGATATGAGCGAGTGGAGTAGCGAGGAAGGGAGGAGATATAATCTGGGGTTGATGACCCTGGTACTTCCTCAGCTTGGCCAAACGTTGGAGGTCCTACTCCAAACAGGAACTATTTAGAGGATTCTCCGTTCTGGTGGTCACTTAGTCGTAAAACTCAAGAGAATCTCCCTGAGGTTGGGCCAGAAGGAGAGGTAGGAAGCGAAGAAATCGTACTCAGTGGGGAAGATGACTAATATGAGCTTACCGAGGATGAAAAGTCTACGATCCCAGACAGCGAAGTTTCAGTTTCCCCGAGAGATTTCAATAAGACTTCTAAGTAGTGAGGACGAGTGTTTCCGAGACGAGATAGAAACGAAAGACGTATCTCTTGAAAGCAAACGTATAAATGGCTCTCCCACAACTAAAGTAAATGAATCTAAAGAAAATCTCTAGCTAACGTTCAGGATAAGACTCCAGCTAGAGCGTCTAATTCCACGGGCCCCACCGAGACCCTCACTCGTAGTGGTAGGATTAGCCGCCCACCAATCAGGTACCCGGATGAGGCTATAAATAGGACCCCCGGGGCACGTGCCTGCCAGTTGCAAGGCACCATGCCTCACCCCTCTGACCCTCAGTACCGACTCCGTCGACTAGTAGCCATAGTCGACGGACAAGGGCAAAGAATAAATACCACTCGAGCTCTCAAACAGATTCTCAGTCATCCCGGGGAGGTTCTAGTAGCCAAAACTGTCGTGGGGAGTCAGAATCCTGCCCTCCAGCAACACAGATGTCTGTGTGAGCACAGTGGACTGGTAGAGTGGCAACCAGATGGCAAAAATTTCAGGGGAACGGTGTTGCGGCGATCAGGAGCTCGCCTCAAGTTAGTAGGGGGTGATAAAGTAGAAAAGCCCTCCGCCAATCACCGCGCTCCCTTCTATTTGCTTGCACCGTCAGCTGACTTTGACAGTTCTCGGCCACAGCACGCCACACCTTCCCAGCCAACCAATCAGCGGCCTCCATTATCGGAGCTGTTACGACCGGCACTACGAAATATACAAGGGCACTTAATAATGGACTAGAAGATAGGCTATATCTGCAACAACGGTACGCTAATTCCAAACCCTCGAACTATTACGCCGGTGAACAAAACACTTAAACCCTCCAGAGTTAATCTACTGGATAACAGGGTATCAATTAACTGGGTTTAGAGCACTTCTACAAAGGCTTTCCGGTGACGGCAAAGCCTACTCACAACAGGTGTACTTTACGTTGATAAACTGCTCTCAAGTAATAACAATGCTTAAATAAACTATAACAAGATTTAATAAAGGAGCATATGCTTACGTTAACTTTAGTGTGAGTCTGAACTCAACACTAAACTCTTCAATGCTCTATGAAAACACTGGAAGTCTAGTCCTACAGCAATCAGATATGGAATCTTCTGAAAACGTCTGATGCTCTAAGATGCTCGTCGAATATAGAACAGAAATAATGCAGGGGCAGGACACCAAAGAGTGTATCTTAAATACACAAACAAGTAGGATACATATATATAAAACAAGGGAGTGCAACAACTCTGTGACAGCACTAATAATAATAGCCACTCAAAACAGTACTTCCTTAGCCAACGTAACAGCCAAACTGGGTTGTGCACTATGCATCAACCTAGGCTAAAATAAGGCGTGAATAATTCCTAAAGCATACGCAATTAAAGTTAATAAACACAATGCTGTCTTTCTCACTAATAAAGTCTAGCAGTGGCATAAAAGGTACCAGGAACCTAGGCAGAGCGCAAGCATGCTCGTAGCCTACTGTCTCCCCTTGAACAGATTTCCCTTATGTTACGTTAAGTGACTAGGAGGTTCTCTTGGTAAGTCCAGATCTCAAGTATCTGGTCTTACCCTGGCGCTCTACAAAGGTCAACAAAATAAGGTAGCAAGCATACAAGTAAGAGTAGGCAAAAGCCCTTCACTTGTACTGTATACTGCTACACTCGCAAAGGAAAAATATGCACAAGGGTTACAGGCTACCTAGCTTCGTCGAAGTCGTACTGGCTCTGACTTGCCACATACATAACTCAGACAACGACTGTCCACTGTCTAGCATTAAATAGTAGGAAAGAACAACTTAATAATTAGAAGCACCCAATACTATGATACCATGTGACTATGACTCTAATAATCCCTGAAGCTAGTGCAAAACATATATGTGAGAACTGGTGCTGGTAATACGACTGGCCGACTATGGAAGTCGTATGCAGAACCAGAAGGGATAAGTAAATGAATCAAGACAAGAAGTATGAAAAAGAAGAAGTTCAGAGAGAGAAACAGTAGGGTTAGATTGGGGACAGATTGCAATGGACGTCTAGAACCAAGCCACAACATACCAAGCCCTAAGGAGACACGAGGGTAGGAGCCCCCCAGCACCGAGCCAAGGCAGCGGCCCCCAATCACATATCACTACGTCATGAAGAGCAGGCGTCATATGACACGCCAGGCCAGCCGACCAATCACGAGCGTGGGAACCACCGCCCAAGCAATGAATGCGCACGTACATACACACGCACCCACTACCACCCCGCTCTCCCCTCTCTCTCTCCTTAGTAACTTCACACTACATATCTTATACTCTATCAATGATATAAAATACTTCCATGTGTCACAGACAAGAATAAAGACCACCACTGATCTGTCTGTGACAACATGAACACTAAGAAAGAAAGAACATCGTTCTACAATTATTATAGCCCATTTCACTGCCCTGGCGAGCACTAGCGAGTACGAGTACATTCTGGCAAGCTGGCCAGCGTAACACCCCGCCCAAGATGTGGGACGTTTTAGCCTCAGGTGAACGCCATATCTGACCAGACAGAATGCCCACCAACCCCGCATCACCCAGCTACTCTCCCAAGTTGTGAAAACAAGGCACGATCACAAACATAAAACACTTCATTATGAACAAAAATCTACACAACACTTCCCCAAAATAATAGTATAATAATAATTATATCACGCTCAACGAGCAAGCTTCACCCAGCCTAGCCTACTAAGACAAAATTCGGAGTGTCTTAGATTCTTGCTGTAACATACTGCACTTATATACTATCAAAAAGAAAGAGTTTTTATGTGAGGTTTTTTATATTTTTAATAGTGTTTTTGGCGGCTTTCCACTACAGGGGCAAGCCTAATTTTTCTCCACTCTCAAAAAAACACTGACTGAACGGCGAGGGTTCTCCTTAAAACATACCCTCCCGTGACAAACAATCAGCCAGAACATTATCAGTGCCCTTAACATGCCACACATCCAACTTGTGTTCCGGCAGCAAAACAACACCTGACACTGATAAACTGCCCAGTCCATCACAAGACTGGCACTTCTCTTCGCTCTCTCCGGCAACGGGGCCTGCCAATAACCTTTCACTATTTCCACCTTAGTGATAAACGAGGCAGCCGATGCGGTCTATGGGGTCGTCAACTCTGGGTAATGGATAGGCGTCTGTCAGGGATAATGCACCCACACTCTTGCAATCAACACAAACACGGATCTTGCCACTCAACTCAGGTTGGAAAGTCACTGGCAGCGACCGCTCACGATATCCTTTAACCCTCAGACCCTTCTCCAACATGAAGACTAGCTCTGCTTTCACGACAGGCTGTTGAGCAGGATTTATACGGTAGGGAGCCAATTTAAGCCTTGCACTGTCTCCAGCCTCCATGTCGGGGTCTACCCCGTACATCAGGCCTGGAGAATCAACAAACATGCGGACGTACTGCCACAGCCTAGTAAACAACTTCTCTTGGCGCTCAGGAACAACAGGTTGCAACTTATCTCGAAGAACAACATGCCTAGTGCCCTCCCACAACCCAGCCGGGACCATAGTTTCTACACTATAGTCTCCCTCCTTCTCCACCTTTGTCCCTAGAACAGCCAGGTCATGAGAGGGACAATCTGTACCACCTGTGCAGTCACTCCCATAGTTCATAATTGCTAAGGCTTCCCCGCTGATACCGTACATGCGCACCCCCGCATTCCTTGCGACTACACCTGCCGGCGCAGCATCACCTCCTTCAGTGCCACGGACAGATACAGTCGGTCTATGGTGGGGCTGTTGCATTCGACTAGAGCAGCATTGGGAGGCTATGCGACGACCGGGCGCATCCACTCCACAGCCAACCTCACCAATCTGCTCAATGTCCTGATTCTGACCACCACCCTTAGCAGCCATGGGTCGACCCTGACCTGACAACCATGCCAAAGCCTCGTCGCCCACCTTGAACCACTGTGAAACAACGAGGCCAACGGTTTACTAACACTCAAGTGACCTGTCAGCGGAACATCGTGCACCGCATGAGTTGTGAGGCCTGGGTGCTCGGCACAAACAGTGGGGTATGAACCGAGCAGGGGCTGGATCGCTGCACGCTGCTGCTCTGGCAGGTGCTCAAGCGCTTCCACAGCCACCTGACTCGTGTCCCCCGCCCACTGCTCCGCCGAGACATGACAATCCCAACTTTCCTCCACCTGTGCCCCACTGCCCCCCTCTCCTTCTCCACCTTGGCCGCTGCAGACCAACACAGGGACAGTAGGCTGCTCAGGTGGTTGCCTCACAAACTCCTTTAACAGGTTCACATGACATGCTTCGCAGTCCTCATCGAGTTCAATAGCCCCGTTCCCACAACTCTCAAGACTAAGATCTTCTAGTTGTACCTGGGAACTACTCTGTCGCGGAGTGCCATCACGCCCTACCATGTCACTAGGGGGGACAGGTTCTGGGGCCACTCCGGAGCTCAATTTTGGTGCAAGTACCGAGTCACCAAGGAGTGTCGCTGGGTCCAAACTCTCAATCCGACCACCAGCCTTGACATTCTCCTTCCAACCCTTCCTCCGCTGGTCTGAAACCTGGGTACTAGGCTGTGACACCTGAGCGGACTGAGATCTGGTGTCAGCACACGCCATCTGCTGCGTCTGGCACCTCTCGAGCCCCTCTTGCCCCTCCCTACTCGTGTCGGCCGCCCTCTCGGCAACGACTAAGGGTGGAACCTCGGAAGCAGGCACTGCAAAGTCGTTACCGAGAAGGAGGTCGACCCCCTCAACTGGCAACTTCTCCACAACACCCACATCCAACTCCCGTGTCACACCATCCACCTCAAGCTCCACTCTGACCAGCGGGTAAGACCGCGTAGCATTGATGCCTTGAACCACCACAACCCGAGCCGCGTTAATAGGCTTGCCAGTGAAGTTCTTAACAAGTGTCTGGGAAGCGCCCGTATCACGCAGCAACTCAAGCCTATGCTCCACACCAGCCCACCTCACATTGCCGTGCCCCCTATGACCACAAAAAGCATCTCGGACGGGTGACGAGCCCTCCTGCTGCTTCTGCACTGACTGTGACTTCGCAACCGACATATTACCCCGGGCAAACGCGGAAGACCTCAAAGACACACCGATGTTGCTCACTAGTGACACCACTGCTGTAGGCGGTGTGCACGGACATGAGCGCGCAATATGCCCCTTCTCATGACACTTGAAACACTCCACTTCACTCTTGGACTTCCCCTGAGGTGGGTAAGGGCCCTGGCCTTTCTTTAACGGGAAGGGTTTCGACTTGGGATCATAATTGGCAACAGTACTCTTAAATGGATAATTAGTTGTATCATTAATTCGGGGGGGTGGAGTGGTACGCCCCTTGTTACCTGCCTCAGCTCTCTGTGCAGACCCGCACCCACGAATCAATGACAACCTGAGGTCAGCCAGCTCAGCCACCTCCTGCAGAGTTTTTGGTTGCTTTTCTTTCAGGTTAAGAGTCAAGTCACTGCCAGTACACTTAACAAATTGCTCTAACAACACTAATTGTTTACTGCATCAAAAGAAGTTGCCTTCTCCGACCTCAACCAATTTTCAAATGCATCTGACAGCTCTCTAGCGTGTTCCTGGAAAGTACTCTCCTTTCTTTTTGGAACAGCCCTAAACTTCAGCCTATAGGTCTCTGGCTGTAGCTCATACGCCCTCAGGACAGCCTCTTTCATCACCTCATAATTCACACAGGAATCTAGGGGCAAAGCATCGTACGCCTTGAGTGCTTTCCCCGTCAATTGTGAAGAAACAAGGGCTGCCCACTTCTCCTCGGGCCATTGGTGCTCCCGGCACTTTTTCTCAAAACGGAGAAAGAATTCTGTAACTCCTAACTCATCAAACACTGGAACCAACTTTAGTAGATGCGACAGGGACTGGTCATGGGGTCGACCCCCCTGGACGACCCGGTTCCTCGTCACCTCTACACGAGTTTTCTCTAGGTCAACATCGGCACAATAGCTTGCAGACTCATACTTGAGCTCAGCCTAATGCTTTTTCTGCTCGAGCGACAGCTCAGCCTCATGCTTTCGCTGCTCGAGCTCGGCCAGTCGCTCCTGCTGCTTAAGTTTGACGAGCTCGAGCTGAAACAACATCTCGGGAGTCAAACCCCGAGGAGGGGGTGCTACTACCGGGGACCCACCCCGTGAGTCACCTAGAGGCATACCCAACCGCCAGCGGGCATCGGCCTGCGGGAACGTACTCGGCTCCGGAACACGAGGGGGCGCCATGTTAGGAGTTTAGTGGAATGGGGGCTGGGACGAAGGTGCCCCAGCTCCCGCTCCACCCGAATCCCCATGCACCCCACCCAGCACACAGGTAACCAGCTCACGTCTCGACAAACCGCTGGTACCGGAAAACCCTAAGACCGTGGCTACACACTGCAATCCGTACCGGTCCAGCCCCGACACCCGGTCCGCCGACACAGGCTCCTCCAAAAAAATCCGAGCATCCTCCTCATTGTTCACCACCCGAACGCCGTTTAACAACTCCACCTTCTCCACCTCCTTGCCTGTCTCTCGCACTGTGCCCTCACTATGCTCAGACCCGTCCAGTGACATGATGGAGTCAACAAAAAGAATTCTCGAGTCAAGACAAAAGTAGCCAAACTCTCGCGTAGCTTTATTCACAAAAAATATTCGAAGATGTTCTTGAGTGCAATACTAGGTCACCAATAAACTCCAACAAGTTCTATATATCCTCAAAACAATGTCCACTGCCAACACTGCGAGAAATAAATTCAACCCCAAATGGCAATAAGATTTCTCCAAAAAAAAACACTGGAATATTAAGTTCACTATATACTGGACTAAGGTCGCCATTTGTTACGACCGGAATTACGAAATAAACAAGGGCACTTAATAATGGACTAGAAGATATGCTATATCTGCAACAACGGTACGCTAATTCCAAACCCTCGAACTATTACGCCGGTGAACAAAACACTTAAACCCTCCAGAGTTAATCTACTGGATAACGTGGTATCAATTAACTGGGTTTAGTGCACTTCTACAAAAGCTTTCCGGTTACGGCAAAGCGTACTCACAACAGGAGTACTTTACGTTAATAAACTGCTCTCAAGTAATAACAATGCTTAAATAAACTATAACAAGATTTAATAAAGGAGCATATGCTTACGTTAACTTTAGTGTGAGTGTGAACTCAACACTAAACTCTTCAATGCCCTATGAAAACACTGGAAGTCTAGTCCTACAGCAATCAGATATGGAATCTTCTGAAAACGTCTGATGATCTAAGATGCTCGTCGAATATAGAACAGAAATAATGCAGGGGCAGTACACCAAAGCGTGTATCTTAAATACACCAACAAGTAGGATACATATATATGAAACATGGGAGTGCAACAACTCTGTGACAGCACTAATAATAGCCACTCAAAAAAGTACTTCCTTAGCCAACGTAACAGCCAAACTGGGTTGTGCACTATGCATCAACCTAGTGTGACGTTAACCACTCCGTTAGAACCGCATGGCTTGTCCTACAGTGACTCGCTAGGATCGCCAGGGCAGTGGATGGGGCTACAGTTTGTGTATTAGAGTGTGCTTTATTTCATATGAAAGCTTGTGTCATGGGCAGTCCAGAAAGGCTCTTTGTTTTCGCCCATGTCAAGGCTTTATATATTTAATTGTAAAGTATATGTTTTATCCTTAACTAGTAATGATAAGATCAGAGAGAGAGAGAGTAGAACAGAGTGAGAGGGGGCGCGTAGTGTTTTTGCCCCGCTCGATGACGTCACAGCTGGCTGGCCTCGTGGGGATTGGTTGAGGGAGTTCTTTACCATGCTTGGTGACGTAATGTTTTGCTAGCTACTTTGGTAGTGGCTAGAGGACTTGTAACCGCTTTTTTCCCACGCGGCTCGAGCTGGTGCGAGTATATATACAGTTCCTCGCCACTCTCTCCCTCAGATCTGGTTTCTAGAACACACCCATCTTTTTTCCCTTGCTATCTGTCCCCGCTCCGTACCTGAGAATCTTTTCCTCTGCCTATCTCTCTCATTTTCCATATCCTTCACCACCTTTTATTAATATTATACCCCCTCTGGTTAACTCTGCAAAATCAGCTTCATGCTGGCCAGTTGTATTGTGTGTTAAGGTCTGATATAGCCTATGTATGTTAGTTGTTAAGATAAGTGGATCACGAAGCATTGGTTGGCATTTATATTGTTTAGTACTGCTTCCTTTAGTTATTAGTGTTCTGCTGGATTAGATAATGCTAGACTAGGAGTCTGATATTATAGGTATTGTTTCCTATGAGTGCTGGCTTCAGTTAAAAGCGGCACGACATACCTGAGAACTGGAGTTGATTGAGTAAATTCTAGTCTGTGTGCCATTGAGAGTAGAGCATGCACGAATGAGGGCTTTTTGCCTATACCATTCTGCACTGTTCTAAGCTCGTTGTTTGTCTTTGAGGTACGCCAGGAGAACGCTTAATACTTCGGTATTAACCCTTAATTAGCGGCGAGCAACATAAGTCGAGTTAAAAAAAGCTGGACTATGTGGCGGCGCTCGACATAGGTCGAGTGGCAATTTCAGCACGTAATGTTGCTGAGAGAGAGAGACAAGTGGTGGCAGGAGAGTAGCGAGCATATGACTGCTCCAGACCACCGCGGCGAACATACTGACACGAATCCCAGCTCCCTCCTCCCTCTCTCACTCGCTATATAAGGAATTGTATCAGGAAAGTGGCTAATTACATGCTTTTTGCACTCGCGTTGCACGGTTATTGCAAGAAAACTAGCCATCATAAAAGGATCGTTATGGTGTCATTCGAAAGCTCTGTTTATGCCCTTTCAGAGATAGATACTTGTTTTACGTTTTGGGTCTTATTTAGGCATGAAAATGATCACGTAAACAGCCCTATTTTGGCTAAAAACACCCCGCTGGGCGGTACATATAAATAAACCGCATAGGCCGCTCTTAAGGTGTTAAGGTTTCTCAAGAGAGCTACCCTTCCCTATAACGTAAAATTTGACGCACAGACTTGAGATTTGCACTAGGCTATGCGGCATGCCATGCGCACCAGTATCTCGTATCATTGACTCTAGCTAGACTTTATCAATCATAGTAGACATTAAGTATATTAAACCAATTACTCTTTTTATGCATACCCATTTATGATTACACAAGCATTTCGCAGCCTAGTTTGATGTATTGAGACACAAACGACTTAGGCTCTTTTTGTTGATAGGAATACTGCATTGTCGTGGTGATTATTATTATTGTTGTTGTGTTTAGGATATTCTTGGCTCCGACGGCATTATATATTCTGCCTTTTTGTGTGCATAGCCTGCACGAGCATTGTTCCGCTGCCTGCCTTTTTGGGTTCCATTTCCGATACGAGCATCTTTATAGCATCTAACATTTAAAGAAGATTCCTTGTTAGTGTTGAAGGACTTTAGTGCACTTTCTTTCATGCAGGAGTGCCTGACATTTATTGATTAAAGTAACGTAAGCTGTAACTTCTCTTACCACCTTACTTTGCATACCATAACCAAGCACCTTCGGTTATAGGTAGTAATAGGCTGTTTTCACATAACATTAAGCCTAGAGTAGACGCACATTTATTGAGAGTTTGATAGCCTATTATTGCATATAGAACTCTGTAGAGTATTTGTGTTCTTTGTTCACTGGGAATATACATCAGAGGTTGGATCTAGCGCTTTCCGTTGTAGCATTTATGCCATTACTAGTCCAATGAATAAGAGCCCTGATATATTTGAACCCCAGTCGTAACAAATGGCGACCTTGCCAGGATTTGGTGAACCTACATTTATTAAGCAGGGAACATTTGTTGTTTTGGGGAATATTTTGCGGGGATCAGCAAGAATATATTTTTTTTTGCAACATAGTATAGCCCTTGAGTATTTCCGAGAATTTTTGTGTGTATATTGAGGTATAAGAGTTTGGGGTGCTTCTTTTCTGAATATTGTGGTGAGAAATTTTTGTGAGCATCATGTCCTATACCGGATCAGAGGAGAATGGAGACACAGTACGTAATGTCGAAACTGAGGAACAGCAGCATGATGAAAGGGTTAATCGGGTGAACTGTGAGGAGGATGCTAGGATATTTTTGCAATGGCCTGTTACTGCCGAGCGGTTGGAGGGTATGGATCGGTACGGTCTTCAATGCCTGGCCACAGCTATCGGTCATGCGGTTACTAGCAGCATGACCAAGGATAACTTGATAACGTGTGTACTGGGCAGGGTGACTGGTGAGCGAGATGGGTTGAGTGCTCGGAGCCCTTCGGCCATGCTTCCCCTACACTCGACTCCCAGCCATCCCAGTAGTTTGCCGACCCCGGGTACGCTTCCACAGGTGGGTGGTGACTGGCAGGGTGGGTTGCCCCTGGGGGGACCACCGGTAATTTCAAACATTGTAGCACCTTCACCTCCTCAAGGGTTAGCTCCAGAATTATTGCTTCAGCTCGAATTAGCTAAGATCGAAGAGAGAAAGGCTATCAGGGTATCTGAGGTTCAACAGCAACAAAGGGCATGTGAGCTTCAGCAGCAATTAGAATTAGCCAAGATAGAAGAGAGAGCCAAGCTAGCAAAAATCCAAGCGGATTTAGAGTCGACTAGGTACTGTGCCGACATGGGCGTAGAGAAGTCGCGAGTAGAGGCAACGGGACAGCGACTTGGGGCTGGTAACCGTGTTCATGAGCAGTCTCTCTCGCACTTATTGAAACTGGTTCCGGTGTTTGATGAGAGTGGTGTAACAGAATTTTTCACACGCTTTGAGAAGAAGTGCCAGGAACACCAGTGGCCAGAGAATAAATGGGCAGCACTTGTATCCTCTAGATTAATAGGCAAGGGTCTTAAAGCCTACGATGCGTTACCTTTGGAGTTATGTATTGTGTACGAGGATCTCAAGGAGGCTGTCCTGAGGGCTTACGAACTGCAACCAGAAACGTACCGTTTGAAGTTCCGGGGTGTAACTAAGGGAAGAGATAGCACCTTTTTGGAACACGCCCGGGACTTGTCCGATGCTATGGGAAACTGGCTCCGATCTGAGAAGGTAACAACGTTTGATGGAGTTAAGCAGTTAATGAAGTTGGAGCAGTTCTTTAAGAGCACGGGCGGTGATCTAACTTTGAACTTAAAGGAGAAAAACCCAAGAACTCTAGTAGAAGCAGCAGAAATGGCTGATCTACGGCTGTCGTTGATTCGGGGTTGCAGGTCCTCACAGAAGTACGATGCAAGTGCTAGGGACCGTTATCCTCCCCCTCCCCGTAGCAATGACACATTTAAACCAAAGAGCAATGAAACTAAAACTGAAGCCAAACCTACCACCACACCGTATGTGAAAAGTCAGGGGCCTTTTACATCACAGTATAAGCCGAAACCGAAATTTATGTGTTTTAGGTGCCACCAGGAGGGTCATAAGGCAAATGAGTGACCTCCTCCGGCAACCGTGTCTTTTGCTCACGGCATTGGAGTGTTCAAGAGGACATCGGAGTTTGTTAGAGGCATTTCTTCCGAGGTAAATACACTGCCAGTGCAGAAGGATCCGGAAGGCTTATTCCCTGTCCGTGATGCCTTTAGTGACCACAGGGGACTCGGTTGTGTGGAGTGGGGGGGTAGAAGACATGAGGTGAGAATTTTGCGTGACACTGGGGCATCGCAATCACTGTTGAGAAATTTCACTGGTAAACCTGTCAATACGGCGCGGGTGGTTGTGGTTCAGGGAGTTAATGCGACAAGGTCATACCCGCTTGTGAGAATGAAGGTGGAAGTTGATGGTGTGACTCGTGACCTGGATGTAGGAATTGTGGAGAAGTTGCCTGTTGGGGGCGTCGACCTCCTTCTTGGCAACGACTTTGCGGGGCCTACTTCTGAGGCTCCACCCTTAGTCGTTGTCGAGAAGCCGGCCGACGTGAGTAGGGAGGAGCAGGAGTGGGTTGAGAAGTGTCCGGGGCAGCCTATGGAGTGTGTTGTCACCGGAGATTCTGCATCCAGGGAGTCACATTCTGGTCAACAATCTTTAGATCAGCGGAGGAAGGGTACCGAGAAGGGGTTGAAAGTTGATGCGGTTGAGAGTTTAGTGTCAACGGACCTTCTCGGGGACTCATTATTAGGACCACATTTCGAGTCAGGAGAGGACCCAGTAACTGTTCCTGAAGGGGCAGAGGATGGGCTTAAAAAGACGAAAGAGTTGAAGGAGGACAGTGATGCACAGTCGGGAGATGTAGCAACAAGGTACCCTGACGCGTACCCTATGAGAAATGGGTCGGCGAAAACGGTGGTCCGAAGCTTGCTTGTGTATTTTTCCCGGTATGGTTACCCGCAGGGGATTCAGTCAGTCCGGGGACCCAACTTCACTTCTAGCCTCTTTGTTCAAGCAATGCCGCAGCATGGGATTGTTGGGGTTGTGTCATCTGCATATCATCCGGAGAGCCAGGGTGTGTTAGAGCGATGGCACTCAGCCTTGAAATCTGTGCTTCGTTGTTGTTGCTTTGAGAGTGGGAGGGATTGGGATCTTGGCCTGCCATGTGTTTTGTTTGCTGTGTGGGAGGTACCTGGGGAGAGTTTGGGATTCAGCCCTAATGAGCTTGTCTTTGGACACCGTGTCAGAGGGCCTCTCCATATGGTTGAAGAAGTATGGGAGGGCGCAGAAAAACCTTGTTCTATGCTCAAGTGTGTCCTCAACAGTCGAGAACGGATGTTGCGCAGTCTGGAGTTGGCTGACCGTAATTTGACTAGCTCTCAGGCCCTCAGGAAGGACAGGTACGATCTCAAGGTTGAACTCAGGGAGTTTCACGTGGGTCAGGAGGTGTTGATTCTACTGCCCCTTGTAGGTCACCCCTTATCCGCGAAGTACGCTGGTCCTTATAGGGTGGTGGAGGAGCTATCGGACCTGGTTTACTTGGTAGCCACTCCAGACAGACGGAAGCGCAATCAGTTATGTCATGATAATCCCGTGAAGGAGTATGGGAGGCACCCCCCTGAGCCTCTCACTGTGCCTGTGATGACGTTTAGCAGTCAAGGTGGAGAAGGAGAACGGGACAGTCAAGCTCAGGTGGAGGATAACTGGAAGGATAAGAAGTTCAAATGGGCGCCTGAGTGTGAGGTGTTTAGAGAAGTAAAACACCTGTTGTGCACTCACCCGATCCTCAGGGCCCCTGACTTTAGCCTACCTTTCCAACTAGCAACGGAGGCTAGTGGTGTGGGGGCTGGTGCCGTCCTTGTGGAAAAGGACGATGATGGGCTGGAGCATCCTGTTAGTTTCTGCTCGGAGAAGTACAATTCGGCCCAGGGGAGCTGCTCTGTTGTCAAGGAGGAGCTGCTGGCGGTTGTACTTGCTCTGAGGCATTTCGAGGTCTGTGTTCCAGCCTATGGTCCGGTCGTTGTAGTTTACCCAGATCATCACCCTCTCAAGTTCTTGGACCAGTTTCACAATCGGAATATGAGGCTGACCAGGTGGTCACTAAGGTTATTGGTATATAACCTGGACATATGCCATATTGCCGGTTGTGACAACGTGGTTGCAGATGGTCGTTCAAGGGTATATGATCCTGGATAGATTGACACACGGGTAGCCTCCTGCTTTAGTTTGAATAGTATTTTGCGCTTGGTGCTTGTTGGCTCGCGGTTGTAGCCCAGCGTATTGGGTTGTAAAGCAGGAGTTGAGCGTTTGGTATAGAAGAAAAAACTAGGCTTGCCCCTATAGTGCAGCCGAAATAAAC
This sequence comes from Paralithodes platypus, assembly GCA_032716605.1. Lineage (NCBI taxonomy): Eukaryota > Metazoa > Arthropoda > Malacostraca > Decapoda > Lithodidae > Paralithodes > Paralithodes platypus. Next base: position 22,603,219 of record CM064508.1, on the reverse strand, counting down.
AAATTATAAACATAAAAATCAAATAAAAACTCTTTCTTTGATAGCTGATTTTTTTTAGTATGTTATAGCAGTAATTCTGAGTTGCACTCCTCTCAGAATGCTGGGCTAGAGAAGCTCGCTCTTGAGGAGCATAACTACATATAATTTAACCTATGGTGTTGGGGAGGGTTATAATTTTGAAAAATGTTTTGTTGAAGAACTGTGCCAGATATTTTCCTGCCGCTGGGTGATAGGAAGTGGAGATATAGCATGGGTTCTAACCATCAGATTTTTGTGAGCCTTGGGGCCTCTGAGAAAAATCTTGGGGGGGGTGTGACGTTAACCACTCCGTTAGAACCGCATGGCTTGTCCTACAGTGACTCGCTAGGATCGCCAGGGCAGTGGATGGGGCTACAGTTTGTGTATTAGAGTGTGCGTTATTTCATATGAAAGCTTGTGTCATGGGCAGTCCAGAAAGGCTCTTTGTTTTCACCCATGTCAAGGCTTTATATATTTAATTGTAAAGTATATGTTTTATCCTTAACTAGTAATGATAAGATCAGAGAGAGAGAGAGAGTAGAACAGAGTGAGAGGGGGCGCGTAGTGTTTTTGCCCCGCTCGATGACGTCACAGCTGGCTGGCCTCGTGGGGATTGGTTGAGGGAGTTCTTTACCATGCTTGGTGACGTAATGTTTTGCTAGCTACTTTGGTAGTGGCTAGAGGACTTGTAACCGCTTTTTTCCCACGCGGCTCGAGCTGGTGCGAGTATATACAGTTCCTCGCCACTCTCTCCCTCAGATCTGGTTTCTAGAACACACCCATCTTTTTTCCCTTGCTATCTGTCCCCGCTCCGTACCTGAGAATCTTTTCCTCTGCCTATCTCTCTCATTTTCCATATCCTTCACCACCTTTTATTAATATTATACCCCCTCTGGTTAACTCTGCAAAATCAGCTTCATGCTGGCTAGTTGTATTGTGTGTTAAGGTCTGATATAGCCTATGTATGTTAGTTGTTAAGATAAGTGGATCACGAAGCATTGGTTGGCATTTATATTGTTTAGTACTGCTTCCTTTAGTTATTAGTGTTCTGCTGGATTAGATAATGCTAGACTAGGAGTCTGATATTATAGGTATTGTTTCCTATGAGTGCTGGCTTCAGTTAAAAGCGGCACGACATACCTGAGAACTGGAGTTGATTGAGTAAATTCTAGTCTGTGTGCCATTGAGAGTAGAGCATGCACGAATGAGGGCTTTTTGCCTATACCATTCTGCACTGTTCTAAGCTCGTTGTTTGTCTTTGAGGTACGCCAGGAGAACGCTTAATACTTCGGTATTAAGGTTTCTCAAGAGAGCTACCCTTCCCTATAACGTAATATTTGACGCACAGACTTGAGATTTGCACTGGCTATGCGGCATGCCATGCGCACCAGTATCTCGTATCATTGACTCTAGCTAGACTTTATCAATCATAGTAGACATTAAGTATATTAAACCAATTACTCTTTTTATGCATACCCATTTATGATTACACAAGCATTTCGCAGCCTAGTTTGATGTATTGAGACACAAACGACTTAGGCTCTTTTTGTTGATAGGAATACTGCATTGTCGTGGCGATTATTATTATTGTTGTTGTGTTTAGGATATTCTTGGCTCCGACGGCATTATATATTCTGCCTTTTTGTGTGCATAGCCTGCACGAGCATTGTTCCGCTGCCTGCCTTTTTGGGTTCCATTTCCGATACGAGCATCTTTATAGCATCTAACATTTAAAGAAGATTCCTTGTTAGTGTTGAAGGACTTTAGTGCACTTTCTTTCATGCAGGAGTGCCTGACATTTATTGATTAAAGTAACGTAAGCTGTAACTTCTCTTACCACCTTACTTTGCATACCATAACCAAGCACCTTCGGTTATAGGTAGTAATAGGCTGTTTTCACATAACATTAAGCCTAGAGTAGACGCACATTTATTGAGAGTTTGATAGCCTATTATTGCATATAGAACTCTGTAGAGTATTTGTGTTCTTTGTTCACTGGGAATATACATCAGAGGTTGGATCTAGCGCTTTCTGTTGTAGCATTTATGCCATTACTAGTCCAATGAATACGAGCCCTGATATGTTTGAACCCCAGTCGTAACACTAAGCTAAAATAAGGCGTGAATAATTCCTAAAGCATACGCAATTAAAGTTAATAAACACAATGCTGTCTTTCTCACTAATAAAGTCTAGCAGTGGCGTAAAAGGTACCAGGAACCTAGGCAGAGCGCAAGCATGCTCGTAGCCTACTGTCTCCCCTTGAACAGATTTCCCTTATGTTACGTTAAGTGACTAGGAGGCTCTCTTGGTAAGTCCAGATCTCAAGTATCTGGTCTTACCCTGGCGCTCCACAAAGGTCAACAAAATGAGGTAGCAAGCATACAAGTAGGAGTAGGCAAAAGCCCTTCACTTGTATACTGCTACACTCGCAAAGGAAAAATATACACAAGGGTTACAGGCTACCTAGCTTCATCGAAGTCGTACAGGCTCTGACTTGCCACATACATAACTTAGACAACGACCAAAGATACCCTCCACTGTCTAGCATTAAATAGTAGGAAAGAACAACTTAATAATTAGAAGCACCCAATACTATGATACCATGTGACTATGACTCTAATAATCCCTAAAGCTAGTGCAAAACATATATGTGAGACCTGGTGCTGGTAATACGACTGGCCGACTATGGAAGTCGTATGGAGAACCAGAAGGGATAAGTAAATGAATAAAGACAAGAAGTATGAAAAAGAAGAAGTTCAGAGAGAGAAACAGTAGTAAAGAGGGTTAGATTGGGGACAGATTGCAAGGGACGTCTAGAACCAAGCACAACATACCAAGCTCTAAAGGAGACACGAGGGTATGAGCCCCCCAGCACCGAGCCAAGGCAGCGGCCCCCAATCACAGATCACTACGTCATGAAGAGCAGGCGTCATATGACATGCCAGGCCAGCCGACCAATCACGAGCGTGGGAACCACCGCCCAAGCAAGGAATGCGCACGTACATACACACGCACACACTACCACCCCGCTCTCCCCTCTCTCTCTCCTTAGTAACTTCACACTAAATATCTTATACTCTATCAATGATATAAAATACTTCCACGTGTCACAGACAAGAATAAAGACCACCACTGATCTGTCTGTGACAACATGAACACTAAGAAAGAAAGAACATCGTTCTACGATTATTATAGCCCATTTCACTGCCCTGGCGAGCGCTAGCGAGTACGAGTACACTCTGGCAAGCTGGCCAGCGTAACAGAGCACGGAGCCGAACTCTCTACCTCACCTCAAAAGTTGCTCGCTTTCTCTTCCCGAGCAGTTTCCTCTGGTTATACTCGATCCAATACTTCGGTGCCAGCCCTGTAATCCCGTAAGCCACTGATAGATGTTTATAACCAGCTTCCAGGAACTTATTTTGAGGAGAAGAGAGTGGAGGTGGATGAGGCAAGAATTCAAAGCGAGCGGGCTTCCGCGCATGCCGCTCAACAAATCACAGCCCGGGAGAGCGGGAGGCGGGACTATAAAGTTTGGCGCGAAGGGGTTACAGGGGTCACTCACCCCTCAGAACTCACCGGGTTAGCTTCTTGCAACCCGCTTACTCTCTCTCGCTCGGGCACAAAAGGAAACCAGGACCAACCATTCCAGCTACCCTGCCCTTATCTACAGCAACAGTACAGACCACCCTTGATCTCTTCTCACTTTCGCCCACTCGGATGTTACACCTTCAGTATCCTGCCGCTTGTCGTCACATTGCTAGTCTACACACACACAGCCAAGCAATTCAAGAGGGACGACAGAAAGTGAACGGGAGTGAGGATTTCCAGAGGAGCTATTGGCCAGCTCTGAGGTGGTAAAACACAGTTCCAGTACTCACACCTGATTCCAACACCCATAAATATATTTGTTTAAGGACCCATATTGGGCGCGCATAAGATTAAAAAAGAAAGAGAGAAAATGTTTGACTAACCTGGTGGTTCCAATAAAAATTGATGTGTCCTTCTAGGACAAAACTAAAGGAAAAATAATTTAGACTAATATGTATTTATAAAATGATGATGTGTATTAATTAGTTATTTTTGTTAGCCAAGGCGTAATGCCAAGAGTTGTTATTAGATAGGATCTGATAGGAAAGATTTAAGTTTAAGTAAAGAGGGGAGGAAAAGATACATTCTTCTAGACTGAATGGCAACCAATAAGCTCAAGGGGAAATAGTGTTGTTTAGTTGCTCGATTGGACAGCTATAGCTAGGAAAGGACACTAGTCCACCTAAAATCATGAACTAATTTGTTAAATAGGAAACTATATAGAAGGACACTAGTCCATACGATTCACAGGTTTCTTATGATTTAGAAAGGAAGTTTTATCCATATAAATAGGAAGGGTCATTGGGGCAGTCTTGGAAAAGTGTAAAGGGATATCACGTATAACAAAGAATTCCTCAGAAGTTATGTAAAGGAATATAATCGTGAATCTGTTCTGTGTAGGCGTTTTGGAGGCACGGCTTATCTTTTGTTTGAACGTTTATTGATTAAGGTATATTGTAAACATAGCGTGTTTGTAATAGGATTACGTGAGAGTGTAATTCGAGGGTGTTATTGAGGTAAATATTGTAAACCAATGTAAATGGGAGTAACTGGGTGACAGAACCCAATATTATATTTGAGAGGGAGCTTGTGATTCCGGCCGGTAAATTTGTGAGACTTTATATAAGTGTTAAGGTACTTGTGTAGTAACGATGTTTGTGTCGGATGAGTTAATAGATTATATGTATTGAAGCCTTAGTCTCAGGAGTAGACACAGAAGGCCCAGTGGACGTGGTTAATTCTTAAGAATAGAGGAAGAATATCACTTTTGTGATAGGGATTGATTCATTACTCCCTGGTCTCAACAGTAGACACAGCAGGGCTCAGATTACATTATTTAGGATTAGTAACTAATAACGTGTTTGTTGGATCGAAGTCGACTTGAGTCAATACCTGAATAGCGGGAATTCAGCTAGGGAGTAACGGGAGCTCTAGGGGTCCAAAGTACAACCTATCATGAATCGACGTAATATTCAATCTGTGTCTTGAACTCATCTCGGCCCGAACAAGGACCTGTTATTAGAGTAGTTAGGAAGTTTGTTAAATAAAGTATACAAACTTCTAAATTACTGTCGATTTATCCCCCACAATAGTAGTATCGTGTTTAGAAACTAAAATAAATACTACATTTTGGTGGCAAGCGGTGGGATTCGACAAATCATTTAGATTGAGTATAATTATCTAACAGAATGATGGGGGTGTTGCCATTCAGATTATGGGAAGAGGGAAAGGAAGAAATCGAGCTCTGGATCAAGCAGTTAGAATGTCAGTTCACGCTACTTGACGTAGGAGAGAATGGAAAGAAAATCGCCTATGGAAAGGCACACTTAGGCAAGGCCCTGAATGATGTAAGAGTACGTCTGGAGGGACTAGTGTCATGGGCCGAAGTCAGGAGTGCCCTAATTGAAGAATTTGGCCGAGAAACTTCCACCAGAAAAGCCAGAGACAAACTCAAGTCTGAAACTCGATGGCCAAAATGTGAGAGCCCTGAGGAGGGAAATCGCTAAGAATGTTAAACTGGCGTATCCCCATATGGACCAAGAGAGTCAGGAAACTGAGATCAGGGAGATTATGATCCAAGCCTGCCAGGTGGAGGTTAGAAAGCATTGCATCATTCATGAGGTCAATACTACTAAGGAACTTATGGAGGTCATTAAAAAGATTATGGGAGCTCGAGAAGTAAAAGAGGAAAAACAAAAAGGGGAGGAGGAGAACCCAAGAAAAGGGTATCCGAGAGCCCTGATCCGATGCTTCACTTGTAGACACACCGGACACCTAGCTAGGAACTGTACCAACCATCCACAAGTCCCCACTCCTAGATATGACCCCAGACCCGCACTTCCAAACGATCGACCTCTACCCAGGGGAACCGATCCAAACCGGGGAGGAATGCTTCCGGTAGAATATCGGGAGACAGAAAACCAGCCAAAAGTCATGATGCCGGAAGAGAGAGAACATTTTCTGTGAAACCTCACAGAGAAGGGCGGTATAGTGAGGTCAATATCTTAGAGAGACAAACGCCTTGTGAAACTATAGTCATAAATGGGAAAGCCACTAACATGTTAATTGATACGGGGGCAAACCGAAGTTGTCTGCTAGAGAATTTCATAAACAAAAATCAGCAAGAAATGGGCCCATTAAATCAAACCAGTATTCAGTTGTCAGGAGCCGGGGGTCAACCACTGACGATCCTAGGTAGAACTAATACGGCGGTAGTACAATGGAAGGGAATTACATTCACCACCGATTTCTGTGTTTTATCGGGAAAATCAAATAGTGGAGTCGATGGGTATCTGGGGATAGATCTTATGAGTCAGTTGGGAGTAACTATCCAGTGTGGGCCGAAAGACACAACGACCACTCTCCGACCTCAAATAGTAGCTACGACAGGAAAACTGTCTATCCCTCCTAGATCTTGGAAAATGATAGAGATTCCTCCAACCCCAGGCATGACTGCCGGGATTTTTTAACCTGATGCACAGAATGAGGTGAGAATATCTCCCACCTTTATTACTGCCGACCAGAGGAAACTAGTTCTAGCTAATTTTGGTGATGACACGATTAATTATCAAAAAGGAAAACTGTTAGGACAAGTCACACCCGCTCAACCCACCACTGTAGGAACTGACGGACCCGTGAACTTACCTGAAATTCCGAAACAATTAACGTCAAATCAAGCCAATACCTTACATGAATTGCTCTGGACGTACCGAGATGTGTTTGCTCAAAACGAAGGGGACTACGGATCGGCTCGAACCCGACACACCCATGAGATACACACTCAAGGGCCTCCTATTAGGCAACCCTATAGACGACAAAATCCTATTATGAGACAAAAAGAAAAGGAACAAGTTGAGGACATGATTAAGCAGGGGATAGTAGTGGAATCCTACAGTCTGTGGTCATCTCCAGTAGTCCTAGTAAAAAAAAAAGATGGGTCTACTCGGTTCTGTGTCGATTATCGAAAATTAAACGATGTCACCATCAAAGACGAGCAGCCCCTACCTCGTATTGATGACTCGTTAGAATCACTCAATGGGTCAACCTGGTTCTCTATCCTAGATCTACAGAGTGGATACTGGCAAGTACCAGTTAGGTCAGAGGATCAAGAGAAAACCACATTTGCCACGAGCGAAGGCAAACTCTACCGGTTTACTGTCTTGCCGTTTGGAGTTTGCAATGGCCCCGCCAGTTTCACTAGAGTCATGGACGAAGTATTGAGGGGATTAACCTGGAAAACTTGTTTGGCTTACATGGATGATATTATAATCTTTTCCGCTAATTGGGAGGAACATATTCACCGACTACAAGAAGTGTTAGAAAGAATCAGGGGGGAAGGACTTAAACTGAAGCCTTCAAAATGCCAATTAGGGGCCCGTGAGCTAGTATATCTAGGGCACGTGGTTTCCAGTAAAGGTATCCAACCGGACCCACATAAAGTGAGATCTATTGCCAAAATCTCACCTCCGTCCTCTGTCAAAGAGATTCGAGCGTTTCTGGGAATGGCATCCTACTATCGAAGGTTCATACCCAACTTCTCAAAGATCGCTCGCCCCATGACTCAGAGACTGGAAAAAAGGGAGGAGATTCGACTGGGATCAGAGTTGCCAGGTAGCTTTTGATCACTTGAAACAGAAATTAATTTCTAACCCCATAGTTTGTCATCCGGATTTCACCAAGCCATTTCAGCTATATACCGAAGCTTCCGATGAAGGGCTCGGAGCCGTATTGGCACAGAAAGTAGATGGAAAAGAAAGCATAGTGGCCTGTGCTAGCCGGACACTGAATAAGGGCGAAAATAATTAAAGCATTACTAAAAGGGAATGTTTGGCTCTAGTGTGGGCTGTACAATATTTCCATCCCTATCTAGCCGGGGTCCACTTTGAAGTTATTATGGACCACCATAGCTTGCAATGGCTCAGGAAAATGAAAACGGAAGACGGACTATTTGTCAGGTGGAAGGGGATTTTGGAAGAATACTCTTTTGAAGTTAGACATAGACCAGGTAAATTACACACTAATGCCGATGGCTTGTCTCAACTACCGGTAGCACCCGTCCAACACACTGAAGCTCACAGGGAAAAACATGACCCTAGATATGGTAACAAAGTAAAGTTTTCGAAGGGAGCCTGGAGGGATTCTAAAGATCGGGTCGTACTTGATTATTCGGAGGCTAAACACATGATTCAAATTCTCCACGGACAAGAAGGAAGGGGGGCTCATTTGGGACAGTCTCGGGTTCTAAACAATTTAATGAAAGGTACTGGACTAAGAGGGCCGACCAGACTGTTAAAGAAGTTGTTCAAAATTGTTTAGGATGTTAGAGGAGCAAAGATGGAATGGGACCTAGACAGTCGCCCGGACATATCACAGCTGATACACCCTGGGCCAAATTATCAGTGGACATTATGGGACCTCTGCCCAGACAGACAAATAAAAGGTACATCTTGACCTGTGTCGATGTCTTTTCCAAATACACGGTTGCTTGTGCTATTCCGGACAAGAAAGCCGAAACGGTGGCTATGGTTATCTTGGAAAAGGTAATTTTTGTATATGGCACCCCTGGAGGTATTCTGAGTGATGGGGGAAGAGAATAATTTAACAACGATATCTGGCAACACTTGGGAGAAACCTTGGGCTACAAGATACAGCACACCTCCCCGTATTACCCTCAGGGAAATGCTGTATGTGAAAGGAACCATAGGGTAGCCAATTGCATCCGGGCTAGTTTGAGCTCACAAGGGGATAAAATCGCCCGAGGTTGGCCGGAACTTCTGCCAGAAATTGTCTGGTGGATAAATACCACGGTTTGTAGAACTACTGGGTATTCTCCCTATGAGATTATCTTTGGCAGCACGACAAAATTGCCTCAAGAACGATTATTGCCCTACTCCAGTTCTTCCGCGCAATATTCCCAACCTGAAAAATATTGGAAGGAACAAGGGGAGCGACGACAGCAAGTTCATGATCATATTGCGCAGCAACAGCCTAAGAAAGTTTCTCTAAATAATCCTTATTACCGAGGGGAATATATTTTGGTGAAGAGACATGATCCCACCGGAGCTGGTAAACTGGAGGAGAAATACGAGGGTCCTTTCAGGGTTGTAGAGATAAATGGGCCCTATCAAGTGTTGTACTTGCATCATGGAGATATTGTGTCAGTTACCCATATTCGTCATACCAAACGATATGAAGGTATTCTTCCCCCAGATATGAGCGAGTGGAGTAGCGAGGAAGGGAGGAGATACAATCTGGGGTTGATGACCCTGGTACTTCCTCAGCTTGGCCAAACGTTGGAGGTCCTACTCCAAACAGGAACTATTTAGAGGATTCTCCGTTCTGGTGGTCACTTAGTCGTAAAACTCAAGAGAATCTCCCTGAGGTTGGGCCAGAAGGAGAGGTAGGAAGCGAAGAAATCGTACTCAGTGGGGAAGATGACTAATATGAGCTTACCGAGGATGAAAAGTCTACGATCCCAGACAGCGAAGTTTCAGTTTCCCCGAGAGATTTCAATAAGACTTCTAAGTAGTGAGGACGAGTGTTTCCGAGACGAGATAGAAACGAAAGACGTATCTCTTGAAAGCAAATGTATAAATGGCTCTCCCACAACTAAAGTAAATGAATCTAAAGAAAATCTCTTACCTAACGTTCAGGATAAGACTCCAGCTAGAGCGTCTAATTCCACGGGCCCCACCGAGACCCTCACTCGTAGTGGTAGGATTAGCCGCCCACCAATCAGGTACCCGGATGAGGCTATAAATAGGACCCCCGGGGCACGTGCCTGCCAGTTGCAAGGCACCATGCCTCACCCCTCTGACCCTCAGTACCGACTCCGTCGACTAGTAGCCATAGTCGACGGACAAGGGCAAAGAATAAATACCACTCGAGCTCTCAAACAGATTCTCAGTCATCCCGGGGAGGTTCTAGTAGCCAAAACTGTCATGGGGAGTCAGAATCCTGCCCTCCAGCAACACAGATGTCTGTGTGAGCACAGTGGACTGGTAGAGTGGCAACCAGATGGCAAAAATTTCAGGGGAACGGTGTTGCGGCGATCAGGAGCTCGCCTCAAGTTAGTAGGGGGTGATAAAGTAGAAAAGCCCTCCGCCAATCACCGCGCTCCCTTCTATTTGCTTGCACCGTCAGCTGACTTTGACAGTTCTCGGCCACAGCACGCCACACCTTCCCAGCCAACCAATCAGCGGCCTCCATTATCGGAGCTGTTACGACCGGCACTACGAAATATACAAGGGCACTTAATAATGGACTAGAAGATAGGCTATATCTGCAACAACGGTACGCTAATTCCAAACCCTCGAACTATTACGCCGGTGAACAAAACACTTAAACCCTCCAGAGTTAATCTACTGGATAACAGGGTATCAATTAACTGGGTTTAGAGCACTTCTACAAAGGCTTTCCGGTGACGGCAAAGCCTACTCACAACAGGAGTACTTTACGTTGATAAACTGCTCTCAAGTAATAACAATGCTTAAATAAACTATAACAAGATTTAATAAAGGAGCATATGCTTACGTTAACTTTAGTGTGAGTCTGAACTCGACACTAAACTCTTCAATGCTCTATGAAAACACTGGAAGTCTAGTCCTACAGCAATCAGATATGGAATCTTCTGAAAACGTCTGATGCTCTAAGATGCTCGTCGAATATAGAACAGAAATAATGCAGGGGCAGGACACCAAAGAGTGTATCTTAAATACACAAACAAGTAGGATACATATATATAAAACAAGGGAGTGCAACAACTCTGTGACAGCACTAATAATAGCCACTCAAAACAGTACTTCCTTAGCCAACGTAACAGCCAAACTGGGTTGTGCACTATGCATCAACCTAGGCAGGCGTGAATAATTCCTAAAGCATACGCAATTAAAGTTAATAAACACAATGCTGTCTTTCTCACTAATAAAGTCTAGCAGTGGCATAAAAGGTACCAGGAACCTAGGCAGAGCGCAAGCATGCTCGTAGCCTACTGTCTCCCCTTGAACAGATTTCCCTTATGTTACGTTAAGTGACTAGGAGGCTCTCTTGGTAAGTCCAGATCTCAAGTATCTGGTCTTACCCTGGCGCTCCACAAAGGTCAACAAAATGAGGTAGCAAGCATACAAGTAAGAGTAGGCAAAAGCCCTTCACTTGTATACTGCTACACTCGCAAAGGAAAAATATGCACAAGGGTTACAGGCTACCTAGCTTCATCGAAGTCGTACTGGCTCTGACTTGCCACATACATAACTTAGACAACGACCAAAGGTACCCTCCACTGTCTAGCATTAAATAGTAGGAAAGAACAACTTAATAATTAGAAGCACCCAATACTATGATACCATGTGACTATGACTCTAATAATCCCTAAAGCTAGTGCAAAACATATATGTGAGAACTGGTGCTGGTAATACGACTGGCCGACTATGGAAGTCGTATGCAGAACCAGAAGGGATAAGTAAATGAATAAAGACAAGAAGTATGAAAAAGAAGAAGTTCAGAGAGAGAAACAGTAGTACAGAGGGTTAGATTGGGGACAGATTGCAATGGACGTCTAGAACCAAGCACAACATACCAAGCCCTAAGGAGTCACGAGGGTAGGAGCCCCCCAGCACCGAGCCAAGGCAGCGGCCCCCAATCACATATCACTACGTCATGAAGAGCAGGCATCATATGACACGCCAGGCCAGCCGACCAATCACGAGCGTGGGAACCACCGCCCAAGCAAGGAATGCTCACGTACATACACACGCACACACTACCACCCTGCTCTCCCCTCTCTCTCTCCTTAGTAACTTCACACTACATATCTTATACTCTATCAATGATATAAAATACTTCCATGTGTCACAGACAAGAATAAAGACCACCACTGATCTGTCTTTGACAACATGAACACTAAGAAAGAAAGAACATCATTCTACGATTATTATAGCCCATTTCACTGCCCTGGCGAGCACTAGCGAGTACGAGTACATTCTGGCAAGCTGGCCAGCGTAACACCCCGCCCAAGATGTGGGACGTTTTAGCCTCAGGTGAACGCCACATCTGACCAGACAGAATGCCCACCAACCCCGCATCACCCAGCTACTCTCCCAAGTTGTGAAAACAAGGCACGATCACAAACATAAAACACTTCATTATGAACAAAAATCTACACAACACTTCCCCAAAATAATAGTATAATAATAATTATATCACGCTCAACGAGTAAGCTTCACCAAGCCTAGCCTACTAAGACAAAATTCGGAGTGTCTTAGATTCTTGCTTTAACATACTGCACTTATATACTATCAAAAAGAAAGAGTTTTTATGTGAGGTTTTTTATATTTTTAATAGTGTTTTTGGCGGCTTTGCACTACAGGGGCAAGCCTAATTTTGCTCCACTCTCAAACAAACACTGACTGAACGGCGAGGGTTCTCCTTAAAACATACCCTCCCGTGACAAACAATCAGCCAAAACATTATCAGTGCCCTTAACATGCCACACATCCAACTTGTGTTCCGGCAGCCAAACAACACCTGACACTGATAAACTGCCCAGTCCATCACAAGACTGGCACTTCTCTTCGCTCTCTCCGGCAATGGGGCCTGCCAATAACCTTTCACTATTTCCACCTTAGTGATAAACGAGGCAGCCCCGATGCGGTCTATGGGGTCGTCAACTCTGGGTAATGGATAGGCGTCTGTCAGGGATAATGCACCCACACTCTTGCAATCAACACAAACACGGATCTTGCCACTCAACTCAGGTTGGAAAGTCACTGGCAGCGACCGCTCACGATATCCTTTATCCCTCAGACCCTTCTCCAACATGAAGACTAGCTCTGCTTTCACGACAGGCTGTTGAGCAGGATTTATACGGTAGGGAGCCAATTTGAGCCTTGCACTGTCTCCAGCCTCCATGTCGGGGTCTACCCCGTACATCAGGCCTGGAGAATCAACAAACATGCGGACGTACTGCCACAGCCTAGTAAACAACTTCTCTTGGCGCTCAGGAACAACAGGTTGCAACTTATCTCGAAGAACAACATGCCTAGTGCCCTCCCACAACCCAGCCGGGACCATAGTTTCTACACTATAGTCTCCCTCCTTCTCCACCTTTGTCCCTAGAACAGCCAGGTCATGAGAGGGACAATCTGTGCCACCTGTGCAGTCACTCCCATAGTTCATAATTGCTAAGGCTTCCCCGCCGATACCGTACATGCGCACCCCCGCATTCCTTGCGACTACACCTGCCGGCGCGGCATCACCTCCTACAGCGCCACGGACAGATACAGTCATTCTATGGTGGGGCTGTTGCATTCGACTAGAGCAGCATTGGGAGGCTATGCGACGACCGGGCGCATCCACTCCACAGCCAACCTCACCAATCTGCTCAATGTCCTGATTCTGACCACCACCCTTAGCAGCCATGGGTCGACCCTGACCTGACAACCATGCCAAAGCCTCGTCGCCCACCTTGAACCACTGTGAAACAACGAGGCCAACGGTTTACTAACACTCAAGTGACCTGTCAGCGGAACATCGTGCACCGCATGAGTTGTGAGGCCTGGGTGCTCCGCACAAACAGTGGGGTATGAACCGAGCAGGGGCTGGATCGCTGCACGCTGCTGCTCTGGCAGGTGCTCAAGCGCTTCCACAGCCACCTGACTCGTGTCCCCCGCCCACTGCTCCGCCGAGACATGACAATCCCAACTTTCCTCCACCTGTGCCCCACTGCCCCCCTCTCCTTCTCCACCTTGGCCGCTGCAGACCAACACAGGGACAGTAGGCTGCTCAGGTGGTTGCCTCACAAACTCCTTTAACAGGTTCACATGACATGCTTCCCCGTCCTCATCGAGTTCAATAGCCCCGTTCCCACAACTCTCAAGACTAAGATCTTCTAGTTGTACCTGGGAACTACTCTGTCGCGGAGTGCCATCACGCCCTACCATGTCACTAGGGGGGACAGGTTCTGGGGCCACTCCGGAGCTCAATTTTGGTGCAAGTACCGAGTCACCAAGGAGTGTCGCTGGGTCCAAACTCTCAACCCGACCACCAGCCTTAACATTCTCCTTCCAATCCTTCCTCCGCTGGTCTGAAACCTGGGTACTAGGCTGTGACACCTGAGATCTGGTGTCAGCACACGCCATCTGCTGCGTCTGGCACCTCTCGAGCCCCTCTTGCCCCTCCCTACTCGTGTCGGCCGCCCTCTCGGCAACGACTAAGGGTGGAACCTCGGAAGCAGGCACCGCAAAGTCGTTACCGAGAAGGAGGTCGACCCCCTCAACTGGCAACTTCTCCACAACACCCACATCCAACTCCCGTGTCACACCATCCACCTCAAGTTCCACTCTGACCAGTGGGTAAGACCGCGTAGCATTGATGCCTTGAACCACCACAACCCGAGCCGCGTTAATAGGCTTGCAAGTGAAGTTCTTAACAAGTGTCTGGGAAGCGCCCGTATCACGCAGCAACTCAAGCCTATGCTCCACACCAGCCCACCTCACAGTGCCGTGCCCCCTATGACCACAAAAAGCATCTCGGACGGGTGACGAGCCCTCCTGCTGCTTCTGCACCGACTGTGACTTCGCAACCGACATATTACCCCGGGCAAACGCGGAAGACCTCGAAGACACACCGATGTTGCTCACTAGTGACACCACTGCTGTAGGCGGTGTGCTCGGACATGAGCGCGCAATATGCCCCTTCTCATGACACTTGAAACACTCCACTTCACTCTTGGACTTTCCCTGAGGTGGGTAAGGGCCCTGGCCATTCTTTAACGGGAAGGGTTTCGACTTGGGATCATAATTGGCAACAGTACTCTTAACCCGTTGAGACCCAGCGTCGCACGTGTTGCGTCGGCAGTCTTTGATCACCAACTCCCAGCGACGCATCACGTGCGTCCGACATATAAAAAACACTTACGTGGCTCGTAAGGTAGGAAATGGCGGGAGAATAGGAGGGGGCGGTACCGTAGTGTGTGGGGGAGCCTGGCCAGTAGGTGTGAGCGGGCCGAGACAGCCGCGCGGCTGGTGGTGGTGGGCTTAGTGTGGATAGTTTACACCCCTAGTTTACCGCCACTTTGAACCTTCATTACTCCGGTCGTATGGGAGCTAGAGGCTTGAGATTTATGTGAGATACTCCTTAGGATGTATGCCGTACAATGCCATACTCAGTTTTTACCCTAGTGTTCCCGGGCGGGTGGTCATGCGGGGGAGACGAACTATTGAAACCCCCCCCCCCCCGCCCCCCAAATGACCGAAATGAGTTTTTTTTATGTGTGTGTTCATTTCTCACCATTCTCTTCCATTTTGGCTCAACAAATTTTTTTGAAGCTCCCCTCCCCCCCCCCCCCAAAAAAAATGTCAGAGGTGATTTTTTTTTGTTTTTTTTTCATTTCTCATCCTTGTCTTCCATTTTAGCAAACAAACAAAATAAGTGAAAATGGCTTGGGACTGGGGTGAACAAAATATTATAACTAGCCGGGGCTCAACGGGTTAAATGGATAATTAGTTGTGTCATTAATTCGGGGGGGTGGAGTGGTACGCCCCTTGTTACCTGCCTCAGCTCTCTGTGCAGACCCGCACCCACGAATCAATGACAACCTGAGGTCAGCCAGCTCAGCCGCCTCCTGCAGAGTTTTTGGTTGCTTTTCTTTCAGGTTAAGAGTCAAGTCACTGCCAGTACACTTAAAAAATTGCTCTAACAACACTAATTGCTTTACTGCATCAAAAGTAGTTGCCTTCTCCGACCTCAACCAATTTTCAAATGCATCTGACAGCTCTCTAGCGTGTTCCTGGAAAGTACTCTCCTTTCTTTTTGGAACAGCCCTAAACTTCAGCCTATAGGTCTCTGGCTGTAGCTCATACGCCCTCAGGACAGCCTCTTTCATCACCTCATAATTCACACAGGAATCTAGGGGCAAAGCATCGTACGCCTTGAGTGCTTTCCCCGTCAATTGTGAAGAAACAAGGGCTGCCCACTTCTCCTCGGGCCATTGGTGCTCCCGGCACTTTTTCTCAAAACGGAGAAAGAATTCTGTAACTCCTAACTCATCAAACACTGGAACCAACTTTAGTAGATGCGACAGGGACTGGTCATGGGGTCGACCCCCCTGGACGACCCGGTTCCTCGTCACCTCTACACGAGTTTTCTCTAGGTCAACATCGGCACAATAGCTTGCAGACTCATACTTGAGCTCAGCCTAATGCTTTTTCTGCTCGAGCGACAGCTCAGCCTCATGCTTTCGCTGCTCGAGCTCGGCCTGTCGCTCCTGCTGCTTAAGTTTGACGAGCTCGAGCTGAAACAACATCTCGGGAGTCAAACCCCGAGGAGGGGGTGCTACTACCGGGGACCCACCCCGTGAGTCACCTAGAGGCATACCCAACCGCCAGCGGGCATCGGCCTGCGGGAACGTACTCGGCTCCGGAACACGAGGGGGCGCCATGTTAGGAGTTTAGTGGAATGGGGGTTGGGATGAAGGTGCCCCAGCTCCCGCTCCACCCGAATCCCCATGCACCCCACCCAGCACACAGGTAACCAGCTCACTTCTCGACAAACCGATGGTACCGGAAAACCCTAAGACCGTGGCTACACACTGCAATCCGTACCGGTCCAGCCCCGACACCCGGTCCGCCGACACAGGCTCCTCCAAAAAAATCCGAGCATCCTCCTCATTGTTCACCACCCGAACGCCGTTTAACAACTCCACCTTCTCCACCTCCTTGCCTGTCTCTCGCACTGTGCCCTCACTATGCTCAGACCCGTCCAGTGACATGATGGAGTCAACAAAAAGAATTCTCGAGTCAAGACAAAAGTAGCCAAACTCTCGCGTAGCTTTATTCACAAAAAATATTCGAAGATGTTCTTGAGTGCAATACTAGGTCACCAATAAACTCCAACAAGTTCTATATATCCTCAAAACAATGTCCACTGCCAACACTGCGAGAAATAAATTCAACCCCAAATGGCAATAAGATTTCTCCAAAAAAAAACACTGCAATATTAAGTTCACTATATACTGGACTAAGGTCGCCATTTGTTACGACCGGCACTACGAAATAAACAAGGGCTCTTAATAATGGACTAGAAGATAGGCTATATCTGCAACAACGGTACGCTAATTCCAAACCCTCGAACTATTACGCCGGTGAACAAAACACTTAAACCCTCCAGAGTTAATCTACTGGATAACGTGGTATCAATTAACTGGGTTTAGTGCACTTCTACAAAGGCTTTCCGGTGACGGCAAAGCCTACTCACAACAGGAGTACTTTACGTTAATAAACTGCTCTCAAGTAATAACAATGCTTAAATAAACTATAACAAGATTTAATAAAGGAGCATATGCTTACGTTAACTTTAGTGTGAGTGTGAACTCAACACTAAACTCTTCAATGCTCTATGAAAACACTGGAAGTCTAGTCCTACAGCAATCAGATATGGAATCTTCTGAAAACGTCTGATGATCTAAGATGCTCGTCGAATATAGAACAGAAATAATGCAGGGGCAGGACACCAAAGCGTGTATCTTAAATACACCAACAAGTAGGATACATATATATAAAACAAGGGAGTGCAACAACTCTGTGACAGCACTAATAATAGCCACTCAAAACAGTACTTCCTTAGCCAACGTAACAGCCAAACTGGGTTGTGCACTATGCATCAACCTAGGCTAAAATAAGGCGTGAATAATTTCTAAAGCATACGCAATTAAAGTTAATAAACACAATCCTGTCTTTCTCACTAATAAAGTCTAGCAGTGGCGTAAAAGGTACCAGGAACCTAGGCAGAGCACAAGCATGCTCGTAGCCTACTGTCTCCCCTTGAACAGATTTCCCTTATGTTATGTTAAGTGACTAGGAGGCTCTCTTGGTAAGTCCAGATCTCAAGTATCTGGTCTTACCCTGGTGCTCCACGAAGGTCAACAAAATGAGGTAGCAAGCATACAAGTAAGAGTAGGCAAAAGCCCTTCACTTGTACTGTATACTGCTACACTCGCAAAGGAAAAATATACACAAAGGTTACAGGCTACCTAGCTTCATCGAAGTCGTACAGGCTCTGACTTGCCACATACATAACTCAGGGAACGACCAAAGATACCCTCCACTGTCTAGCATTAAATAATAGGAAAGAACAACTTAATAATTAGAAGCACCCAATACTATGATACCATGTGACTATGACTCTAATAATCCCTAAAGCTAGTGTAAAACATATATGTGAGAACTGGTGCTGGTAATACGACTGGCCGACTATGGAAGTCGTATGCAGAACCAGAAGGGATAAGTAAATGAATCAAGACAAGAAGTATGAAAAAGAAGAAGTTCAGAGAGAGAAACAGTAGGGTTAGATTGGGGACAGATTGCAAGGGACGTCTAGAACCAAGCACAACATACCAAGCTCTAAGGAGACACGAGGGTAGGAGCCCCCCAGCACCGAGCCAAGGCAGCGGCCCCCAATCACAGATCACTACGTCATGAAGAGCAGGCGTCATATGACATGCCAGGCCAGCCGATCAATCACGAGCGTGGGAACCACCGCCCAAGCAAGGAATGCGCACATACATACACACGCACACACTACCACCCCGCTCTCCCCTCTCTCTCTCCTTAGCAACTTCACACTAAATATCTTATACTCTATCAATGATATAAAATACTTCCACGTGTCACAGACAAGAATAAAGACCACCACTGATCTGTCTGTGACAACATGAACACTAAGAAAGAAAGAACATCGTTCTACGATTATTATAGCCCATTTCACTGCCCTGGCGAGCGCTAGCGAGTACGAGTACATTCTGGCAAGCTGGCCAGCGTAACAGAGCACGGAGCTGAACTCTCTACCTCACCTCAAAAGTTGCTCGCTTTCTCTTCCCGAGCAGTTTCCTCTGGTTATACTCGATCCAATACGTCGGTGCCAGCCCTGTAATCCCATAAGCCACTGATAGATGTTTATAACCAGCTTCCAGGAACTTATTTTGAGGAGAAGAGAGTGGAGGTGGATGAGGCAAGAATTCAAAGCGAGCGGGCTGCCGCGCATGCCGCTCAACAAATCACAGCCCGGGAGAGCGGGAGGCGGGACTATAAACTTTGGCGCGAAGGGCTTACAGGGGTCACTCACCCCTCGGAACTCACCGGGTTAGCTTCTTGCAACCCGCTTACTCTCTCTCGCTCGGGCACAAAAGGAAACCAGGACCAACCATTCCAGCTACCCTGCCCTTATCTACAGCAACAGTACAGACCACCCCTGATCTATTCTCACTTTCGCCCACTCGGATGTTACACCTTCAGTATCCTGCCGCTTGTCGTCACATTGCTAATCTACACACACACAGTCAAGCAATTTAAGAGGGACGACAGAAAGTGGACGGGAGTGAGGATTTCCAGAGGAGCTATTGGCCAGCTCTGAGGTGGTAAAACACAGTTCCAGTACTCACACCTGATTCCAGCACCCATAAATATATTTGTTTAAGGACCCATATTGGGCGCGCATAAGATTAAAAAAGAAAGAGAGAAAATGTTTGACTAACCTGGTGGTTCCAATAAAAATTGATGTGTCCTTCTAGGACAAAACTAAAGGAAAAATAATTTAGACTAATATGTATTTATAAAATGATGATGTGTATTAATTAGTTATTTTTGTTAGCCAAGGCGTAATGCCAAGAGTTGTTATTAGATAGGATCTGATAGGAAAGATTTAAGTTTAAGTAAAGAGGGGAGGAAAAGATACATTCTTCTAGACTGAATGGCAACCAATAAGCTCAAGGGGAAATAGTGTTGTTTAGTTGCTCGATTGGACAGCTATAGCTAGGAAAGGACACTAGTCCACCAAAAATCATGAACTAATTTGTTAAATAGGAAACTGTATAGAAGGACACTAGTCCATACGACTCACAGGTTTCTTATGATTTAGAAAGGAAGTTATATCCATATAAATAGGAAGGGTCATTGGGACAGTCTTGGAAAAGTGTAAAGGGATATCACGTATAACAAAGAATTCCTCAGAAGTTATGTAAAGGAATATAATCGTGAATCTGTTCCGTGTAGGCGTTTTGGAGGCACGGCTTATCTTTTGTTTGAACGTTTATTGATTAAGGTATATTGTAAACATAGCGTGTTTGTAATAGGATTACGTGAGAGTGTAATTCGAGGGTGTTATTGAGGTAAATATTGTAAACCAATGTAAATGGGAGTAACTGGGTGACAGAACCCAATATTATATTTGAGAGGGAGCTTGTGATTCCGGCCGGTAAATTTGTGAGACTTTATATAAGTGTTAAGGTACTTGTGTAGTAACGATGTTTGTGTCGGATGAGTTAATAGATTATATATATTGAAGCCTTAGTCTCGGGAGTAGACACAGAAGGCCCAGTGGACGTGGTTAATTCATAAGAATAGAGGAAGAATATCACTTTTGTGATAGGGATTGATTCATTACACCCTGGTCTCAACAGTAGACACAGCAGGGCTCAGATTACATTATTTAGGATTAGTAACTAATAACGTGTTTGTTGGATCAAAGTCGACTTGAGTCGATACCTGAATAGCGGGAATTCAGCTAGGGAGTAACGGGAGCTCTAGGGGTCCAAAGTACAACCTATCATGAATCGACGTAATATTCAATCTGTGTCTTGAACTCATCTAGGCCCGAACAAGGACCTGTTATTAGAGTAGTTAGGAAGTTTGTTAAATAAAGTATACAAACTTCTAAATGACTGTCGATTTATCCCCCAAAATAGTAGTATCGTATTAGAAACTAAAATAAATACTACACTGGTAATCGCTTATTAATGGTATTATATTGAACTAAAAAAAATAAACTTCTTTTAAGATGGACATGGATATAATTATAACCTGAAGATGGACTTAAAATGGTCCGAAATGTAGTTCATCCACGGCGATGTGTCAGGCTCTTATCCTTTTACGTATAATTAATATTAATTAATATATATATATATATATATATATATATATATATATATATATATACAGGTATATATATATTATATATATATATATATATATATATATATATATGTGTATATATATATATATTAATTATATATATATACTGTATATATTCATTATATATATATATATATATATATATATATATATGTATATATATATCTATAGATATATATCTATATATATATATATATATATATATATATATATATATATATATACATATATTAGAGTTGGAACGAATATAAATTTTCACTATTTGCGAATGCGAACTCGAATGCGATTTCTTTTTTGGTAAAATTCGCGAATTCGAATACGAAAAGCGAATATTTCAATCTTTCTTGAAGGATACAATTTTCATCCTTCAAGAACTAGTAATTCTTTTTATATCACCAACAAACGTTAATTCAATTAATATGAAATTAATTACCGGAAGCCATTGACGATGTGAATGTGTAATTTCTTCAATATCATAAATGAAGTTATGAATTAATTTTGAATATATTGTAAGAGTTCTGGGTGCTTGTTGCTAAGATGGTTTCTCAACCCCGATGTGAATTTTCCTTTCCGAGAAAATTTATTATTGCAAAGCTTACACATAATTCCACTTTAGCGGCCCCAACGCACATCTACACTGTTATTTATTAGTTTCTGTTAACTTTAAAATTTAATATTTTACATTTTTGTATATCTTCTATTGGTTTCGTGAAAATATTCGCATGTTTGCAAATAGCTATGAATGGAAATGCGAATACGAATACGTATACGAATATTGAAAAGCATAGGGAATACTCCCACATGCGAATACGAAACGAATATTTGGTCCATCTCTAAAATATATATATATATATATATATATATATATATATATATATATATATATATATATATATAATATATATATATACTGTATATATATATATATATATGTATATATATATATATATATATATATATATATATATATATATATATATATATATATATATATATATATATTGTGGGGACCAATCTATCAGGGCTAGACCCAGGTGAGGTTATAGGCATGTGATAAAGAGTCGCTGGAACTCCTGTTTCATTTGCTTGGCCTCTCTTACTAATTTTCTTTGTGCCTCATTTACACTGAGAGCAATCCAGCTAGCTCTCACAAACACCTCCTCCTATCCACTTCACTAAACTAAACTTGCACACCACACTTCACTCCTCCACACCAAAATGATTCAAATTATGAATTTCAGCCCAGCCTCGGAGTCCCCAGGGGGAGGGGGGGGGACCATAAATGCCCCCACACCCGAACGACTATCCCCTGACGACCCCACAAAATTACCTGGACCTCGGCCTGTTACTCTGTCTATTGATTTCTGCAACATTCGCGGACTTTCCTCTAACTTTCACTCTGTTGAACACCATCTCTCCTCCTACAAACCTGATCTTCTCTTCCTCACCGAAACTCAGGTGTCTGTAGCAACATCCAGCAACCCCTTCTCTGTATCTTTCTACTTTCTCTATCCTAGTTTCAAAGCCAAAGGCGGATGTTGTGCATATGTGCACAACAAACTCACTTGCTCTCGTGTTCCAGATTTCGACTCCTCTGAATTCTCTACTTTATGGCTCAAACTTTCCTGTCATTCTCTTACTAAATATTTCTGTGCTGTCTATCTTTCCCCTAACTCTACCAACTATTCCAAATTCTTTGACTATCTAAACTCTACAGTGGAACACATTCTATCCATTTCTCCTTTCTCAGAAATCTCCATCTTAGGAGATGGCTCTCCTCTCACACTACTGACCCACCTGGTGAACAAGCCTACGTCTTTTCTATCATAAATGACCTAGAGCAGTTAGTTCAGCAACCCACTCGTATCCCGGATCGTATCGGAGATCGGCCCAACATTCTTGACTTGTTTCTAACTTCTAACCCTTCTTCTTATACTGTGGATCTTTTCTCTCCTTTGGGCTCCTTCGACCATAAACTTATCTCTGTCAACTGTCCTATCTCTCCAGTACGGCCACACGATCCTCCTAGCCATCGGCGCTTGTGGCACTTTGGCGCTGCCGACTGGGAGGCTCTCTGGCAGTACTTCTTTGATTTCCCATGGAATTATTTCTGCTTCCGTGGCCGGGGACCCTCGGAGAGTGCTGAACGCATTACCGAGGTAATCCTATCGGGCATGGAAGCATACATTCCATTCTCTTTCTCTCAGACTAATGCTAAAAAATCTTGGTTTACTCACGCCTGTTCTACTGCTGTCCGCAATAAGGAGGAAGCATTCAAACGGTACCGACGCCTTAAAACTCAAGACTCTCATTCTTCCTATGTTTCTGCCCGGAATCAAGCCAAATCTGTTCTTCGACTTGCCAAACACACTTTCATCAATAATAAATGCACTGAACTATCCAACTCTAGCTCTTCCCAAGCTTTCTGGCATCTAGCCAAAAACCTCTCCAACAATTTCTCTTCCTCGTCTTTCCCTCCCCTTTCCCATTCTGATGGCACAACCATCACTTCTTCCTCTGACAAAGATAAACACTTCACTCAAACTTTTGGCTAGAAACTCCACCTTGGATGATTCCGGTGCTATTCCTCCCTCTCCACCCTCCTCTCTCTTACTTATGCCTAATATCCTAATCTCTTCTAAAGATGTACTTTCTACCCTCTCTGGGATTAATACTAATAAGGCGTACGGTCCGGACGGTGTTCCTCCTGTTGTTCTCAAAAACTGTGCTTCCTTGCTGACTCCCTGCCTAGGCAAACTCTTTCGTCTCTGTCTATCCTCTAACGTCTTCCCTTCATGCTGGAAGTTTGCTCACATTCAACCTATCCCAAAGAAGGGTGACCGCTCTCAACCCTTCAACTATCGTCCAATTGCTCTCATCTCATGTCTTTCTAAAGTTTTTGAAACTATTCTTGCTTCCAAATTTCTTAAGCATTTCTCTTCTCATAATCTGCTCTCAGATCGCCAGTATGGCTTCCTTAAGGGTCGCTCTACTGATCTTCTTTCATATCTTACTAACTCTTGGTCATCCTCCTTTCGGGACTTCGGTGAGACTTTTTGTATTGCACTAGACATATCGAAAGCCTTCGATAGAGTCTGGCACAAATCTTTAATTTCTAAACTACCCACCTTCGGTTTGTATCCCTCCATCTGGGCCTTTGTCTCTAATTTCCTTTCCGGCCGTTCCAAAGCCGCGGTTGTGGACGGCCATTGTTCCCTTCCTCACCCAATAAACTCCGGTGTTCCTCAGGGCTCTGTCCTATCTCCTATTCTCTTTCTAATTTTTATAAATGATCTCAACTGTACCTCAATTCCCATCCATTCATACGCAGACAACTCAACCTTACACTACTCCATTAGTTTTTCAGAACGCCCCAGCCAGCAATCCCTCAACGACAAACGTAATGAAGCCATAGAACTCTTAAATTATGATATAAATACTATCTCCAATTGGGGGAGAGAAAACCTTGTTACCTTTAATGCTTCTAAAAACCCAATTTCTCTATCTATCTTTCCGTAAGGAACTCCCAGTGGCAAATCCCTCATTCTTCAACAATACAAAAATCAATCCTTCATCTTTTCTCAATATTCTTGGTGTCTCTTTTTCTTCTGCTCTCAGTTGGAAGGACCATATTACCAGTCTTGCTAAGGCAACCTCCCAGAAGATGGGTGTGCTCAACCGCCTTAGGGGGTTCTTTTCCTCTGCACAGCTTCTTGCTCTGTACAGGGGGATAGTGCGTCCTTGTCTTGAGTATGGTTCACATGTGTGGGGAGGTTCCTCTCACACCGCTCTCCTAGACAAAGTTGAAAGGAAGGCCTTTCGTATCATTAACTCCCGTCCACTCACCAACTCTCTGCAATCTCTCTCTCTCTGCCGCAATGTTGCATCTCTCTCGCTATTCTATCGCTACTATAATAATCAGTGTTCCTCAGAGCTTTCCCAGTGTATACCACCTCCTTTACGTAGGGCACGTGGTACCCGTCTTTCAACTCAGTCCCACCCCTGCTCTGTGCAGCTCTCCAACCCGAGAGTGAAACGTTACTCTCAGTCTTTCTTCTACTCAACAGCTGAGCTCTGGAACTCTCTCCCAGAATCAGTCTTTCCCTCTTCCTATGACTTAAATTGCTTCAAACTCTGTGTGTCCAGGCATTTTGGCTCGAACGTCCCTTGATTTTGGCCCTGTCACTCTTTCAACTATGGGGTAGGCACTCGCTATAGGCAGTTCTGCCTTTTGCCTCCCTCAATCACATAGAAAAAAAAAAAAAAAAAAATATATATATATACTGTATATACAGTATATATATATATATATATATATATATATATATATATATATATATATACAGTATATATATATACCTGTATATATACCCTACACCTTCAGTATAGTCCTCTATATACACATAATCCAGTCATCCTCAGAGCGACACAAAAAGTTAATTTCCCGTTCCAATAGTCCCCCTTTGAGCTCCACCCGCGGGGGAAGTTGCTTGAAATTGGATGAACTGGGTATGTGAGAGAGAGAGAGAGAGAGAGAGAGAGAGAGAGAGAATTACAATGACCGGAAATGAGAAAATAGTATATTATAAAAGTTGGTGTTTATTCATTAAATGAAGAAAAAGTAACATGGAATTACCTAGCAAAAACTATATTCCGTATATTCTGTAGTACCTGCTCCGAGTGTTTCCTAAACTGCTCTTTTGAAGAATGATTGACATATGTGGCGTTGGGAAACCTAATTTTAAAAGGAATATATAACAATATTTGAATACATTTTCATAAATGCTAGAAATGAATCTTGTTAACATCTAATTCCAACCATGATTGCTTGATTCATATTGAAGCTAAGCCATTTTGTATACTTAATGCTTTATATTAATACTTTAGTTACTGAGGAGATATTTTGTATACTTAATGCTTTATATTAATATTTTAGTTACTGAGGAGATATTCTCAGAAAACCTACATTAATACAGTATATCCTTCCTTCAGAGAATGTGTTTTATTGGGTTAAGGTCCCGGAGAAATTGCTGCTTTATCAGGACATTTACCATAACATTGAGGGTTTTGATTGATCCAACAATTTTCGAGAAATATATTATAAGCTTGCTCTCTATACAACGAAGAATTCCCTGTCAGAGCCCCTTCAAACTAAATAAACGCCCCTTATACCCATTCAAACTAATTAAGTATACATGTTTTGGTACCGGTAGAAGGCATGTTTCTGCTAAATTGTAGGGCCGCTATTGCCCGCTTAGAAAGGGTCGACACCTTAATTAGGTGAAGCATCTTATAATTGCCAAACTAATGAGGAGAAACGTGTTAAAATCTTCAAACAGATGAGTAAAACAGGGCTGGTTCAAACACCGGTTCTGTGCAGATAATGTTAAGTCAATATCAAGTAGAGCCGACCTCACTCCAAGCTTATTACAACCTGACAGTTTAGACTAGCTTAAGCTAGCCTAATCTAGCCAAACCTAACCTATTCTTGGACACTTGCGAATGTCACCATTTGTGATTTGATCCTTGAAGAGTATGGCCGTTTTGACTTGTTTGTCATTATATTATATGCAACATAGAAATGTTTTAACTAAAATATAAACTGCACTACGATGGACTAAGCACATGAATTATCATTAAATAGCCAATCATTTAAGAGTTTGTTGACGAATGTGTAAATTATCATGATGATAGTGCAATGAATCCAGGCACTGGCTCAGTGAAAGGTTTATATTACGAATATTCCACTAATCTTTAGACGCAACGAAGGAAAACAGAAAACTGGAGACAGGCTAGAACCCTGAGTAACACTGGAATGGATAAGAAGAGAAAATGTGTGATGTCATTCCACAACTGCAGTTATGGAATGGCCAGACAGGAAATTTGAGACAAAGGCACAGGTGGAGAGACAGAAACTGATGGAGGGTAGTTTATAAATTAGAGATTTGTGCCTCACTTCATCGAAGGTTTTTGATATGTCTAGTTCAATAATAAAAGTCTCACCGAAGTCCCGACAGGAGGATGACCAAGAGTTAGAAAGATAAGAAAGAAGATCACCAGTAGAGCAGCCCTTAAGGAAATCATACTGGTGATCTGGAAGTGGATATTGGGAAGTCAAATGCCTAAGACATTTTGAATTAACAATAGATTAAAACACTTTGGAAATGCAAGAAATTAGTGCAATTGGTAGGTAGTTGGAGGGCTGCGAGTGGTCACCCTTCTTTGGGACAGATTGAATGAAAGCAAACTTCCAGCAGAGATGGGAAGACATTAAAGGAAAGACACAAACAAACGAGTTTGCCAAGGCAGAGAGTCAGCATGGAAGAACAGCTTTTGAGTATAATAGGAGGAACACTATCTGATCTATACGCCATCTTTGTATTAAACCAAGAGAGGGCAAAAAGTACATCCTCAGAAGAGATTAGGATATTAGGAATAAGTAAGATAGAGGGGGGTGGCGAGGAAGGAATTATAGTACCGGAATAATCCAAGGTGGATTTTCAGCAAAAGTTTGAGCGAAAATGTCAGCTTTGTCAGAAGAAGAAGCTTAGTGATGGTGGTATTGCAAGATTGGAAAAGAGGACGGAAAGACAAAGACGAGGCAGTGAAATTATTGGAGATGTTTTTTGATAGATGCCAGAAAGCTTGGGAAGAAATAGAGTTGGAAAGTTCAGAGCATTCGTTATTGATGGAAGAGTTTTTGGCGAATCAGAGAACAGATTTCACTTCATTAAGGGCAGAAACATAGAAAATATGAGATTCTTGAGATTAATGGTAACGGTACTGTTTAAATGTTTCCTCTTTATTGCGAACCACAGTCGAAGAAGCGTGAGTAAACCAAGATTTTGTTTGCATTAGGCCAAGAGAAAGAAGATGGAATGTATGCCTCCATGCCTGAGATTACTACCTCGGTAATGCATTTAGTACATTCAGAGGGTTCCCGGGCTCGGAAACAAAAATAATTACATGGGAAGTCAAAGAAGTTCTGCTGAAGAGCCTCGCAATCGGCAGTGCCAAAGTGCCACAAGCGCCACCGGCCGGGAGGATCGGATGGCTGTGGGGGAGAGATAGGATAGGTAACAGATATAGAGTTATGATTGGAGCCTGGAGGACACCAACTGAGAGAGAAGATTTACAGCGTCAGGTGAAGGATTAAAGGTTGGAAATAAGTCAAGGATATCGGGCTGATCTCCGAGGCGGTCAGGGATACGAGTCGGGTGCTGGACTAACTGCTCTAGCTCATTTAAGATAGAAAATAGGTAAACTTGTTCACCAGGCTGGTCAGTAAAAAGATAAAAGAGCCATTGGCGGTGGTGAACATTAAAATCTCGTAAGATGGAGATTTCAGAGAAAGGGAAGGTTGTTAGGATGTGTTCCACTTTAGAGTTTAAATAGTCAAATAATATAGGAAAGTTAGTAGCGTTATGGGATAAATAGACAACACAGAAGTATTTAGTCTGAGAGTGACAGGACAGTTTGAGTCAGAGAGTTGCAAATTCAGAGGAGTCTAAGTTGTGAACACGAGAATGAGTAAGTATGTTGAGCACATAACCGCCACATCTATCTTTGGCTTGGAAACTAGGATAGAGAAAGTAGGAGACAGAGCTGATGGCAGTTGCTTCAGACACTTGAGTCTCGGTGAAGAAAAGAAGATAAAGTTTATAGGATGAGAGTTGGTTTTCAAAGAAAAAAGATAAAAGGAAAGTCGACGAATATTGCAAAAGTTGATAGTAAAAGTGACAGGTTGTTGTCTAGAGCATTGTGAGGGGTCGCTTGGGGAAGGACGGGCAAGTATGAGGGCATTTATGTTCCCCACTTGCCCTCCCCCATCCCCCCCCCCCCCATCCCCCACCCCCGGGTACTCCGAGGCTGGACTATTAGACATCATAATTAAAAAAAAAAAAAAAATGCCAGATTAAGGCGTTGTCACACTAGCGCATTTTTCCGCGATTTTCGATGATTTTTGTTTTTATCGTACTATTTTGAGGTTCTTTTGCATTGGAATCGGACACTAGATAGAAGATAGATTTTTTTCAGGGTGATTAATTCTTGTTAAACTTAAATTTTGAAGCTGCCAGTAATCGCTCGTGTGACTCAGCCTTTACGTGACCAACGGATATTTATCTTACGAATTATAGACATGTAATCTAATGAGCCATTTTCTTTATTCCAGGTACGTATGTAGCTGCACAAAGGTGATCGTAAGTACTCTGTTGATAATTTTTTTTAACAATAATCTGATTACAATGGCTTATCATATTTCTTAATAAGTAAATCATTATAACAGAAACGACTTATATATTTTACATTATAATAAATCACAAACATATGGAATTAATGTACGCTCATAATTATTGAGTTTGATAATAAGCAAGTAAATATGAAGTAAATATTCAAGAGAGGTCAAGCACAAAACAATATACCAATAACGTAATACTGAAAAATAGTATCACCAATGAACTATAATACCTTAAGCCTCTCATGAGTTTTCTATAATGTGACAAATTACACACACACACACATGCATATACTGTATATACATATATATACAGTATATATATATATATATATATATATATATTAAATACCGACGAAACCATCATGAGAGAAATCATCAACAAATAGTTGTCCTACCCACCAACCCTGACAACAAAATTAGATTATTCATTTACTACTCAACACGGCTTTCGTAAAAAACGTTCCTGTTTAACAAACCTCTTAGACTTCTTCCACGATATCCTCAACCTCAACGATGAGAGTAAAGCTGTAGATATTATATACCTTGATTTTCAAAAGGCCTTTGACAAAGTTCCCCACAAACGTTTACTGCTAAAACTAAAAGCGCATGGAATACAAGACGGTGTGTTGAAATGGATAGAAAATTGGCTCAGCGACAGAAAGCAAAGAGTAGTCATAAACGGTAAGGCATCTAAATGGACCAATGTAAGTAGCGGGGTACCCCAGGGATCGGTACTAGGACCAATTCTCTTTCTAATTTACATCAACGACATAGATGAGGGTCTCACCTGTACAATCTCAAAATTTGCTGACGATACAAAAATTGCAAATAGCGTACTCTCAAAAGAACAAGTTGACGATATGCAACACAATCTAGATAAATTGTCATGTTGGGCCCAAATTTGGCAAATGAGTTTCAATGCGGATAAATGTAAAGTACTACATATCGGATACCTAAATGAGAAAGCAAACTATTCGATGAATGGCACTCAGCTTAAGAATGTAAACAGAGAAACCGATCTGGGAGTAACAATATCGAGTAACCTAAAACCAAGTCAACAATGTTCAGAAGTTGTTAAGAAGGCAAACAAAATAATTGGCTTTATAGGCAGGTCATTTGAGCATAAATCCAAAGAAGTTATCCTAACCCTTTACAATTCCTTCGTCCGCCCTCTTCTGGAATACTGCGTTCAATCCTGGTGCCCTTATTACCAAAAAGATATAAACAAGCTAGAACGAGTTCAACGTAGAGTTACCAAAAAGATACCTAGCCTAAAGAACAAACCATACGAAGAGCGTCTTAGAGAATTAAATCTATTTCCTTTAACCC
This sequence comes from Paralithodes platypus, assembly GCA_032716605.1. NCBI lineage: Eukaryota > Metazoa > Arthropoda > Malacostraca > Decapoda > Lithodidae > Paralithodes > Paralithodes platypus. The sequence goes on along the minus strand of CM064508.1, from coordinate 22,572,586 downwards.
AGCGCAGATTAAGAGGTGACTTAATTCAAGTGTTCAAAATCATCAAAGGCATCGACAATATGAACTGTAGTAAGTACTTCACTATCGACCAATCTAATTACACGCGGGGAAACGGTTGCAAAATTATTGGAAAATCTTTTAACTCACGAATCTAAGAATTTCTTCTTCAATCGAGTTGTCAACTTGTGGAATGGGCTTCCCCGAAACGTTATAGACTGCATCACCGTTGATTCATTTAAACTCTGCCTAGACAAATATCTCGCATCAAACCCGCGACTGACTGCGTTTGTAAATGAATATCTTTATTTTATCACCCCCTCAGTTACTAACCCCTCTGTCCCCTACTAGCTTCCTAATCCTGCCACGGACATTAGTTCCAGGGCAGTAATTCCCTTTCCAATGTTCCCTTACCCACTCTAAACCACTGTTTGGACACTTGATCCTCAGTGTTTTGTAGGACAAGCAGCCTAGAAGGGTCACTAGACCTGTTGTTGCTTGATTTCCTTTGTATTCCTTTGTATTCCTTTGTACTACAAATCCCCCTAGACCTCCAACCTTGTACTCCGAAACAGACCTACTTCAACCAAGAGCTTGATGAATGACGACCATGTGGTATACCAGCACACCTGTAATAATGGGGACTGTGTGCCCCATTCCTATATTGGTATGACACAGATGTGTCTGTCCCGACAGCTCACTCGCCACCTCCAGTCAGGAGCAATAAAAGACCACTACCTTTCGCCTCACCACCGTCCCTTAACCCGCAATGACTTATATATACATACCTCCATAATTGATAAAGAAAATGACCCCAGAAGACTCTCAATATTTGAAGCACTCTATATTCAAGCCTTAAGCCCTACATAAATAACCAAACCCCTGACCTCCAAATTTTACCGTCAGCCAAACGTCACTACCCCGCCACAGCTCCTACCCTCCACCTTACTCCCACGCCTTCCTCGCGTACGCAGCCCAGAGCGCAATTACTACCACCTCAACTTCCAGCAGCCTATCAGCGGTGACTTAACCCACCCCCAGCCTACCCCGGCCAAGATACAGTGAGCGACTTGCGAGAAGGTTTACCCACCACCAATGGCAGGCGCCTGAACGCGCAGTAGCCCCGCCCACCCTTCGCCCCCTGATCTCCGAATATGTATATATACCTGTAGGATTGATAATTGAATTGAATTGTACTTTAATCATTCCTTGAAAATGCTAGATGTCTAGGGAAACGTCGGATCACCATTAACTTTGCAAACATTATTCACCTTCTTACTGAACCTCAAAGAAGATTGATTAGAAATATTGAAACCCTGAATAATACAATTTAGAATGCAGAAACAGCTTCCTCTTTTAACCTTGTATGCCTTAAAGAAAATGTATTACCTGGCTTTACCAACACACACACACACACACACACATATATATATATATATATATATATATATATATACTGTATATACTGTATATATAAATACAGCACATATATATATAATATATATATATATATATATATATATATATATATATATATATATATATATATATATATATATATAGAGAGAGAGAGAGAGAGAGATGGGTGACATACTAAGTTTGTGCCAATCTAATTAGATATCTTAATATTTCCATTGTTGTCTATTGTAATTATATTTCCATTGTTGTCTATTGTAATTATATTCATTTATTTATGAATATGTATGGGGGAGATTATAGGCACCAATCGAGTATTGCAGTACCCAGGAGAGGCCATATAGGCATATGATGAGTTGCTGGTACTCATGTTTCGTTTTCGTTTGCTTGGCTTTCCCCACCGTTTCTATTTGTGCCTCACGTACACAGAGAGTAATCGAGCTAACTCTTACTAACACCTCCTCCTATAAATTTCACTACACATAACAAGCACACCAAACATCTGTCCATACCATAACATCTAAAATACCTATAATGTACCTTGATTTTGGCTCTGTCACTCTTCAACCTTTGGGGGGAGACACTTATTACAGACAGCTTTGCCTTTTGTCTCCTTCACACACATAGACAAAAACTGTTACTGTTTCAATGCTATAATTTATTTGATTAAGTGTGTGTTGCTTTGCGCTACTTGTCAACAAAATAATTCATATATTCATATATTCTTTCAAATTGGTGACTATCACGGGTTAGGAGAGATAAGGTGAATATAAATATATAAATATATATATATATATATATATATATATATATATATATATATGGGGAGGTGTGGTAGAGTGGTCATTCCATTAGACGGGAAATCCAATGGTCCCGGGTTTGAATCCCGATGTATCAATGGGAAGATATTATTGGGATGGAATTTGTGATGTACCTAGTATCAGTGCACTACCACAAAGCCCACCGTAACGCCAAAAAAATACCCTCATTGTTAACTAATTAAATAGCATTGTATGAATATTCCCATATTCAACATATGCTACAGGGGGGCAATGCCTAGTGAGTTCATTGCTCAATAGGTGGCGTTCTGAGAGTGAGGGTCCGAGTCTAGGTGGTGAGACAGTGAAGCACAGGAGCGAAGCAGCTCAGAGATGTGGTTGCTTCGAGCCGTGCGTAAGCAAATGTGCATCTTGCGAAGGCAAGTTATCGGGGGCTGGTTGTATCCCAAAGTGCTTCACATGTCTCACTCCATACACTGGAACGAGACCTCACGGGCTTCAACATTCAATGTACGGTTGAATGTACAGGCTCTCAGCCTGTGCCCGAGAGGGAGTAGTTGGAATATAGAAGAACAAAATATATGTGTATAATAATATATACAGTATATACTGTATATATATATATATATTTATATTTACCACAAAGCCCTCCGAAACACCAACAAAAAAACTCATTGTTCCCTGATTAAATAGCAGTGTATGAATATTCCCATACTCAAAATATGCTACAGGGGGGCAATGCTTAGTGAGTTAATTGCTCAATAGGTGGCGTTCTGAGAGTGAGGGTCCGAGTCTAGGAAGTGAGACAGTGAAGCATAAAGGCGAAGCAGCCTCAGAAGTGGGATTGCTTCGAGCCAGAGTGGGCAACCAAAAGCCGCGCATCTGCGATGGCTGGTTGTAGCTCGTACTTCACTCGTCTCACTTCCTAGGCTGGAACAAGACCTCACAGGGCTTCACAGTGTTGAGCGGTGAATGTGCAGGCTCTCAGCCTATGCCCGAGAGGAAGTAGTTGGAATATATATACAAATAAAAAATAATCATAATATATACCAGTATATACTGTATAATATATATATATATATATATATATATATATATATATATATATATATATATATATAATTATACAATGTGATACTAAATTAATTTAACAGAACTCTAATATAATAAAAGGGATATATATCGAACGATAATAAAATAAATACGATGTTACTGACGCTAAATGAAAACACTTGCATGTAAATTATATTATGCTAGGATTATTTGATTTCATTTAGCGTCAGTAACATCGTATTTATTTTATTATCGTTCGATATATATCCCTTTTATTATATTAGAGTTCTGTTAAATTAATTTAGTATCATAAGAGTATTGTTTTCATAATTCGCATTTTTAGTTTCAATTAATTTCGTTTGCTCCTAAGTATATGAAGTTTATTCTTGAGTCGAATTGTTTCAATAATTATTTACTATTAGGTAACCCCCTCTATATTATATATGTGCCCTGGTAACATAGGTTTACTATTAGGTAACCCCCTCTATATTATATATGTGCCCTGGTAACATAGGTTTACTATTAGGTAACCCCCTCTATATTATATATGTGCCCTGGTAACATAGGTTTACTATTAGGTAACCCCCTCTATATTATATATGTGCCCTGGTAACATAGGTTTACTATTAGGTAACCCCCTCTATATTATATATGTGCCCTGGTAACATAGGTTTACTATTAGGTAACCCCCTCTATATTATATATGTGCCCTGGTAACATAGGTTTACTATTAGGTAACCCCCTCTATATTATATATGTGCCCTGGTAACATAGGTTTTCATTCTGTATTAGGATCGCACCCGCGCCTGACCCCTTAGATGTGTAAGTACTATATACTTGTTAATTGCATAACATTGTATGCGTTTTAGCTATATTAGGACACTTTATTATTTCGTAGTGTTTTTAATACATTTGTGGTCCACGATTTAACTTATATTAGTTTCTTAATAAAGTAATTTATTTTTAGGACCGTTATCCAAGCCTGATGATGGACCAAGATAGTCCGAAATATTGAATAAAGCTACCAAGATGAACACGGTCGTTGCCCTTATCCTCCTGTTTCTCATATATATAGAGTATGTTACAAATGACTTTTGACAGTCACTGTAAGTAAGGTGTAAAGATTAGGACGTTTTGAGGTGCGATCCTATATTTATTATAAGGGTAAACTATTAACTCTTAGTAAGGATGACTAAAGGTGTCGATGTCCTTATGAGTTATATGTTATGTTGTACTTATAGGTTGATTGTAGGTGAAGTTGTAGGTTGATCTCAGCTCTCTTCTCTCCTCGTTGATTAATAGATATGATGATAGATATATTGTACTATATTTATTTAGTTAAAGTAATGCTGCCACCGTAAACGTCTTTTAACCCTATAAATATAATATTGATACTTATAGGTAAAAGGTATAGGAAAGGATCTGTTTGGTATCCGTAATCCACTTTAATTAATAAGTAACAACTGAAAGAGTATACAGAAGTACTAAATATATAAGTAAGAGAGAATTCCCTATATTGAGAGGGAATCTATGGGCTATGTTGTCGGGCCCGTTGCTAATGTCTATCTAACCTCTAAATACCTCCATACACCTCTCACCACCTCTCACACGTGATCTACACTTCCGATCCACGTGTACATTCGCTGGTGTTCATAAATGCGAGGCAACCTAATATACTTGAGAGGCAGAACTGACGTGACAGAAGTACCAGAAGTTACAATTAATTTGAAGGGGTGTATGACCTCCATATGTACAGTACCTCACATAAATATAGAGACACTGAAATTAAACACTTTAAAATTATATGAGACTTGGATATAATGAATCCTTAATAAATGATTGATTAGTTAGATAGTTAGGTCGGAGAGGGCTGGTTGTAGCTCGTGCTTCACTTGTCTCACTTCCTAGGCTGGAACAACACCTCACAGGCTTCACCGTGTGTGTTGAGCGGTGAATGTGCAGGCTCTCAGCCTATGCTCGAAAGGGTACTAGTAGTTGGAATATATATAAAAAGAAAAAACAATAATACTGTATATATACCCGGTATATATATATATATATATATATATATATATATATATACAGTAAAATATATACATATATATATTTATGTATATACTATATATATATATATATATATACAGTATACTGTATATATATATATATATACAGTATACTGTATATATATATATATATATATATATATATATATATATATATATATATATTATATATATATATATATATATGCTGTATATATATATACTGTATGTAGGCTATATATATTTGTATTTGTATGTGTGTGTGTATTTGTCACATTTCAATCACACCATGTACTATACCATATGTGTTAACTTCAATCACACCATGTACTATACCATATGTGTTAACTTCAATCACACCATGTACTATACCATATGTGTTAACTTCAATCACACCATGTACTATACCATATGTGTTAACTTCAATCACACCATGTACTATACCATATGTGTTAACTTCAATCACACCATGTACTATACCATATGTGTTAACTTCAATCACACCATGTACTATACCATATGTGTTAACTTCAATCACACCATGTACTATACCATATGTGTTAACTTCAATCACACCATGTACTATACCATATGTGTTAACTTCAATCACACCATGTACTATACCATATGTGTTAACTTCAATCACACCATGTACTATACCATATGTGTTAACTTCAATCACACCATGTACTATACCATATGTGTTAACTTCAATCACACCATGTACTATACCATATGTGTTAACTTCAATCACACCATGTACTATACCATATGTGTTAACTTCAATCACACCATGTACTATACCATATGTGTTAACTTTATATTCTCTATTGGATTGCTAACCTTTGGAAAATGAGCAATATACTATAAGTTAAATAATTAGTGTAGTGTTACTCAGAACACTTCTAAGCAATGTGTTATTGCCCTAGCAGTAATTGAGGTAGTTTAATGTCCACCTAAATTACGAAAGGCATTGTTATTCTGAATAGTATGTAGTCAAATGTTGGTCCCAAATTAAAAACGGTGACATCGTAAACAAGATGTTAATTGCACCAATAAAATAATTGGTTCATAAACCGCTACAATTGTTGGCTTGTTGATGTTTCACTTTGGTATAGTTGTTAATAGTCAAATTTTCGATTGCAAAAATTTTTTTGGAACGAATTCTTTATTTCTGTTCACTCTTTTAATTGGTATTGACAAAATAAAAATTAATTATTGACCTCTTACAGTATAAGGCATTAATGTCAGATCAAAATTACCAGGAATAATTGCCACAAAAATCCCCTGTCAATGATAATTCATGTTATGTCCGATTCCTCAATATCTCCACTCCCAAAAACAATTGCATCAGTGGTACGGATACGAAAAAAGAATATCCAAGCTACCCATCCTATACCATCCTCTTCAAAGCCAACCGCAAACATCACAAATCCAGGATCTTCTGTCCAGCTGCACCAACACAATTGGCATCCAACCACTGCCCCCAACCTCCCCGAAAACTGATCACCCTCGCCTATCTGTCCTCTTGCCATTCATATCACAATTACTTGCTACCCCAGATTCCAAAGGACACAAATTACCTAAGGAAGACAGAGACCAGGAAGATTCTCTTGCCCCAGACCACCGAATTGGCAAGAACAGCAAACAACTTATGAAATACTAGAGGAGATAAGCAATCTGTAACTTAGCGAGCATATCATACTAAGTCTTATTCCGCTTAATAAAATTAGTTGTATTACGTTCACTTATTACGTGAACCGCCCGAGCCAGTCATTGTCCAGGTCTCAGACTAGAGAAGGGAAAACGTAGAAACTGCTTTGCAGGTTCCTGATGACGAAGCAGACGCAGCCCTTCTCCAACATACTCAAGTCGTATTCCGCTTAAGGCATCTAGTTGTATTTTACTTGATACAGCGAGTCACATTCCAATAACAAAGCAGCAGAAGCCGATCCCTTTCCGCCCTCCTGCGATCCCTGCAAAAGTAGAGACTCTCCTAATCTCATTGCCTATCACCACTGGTAAATTCAAAAGATGTGAGCGTCAGAATTACCATAAGTATTGCTGTTCCCTGTTTCGGAATCCCTCCTAACGTGAAAGAGTAAAACAGTACACACACTATCCTATTTTGCCACTTTGCCATGTACTTATACCTTGGGTTACCTTGGCAATTCCACTAACTTAGACTGATATATATTTATAATATTCACTGTAGATGCCTCCAACACACAACTTGTACACAGCAAATGCTTCCCTTAACCAAGCAAAAGTGATTGGCCTAACATAAGTGTCTGTATAGAGGATGCAATAGGCCTCACTGAAGAAAGCCAATGAAAACAAAAAAACGCCCCAAAGGCACTCAAGTGGAAGCAATATGTGATTAGGACTGGTAATCCAATGGACCCGGGTTCGAATCCCAATATGTCAATGGGAAGATAATATTAGGATGGAAGTTGTGCTGTACCTAGTTTCAGTGCATTACCACAGCACACAGAAATGCCAAAAAATAACCTCATTGCTCCCTGATTAAATAGCATTGTATGAATATTCCCATATTCAAAATATGGTACAGGGGGGCAATGCCTAGTGAGTTAATTGCTCAATAGGTGGCGTTCTGAGAGTGAGGGTCCGAGCCTGGGGGATGAGACTGTGAAGTACAGAGGCGAAGCAGCTTAAGAGATGGAGTTGCTTCGAGCCGTGAATAGGCGCTTTGCATGTCTCACTCCCTAGACTGGAACAAGACCTCACGGGCCTCACCGTGTTCAGCTGTTCAGCGGTAGAGTGTGCAGGCTTTCAGTCTATGCACGAAAGGGAGTAGTTGGAATATAGAAGAACAAAAAATGGCATATTCATCCTCTATTACCTCCTTTCTCTCTCCAACAAGTGTCCCACCACTCTCCCTCCCTCTTCTTTCACCGCTTTCTCCCCCCACTTCCTCCCTCCTCAATTAGTGGCTATTTTTCCTCTTATGTTCGTCATTCCTCCCTTATTTCTACACAAAATATGGTGATTCAAGGTCCTCCTATCACATGCGAGACAAATTATAATCCACTTTAAGCCATTCGAGATATGAATAAATTTAACATAAGTGGTACATTAAAAATGTACAGTATTGCAAAAACAAGTTAAAATCTCTTATTATAAGCAAAGTTCTCCTTTGCATTAAAAATAGTCTAGCATTGATTTAGCAAAGAAGTTGCAGGTACACTCTACGACATAATTCCAGGCCCAATACAAAGGAATACAAAAGGACTGATACACTGCAACAGACCTATCGGTCCTTACGCGGTAGTCTGGATATCATATTGCTAAGCTAACTAACTTTTAGGTAGAAAACAAGATAGTAAATCAAAAGGTCCCTCCCCACCAACCACTACCTCCAGCTTACGCTGGCATGGACACAGTTAGAAACAGATACCATACTTTATGGAAAAACTGACATGGAATTTCGGATAGGATAGGATGAAGAAAGGAGAGAAACTTGTAGTTATTGCTAATTCTACATCTAATATCCTGAAAAGGAAACCCATGGTTTTGGCCATGGGTAAAACAGTATGCAGAACATTCATTTACATTGCGATCTGTAATATTTCTTCATTACAAGTTATTTCTAATACCGTTAATTGAGGGTTAGTGGCCAAGTAACTATCTGGAAGATTGTTGAAAATCTCAACTGTCACAGTTCACTATGTTTAACCCCTTCTGTACAGGCGACGACTTTTAAATTATTTTCTAGTTATATTTAGACGATTCTGTGCAGTTTAAGAAGGATCTGTGGTAGTAAAAAATGGTATAGTGAGATATTTCGAAGCCTGTTAAATGCTGGAGGCCCTTTTAAAACTGAATAATATCGTCTAATAGCAGTGAGAATAAATTTAAAAGCATGTCTCGGTATGGAAGGGGTTAAAGGTAGTCTGTTCCAATTGTTCACAACATGGTTAAAGACGTGTTTTGTTTCAATAAAATGAGAACGCTTCCCTATAATCTTGCAGCCATTGTTTCTAGTTAGGTTTGATTGATATACAGTATAGTGAAGTGATTATTTACATTTAGGTTGTTGAATACCTTGAAGTCTTTGAAACCTTCTATTAGATCACCACTCAACCTGCACTTGGTTAGGCTAAATATATTTTATTATCTTCTTAATTCGCTTCTTGTATGATTTGTTTCACAATCCAGGTATACATGTATGCTATTGCTCTGTTGTATCCCACAATAATCTCTCTACATGCAAGTACATGTAGTATACATCCAAAGATAGAGCAAGACCCATACCATTAAAAAACCGGCAATCAAATCCCAGAAGATCAAATTTTCACACTGAAATTGATATATAAGAAATATTGAATTGTTTTCCGAGTTTACATCATCATCGTTTCGTTATTAACTGAGCAATACATTGTTTTATTTATGAAATTCAAAAACATTTTCACACTCATTATAAACGTGTCATCAGAATGTATTTGTCAACAATAGACGTTCTTGTATGAATACAATAAAAATCAGTACTTGGCGAATACAAATTATGCATGAGTTATCAAAATATGCCTTCTACATAAATGTTCAGCAACAAGAATTACGTTTAGTTCAATCAATTATATATATCTCAATAGAAAGAGGAATGTCTAAATATACAATATAACAGTAGCAAAACCAACAACAAAATATATAATCATCGATAAAAGTGATACAGACTAAACATTTTGTATGTTTATCATACATTTTTCAACTTCGCACCATTTTTTATCAGAATTTTCATCATCGAAAAAGATTTGTATACATTAAATGACAAGTATTTTGTTCACATGCTTATAAAAAATGCAATCAGAATATATCTATCGTGGATATTTTTGTTTATAAAAATATAATAGCAGACTCGCAATCGGATACACTGCAGTATTTCATTCTCGGTATATTTTGTTGTAAGGTGTTTTTAGAGCTATACATTAACGTGATCAGTATAGCTCATGGTATGAGGAAGACAATAAAACACACCCAAAGTCCCTCTCCTAATATTTGATTTTATAAGAGTATTAAATAGGCCTTCACTAGACATGAATCATAGCACTCATAACAGTTTTATATTCAAGCATGTAATCTCAGGTTGACCCTCATACAGGGAAGAGGTCCGCTTGGGGGCCTTCTGTGTATGGCCACCCTCATTAAGGGGAGTAAGGCGTCCGGCAATAGATAGATAGATAGATAGATATAAGCTAAATATTTGTGTACTGTATGACTATACAGTACACAAATATTAAGCTTACACTATATACTGTACATATAATAGACACAAACAAATATTCTAAGATAAAACAAACAATCATATAGAATATAATTAAATTATTTATTTCACTCGCAACACCAAACACCTCCCAATGAAATCAGATTCACTAACTTGTAGTCCAGGTGAAATATGTGACATGTCTAAAGAGGACAGGAGACAGAGAGCTGTGTTGCCCATGGTTTTCTTCAGTGTGCCACTACCAAAACTTAACATGGTCCAATTTATATGTAATTCGAATACAGGGAGCCCTTGTGAGTAGTGATACTATTAGTCTGGCAAAATCACCACTAAACCTAAAATCGCTAAGCGTGAGGCCCAGTGTCTATGGGAAAAAGGCCATATTAGTCTGGGCTCTTTTACAAATTCCCACTTTTTTCCCCCTTTGACTAGTCATAAGTATCTGTTGTACCACCCTCCGGTCATCTAACAGGCTCCTCTCCATCTTCACCACCCCCTGTAGCAGCCATCCCAACAGCTGATATTATCACTCGTAACAAACACACACAGGGCACTAGAGAACTCTGAATGCAACATATATGGCTGCCAGCATGCTTGGTGGAATTTGACCGTTTAGCGCAAGTTCTTGCCGCTAATGCAATGACCCAGGAAAGTTTGTATATTACTGCTGAACTTGAAACCGCTATATAATAAGTCTGCTACTTGCAAGGGTCAACTGTATTCAGTTTTCATTCAATTGATTTTTAAAGTATCCAATGCGCTAATAACATATTCGTGCATTTACGGACACCCTCCATGAATACGCAATTCGAGCATTCATGTGTGAGAGGGTTAGTAAGTCACTTATGGGGCACTGTATCGAATGCTTTCTGAAAGTCAAGATAAACTATATCAACTGCTCTATCCACATCATATGTTTAATAAACTTCGTTGAAGAATTCAAGTAAATTTGTTAGACAAGAATGTTTGTTTCTATATCCGTGTTGCGTGACTTTTCTGTCTTTATTGACCTTCAAATATTGTATTGCTTTGTCTCTTGTAATTGTCATCAGTTTACCAACTACCGAATTCAAGATAATTGGTCTATTATTTGATGGAAATTACTTGGAGATTGCTGGAGATGAGTTGTTCCCATTTTATAATATGGGTGTCACATTAGCTAATTAATTTTCCATTCGTAGGAATATCTTCCAATACTTATTGATTTGTTGAATAAAATGGAGAGTAGGTGTAATATCTCGTTCTTCGCTTCTTTTAGAATTCATAGGGATATCTTGCCGAGGCCTGAGGTTTTGTATATTTTCACGTTGTTGATATCGTGTATAGTTACTAAGATCAGTGCTATCTGTTTGATTCGTAGGGATTGGTTGGAAATGTCCTCAATTATAAACACAGATGCAAAATCATTATTAAGGATGTTCGCCATCTTTACATCTTTATCTTAATGTTCACAATTTTAAGTAGCAAGAGGGCTTATTGTCGAAGTTTTTTTTTTTTTTTTTTGTATGTACAAATATACAATACTTTCTAATTTGATTTGCTAGTGTTGGCATTGTGGAGCTCTAGATTATTGCTAGTGTTGGCATAGTGGAGCTCTAGATTATTGCTAGTGTTGGCATAGTGGAGCTCTAGATTATTGCTAGTGTTGGCATAGTGGAGCTCTAGATTATTGCTAGTGTTGGCATAGTGGAGCTCTAGATTATTGCTAGTGTTGGCATAGTGGAGCTCTAGATTATTGCTAGTGTTGGCATAGTGGAGCTCTAGATTATTGCTAGTGTTGGCATAGTGGAGCTCTAGATTTTTGCTAGTGTTGGCATAGTGGAGCTCTAGATTATTGCTAGTGTTGGCATAGTGGAGCTCTAGATTATTGCTAGTGTTGGCATAGTGGAGCTCTAGATTATTGCTAGTGTTGGCATAGTGGAGCTCTAGATTATTGCTAGTGTTGGCATAGTGGAGCTCTAGATTATTGCTAGTGTTGGCATAGTGGAGCTCTAGATTATTGCTAGTGTTGGCATAGTGGAGCTCTAGATTATTGCTAGTGTTGGCATAGTGGAGCTCTAGATTATTGCTAGTGTTGGCATAGTGGAGCTCTAGATTATTGCTAGTGTTGGCATAGTGGAGCTCTAGATTATTGCTAGTGTTGGCATAGTGGAGCTCTAGATTATTCTTACTTCGTATTATGTGTTTTTTGGATGCTCGCTGCAATATGTCCTGTTCTAATTTATTGTTATTATTTGGTGTTGCTTTAGATTGTTGGTAAGCATGCTTTTTGGCTAAGAGGCTGTTTTTAGTTTCATTGTTCCTCCATTTTCGTTTACTGTTACCCAATGGATGCCTGTTACATAAAGGGAAGCTTGATTTTATGGCTTTAGTTAGTTTATTGGAGAATATTCCCTATGATCAATTTACATCATGAGTTTCATAAATTTCATTCCAATCAATATTTGCGAGACACATACTACGTTTACTAAAGTACGCCTTCCGATAATCTGCAAATTTTCCTTCGCTTTAATTTTCTTTCTTTTGTTATGATAATATCAAATGATACAATCCGATTATCACTAGAACTAAATTCAGGTTCGATTGTTGTTGGATAGACATAAACAATGAGAGTAAAGAAAGGAGGAATAGCTAATGACTGTGAAAGGAAATGTATATATTACTCAAACTTTTGTCATAACTACCTGAGGTGTCTTGTGTTTTTATGCAATTTTTATTCTCTTTGCTTTCGTGCTTAACGCTATTTACCAGACTCTTATTTGTAGTTAGAATATACATGATGTTGTTACATCTTGTTGAGTGTTCTACATTTTGATAAAGGGCACTTTCTCTGAAGACTTGCATATAGATCGAGTCCTGAGTGAGAATTTAACGGCTTGCCCCATGCCTTGACTGGTAGAAAAAAGTCGCCATAAATTATGACATTTTCCTGACATACTATCTCTGCTATGAGATTGTAAATTAGTTTCTCGTCTGTATAGGATGATTGTACTGGAGGTCGATAACTGAGCGCAATTGTTACTTTACGTATTGATTATTTATTTGAACGTAACTAGCATTTATACTGTAAATGATTGGTTGGATATCACAAGAGAGTGAATACTGTTCCACGGGATCGTTTGCAACTGAAGAGATAGTATATTCTGCTAATATATATTCCGCCAAAATCCAAAATTGTTGTATTTATCTATGATTCTGAAATGTCAATTATATTACAGTGAGTGCTTCTAAATCTGCATATATGATTCACATTTGTGTAATGTGTATGAAGGATACAAAAGGCAGAGCTGCCAGCTGTAATAAGTGTTCCCCCCCCAACAAAACAAAAAATTAAACTGATAGAGAGTAGAGAGCAAAAATCACGGTAGGTTAGAGTCAGACTGTCTGGATACACGGAGTTTGAAGCAGTTATAGGGATGGAAATGTGTTGACAGGTGGGAGCCCCCCACTCTCTGTAAGGGAGGAGGTATACTGTATATTGAGAATGTGTTGACAGGTGGGAGCCCCCACTCTCTGTAAGGGAGGAGGTATACTGTATATTGAGAATGTGTTGACAGGTGGGAGCCCCCACTCTCTGTAAGGGAGGAGGTATACTGTATATTGAGAATGTGTTGACAGGTGGGAGCCCCCCACTCTCTGTAAGGGAGGAGGTATACTGTATATTGAGAATGTGTTGACAGGTGGGAGCCCCCCACTCTCTGTAAGGGAGGAGGTATACTGTATATTGAGAATGTGTTGACAGGTGGGAGCCCCCACTCTCTGTAAGGGAGGAGGTATACTGTATATTGAGAATGTGTTGACAGGTGGGAGCCCCCACTCTCTGTAAGGGAGGAGGTATACTGTATATTGAGAATGCTCTTAAGGGGGGTCTCCGGTATTGTTTTTATCTTTCTCTCCTTTTCTCTCTTTCCCTGGCTTGCATCCATTCGGCCCCATTCAGCTAACTGTTGTAAGACGTTGATCCCCATCCAGGTGTCGATTTATTCCTGCCGAGCGATAGCGAGCCAGCATTGTATGGAGAAATCCGGCTTCGCCGGAGACATTATTCTATCAACAAATTTAGCTTGTTGTCAAAACAAAAATATATGTATGCTGGCTCGCTACCGCTAGCCAGGAAAATAATGACACCTGGATGGGGGTAAACGTTTTAAAACAGTAGGCAGAATGGGGCCGAATGGATAAAAGCCAAAGAAAGAGGGAGAGAAAGAGAAAACAAGCGAGGTGGGCTCCCTTAGGAACATTGATTATTGTAATAGCGGTACAAGTGTGACAGAGATGCAGCAATACGGCGTGTTGAGAAATATTGTAATTAATTCATTATAGGAGAGGAATTGATGCGACGAAATGTGTTGACTTTACCATTTCAACAAGTGCGGTATGGGTTGAACCTACCCACACATGCGAACACTACTCGATACACTTCATACACAGTTCATTGGTTCTCATGAAATAATGATCTATACAGGTTATTAATGAGTTAAAGTTGTATATTTCACACAGATTAGAGACACTATCCATCAATTGCCTCGTAAGGGTCGGTAAAACGGTTGTTGTTTGCTTTTCTTACTACTCTTTTGTTGCACACCCAAAATCGTGTCCAAATATATAGTTGTTCATACCTAAACACTTTAATGGCTCTTATATTGAATATGATAGATTTACTAAACCAGACTGAAAGTGGATTTATACGAGGGTTTTATCCAAGAACATTCATCAGCAACTTTCTTCTGGGAACATTAAATTTTTTTTTTTTGTACTGGTATCAATAATTTTGGTTAGATTATTATAGAAGACAAAAGTTCCTAATACAGTACTGTATATAACACAAACAGCCAGAAGTTCCTAATACAGTACTGTATATAACACAAACAGCCAGAAGTTCCTAATACAGTACTGTATATAACACAAACAGCCAGAAGTTCCTAATACAGTACTGTATATAACACAACCAGCCAGAAGTTCCTAATACAGTACTGTATATAACACAAACAGCCAGAAGTTCCTAATACAGTACTGTATATAACACAAACAGCCAGAAGTTCCTAATACAGTACTGTATATAACACAAACAGCCAGAAGTTCCTAATACAGTACTGTATATAACACAAACAGCCAGAAGTTCCTAATACAGTACTGTATATAACACAAACAGCCAGAAGTTCCTAATACAGTACTGTATATAACACAAACAGCCAGAAGTTCCTAATACAGTACTGTATATAACACAAACAGCCAGAAGTTCCTAATACAGTACTGTATATAACACAAACAGCCAGAAGTTCCTAATACAGTACTGTATATAACACAAACAGCCAGAAGTTCCTAATACAGTACTGTATATAACACAAACAGCCAGAAGTTCCTAATACAGTACTGTATATAACACAAACAGCCAGAAGTTCCTAATACAGTACTGTATATAACACAAACAGCCAGAAGTTCCTAATACAGTACTGTATATTACACAAACAGCTAGAAGTTCCTAATACAGTACTGTATATAACACAAACAGCCAGAAGTTCCTAATACAGTACTGTATATAACACAAACAGCCAGAAGTTCCTAATACAGTACTGTATATAACACAAACAGCCAGAAGTTCCTAATACAGTACTGTATATAACACAAACAGCCAGAAGTTCCTAATACAGTACTGTATATAACACAAACAGCCAGAAGTTCCTAATACAGTACTGTATATAACACAAACAGCCAGAAGTTCCTAATACAGTACTGTATATAACACAAACAGCCAGAAGTTCCTAATACAGTACTGTATATAACACAAACAGCCAGAAGTTTCTAATACAGTACTGTACATAACACAAACAGCCAGAAGTTCCTAATACAGTACTGTATATAACACAAACAGCCAGAAGTTCCTAATACAGTACTGTATATAACACAAACAGCCAGAAGTTCCTAATACAGTACTGTATATAACACAAACAGCCAGAAGTTCCTAATACAGTACTGTATATAACAAAACAGCCAGAAGTTCCTAATACAGTACTGTATATAACACAAACAGCCAGAAGTTCCTAATACAGTACTGTATATAACACAAACAGCCAGAAGTTCCTAATACAGTACTGTATATAACACAAACAGCCAGAAGTTCCTAATACAGTACTGTATAACACAAACAGCCAGAAGTTCCTAATACAGTACTGTATATAACACAAACAGCCAGAAGTTCCTAATACAGTACTGTATATAACACAAACAGCCAGAAGTTCCTAATACAGTACTGTATATAACACAAACAGCCAGAAGTTCCTAATACAGTACTGTATATTACACAAACAGCTAGAAGTTCCTAATACAGTACTGTATAACACAAACAGCCAGAAGTTCCTAATACAGTACTGTATATAACACAAACAGCCAGAAGTTCCTAATACAGTACTGTATATAACACAAACAGCCAGAAGTTCCTAATACAGTACTGTATATAACACAAACAGCCAGAAGTTCCTAATACAGTACTGTATATAACACAAACAGCCAGAAGTTCCTAATACAGTACTGTATATAACACAAACAGCCAGAAGTTCCTAATACAGTACTGTATATAACACAAACAGCCAGAAGTTCCTAATACAGTACTGTATATAACACAAACAGCCAGAAGTTCCTAATACAGTACTGTATATAACACAAACAGCCAGAAGTTCCTAATACAGTACTGTATATAACACAAACAGCCAGAAGTTCCTAATACAGTACTGTATATAACACAAACAGCCAGAAGTTCCTAATACAGTACTGTATATAACACAAACAGCCAGAAGTTCCTAATACAGTACTGTATATAACACAAACAGCCAGAAGTTCCTAATACAGTACTGTATATAACACAAACAGCCAGAAGTTCCTAATACAGTACTGTATATAACACAAACAGCCAGAAGTTCCTAATACAGTACTGTATATAACACAAACAGCCAGAAGTTCCTAATACAGTACTGTATATAACACAAACAGCCAGAAGTTCCTAATACAGTACTGTATATAACACAAACAGCCAGAAGTTCCTAATACAGTACTGTATATAACACAAACAGCCAGAAGTTCCTAATACAGTACTGTATATAACACAAACAGCCAGAAGTTCCTAATACAGTACTGTATATAACACAAACAGCCAGAAGTTCCTAATACAGTACTGTATATAACACAAACAGCCAGAAGTTCCTAATACAGTACTGTATATAACACAAACAGCCAGAAGTTCCTAATACAGTACTATATATAACACAAACAGCCAGAAGTTCCTAATACAGTACTGTATATAACACAAACAGCCAGAAGTTCCTAATACAGTACTGTATATAACACAAACAGCCAGAAGTTCCTAATACAGTACTGTATATAACACAAACAGCCAGAAGTTCCTAATACAGTACTGTATATAACACAAACAGCCAGAAGTTCCTAATACAGTACTGTATATAACACAAACAGCCAGAAGTTCCTAATACAGTACTGTATATAACACAAACAGCCAGAAGTTCCTAATACAGTACTGTATATTACACAAACAGCCAGAAGTTCCTAATACAGTACTGTATATAACACAAACAGCCAGAAGTTCCTAATACAGTACTGTATATAACACAAACAGCCAGAAGTTCCTAATACAGTACTGTATATAACACAAACAGCCAGAAGTTCCTAATACAGTACTGTATATAACACAAACAGCCAGAAGTTCCTAATACAGTACTGTATATAACACAAACAGCCAGAAGTTCCTAATACAGTACTGTATATAACACAAACAGCCAGAAGTTCCTAATACAGTACTGTATATAACACAAACAGCCAGAAGTTTCTAATACTGTATATAACACAAACAGCCAGAAGTTCCTAATACAGTACTGTACATAACACAAACAGCCAGAAGTTCCTAATACAGTACTGTATATAACAAACAGCCAGAAGTTCCTAATACAGTACTGTATATAACACAAACAGCCAGAAGTTCCTAATACAGTACTGTATATAACACAAACAGCCAGAAGTTCCTAATACAGTACTGTATATAACACAAACAGCCAGAAGTTCCTAATACAGTACTGTATATAACACAAACAGCCAGAAGTTCCTAATACAGTACTGTATATAACACAAACAGCCAGAAGTTCCTAATACAGTACTGTATATAACACAAACAGCCAGAAGTTCCTAATACAGTACTGTATAACACAAAAAGCCAGAAGTTCCTAATACAGTACTGTATATAACACAAACAGCCAGAAGTTCCTAATACAGTACTGTATATAACACAAACAGCCAGAAGTTCCTAATACAGTACTGTATATAACACAAACAGCCAGAAGTTCGTAAAGCATCCCTCGTTTAAATCCGCTTTTAAGGTACGTGTAGACGAGTTGGAAATAATACAGAACAAGACTAATCTATCGACTCTTTTGTTCCCTCTAACACTAACACCATGTGTACTTCCCTCATATATGTCAAACCTGAGAGACAATTGCGTACACACACACACGCACATAAAGTCACACTAGCGCATCCACACGAAAGCAAGCTCACACACACACACACACACACCCATGCACTCATACAAGCAACACGCAGACTTTGCTTATAGACATTCCGACACTTCTCTTGCTCTCTCTCTCTCTCTCAGGTAAGGATTCACCAAACATAAAGAATTGCAACACCTCTGATAGTGTGCAGGGAAATAGTGTGCAAGAAAATTCACTACCCCCAGAGACCCCTTTCTCTTCGGGAAACGGGATAAACTTGGGGGTTCTAAGAAAAACCTGAATCCCCTTTAGGTAGTATTATTTAATGCCAGGTCAATTAGAAATAAATTATCTGAACTTCGGGCATTGTTGTCTACAGAATGCTTCGATGTAGTGGCTGTCACTGAATTCTGGATTCACAGTGATACCAGAGATAAAGTTGGGGAATTTGGAATAACTGTATATAGAATGTTCCACAAAGACCAAACCATGCAGGGAGGGGGCAGAATTCTTGTGTACATCAGATATTTTCTAAACTCAATTGACTGCAAGATCAGGTCAGAACATGAATTGCTTGGAGTAGACCTCAAACTAGGTAACTCTATCTATAGGATTGTTCTGGTGTACAGGCCTCCACATTAAAATGTTGCAAAGGATGAATTTCTGTACACAAGACTGAGTGCTGTTATCGAGGGTAAAACCAGTGTGATCTTAGGTGACTTCAATTGCCTAGTAGACTGGGAAGCAAGAACTGCAGATGCTGAAGGTAGGCGTCTTGTGAACTTTATTAATGATACATTTTTGACCCAGTGGGCGAACGAGCTAAGTAGAGGGAACAATATACTAGATCTTGTGTTCACCACTGAAGATGAAAGTGTGACCAGCCAATCTGTTGGGGAATCACTTGGATGTAGTGACCACAATCTAGTTAGATTCTCTCTTCGCTCCTTTAGCAGCAGACCCACCAGTCCTCAGAGTGCAAAACTAGATTTCCGTTGTGCAATTGTGAAGGCTTTCGGGGAAGCTTATCCCAGATCAAACTTGAGGATGAGAATGTTAATGCGATTTGGTGCTCATTCAAACAGCAGTTTATGGATCGACAAGCTGCATTCATCCCTACTAAATTTACCAAATCAGGCTCAACACAACCAAAATGGTTCACAAGTGACATAGCTCCAGCAATTAGAAAGAGAAAGGCTGCACACAGAAAGGCCTAAAGAAGTCAAGACCAAAGAGATT
Organism: Paralithodes platypus; assembly: GCA_032716605.1. Taxonomy (NCBI): domain Eukaryota; kingdom Metazoa; phylum Arthropoda; class Malacostraca; order Decapoda; family Lithodidae; genus Paralithodes; species Paralithodes platypus. Next base: position 22,552,323 of record CM064508.1, on the reverse strand, counting down.
TAGATTTCTTCAAAAATATGTGTAGAAGAGTGAAATCTCATATAAAGGAAGAAAAGCGGAATGAAGAACTAAGGGTTGCAGCCCTCTGCAAAGAGAGTCCTAAAGATTTTTCAGGTATGTGAAGAGCAGGATGCCATTCAAAAGTAGCATTGGACCTCTAGAGGACCCAACAGGCCAACTTTAAACTTCTGACGCTGATATAGCTAAATCCCTAAACAACTATTTTGTATTTTGCCTCAGTATTCACAAGGGAAAATACCAGTGACATGCCAAGTCCAGGACTAGTGCATGAGGGGGAAGTTTTTAGTAGCATTAGATGTACCCCATAGGAGGTAGCAAAAATAATAGATAAGTTAAATAGGTTCAAGTCATCCGGCCCAGATAGCTTTCTTCCCCGAGTTGTACGAGAAGTGTGAGGTGAAATCGCACCTTTCTTGGCAGACATCTTCAATAAATCACTAGAAAATGGAGAGGTCCCTGAAGACTGGAAACAGGGCAATGTGACCCCAATCTTTAAGAAACCGGATCACGAGTGTCACAAAAATTATCGGCCAATTAGCTTGACTTCTATCATAGTAAAACACTTAGAAGGAATTTAGACAAGATAGTCGACTACTTAGAAATCCACAATTTAATTACAGATGCCCAACATGGATCCAGGCGACACCGATTATGTCTTACCAATTTGCTGGAATTTGTCCATGAAATGCCGAGTGAGTATGACAAAAGTAGAGCCATAGACATCATTTACTAAGATTTTCAAAAAGTTTTTGACAAAGTGCCTCATTGCAGGATAATGTCAAGAGTTAGTACACTAGGTATTAATACAGAGGTCACAAATTCGTTAAACAAGTTGACTAACAGGTAGACAACAACGAGTGGTAACCAATGGTGTTTCTTCTGAGTGGACTGCAGTCACTTCTGAAGTTCCACAGGTATCTGTCCTTGCCCACTTCTGTTTATCATATATGTCACTGACATATATATTGGTCTGTTGAGTGTGATCTTCAATTTTGCATGACATACAACTTGGAATGAATGTGAATGACCCCAAAGGGGTTGAACAGTTCAGGATGGACCTCAACAGACTGGGTGAATGGTCGGAGACATGGCAGATGCCTCTAAATTTGAAACAAATGCAAGGTGATGCATATCGGCCGAGCAAACCCCGATTCAGGCTATGGCAATTGGGCTATGTTATGAGGCAATTGAAGTATCAAAATAACGAAATAGTCTCCACACTTTACAACACTCTAATACGGCCTCTCCTGGAGTATACTGTTGAATGCTGGTCTCCAGCACTTAGGGAAGATATAGAAATACTAGAAAGAGTACGAGCTAGAGCTATGAAGCTTATTCCATCGCTTAGATTACAGGCTGGTCCAACTACAGGCCCGCGGGCCACAGGTGGCCCGTGGGTTGATTATTTATGGCCCACAAGCACTCAACTCTCATTTTAAATATAACACTAAAATGGTATGGTACATGATGTCTTCATACATTAGTGAAGTTTCTCTCTCTCTCTCTTCTGACCCGAATGTGAACCGTTACTACTTGTCTAATTTCTGTTAATTCTCTCTCTCTCTCTCTCTCTCTCTCTCTCTTTTGCTCCGAACGTGATGCGTTACTTACTACGAGTTCATTTCCTGTTAATTCTCTCTCATTCTCACTCTTCGACAGCCCAGTGTTGCAGATTTATCAATTTCTCGCTAGATCTTGAGAAATGTGACTTGGCATTAATTACCGTTACCGTATCGAACAACGGAAATCCTAAATATATTCTGGATTCTGAATATTCGATATTTGTGTATCGACGTATTGTATTAGTTTCCCAGCAACATTAACGAACATGACACAAATTAACCTTGAATCTTTGAAAGAAAAACTGCAAACAATGGCAACCCTGACAATAAGGCATAGTCTGAGTCACCAGACTCACCACCCGTCAGTTTACCTCCGTTTTGCAGCCTAGTAAGTGCCGCACATATCATATTTCCAACCACCTCTCAAAATGAGTTTGTGTGTGTGTGGCCCACGCATTAAAGGTATATGCCGAAGTGGCCCATAGTTTTCCAGAAGTTGGACCAGGCTGGCTTAGAAGACTGAGCTATGAGGACGGGTTGAGAGCTCTTAATCTCTTTCCACTGGAGACACACAGACGACGAGGTCATCTCATTGAAGTTTTTGAAATACTTAATGGGTTTGATATTGTGGACGATTGCAATTTTCTTAGCCTCAATATGAATACAACACGTTGCGCAACCATGGCTGGAAAAAAATAATTGAAAAGGTTCAGCACTAGTATTTGTGGAAACTTGTTCACATATATGATATGTTCTACCTGGAACAAACTTCCCTCCGAAGTTATACACATTTCTTCAGTAGTGCAGTTCAAGAAGAGAGTAGATAGTATTTTGCACACTGTAATGAGTGTAGTGCACTAAACATCTCTCTCCTTCCACTTCGAGTATCTCCTCGGAATGGACTGCAAGGTCTCTGAAATACTAACTATACCTTGTAACTCCTTGTAACTCCGTGTTTGCACAAAATCAAGCCTTCCATCAGAACTCCGACAAGAGCTTACCTGGAAACAAACTTCTAATTTTTCCTCGAACTACTCTTTGCATAGCTTGAGTGGTTTACATTCACTTGCAAGTTTATATTTGTGAATGATCAAGGAGCATATAATACTTTGCAGTGTTTGAAAACACCGTAATTTACTATCATTGACCATTAATGCTTTATTATGCATTTTCATTATATGATCATGCATGCTCAATACATTGGCATGCACATTCAATTGTGGTGCATCATTCTGTCCATGAAATTCCATACACTTCCAATACATTGTCATAAACTTGCAGTCTATTATGTCCTCAATTTTCATTCATATCATCACACATTCCACCTTTAGCGTATGCTTTCAATACACAATGAGTCCATTATCATATTTACAACACAGCCATACGCACAGCTATACATACACACACACACAAACTGTACCACGCATACACAGATACACACACAATGTAATACACATACGCACTCTGTTACACAAGCACACCCTGTCGTACACACAGTTACAAATACACAATCTTTTATTCCACGTTTCCAGGGTATGTGATATATTCTGATACAACAAATGGCTGCTCTACTGGGTGAAGGCTTACTGTAATTCCCAAACTACCACACCAAATAACAGGCAATAGACAGAAACACAAAGTTAGGTTACACAAGTTTTATTCAATAGTAGCAGAGGTTCATAAATCATATAGGTCTCAGGGGTTAAGAATCAGCTAAACTAAGATAAAAACACAAGAGGTTAAATCTAAATCAGATGTAATAACCTCACACATATGATGAATCTTTCAAAATAATGATCGAGATACGATCAGCAGAGAATGCATAAATAACTTAAATATGACAAAGCCAAAAGGGCATAAGTACAAAGTTATCCCGGCAGCTGCAGGGAGACTCTTAAGAGGTTTTACTGGGCGACTGCGGGGAGAATCCTAAGATCCTAGGCATAAAAAAAAAAAATTAAAACACCCCAGTGGCACTTAAAAAAAATGGTGTTTAAGTGAGATAATTCCCCTCCATACCTCCAATCACTCCTTCACATGTGTCAAAGTCCCCTCCTTCCCCCCTTTCCCGCCCCCCCCTTTCAATTATCACCTATTTTTCCTGTTATTCCCGTATTCATTGGTATATTTTCGTGCTAACATCTGCAAGCCGGTTCCATGGCGTTGTCATGTGACTAGCGAGTGTGTTGCGATAGGGAGAGTGTGAGGGAGTAAGTCAGTAAGGCTTCAGCCCTGGAGAGGAGAGGGTGTACGGCCGGCTGGCTCACATATGAAGAATGAACCGCTCGGTAATACTTCGCGATTTTGACCATCCAAACACTATTCCCACTTGTTTTATTGTTGTTACATGTTACTATCTTCATATTAAACATAAAATAGGCGCATATGGATAAGTATTAATTATATTTATGGTAAATTAACGATTTTAGTGAGGAATTAATCAGAATACCTACGCACAGGGGTATGGTGTATACTAAAGGGGCTGCACATTTAAGAGGTTAATATGGCGAAGTACTGACACAAATAATATTGGATAACAGAACGATCTAAACAATAAATACACAGGTGACAATACGTTAAATACAAGATTCAAGAATAACAGGAATTCAAGTCATACAAGTACTCCAATTTGATTATAAGAACAGATATGTGTCAAACTAGCATAAATCAATAACTTGAAGTATTCAACTCTGCACAGGAGACATCTACTCTTTTGGTTATGAACCTAGTGACTTAGAACACATAAAAGGAGGTGCCAACGAGTGATCTTATTTACGTGTAGAAGTATTGTATAAAATAATAGGGAAATCAGACATGTATATCTTCTCTCCAGTGAATAACGGGAGCCTGAGATCCAAGAATGTATATATATCGATACCCGGTGTGGACAAGAGTGTTTTGTTTCCCACAAGCAGGATAACAGAAGCACACAAGAAGGGGGAGCAAAGCACTCTCTACAGTAGTTCTACGTTAATTATATATCCAGATCCTCGGCACATCTGGGTCAAACCCCTCACAATAATGACATTACCACTACAAGGTTAAGACAAGGGCAATTAAAGGAGTTTTCTGAAGAGGCGTGGGAAAACGATTCGGACACTAATTCTGGACACTGGTATGGCGAGAGGGACACATGACACACTGGTTTCGGCACACATCGCTTAAGTCCCTCGGGGCCTCGGGGCCAAACAATTCCAAAATCCTTTTGCCACAGTTCTTCGATTTTATTTCCTCACGGCTGGCTCTTCGATGCTCACTCATACTGGCACTGGGGGAAGAGACTGTTTTCCCTGATACTATAGGGTCATCCAAAGACTTGCCCGGAGTAGGGGGTAATTTCTGTTGGTCGACTCGAATACCTTCACCCGAATGTTTCGCTTTGGTTTTAGACTTAGCCAAAGTTGAACAAGGGAGAGACTGTATCTCGAGTCTGGGGGGTTCCTTACGAGAAGTTTGATGTTGGTCAGGGATTCCCGAAGGGTCCTCATGAACAACACCTAGAACTCTGTTTCTCAGTTTTCTCAGTTCCTCGGCTAGTGCTTGAACCTGATTGAGGTAATCTGCCAGGGCTCAAACCTGATCGATTTAATTGAGAATTCTGGTACTTTCCCGAGTCCAGAAGTCCTACTTTCTCAGTCCTTTCAATGCCTCGGCCAGTGCTCAAACTTGATTGAGGTAATCTGCCAGAACTCAAACCTGATCGATTAACTTGAGGGTTCTGATACTTTTCAGATTCTCTTTTCCCCTTTGGATTGTATGATACAACAATTTATCTGCCAAGGCTCAAACCTGATCGATATAATTGCATACTATGACAAGCCCTCAGAGTTGTCTTTTATCCTTTCTAACCTATGATTACTTCTCCAGCATTCAAAAATTGAATCTAAGCCAGCAGGCTGATTGCTTGCCTTTTCGTTGGCCAGTGTGAGTAGTGTCTCTTTTGGTTGTGTTGTCCTGGTAATGGTGTCTCCAGACAACAAGGGCATGGTCGGTGTGGGTATTTTTCCTGAAGCTGCAGGAGGAGATGGGCGGACGGTGGGTGATGTTTTGGGTAGCTTCCTCTGTCGTGACGAAAAGGATTTATGCTGGGCGTCAGTGGGTGGCGTCATGGTGGAGATATTGGGGTTGTTTGGAGTTAACATTTTCCCCAAGTTTGGAGGGTTATTAGGGGGACGTGAGGGATGATTTTCAGGTTGTTGACAAGTGCTTGGATATTTTCTAAGGATTGCACCAGAGGGGCCTTTTTTAATTTGTATGGTAATGATCGGGGGGACACCAAGGAAGTACTTGGAGGGTGAAGTTGTGGCTGTGTGAGAGATGGTGGGGTCTACGTGTTTCCCGATTTTGGCCTTTTTTCAGGGGGAACAGGACTGTAGTTCGGGATTTTTCTGCTTCGGCCAGTTGCACTGGTTGGGAGCGGTCATGTTGGTGATGGGAGAGTTCTCTGGTTTTAGTACTGGTGCTGGCATTTCTATTACCCGGGGAATGGGAGAGTTTGGGGATGGTATAGTATCCACTCGTCGGTTTGTTCTCTCAGTTTTCTGTCTCGTTAACCGGGCGCTTGGGTGGAGGTCAACCATTTTGGATGGGGGAGCTATTGTTGTGGTGGTGATTGATTGCTCTAATGCTCGCAATCCGAGCAACAGGCCTCGATGTGTTGGTTGATGTGTCTGAATGTTGGGGGCTGGGTATTGGTACTTTTTCCTCAGGGAGCATCTCATTATCAGTCACCCACGCCATTGAAGGTAGAGGGTAAGATGACGGCTCAAGCAAGTCTGGGTCATGCCGGTATACGTTTTACGGGGTCCACAGTCCCTGTGGGTACAAGAATGTTGGTATACCACATGATCCAGGCTCAGTTGTTTTTTATCGTTGGATTGCAGAGTACAAGTTGGGAGGTTTTGGGAGATTTATAATATATGATTAGTTTGATTTTGCTGTCAGTGTTGGTGGGCTGGACGTTCTTCAGGATGATGTCTCTTATTACAGCTTCATCTGTTTTATGTTCAGAAGACATGTATTTTTTTATAGAAAATTTTGATGTCCTCTCGGCTGGTGGTGTTGGAGGCTTCATTGTTGTACCATTTTTCTATGTGTTTCTTGATGGTTTTGCCAACGTCGGAGTTGGAGTAGCCGTTGTTTATGAGGACTTGTGTAAGGCGGTTGAGTTCGTGGTGGGTGTCTCGCCAGGAGGAACAGTGAGAGAGTGCCCTCCTGACGTAGGCTGAGATGGTGGAGATGTGGCATCTTTTAGAGCACTCGCTTTTACCGTTGAGGCAGAGTCCATTATTCGTGGGCTTCGTGTAGACAGTAGTTTTGAAGCCTGTTTCTTGGTTAGTGACTAGGATGTCAAGGAAGGGTAGTTTTCCTTCAGTAGTCTCCTCATAAGTGAAGTTGAGTCCTGATGCTGTGATGAAGCGTTACTGAAGCTGTCGTACTTCTGCGATGTCCTTCACCCGCACGAAGATATCATCGATGTAACGGCAGTATATGGAGGGGCGGTGGGTTGCTAGGAGGTCCTCCTCGATGGTGCATTAAGAAATTTGCGAAGATTACACCGAGGGGGCTACCGCCACACCATCTATCGTTCGGTACATATTTCCTCGGGGGGGCAGATGAAGGGGGCTTCTTTGCTGCATAGTTCCAACAGCATACGAAGGGCTTGTTACGGGGTGTCTAGAAGTGGGGAGGTAGTGGAGGGGTATACCCAACATAGGATGATGTCGATCGTCCTATCCACTGGTACATTAGTGAAGAGGCTTTTTACATCAAGTGAAGCGATTAGGTCATCATCGGTCGGTGGGGCATCACGGAGGATTTCTAGGAAGTCTGTGGCGGAGGATAAGCTATGTTGAGAGGGGGTGTACAGCGTCAGGAGGTTGTTAAGGGTCTTCGCTATTTGGTAAGTTGCCGTTGGGATTTGAGAAATTATAGGTCTGACTTTGTTCTCCGCCTTGTGGGTTTTTACAGTGACGTAAGCATATCCTCGGGGAAATTCACCGACGAGTTTTTTTAGGTGGATTCCATCATTCCTCCCTCTCCGCCCTCCTCTCTCTTACTTATGCCTAATATCCTAATCTCTTCTAAAGATGTACTTTCTACCCTCTCTGGGCTTAACACTAATAAGGCGTACGGTCCGGACGGTGTTCCTCCTGTTGTTCTCAAAAACTGTGCTTCCGTGCTGACTCCCTGCCTAGGCAAACTCTTTCGTCTCTGTCTATCCTCTAACGTCTTCCCTTCATGCTGGAAGTTTGCTCACATTCAACCTGTCCCAAAGAAGGGTGACCGCTCTCAACCCTCCAACTATCGTCCAATTGCTCTTATCTCTTGTCTTTCTAAAGTTTTTGAAACTATTCTTGCTTCCAAATTTCTTAAGCATTTCTCTTCTCATAATCTGCTCTCAGATCGCCAGTATGGCTTCCTTAAGGGTCGCTCTACTGGTGATCTTCTTTCATATCTTACTAACTCTTGGTCATCCTCCTTTCGGGACTTCGGTGAGACTTTTTCTATTGCACTAGACATATCGAAAGCCTTCGATAGAGTCTGGCATAAATCTTTAATTTCTAAACTACCCTCCTTTGGTTTCTATCCCTCCATCTGTGCCTTTGTCTCTAATTTCCTTTCCGGCCGTTCCATAGCTGCGGTTGTGGACGGCCATTGTTCACTTCCTCACCCTATAAACTCCGGTGTTCCTCAGGGCTCTGTCCTATCTCCTATTCTCTTTCTAATTTTTATAAATGATCTCCTTAACTGTACCTTAATTCCCATCCATTCATACGCAGACGACTCAACCTTACACTACTCCATTAGTTTTTCAGAACGCCCCAGCCAGCAATCCCTCAACGACAAACATAATGAAGCCATAGAACTCTTAAATTCTGATCTAAATACTATTTCCAATTGGGGCAGAGAAAACCTTGTTAACTTTAATGCTTCCAAAACCCAATTTCTCCATCTATCTACCCGTCAGGATCTCCCAGCTGACTATCCCTTATTCTTCAACAATACAAAATCAACCCTTCATCTTCTCTCAATATTCTTGGTGTCTCTTTTTCTTCTGCTCTCATTTGGAAGGACCATATTACCAGTCTTGCTAAGGCAGCCTCCCAGAAGCTGGGTGTGCTCAACCGCCTTAGGGGGTTCTTTTCCCCTGCACAGCTTCTTGCTCTGTAAAGGGGCATAGTGCGCCCTTGTATTGAGTATTGTTCACATGTGTGGGGAGGTTCCTCTCACACCGCTCTCCTAGACAAAGTTGAAAGGAAGGCCTTTCGTATCATTAACTCCCGTCCACTCACCAACTCTCTGTAATCTCTCTCTCTCCGCCGCAATGTTGCATCTCTCTCGCTATTCTATCGCTACTATAATAATCAGTGTTCCTCAGAGCTATCCCAGTGCATACCACCTCCTTTACGTAGGGCACGTGGTACCCGTCTTGCAACTCAATCCCACCCCTACTCTGTGCAACTCTCCAACCCAAGAGTGAAACGTTACTCTCAAACTTTCTTCTACTCATCATCTGAGCTCTGGAACTCTCTCCCAGAATCAGTCTTTCCCTCTTCCTATGACTTAAATTGCTTCAAACTCCGTGTGTCCAGGCATTTTGGCTCGAACGTCCCTTGATTTTGGCCCTGTCACTCTTTCAACTATGGGGGAGGCACTCGCTATAGGCAGTTATGCCTTTTGCCTCCCTCAATCACATAGAAAAAAAAAAAAAAAAAAAAAAAATCTTGACGTTGACGGTTGTGATGATGGTGTTCGCCTTCCTTTTAATTTCATCTGTGGGGTTTCAGGATATTCTCTGGAACTTCGTCTCGTCGTGGAGGAAAGAGTCCATTTTTCGAAGGTATCCTTCTTTGTCGTGGACGACCAGGCATGGGGCTTTGTCCGCTCGTCTTATGATGAGGTTGTGGTTTTCCCGTAATTGTTTGGCTGCCTGGGTATGTTGTTTCTGGAGGATATTGCTGCAGTGAGAGCCACGGGTTTCGGCAGCTTCGGTTAGTAGAGCTGGTTGCAGGGTAAGTGTGGTGGTGATTTTCTTTTCCTGGAGTTGGATGTCGTCTAGCATCACTTCAATTTCCATCCTCTTTCGGTGAGGTTTGGGTTTGACCATGTAGTGGCAGTTAAGGCCCAGGTTCAGCAGGTTCTCCTGGTCTTTGATGAGGGTGGTATCGGTGAGGTTTATGTAGCCTCGAGTCGGTTTTGGGAGTTTGATGTTGCCCCTGTATAGGCGGGAGAGCTTCTTGATGGTGGTGTTCTCAGTCTTCCGTTGGTGTTGGTCCTCAATTTGTTGGAGCTTCCGGTTGATGTTATGCCAAAGTTGGTTCGGTATGTTTTCATTTCTCCATTTTTCTAGTAGGGCGTCACGCTCTTCTGCTAGATTATTGGCTAGTATTTGTTTTTCAGCTGCCTCCTCCTTCACGAGTTCTCCTCGGAACTGTAGGGTGCTTTCTCATCGTCTGGCATTCACATTATGTAGTTTGAAGTTAGTGTAGCCAGGTAGTATATTTTCTTGAAGGCATGTGAGATTAAATAAAACAGCATAGTTAGCATTTATATATTTTGTATTTAGAGATTCAATTTCTCTTGCAATTTTGTGTTGATGGTCATTTAGTTGACCTCGTAAAGACCTACATACCAACACCTCCATATTAGATAATGAATCCGACCCTAGACGCCTCCCAATCCTTGAAACTATCTATATACAAGAACTCAACCTTACACTTAACAACCAGACCTTGGACCTTCAAATTCTCCCAACACCGAGGAAATTCTACCCACAGACACTTAGATGGAAATGACCCCACCACTACCCCTAGCCAACGCCCACCCGATGATGCCCCTGCACCCAACAAGCCAATCAGCAGACGCAGTGTGCGGCTAGCAGCAACCAACCAACCACAGACGCAGATCGCCGACTAAGCCCCGCCCACATGTGCCGATTTTTTTTTTTTTTTTTTTTTTTTTCTATGTGATTGAGGGAGGCAAAAGGCATAACTGCCTATAGCGAGTGCCTCCCCCATAGTTGAAAGAGTGACAGGGCCAAAATCAAGGGACGTTCGAGCCAAAATGCCTGGACACACAGAGTTTGAAGCAATTTAAGTCATAGGAAGAGGGAAAGACTGATTCTGGGAGAGAGTTCCAGAGCTCAGCTGTTGAGTAGAAGAAAGTTTGAGAGTAACGTTTCACTCTTGGGTTGGAGAGTTGCACAGAGTAGGGGTGGGATTGAGTTGCAAGACGGATACCACGTGCCCTATGTAAAGGAGGTGGTATGCACTGGGATAGCTCTGAGGAACACTGATTATTATAGTAGCGATAGAATAGCGAGAGAGATGCAACATTGCGGCGGAGAGAGAGAGATTGCAGAGAGTTGGTGAGTGGACGGGAGTTAATGATACGAAAGGCCTTCCTTTCAACTTTGTCTAGGAGAGCGGTGTGAGAGGAACCTCCCCACACATGTGAACAATACTCAATACAAGGGCGCACTATGCCCCTGTACAGAGCAAGAAGCTGTGCAGGGGAAAAGAACCCCCTAAGGCGGTTGAGCACACCCAGCTTCTGGGAGGCTGCCTTAGCAAGACTGGAAATATGGTCCTTCCAAATGAGAGCAGAAGAAAAAGAGACACCAAGAATATTGAGAGAAGATGAAGGGTTGATTTTTGTATTGTTGAAGAATAAGGGATAGTCCGCTGGAAGATCCTGACGGGTAGATAGATGGAGAAATTGGGTTTTGGAAGCATTAAAGTTAACAAGGTTTTCTCTGCCCCAATTGGAAATAGTATTTAGATCAGAATTTAAGAGTTCTATGGCTTCATTACGTTTGTCGTTGAGGGATTGCTGGCTGGGGCGTTCTGAAAAACTAATGGAGTAGTGTAAGGTTGAGTCGTCTGCGTATGAATGGATGGGAATTAAGGTACAGTTAAGGAGATCATTTATAAAAATTAGAAAGAGAATAGGAGATAGGACAGAGCCCTGAGTAACACCGGAGTTTATAGGGTGAGGAAGTGAACAATGGCCGTCCACAACCGCAGCTATGGAACGGCCGGAAAGGAAATTAGAGACAAATGCACAGATGGAGCGATAGAAACCGAAGGAGGGTAGTTTAGAAATTAAAGATTTATGCCAGACTCTATCGAAGGCTTTCGATATGTCTAGTGCAATAGAAAAAGTCTCACCGAAGTCCCGAAAGGAGCGATGTGTGATCCTAGGACCCCTTTATATACGCCTTCTATTTTCTATTCTTATCATAACCACTTGTGTGAACATGGACAATGTTATAGCTGAAACGTTAAACCTCCTACAATTCCTACAACCCAACAACCCCTCTGATAATTTCGGTTCCCTTCTATATCAACTAAATGACCATCAACGCAATATTAGAAGAAAAATTGAATCTCTACATAAAAAATATATAAATGCTAACTATGATGTTTTATTTAATCTCATATGCCTTCAAGAATATATATATATATATATATATAAATATATATATTTATATATATATATATATATATATATATATATATATATATATATATATATATATATATTATATATATATTATATATATATAAATATATATATATATATATATATATATATATATAATATATATATATATATATATATATATACAGTTTATATATATATATATATATATATATATATATATATATATATATATATATATATATATATATATATATATATATATATATATATATATATATATATATATATATATATATATATATATCTATATATATATATATATATATATATATATATATATATATATATATAGATATTAAGATATAGATATATATATGTATATATATATATATATATATATATATATATTATATATATATATATACAGTATATACATATATATATATATATATATATATATATATATATATATATATATATATATAGTTATATATTTATTATTATTTCGTATTGTTTTAATTTCAACTACTCCCTCTCGGGCATAGGCTGAGAGCCTGTAGCCTAAATTCAACCATTACATCAGGGAAGGTGTGGTGGAGTGGTTTTGACACTGGACTGATAATCCAGTGGACCCGGGTTCGAATCCCGATATGTCAATGGGAAGATATTATTGGGATGGAATTTGTGCTGTACAGTCACGGCGGTAAATTGTTGATCAGGGGATGAACCCCTTGCTAGACACCACACACATTTATTTCATCCGAACACAGTCTTCACTCAGTGAAACTTGGTAGTTTAAATGGCCAGGCACCGCCCACTACTGGGTCGCCTGTCAGTTGGCAGAAAACATCAAGTAGATAAATGGTTTAGATCCCACACATGCACACACCCACTTCACTATATGCTTTTAGACAGAGTGTGTATAAGCCAAAAACATGTAGCACTAAGACCCGGAAATAGTGAAAATGTGATATTGTATATCGTAGGTAGGCCTATGCCAAGTTATAAAATCAATACTTTATAATGCAGAGACGGTTTTAGTTATGTATCGATTATGTTACGTTCAGGCACATAATGGAATAGGCATAACAACGAAGACGAGGGTTCTGTTCAATATCCACGTCCCTTGCATAATGCTTACTGTAGTTAGGTTTTAACATTTGTAGCGCAAGTAACGTCTGTGTCAATATATTCTAATTACCAATAAACGATATTATTCAGCTTAGGAAGAACATCTACCGATTAAAGGCTCTAAAGAATCTCATCAAATCCTTTTAACTACCATAGATCCTTCCAAAGCTGCATAAAACCGTCTAAATATAGCTACAATTAATAGAAAAGACGTCTGTCAGACTGAAAGGGTTACATTTCTTACGTATTATTTATCATAGAGAGGTAAAAGCGAATGGCGAAACACAATAGGCATATGTTACCTTCTATGTAAACTACCATATATTACATTTCTGACCTCGTTTAGAATACGTCAGTGTCATGGCATATTTTGTAAATATTATTTGTCATACATAGACAGAAAGAGAGAGAGACTTACATATCTCTTTTACATAGATACACTGGCTACACATATCTTACGATCTGTGAGTTGGCCAGGGCATTAGTAGAGATAGCAACCCTAAGAGTAAGATACAGTGGAAGGAAAGGATAGCAAAGATGAAGGTTCTCAGTTGATTCTTTAGTTGCGTCTAGGTTCCCCTTAATTGTTTTCCCCTTGTGGAACTCTCCTTGGATATCTTAATTAGAATATTGGAATTTGCGTTACTGAATGCTTTCAGAACCTTGCAACACAATCAGCTGCCAATTTTGCCCACTTATTCTCCTTTCTTAACCGAAAAAGATATCAAGTTCCCACAGTCTCTCATTGTGTGACATATTTTTAAGGAATGAGATCAATCTTGTTGCTCTGCACTGAACGTATAGGAGTGTCTCTATATCTTCAATAAAGAGGGAGACCAAAACTTCACATAATAGCCTACTCCTAATACTTTTATATAATGGCAGAACTATGTCTTTACTATGACAAATGACAATTTCTTCTAATGAATCTTAGTGTTTTGTTTGCTTAGTTAGCTGCTGCAGTGCATTGGTTTGTGGGTTTTAAATTTTCGTTTATAAGTACTTCTTTGTCTTATAATATGATACGCTCTCTACCTTTTCATAATTCATGCGATATTCGCATTTATTGTTTTGGGAGCCTATTTGCAGTATATGACATTTGCTTACATAAAGGGCATCTGCCAATTATCTGAGAGAGAGAGAGAGAGAGAGAGAGAGAGAGAGAGAGAGAGAGAGAGAGAGAGAGAGAGAGAGAGAGAGAGAGAGAGATGTACAAACCAATATTCAAGAGACTGGGTTCTCAAATTGGACTTGAATATCCAGATGTGCCAGTTTAGCAATAATTAAGTTTCATATTCTCCCAAGTTCTGATTATACTAACTACCACAACCATTATCACTTTACATTATATAGGTTAATTTCCATATATCACTATACCCATGAAAAAGTGATATGTGTAAATGAGATTAATGAATTCCTTGATTTTTATAGTAATGGTGTACACTATAAAAATGTATATTCGTAGTTAAAATAATGAGATAAAGTAGGGCTTAGTGGCTATCAACCCTGCAGGATTTTTAAGCCAAGAAATGTCAGTGGGCAAATCAAAATTGGATCCTCTGTTCGAGAATTCCAGTCCCTTGGTGGCATTTGTATTCGGTAATATGTTAATGGATATGGAGACGTAATACTTGTATTGTTGTGCTAACAGGGGCAGAGGGTTGTAGGAATGCTGAAAGCAGTAACAAGAAATAGGGTGGTTAGTATGGAAGTGAAGGAGTCCTTGCATGACAGTGTGGTAATCCCGACACTGACTTACGGAAGCGAAGCATGGACGTTGGTGGAGAGACTCAGACCAAGAGTGAGAGGGGTGGAAATAAGTTACTTAAGAAGTGCGTGCGGAGTGCGGGGATAGACAAACGAATGAGGAAGTAAGAAGGTGGTGTGGTGTGGAGGTAGATGTGCTGGAAAGTGTAAAAAGGAACACCTTGAGATGGTTCGGCCATATGGAACGTATGGGAAGCGAGAGAATGACTAAGAGGGTGCACGAGAGCGAGGTGGAAGGATAGAGAGGGAGAAGTAAACCGAAAGAGAGGTGGAAGGATGGAGTGATGAAGTATATGGATGAAGGTGGTGCTGGTTGGGAGGAGGGGCATTGACTGACTGGGGACATAGGTGCATGGGGGCGTTTCGTTCTTGGCCACCCCTTCGGGGATCACGGCGTCAGGCAATAGATAGATAGATAGCTAATAACTTCCAAATCCCCGGTTTTCTCAGTAATATTGCGAGATGATAGTTGTGTAGCGCTCGTAAAACTGTCAATTACCTGCTGTCACGTGAGTGTATTGCATACATGTAAATTGACCTAAGGTAGAATAATACTATATCAGTTGTCGTTTTACATTAACAGCAGTTACTTTATTATATATATACTGTATATATATATACAGTATATATATATATATATATATATATATATAATTATGATAATCATCACAGGGGTGTGTGATGTCCCCGTGGTTGTTTACTGTATATATGGATGGAGTTATGAAAGAAATACTATCAAGAGCAGTGGATGTTGGTGTATCGCTGAAAAGGGAGGGAATTGAGTGGAAGCTACCTATACTGCTGTTTGCGGATGATACAGTTCTGATGAGTGATAATGAATGGGAGTTGCAGGGTCTGGTAAATGAGTTTGGAACAGTGTGCGAAAAACGGAATTTGAAGGTAAATACGGGGAAGAGCAAGGTTATGGTCTTCGAAAGAGGTGAAGTCACAGAGTGTGAGAAGGATGGAGTGAGGAACTACATGAACGAAGGCGGTGCTGGTTGGGGGGAGGGGCGTCGACTGACTGGGGACAGAGGTGCATGGGGGCGGTTCATTCGTGGCCACCCCTTCGGGGATCACGGCATCAGGCAATAGATAGATAGATAGATAATCATCACCATAAACAGGCTTAGTTAGTCCACTGCAGGCCGAAAACCTCTCACTAACGTTTCTAATCAGATGTTATCCTGTTCCATCCTACTTTAGCAAACTTTCCGATCTCATCCCTCCATCTGGTTATCTGTCAACCCCTTCCTTTAGCTGAATCTCTAAATTCCCATTGTATTGCTTTATTTGTCCACCTTTTATTATCATCTCTTCTTTCCAACCCCATTTCTTCATGTCAATGCGATTATCTTCTACCTATGTTCATTCTCTTATTCAAGAGGCTCTAATCTTGTCGCTCCAAGTTATCCCTAACATTATATTATCCTCTCCATTTCTTTATGGGCACTACAAAGTTTTCGTTTAGGAAACTTTGTTATACTTCAAGTTTCTGATCCATAAATTAGTACAGGAAGGACACATTGTTTGCATACTTTGCTCTTAAATGCAAGGGGTAACTAGCTTTTCATAATGGAATTCTGCTTACCAAATGCGCTCCATTCCATATATCTTTGGTTTCATTTCAAGAGTGATCTGAGTTTGTTTGTATAACCTTGCCTAGGTATATATAATCTTCCACTGAATCTGGCCCATAATCCTCTAACTTAATTTGTTGTGGTTGCACATGATCATTCAACATACTCTTGGGTTTCTTTCTATTAATTTTCAACACTACTTTAAGGCTTCCTCAGTTTATAACATCCATCATTTGTTATAACTCTTCCCCCAAGTTTTATCATCCATCATTTGTTGTAACTCTTCCCCCGAGTCGTTACGATAAACTTTGTCATCAGCGAATCTGAGGTTGCTTAGGTGTTTCCCATTAACATTTATAGCTTTATTGTCACACTAAAGATCACTAAATATGTCCACCAACACGCGTGAACAGAACAGATTTGATATTGTATTATGTCATCTACCAAATAACTGGAGTTCCATTTTTTTTTTGTTTTTTTTTTTTTCCCTATGTGTTTGAGGGAGGCAAAAGGCAGAACTGCCTATAGCGAGTGCCTCCCACATAGATGAAAGAGTGACAGGGCCAAAATCACGGGACGTTCGAGCCAAAATGTCTGGACACACGGAGTTTGAAGCAATTTAAGTCATAGGAAGAGGGAAAGACTGATTCTGGGAGAGAGTTCCAGAGCTCAGCTGTTGAGTAGAAGAAAGACTGAGAGTAACGTTTCACTCTCGGGTTGGAGAGTTGCACAGAGTAGGGGTGGGATTGAGTTGCAAGACGGGTACCACGTGCCCTACGTAAAGGAGGTGGTATACACTGGGAACGCTCTGAGGAACACTGATTATTATAGTAGCGATAGAATAGCGAGAGAGATGCAACATTGCGGCGGAGAGAGAGAGATTGCAGAGAGTTGGTGAGTGGACGGGAGGTAATGATACGAAAGGCCTTCCTTTCAACTTTGTCTAGGAGAGCGGTGTGAGAGGAACCTCCCCACACATGTGAACAATACTCAATACAAGGACGCACTATGCCCCTGTACAGAGCAAGAAGCTGTCCAGGGGAAAAGAACCCCCTAAGGCGGTTGAGCACACCCAGCTTCTGGGAGGCTGCCTTAGCAAGACTGGTAATATGGTCCTTCCAACTGAGAGCAGAAGAAAAAGAGACGCCAAGAATATTGAGAGAAGATGAAGGATTGATTTTTGTATTGTTGAAGAATAAGGGATAGTCCGCTGGGAGTTCCTTACGGGTAGATAGACGGAGAAATTGGGTTTTGGAAGCATTAAAGGTAACAAGGTTTTCTCTGCCCCAATTGGAGATAGTATTTAGATCAGAATTTAAGAATTCTATGGCTTCATTACGTTTGTCGTTGAGGGATTGCTAGCTGGGGCGTTCTGAAAAACTAATGGAGTAGTGTAAGGTTGAGTTGTCTGCGTATGAATGGATGGGAATTGAGGTACAGTTGAGGAGATCATTTATAAAAATTAGAAAGAGAATAGGAGATAGGACAGAGCCCTGAGGAACACCACAGTTTATAGGGTGAGGAAGTGAAGAATAGCCGTCCACAACCGCGGCTATGGAACGGCCGGAAAGGAAATTAGAGACAAAGGCACAGATGGAGGGATAGAAACCGAAGGTTGGGTAGTTTAGAAATTAAAGATTTGTGCCAGACTCTATCGAAGGCTTTCGATATGTCTAGTGCAATAGAAAAAGTCTCACCGAAGTCCCTAAAGGAGGATGACCAATAGTTAGTAAGATATGAAAGAAGATCACCAGTAGAGCGACCCTTAAGGAAGCCATACTGGCGATCTGAGAGCAGATTATGAGAAGAGAAATGCTTAAGAAATTTGGAAGCAAGAATAGTTTCAAAAACTTTAGAAAGACATGAGATAAGAGCAATTGGACGATAGTTGGAGGGTTGAGAGCGGTCACCCTTCTTTGGGATAGGTTGAATGTGAGCAAACTTCTAGCATGAAGGGAAGACGTTAGAGGATAGACAGAGACAAAAGAGTTTGCCTAGGCAGGGAGTCAGCACAGAAGCACAGTTTTTGAGAACAACAGGAGGAACACCGTCCGGACCATACGCCTTATTAGTATTAAGCCCAGAGAGGGTAGACAGTACATCTTTAGAAGAGATTAGGATATTAGGCATAAGTAAGAGAGAGGAGGGTGGAGAGGGAGGAATAGCACCGGAATCATCCAAGGTGGAGTTTCTAGCAAAAGTTTGAGCGAAGAGTTTAGCTTTGTCAGAAGAAGAAGTGATGGTTGTGCCATCAGAATGGGAAAGGGGAGGGAAAGACGAGGAAGAGAAATTGTTGGAGAGGTTTTTGGCTAGATGCCAGAAAGCTTGGGAAGAGCTAGAGTTGGATAGTTCAGTGCATTTATTATTGATGAGAGAGTGTTTGGCAAGTCGAAGAACAGATTTGGCTTGATTCCGGGCAAACACATAGGAAGAATGAGAGTCTTGAGTTTTAAGGCGTCGGTACCGTTTGAATGCTTCCTCCTTATTGCGGACAGCAGTAGAACAGGCGTGAGTAAACCAAGATTTTTTAGCATTAGTCTGAGAGAAAGAGAATGGAATGTATGCTTCCATGCCCGATAGGATTACCTCGGTAATGCGTTCAGCACTCTCCGAGGGAAGCAGAAATCATTCCATGGGAAATCAAAGAAGTACTGCCGGAGAGCCTCCCAGTCGGCAGCGCCAAAGTGCCACAAGCGCCGCCGGCTAGGAGGATCGGGTGGCCGCACTGGAGAGATAGGACAGTTGACAGAGATAAGTTTATGGTCGGAGGAGCCCAAAGGAGAGAAAAGATCGACAGTATAAGAAGAAGGGTTAGAAGTTAGAAACAAGTCAAGAATGTTGGGCCAATCTCCGATGCGATCCAGGATACGGGTGGGATGCTGAACTAACTGCTCTAGGTAATTTATGATAGAAAAGACGTAGGTTTGTTCACCAGGTGGGTCAGTAGTGTGAGAGGAGAGCCATTGGCGGTGGTGAAAGTTGAAATCTCCTAAGATGGAGATTTCTGAGAAAGGAGAAATGGATAGAATGTGTTCCACTGTAGAGTTTAGATAGTCAAAGAATTTTATAAAGAAGAAATATATAATAATAATAATAAAATATATACATAATTATATAAATCGGAGTATATTAATCACTATTACCATTTTATATTTTGTTGTCGTTACATTTTCCTTTCCACACGCAACTATGTATGGGCGGAGCTTATTAACTATCAATGCACTTGTTTCACTGGCGTCGTCCATACTGAACCACCAAAGATTCAAATTGTTCGAACCTGCTGCCAATATGTGGCTAGGACTTTGGCATACCCCTGGTCTACGACTACCGCCGTGAGTGTACCTGGTATAAGTGCATTACCACAACACCCACCGAAACGCCAATTAAATACCCTCATTGTTTCCTGATTAAATAGCACTGTATGAATATTCCCATATTCAAAATATGCTACAGGGGGCCAATGTCTATTGAGCATCCGAGTCTAGGAGGTAAGACAGTGAAGCACTGGAGCTAGGCAGCTTCAGAGATGGGGCTGCTTTGAGCCGTGAGTGGGCCACTTAGCCCCATGCATCTTGTAAAACCAAGATGGCAGGGGCTGGTTGCAGCTAAAAGTGATTCACATCTCTCACCCCCTAGACTTGAACGAGACCTCACAGGCTTCACCGTTCAAAGATTAACAGTTGAATGTAGAAAAAAAAAAAAAAAAAGTAATCCTCAAATTTTTCAGCTGATATGAGCTATCCATAAAATAACTAGGCCTACTGTTTCCCAAAAAGGATTAGTGGTTGGGCGGATGTGGGCAGGTGTGCTACGAGACGTTAGGTGGATTTCAACTCCCACTGCCGGCAATGTGTTCCTCAGCAAGCTTGGCTAGACGACCTCCTATTAATTAATTGGAATATAAAAATTTAATGTCATGCAATTTAACAGAAAGGAATCACAGATCTTCCATTGATAAAATCTTAATGATTGATAATGTTTAATAGGAAGGAATTTTTGCGTACAGTGCTTTGAGCAAAAGACCTACATAATGGTATCTCAAATATGATATCAAATCAATAATGTCTTATCCACAGCTGACCTCATGATATCCAAGAAAAAGAGCAGCAAAATTAATCACTCATTTGCCTATTAAATACTTGGCTAGTCAAATCCTTGTGACAACGATGTTTGCTAATTGCCAGGTTAGAATCATTTTTATATTAAACACCCTTCATTACAAGCCCCAGAACTCTGAAGAAAGTTGTTGCTGAAGTGGTGTATAATTTACGTGTGTGTGTTATTCACTCACTTGCTTGTTCGTCAAGGGGAATCCACGCAATGCGAGCTAAGCTCATTATTATCGCGCCTCCTTAACTGGGAATGTATTACGTGAAATGCATGTTAAGTGTTTATGCATAATGCATCGTTGGAATGGTTGTGGATGTGTGTCTAGTCTGTATTTTAGCCAATTAGCGACATCTGGAAATGAAGGCTTAGGGTTAATCTGTACGGTACCATTCTCACTACGGTACCAGTCTCACCCGAAGGCTTAGGTTGACCAGTAGCTTAGGTTGACCAGTACGATACCCATCTCACCTTGTAACCGATCACCAACCCCAGATGGGACGTCACAACTTCGTCCACTTATACCAGGTTCCTATTTATACTGCTAGGTGAACAGAGGCTACACCGTTAGGAGACTTGCCCAAATGTCTCTTCCCCGCCCGGGTCTCGAACCCGGGACCTTCTGGTTGTGAGCCAGACGCGCTATCAGTTACGCCACGGGGAGGTGTGTGTGTGTGTGCGTGTGTATTTAATCCAGCAAAATATTGATGGAACACTTTCTGAAGGTAATTTGTATATGGATGCAACATTTTAGATAAGTATCTCTATAACTGATATGACATATTACAAAATGTTTCATTCTCTTTGTTTGCAGATTTAGGTATAAAGAGTTTTTATACAAATAAATGAAAATGTAATAAATCACTTCCTGTGCTTGATATATACAGTAATTGGCTTCCACATTTCAGCTAATTTCGTCAAATTAATTGGGCTACAAATCAAAATTGATAAATCACTCATTTGTTTAGGGTCAGGAAAGCACTTTTCTACAGCAAAGGAGTGATCCAGGTAAATATATATATATATATATACAGTATATATATTTATTTTTTATTTTATCTTTTTCCATGTGAGTGAGGGACACAAAAGGCAGAACTGCCTGTGGTGAGTGCCTCCCCCAGAGTTGAAAGAGTGACAGGGCCAAAATCTAGGGACGCTCGAGCTAAAATGCCTGGACACACGGAGTTTGAAGCAATTTAAGTCATAGGAAGAGGGAAAGACTGATTCTGGGAGATAGTTCCAGAGCTCAGCAGTTGAATAGAAGAAAGTCCAAGAATAGAGTTTCACTCTTGGGTTGGAGAGTTGCACAGAGTAGGGGTGGGATTGTGTTGCAAGACGGGTACTACGTATCGTACGTAGAGGAGGTGGTATACACTGGGAAAGCTCTGAGGAACACTGATTATTGTAGTAGCGATATAATAGCGAGAGAGATGCAACATTGTGGCGAAGAGAGAGAGATTGCAGAGAGGTGGTGAGTGGATGGGAGTTAATGATACGAAAGGCTTGCCTTTCTACTTTGTATAGGAGTGTGGTGTGAGAGGATCCTTCGCACACATGTCAACAATGCTCAATACAAGGATGCATTGTGCCCCTGTACAGAGCCAGAAGCTGCGCAGGGGTAAAGAACCTCTCCAAGTGAGAGCAGAAGAAAAAGAGACACCAAGAATATTGAGAGAAGATGAAGGATTAATTCTTGTATTGTTAAAGTGTAAGGGATAGTCCACTGGAAGTTCCGAAAGGGTAGTAAGACGAAGAAATTGGATTTTGGAAGCAATAAAGGTTCTCTGCCCCATTTGGAAATACAGGGTGTCCCGCGAGTTTTGTTAAATAATTTCAGAGATGAAAGATTAAGTAATTCTAAGTAAAAACTGTTATATACACATAGGCTTTTGGGGGCATTGTTTTGTAGTTATGGACCCTTAAAGTCGGCATTTTGGTGTTTTTTATATTTTCTAACCCTGTTTTTCTTCAATAAGATGAGGATAGGAAAAACAATTATCAAGTGCATTATGAAGCATGATATCAATACTTCAAAATGACACCTAAAACTTTCCTACATCGTATTTCATATTCCCTTGCCATGGATTTGAATATTACAAGAAACCAACGAAACTTAATTTTAAGCTCATCATCACGGAAAGAAGAAAGGGGCTACAGAGGATTTTTAGGTGTTTATATTAAGTATTGATACCATGCTCTTTGCTCAAACTTTTACCAGAAACTCTACCTTGGATGATTCCGGTGCTATTCCTCCCTCTCCTACTTATTCCTAATATCCTAATCTCTTCTAAAGATGTACTTTCTACCCTTTCTGGGCTTAATACTAAGAAGGCGTACGGTCCGGACGATTTCTTCCTGTTGTTCTTAAAAACAGTGCTTCCGTGCTGACTCCCTGCCTAAGCAAACTCTTTCGTCTCTGTCTCTCCTCTAACGTCTTTCCTTCTTGCTGTCCCTAAGAAGGGTGACCGCTCTCAACCCTCCAACTATCGTCCAATTGCTCTCATCTCTTGTATCTCTAAAGTTTTTGAAACTATTCTTGCTTCCAAATTTCTTAAGCATTTCTCTTCTCATAATCTGCTCTCAGATCGCCAGTATGGCTTCCTTAAAGGTCGCTCTACTGGTGATCTTCTTTCATATCTTACTAACTCTTGGTCATCCAACTTTCGGGACTTCAGTGAGACTCTTTCTGTTGCACTAGACATATCGAAGGCCTTCGATAGAGTCTGGCACAAATCTTTAATTTCCAAACTGCCCTCCTTCGGTTTTTGTCCCTCCATCTGTGCTTTTGTCTCTAATATACTTTCCGGCCGTTCTATAGCTGCGGTTGTGGACGGCCATCGCTCATTTCCTTATGCTATCAACTCCGGTGTTCCTCAGGGTTCTGTCCTATCTCCTATTCTCTCTAATTTTCATAAATTATCTTCTCAACTGTACATCCAGTCCCATGCATTCATATGCAGACAACTCTACCTTACACCACTCAATTAGTTTTCCAGAACACCCCAGCCAGCATTCCCTCAAAAGTAAACGTAAAGAAGCCATAAAATGCTTATCTTATGATCGAGCTACTATTTCCAATTGGGGTGGAGGGGGCCTTGTTGCATTTGATGCTTTCAAAACTCAATTTATCCATTTTGCTGCCCGTCAGGAACCTCCAGAGGACTATCCCTTATTCTTCAACAATACAAAAATCAACCCTTCATCTTCTCTTAATGTTTTTGGTGTCTCTTTTTCTTCTGCTCTCACTTGGAATGACCATATTACCAGTCTCGCTAAGGCAGCCTCCCAGAAGCTGGGTGTGCTCAACCGCCTCAAGGGGTTCTTTACCCCTGCGCAGCTTCTTGCTCTGTACAGGGGCACAGTGCATCCTTGTATTGAGTATTGTTCACATGTGTGGGGAGGATCCTCTCACACCGCACTCCTAGATAAAGTAGAACGGAAAGCCTTTCGTATCATTAACTCCCGTCCACTCACCAACTCTCTGCAATCTCTCTCTCTTCGTCGTTGTTGCATATCTCTCGCTATTCTATCGCTACCATAATAATCAGTGTTCCTCAAAGCCTTCCCAGTGTATACCACCTCCTCTACAAAGGGTACATAGTACCCGCCTTGCAACACAATCCCACCCCTACTCTGTGCAACTTTCCAACCCAAGGGTAGAACGCTATTCTCAGACTTTCTTCTATTCAACTGCTGAGCTCTGGAACTCTCTCCCAGAATCAGTCTTTCCCTCTTCCTATGACTTAAATTGCTTCAAACTCTGTGTGTCCAGGCATTTTAGCTCGAACGTCCCTTGATTTCGGCCATGTCACTCTTTGAAATCTGGGGGAGGCACTCACTGCAGGCAGTTATGCCTTTTGTCTCCCTCATTCATATAGAAACAAACATGCACCATCATACAGGATTTAACGTTATCGCAATTAATTTTCATTACTCGGAAAATGGGGTTAAACTGACAGAAAACATACAAATCCCCTCCTTTTCGCATGGCAGGTTTTCGTGTATAGTCAGGTTTAACCCTTTGTTTCCTCTAAATGAAAGAAATGGATTGTAAATTGAGTTGTGTATGATGGAATATGGCATAACTACTTTGAAGCTTTCTTCATCTGCCCATGGCAATGAAGTGAATATGCAATTTTGTGTTTTATTTGTAATATTCAACTAATCCTTACAGGAAAATGAAGAAAGATACAGAGTATTTGTTGGAGTTTCTATGAAGAAATGATACACTACATTATTTTATACTACTTATTTGCTTCTCTATACCATTTTATTAGATGGATAACTGCTTTAAAGTGACTAAGACACACACAAATGTCCACTTAATTGGACCATAATAGCAAAACAATGCCATCCAAAGCCTATGTGTATAGAATATTTTTTACTCAGAACGACCTCATCACTCATTTCTGGTAGTATTTAACAAAACTCGCGGGACATCTTGTAGTAGTTAGATCAGAAGATAAGTGTTGCATGGCTTCATTACGGTTGTATTTGAGGGATTGTTGGCTGGGGCGTTCAGGAAAACTAATTGAGTAGTGTAAGGTAGAGTCGTCTGCGTATGAATGCATGGGGCTGGAGGTACAGGTGAGAAAATAATTTATGAAAAATATAAAGAGTATGTACATAATTATATATATACATATACATACTGTATATATATATATATATATATATATACTGTATATATATATATATATATATATATATTATTATGCCGGGTTGTAATCCAACTCTCTTCAGTATTATCTATTTATCAATCGGGGTTTCTGATATTTAGACTTGGAATATGCTCAACAGGAACACATCGAGCTTAGTGAATATGATAAGTATTTACTCAATCAGGCAACGATAACACAATAAACACACAGGTTAGATTACACTCTTATTTATTCAATGGCATAGAATACAGGTTATGTGGTACTATAGTCTACTATTATATAGAATACAGGTTATGTGGTACTATAGTCTACTATTATATTGAATACAGGTTATGTGGTACTATAGTCTACTATTATATTGAATACAGGTTATGTGGTACTATAGTCTACTATTATATTGAATACAGGTTATGTGGTACTATAGTCTACTATTATATTGAATACAGGTTATGTGGTACTATAGTCTACTATTATATTGAATACAGGTTATGTGGTACTATAGTCTACTATTATATTGAATACAGGTTATGTGGTACTAGTCTATTATATTGAATACAGGTTATGTGGTACTATAGTCTACTATTATATTGAATACAGGTTATGTGGTACTATAGTCTACTATTATATTGAATACAGGTTATGTGGTACTATAGTCTACTATTATATTGAATACAGGTTATGTGGTACTATAGTCTACTATTATTGAATACAGGTTATGTGGTACTATAGTCTACTATTATATTGAATACAGGTTATGTGGTACTATAGTCTACTATTATATTGAATACAGGTTATGTGGTACTATAGTCTACTATTATATTGAATACAGGTTATGTGGTACTATAGTCTACTATTATATTGAATAGTAAGTAAGTAAATTAGTGACTGAGAGAGTTAACTAGTTTTACTCTCTGATGAAGGTCAGTTTGTCACTTACATAGTATTTGAAGAGTGAAAATACGCATTGATAGACAGATACATAAATACACAAACTAGAATCATTGACAATAATACATATGCGAGTAAAGTGTTTAACGCAAAGTATTCTGACAAAGACAAGGTACAATATAGAACTTATCGCTCAGCTGCGCGTGAGTCTGCGTAGTGGGCAAAGGGGAATTTGGCCGCGCTCAGGTGACAATCAAAGGTGCCGCCCTGAGGACTCTAGGTCAGATGGACTGGGGACTCATGAAATATAAATTTCTTTTAGTGCGATATAAAATCAGGGACTAAAGATATAAATTATATTTGAGTCTAGGGGGAAAGATAGTTTAAATCTGAATTCAACTATCTAAGAGTTTATTGCGAATAATCTCTCACACGAGACACGAAAGACAATATTCGATCATAGATGAGGTCAAATCACACAGGTTGAGGAACTCAGATTCACAGTAAAGATAGTGACTGAATCGGAATCGGAAGGGGGCGGAATTCTTGTGTACATCAGATATTTTCTAAACTCAATTGACTGCAAGATCAGGTCAGAACATGTACTGCTTGGAGTAGACCTCAAACTAGGTAACTCTATCTATAGGACTGTTCTGGTGTACAGGCCTCCACATCAAAATGTTGCAAAGGATGAATTTCTGTACACAAGACTGAGTGCTGTTATCGAGGGTAAAACCAGGGTGATCTTAGGTGACTTCAATTGCCTAATAGACTGGGAAGCAAGAACTGCGGATGCTGAAGGTAGGCGTCTTGTGAACTTTATTAATGATACATATTTGACCCAGTGGGCGAACGAGCTAAGTAGAGGGAACAATATACTAGATCTTGTGTTCACCACTGAAGATGAAAGTGTGGCCAGCCAATCTGTTGGGGAATATCACTTGGAGGTAGTGACCACAATCTAGTTAGATTCTCTCTTTGCTCCTTTAGCAGCAGACTCACCAGTCCTCAGAGTGCAAAACTAGATTTCCGTTGTGCAATTGTGAAGGCTTTCTGGGAAGCTTATCCAGATCAAACTTGAGGATGAGAATGTTAATTCGAGTTGGTGCTCATTCAAACAGCAGTTTATGGATCGACAAGCTGCATTCATTCCTACTAAATTTACCAAATCAGGCTCAACACAACCAAAATGGTTCACAAGTGACATAGCTTCAGCAATTAGAAAGAGAAAGGCTGCACACAGAAAGGCCTAAAGAAGTCAAGAACAAAGAGATTTAGATTCCTTCAAAAATATGTGTAGAAGAGTGAAATCTCATATAAAGGAAGAAAAGCGGAATGAAGAACTAAAGGTTGCAGCCCTCTGAAAAGAGAGTCCTAAAGAGTTTTTCAGCTATGTGAAGAGCAGGAGGCCATTCAAAAGTAGCATTGGACCTCTAGAGGACCCAACAGGCCAACTTTAAACTTCTGACGCTGATATAGCTAAATCCCTAAACAACTATTTTGTATTTTGCCTCAGTATTCACAAGGGAAAATACCAGTGACATGCAAGTCCAGGACTAGTGCATGAGAGGGAAGTTCTTAGCAGCATTAAATGTACCCCATAGGAGGTAGCAAAAATAATAGAAAGGTTAAATAGGTTCAAGTCATCCGGCCCAGATAGCTTTCTTCCCCGGGTTGTACGAGAAGTCTGAGGTGAAAGCGCACCTTTCTTGGCAGACATCTTCAATAAATCACTAGAAAATGGAGAGATTCCTGAAGACTGGAAACAGGGCAATGTGACCCCAATCTTTAAGAAAGCGAATCACGAGTGTCACAAAAATTATCGGCCAATTAGCTTGACTTCTATCATAGTAAAACTCTTAGAAGGAATACTAGTAGACAAAATAGTCGACTACTTAGAAATCCAGAATTTAATTACATATGCCCAACATGGATCCAGGCGACACCGATCATGTCTTACCAATTTGCTGGAATTTGTCCATGAAATGCCGAGTGAGTATGACAAAAGTAGAGCCATAGACATCATTTACTAAGATTTTCAAAAAGCTTTTGACAAAGTGCCTCATTGCAGGATAATGTCAAGAGTTAGTACACTAGGTATTAATACAGAGGTTATAAATTGGATAAACAAGTTGACTAACAGGTAGACAACAACGAGTGGTAACCAATGGTGTTTCTTCTGAGAGGACTGCAGTCACTTCTGAAGTTCCACAGGTATCTGTCCTTGGCCCACTTCTGTTTATCATATATGTCAATGACATAGATATTGGTCTGTTGAGTGTGATCTTCAATTTTGCATGACATACATCTTGGAATGAATGTGAATGACCCCAAAGGGGTTGAACAGTTCAGGATGGACCTCAACAGACTGGGTGAATGGTCGGAGACATGGCAGATGCCTCTAAATTTGAAACAAATGCAAGGTGATGCATATCGGCCGAGCAAACCCCGATTCAGGCTATGGCAATTGAGCTATGTTATGAGGCAATTGAAGTATCAAAATAACGAAATAGTCCTCACACTTTACAACACTCTAATACGGCCTCTCCTGGAGTATACTGCTCAATGCTGGTCTCCAGCACTCAGGAAAGATATAGAAATAGTAGAAAGAGTACAAGCTTGAGCTATGAAGCTTATTCCATCGCTTAGAAGACTGAGCTATGAGGACGGGTTGAGAGCTCTTCATCTCTTTCCACTGGAGACACACAGACGACGAGGTCATCTCATTGAAGTTTTTGAAATACTTAATGGGTTTGACATTGTGGATGATAGCAATTGTCTTAGCCTCAATATGAATACAACACGCAACCATGGCTGGAAAAAAATAATTGAAACGGTTCAGCACTAGTATTTGTGGAAACTTGTTCACATATATGATATGTTCTACCTGGAACAAACTTCCCTTCGCAGTTATAAACATTTCTTCAGTAGAGCAGTTCAAGAAGAGAGTAGATAGTATTTTGCACACTGTAATGAGTGTAGTGCACTAAACAGTCTCTGTCCTTCCACTTCGAGTATCTCCTCGGAATGGTCTGCAAGGTCTCTGAAATACTAACTATACCTTGTAACTCCTTGTAACTCCGTGTTTGCACAAAATCAAGCCTTCCATCAGAACTCCGACAAGAGCTTACCTGGAAACAAACTTCTAATTTTTCCTCGAACTACTCTTTTCATAGCTTGAGTGGTTTAAATTCACTTGCAAGTTTATATTTGTGAATGATCAAGGAGCATATAATACTTTGCAGTGTTTGAAAACACTGTAATTTACTATCATTGACCATTAATGCTTTATTATGCATTTTCATTATATGATCATGCATGCTCAATACATTGGCATGCACATTCAATTGTGGTGCATCATTCTGTCCATGAAATTCGATACACTTCCAATACATTGTCATAAACTTTCAGTCTATTATGTCCTCAATTTCATTGGACATGCAATTACATATTTTGAGTATGTGTCCACAAAAGTGATAATTAATTTATAGCCTTTATTTCCTTCCATGGGTCCCATCACATCTACTGCTAGAAGTTGCCATGGTTTGGACGCTACTAATTTTCCTGTAGGTCCGGCTGTACGGGTCCTGTCCTAGCCCAATGCACAGGCTCTGCAGGCTTCCGTAATTCTTTTAGCTGTGATGTAAGGAGAGGGAGTCCAGTACACTTGTTGGAAGGTAGCAGTTAACTTCCTCTGGGCTAAATGAATGCCATTGTGCATATGGATGGATTGCATAGTTGAGAGTGCTGCATTGGGTGTTAAAACAATGTTTCCGTCTTGCGTGAACAAATTATCTCCTCTTCTGGTGAGTTGGGAGAAAATATTTTCAGGCATCCAGTCTGGTTTTTCTTGTCGTTGAAATTGTTTAAGAAGTTCTTGTTGGTCTTGATCTAATGAGTCTTGATGATGGATTGCTAAAATTGGCTGAATCTCAGTGTTCTGGCTGGAGGTGTCCTTGGCGGGGTTAGTTGGAAGTCTGGATAAAGCATCAGCATTGGTATGGAGTTTTCCTGGTCGATAAGCAATTTCAAAGTTAAACTCTTCTAATGATTCTCGCTACCTGACGTCAAGGCGTTTTTGGTGTCAGATTTGCGTAGCCATTGGAGGGCGTGGTGATCGGTGATGATGGTGACCTTGACACCTATTAGGTAAGCTTTGAAGTGTTGCAAGGCCCAAATGATACCCAGGCATTCTCTTTTGGTTACTGGATGGTTGATTTCTGCTGGATTTAGTGTTCGGCTGGCACATGCGATGATATGTTCTCTTCCTTCTCTAGTTTGGCCTAGAACGGCACCTATACCGAATTGTGAGACATCCGTTATAAGCGGAATGGTTGGGTATAGTCTGGGAGTGATACTACTGGAGATGCTACTAGTAGTTCTTTAACCCATAACGAGCGGCGCGCAACATAAGTCGAGTATAATAAATCTGGACTATCTGGCGGCGCTCGACATAGGTTGTGTGGCAATTTCAGCACGTAATGTTGCTGAGAGAGAGAGGCAAGTGGTGGCAGGAGAGTAGCGAGCGTATGACTGCTCCAGACCACCGCGGCGAACCTACTGACACGAATCCCACCTCCTCCATCCCTCTCTCACTCGCTACATACGGAATTGTATGGGGAAAGTGCCGAATTACATGCTTTTTGCACTCGCGTTGCGCGGTTGTTGCAAGAAAACTAACCATCATAAAAGGATCGTTATGGTGTCATTGGAAAGCTCTGTTTATGCCCTTTCAGGGATAGATACTTGTTTTACGCTCTGGGTCTTATTTAGGCATGAAAATGATCACGTAAACAGCCCTATTTTGGGTAGAAACACCCCGCTCGTAAGGTGTTAAGGGTGTTGAATGCTGTTAGACGTTGCTCTGGCCATAAGAATGGTTCGTCTTATCTGGTTAGGTCATGAAGGGGCTTGGCAATGGTGGCAAATTTTTGACAAATCTGCGGTAATAGGAAGCTAAACCGAGAAAAGCTCGGACTTTGTTGAGGAAGTTATGTTGCTAATGGCATCTAGTTTGTCAGGATCTGGGGCAATTCCTTTTTCTGAGAAGATGTGTCCTAAAAATTGGACTTTCTTCTTGGCCAGAGTACATTTAGAGGGTTTGAGCTTTAACCCTTAATTCGCGGCTGACGACTTAAGTAACATTAGAGAACCTAGGCCCAAAGGCGGCTGACAACTTAAGTAGCAAGGAATGTTGCGCACATTATCGGCAATATGAGAGAGTCACACAGGGTGGGAGGAGCGCGGGCGGGCTCTGACCGTTCAGCGTGGACCCAGTCCCGCCACTGATTTCACCACAACATATGTACATATCCCTCATCTCGCAATATAGGGTAAAATCTCGGGAAATTACCTTATTTTAGGGTTTTTCTACTCGCGTTGCAACATCGTTGCAAGCGAACCCGTTGTCGTACAAGGATGATTCAGGTGTCATTCGAAAGCTCTATTATCGCCCTTTCATGGATACATAATTGTATTACGCTCTGGCTCTTGTTTATGCATGAAAAAGTGCATGGAATGATGCTCGTTTAGGGTAAATCTGCCCGCCACACAGGTCGTAAAAGTTACAAACATCGCCGTCGGACGAGGGTTAAGTTTTCCTCTCTAATCCTCTGAAATACTTGTCTTAATCTTTGTAGGTATTCAGCCCAGGTTTTCCCAAACACGATTATGTCATCCAAGTACGCCAGGCATGTTTCCCAGGTTAATCCTTGTAGAACAGATTCCATTAACCTGGAAAAAGTTGCAGGGCCGTTGCATAGACCAAATGGCAATACTGTGAATTATTATAATCTTCCTTGACTAGTGGCAAAAGCTGACTTTTGTTGGTGTTCTGGGAGGACTAGTACTTGCCAGTACCCTGCTTGCAGATCCAGGGCAGTGAACCATTTAACTCCTAATTGGGAATCTAAAGAGTCGTCTATCCTGGGTAGTGGGGTAGCATCTTTTATGGTGATGTCGATTATGTCATCCAAGTACGCCAGGCATGTTTCCCAGGTTAATCCTTGTAGAACAGATTCCATTAACCTGGAAAAAGTTGCAGGGCCGTTGCATAGACCAAATGGCAATACTGTGAATTATTATAATCTTCCTTGACTAGTGGCAAAAGCTGACTTTTGTTGGTGTTCTGGGAGGACTAGTACTTGCCAGTACCCTGCTTGCAGATCCAGGGCAGTGAACCATTTAGCTCCTAATTGGGAATCTAAAGAGTCGTCTATCCTGGGTAGTGGGGTAGCATCTTTTATGGTGATGTCATTTAGCTGTCGGTAGTCAATATTAAAACGGGTGGATCCGTCTTTCTTCTGGACGAGTACCACCGGAGATGACCAAGGGCTCGTGGAATGTTGGACAACTCCAGTTCCTAGCATGTGTTTGACTTGAGATTCTTCTTCCTGTCTTTGTATTGGATTTTTCCTCTGGATCTGTTGTTTGATCAGATGTCCTACAGTATGTATGGGATGGTGAAGTACGTTGGTTTTCCCGACGTCTCGGCTGGAAGTGGTGAATATGTCTTGGTAGGTAGTCATTAAATCACGTAGGTCGGTTTGTTGTTGAGAGGTTAAATGGGAAGGAATATCAGGTAAGGGAAAAGGATTCTGGGAGGTATCTTCTGAAGGTAAAGATAGTTCTTCTGCATAAGGCTCGAGTTCCCCAATGATTAACCCTTTTGGCAAAGTAATAGGTTGATCGGAGATGTTTGCTATCTTTATGCAATTACGTTGATTTGAGATTAGGCTTGGAGCGGTCAGGCAATCCCTATCAAAAGGTCTTTGGAGGTGAAGGGTCATTATTGCATCCCCAGGTAAGGTGGGTAATATGGATGCCCATCTTTTATGATGAGGGGGAAATGTCACTAGTTTGGACGTGACAGCTTGAGTAGTCTGGAGGAGACAAGTGGTAGGCTTACTCGGTTTCTCCTGATTGATCATAGGATTGGGTTTAGGGTTTACATGTTGGGTTCTTGGGAAGAGGGTGAGACTTTGGAAATTTGTACTGGCTTGGTAACTTGGTTAGTTCGTATGAGACAATTGGTAGGGTGGTTCGATTTTCCTTGAGGAAGGTTTGACTGGTTGGTAGTGGTTACGTTATTTGAACTGGTAGGGAGGGTTGTGATTT
This sequence comes from Paralithodes platypus, assembly GCA_032716605.1. Taxonomy (NCBI): domain Eukaryota; kingdom Metazoa; phylum Arthropoda; class Malacostraca; order Decapoda; family Lithodidae; genus Paralithodes; species Paralithodes platypus. The sequence continues at coordinate 22,519,041 of CM064508.1, read as the reverse complement.
TTTACTTCATGACTTTTTTAGGGTAATTTTATTTTTTTTGGTTGGAGTGGGGTTGAGAACTTCAGTGTTCTCTGTCCGCAATCGATGGAAGCACGCAGGGAAGTTAGCAAATCGAGACCCAAGTATCCATCGTACTTGATCTCTTTGGGATAATAAATCATGAACGAGTGTTCAGTTCCATTATATGGGACAGGGGTACTAACATACAGTGGAAGATTCTGTCCATAGTTTGGGATAATATCATCATTAGCACTAATTAATATAATGGAAGAAGGTTGGATAAGACTTAAAGCTTTGAGGTGCTGTTTAAAGAAAGGGAAGAAGAGACATGAACGGGAAGCCCCTGTGTCAATTAAAAGTCGAACTTTCACTCCATTCAGAGTGATCTTCCTGTAGATGGGAAGATTATCTGGATCTGTCACCTCATGAGCCCCGCCATTCTGACGACTATTTGTGTACGGGGGCGGATTAAAAATCCAGATCATCTATATTTTCCACTACTGGTTCTGGCTCTTCAATGATTTCTTCCTCGTTGAAGCCTTCAATTCCTGTGGTTCCATCTTCGGTGATTGTAGCTATGCGTCTGGGTTTGATCCAGGGAATTTGAGCCCACCAACTAGGTGACCTGGTCCTTCTCTTGGTTAGTTCCCAGAAAGACTTCCTTAAAGATGCCAACACACATTGTCCATTTCATGGTTTCCAGTCGGCGGGGCGAATCCTGGCCCATTCTTTAGCTTTGTCACTGGATCTTGGTGCCACAGGGCCAGCTGTAGGTACAGTAGACGGGTGAGTAGTAACTCTACTGATGACGGCGATCTTGTCTTGTTCTCTTGTCTTTCTCAGAGCCATAATACGCCTTACTCCTGGCATATCGTTTTCGTAGTTTGTCGGCTCTGTGATTGAGAAATGATCGGCTACTGTTTCAGGTAGAATCCTCAGTAGAGCCTTGAAGACTATTTTCTTTCTCTGAGCTGGGGTCTCGTCAGGGAAAGCGGTTATGGCTAGTTGAGTCAATTGACTTACAGTGGCGTCCAAATCTCCTGAATACTTAACTTAACTTACTAGGAATTGTTTGGCCAAGGACTGGGTTGATAGCTACTTTAGTGTAACTCTCAAACTGTTCCCAGGTTAACCCGGGCATATTGTCATGCAAATACCCTGACACCTTTGCTGTGTATTTTCCTACCTTCGTTACCACAGTATAAATCTTGGATGAGTCCTCGTTCCCGAACGTCATGTCCAGGACGGGTTTGACTATTTCCATATATGTATTAATATCATACTCCTCTGGCTTGAATGCCGGGACATCGAGCGTTTTAGTTGCCATGGTGAATGTTGTGTGATGCTGATTGAGTAATAACAAATTTATAAATAACAACACAAGAAAAGCTGATATGCCGTATCGAGACACCGCTGCCCCCAGTGTTATGCCAGGTTGTAATCCAACTCGCTTCAGTATTATCTATATTTCAATCCGGGTTTCGGATATTTAGACTTGGAATATACTCAACAGGAACACATCGAGCTTAGTGAATATGATAAGTATTTACTCAATCAGGCAACGATAACACAATAAACACACAGGTTAGATTACACTCTTATTTATTCAATGGCATAGAATACAGGTTATGTGGTACTATAGTCTACTATTATATTGAATACAGGTTATGTGGTACTATAGTCTACTATTATATTGAATACAGGTTATGTGGTACTATAGTCTACTATTATATTGAATACAGGTTATGTGGTACTATAGTCTACTATTATATTGAATACAGGTTATGTGGTACTATAGTCTACTATTATATTGAATACAGGTTATGTGGTACTATAGTCTACTATATTGAATACAGGTTATGTGGTACTATAGTCTACATTATATTAATACAGGTTATGTGGTACTATAGTCTACTATTATATTGAATACAGGTTATGTGGTACTATAGTCTACTATTATATTGAATAAGGTTATGGTACTATAGTCTACTATTATATTGAATACAGGTTATGTGGTACTATAGTCTACTATTATATTGAATACAGGTTATGTGGTACTATAGTCTACTATTATATTGAATACAGGTTATGTGGTACTATAGTCTACTATTATATTGAATACAGGTTATGTGGTACTATAGTCTACTATTATATTGAATACAGGTTATGTGGTACTTACTATAGTCTACTATTATATTGAATACAGGTTATGTGGTACTATAGTCTACTATTATATTGAATAGTAAGTAAGTAAATTAGTGACTGAGAGAGTTAACTAGTTTTACTCTCTGATGAAGGTCAGTTTGTCACTTACATAGTATTTGAAGAGTGAAAATACGCATTGATAGACAGATACATAAATACACAAACTAGAATCATTGACAATAATACATATGCGAGTAAAGTGTTTAACGCAAAGTATTCTGACAAAGACAAGGTACAATATAGAACTTATCGCTCAGCTGCGCGTGAGTCTGCGTGGTGGGCAAAGGGGAATTTGGCCGCGCTCAGGTGACCATCAAAGGTGCCGCCCTGAGGACTCTAGGTCGGATGGACTGGAGACTCAGGAAATAACAATTTCCTTTAGTGCGATATCAAATCAGGGACTAAAGATATAAATTCTATTTGAGTCTAGGGGGAAAGATAGTTTAAATCTGAATTTAACTATCTAAGAATTTATTGCGAATAATCTCTCACACGAGACACGAAAGATAATATTCGATCATAGATGAGGTCAAATCACACGGGTTGAGGAACTCAGATTCACAGTAAATATAGTGACTGAATCGGAATAGATAACATATAATTTAATATAGATTGGGATAAATTAACCAACTAATTAAGAAACGCAAATGAAAGAGCGTGATAATATAGCTTAACAAAGAGCTATCCTGAATGGGCGTACACAACGAAGTTGCACTTAGGGAATACCAAAATATGGCATGAAAGGAGTTCTGAATAAATTAACAAATTCCTAAAATAACGCAGAACTACTGTAGCGTTTTATTATAACGTAAATACAATTATAATCAATGGATTACTATCTATTTATCTATCTATTGCCTGACGCCGTGATCCCCGAAGGGGGTAGCCACGAACGAACCGCCCCCATGCACCTCTGTCCCCAGTCAGTCGACGCCCCTCCCCCCAACCAGCACCGCCTTCTTTCATGTACTTCCTCACTAGAATACTAGATATAGTAATAAATTGAATCAATAGCCAAATGGTAGGCGGAATTGATCAAGGAATGTACAATCTGAGTTCCTAGATTGGTGTGGAAAGAATTATATGATCCGAGTAACGTATATCATCAGATTATTCAGAAGAACTAATAGAGATCAGATATCTTTATAAACAAATAATTCTAACTCAACGGAAAGGGTTCTTGACTTTCAAATAAGGGAAATAGTATTATACTGTAAGTATCCTCTGGCGATAATAGTATTATACTGTAAGTATCCTCTGGCGATAATAGTATTATACTGTAAGTATCCTCTGGCGATAATAGTATTATACTGTAAGTATCCTCTGGCGATAATAGTATTATACTGTAAGTATCCTCTGGCGATAATAGTATTATACTGTAAGTATCCTCTGGCGATAATTACGTGGATTATACTGTAAGTATCCTCTGGCGATAATAGTATTATACTGTAAGTATCCTCTGGCGATAATAGTATTATACTGTAAGTATCCTCTGGCGATAATTACGTGGATTATACTGTAAGTATCCTCTGGCGATAATAGTATTATACTGTAAGTATCCTCTGGCGATAATAGTATTATACTGTAAGTATCCTCTGGCGATAATAGTATTATACTGTAAGTATCCTCTGGCGATAATTACGTGGATTATACTGTAAGTATCCTCTGGCGATAATAGTGGATTATACTGTAAGTATCCTCTGGCGATAATAGTATTATACTGTAAGTATCCTCTGGCGATAATAGTATTATACTGTAAGTATCCTCTGGCGATAATAGTATTATACTGTAAGTATCCTCTGGCGATAATTACGTGGATTATACTGTAAGTATCCTCTGGCGATAATAGTATTATACTGTAAGTATCCTCTGGCGATAATAGTATACTGTAAGTATCCTCTGGCGATAATAGTATTCTGTAAGTATCCTCTGGCGATAATAGTATTATACTGTAAGTATCCTCTGGCGATAATTAGTGGATTATACTGTAAGTATCCTCTGGCGATAATAGTATTATACTGTAAGTATCCTCTGGCGATAATAGTATTATACTGTAAGTATCCTCTGGCGATAATTACGTGGATTATACTGTAAGTATCCTCTGGCGATAATAGTATTATACTGTAAGTATCCTCTGGCGATAATAGTATTATACTGTAAGTATCCTCTGGCGATAATAGTATTATACTGTAAGTATCCTCTGGCGATAATTACGTGGATTATACTGTAAGTATCCTCTGGCGATAATTACGTGGATTATACTGTAAGTATCCTCTGGCGATAATAGTATTATACTGTAAGTATCCTCTGGCGATAATAGTATTATACTGTAAGTATCCTCTGGCGATAATAGTATTATACTGTAAGTATCCTCTGGCGATAATAGTATTATACTGTAAGTATCCTCTGGCGATAATTACGTGGATTATACTGTAAGTATCCTCTGGCGATAATAGTATTATACTGTAAGTATCCTCTGGCGATAATAGTATTATACTGTAAGTATCCTCTGGCGATAATTACGTGGATTATACTGTAAGTATCCTCTGGCGATAATAGTATTATACTGTAAGTATCCTCTGGCGATAATAGTATTATACTGTAAGTATCCTCTGGCGATAATAGTATTATACTGTAAGTATCCTCTGGCGATAATAGTATTATACTGTAAGTATCCTCTGGCGATAATTACGTGGATTTAAAGATCCTGAATTGGGCATAGGTTCTAGGTACATATTGGATTAAAGAAGGGAATCAGTTCACGTTATACACTTTCACTTCGATTTGGATACACAAAGAATAATAAACACATACGAATAAAATCTGAGAGTATTCTGACTAAGTAAAAATTACTATGTAACGTACATACAATTAAGGGTCGGAAGGATTAAAAAAAATTCTCTTAGCAATATCTCGCACTTAATGAATAACTTTACGGATCAAGGTTATAGGAATCTTACACGGGAATCAAAGGTACAGGATAGATCTTAGGCACAAATCTATAATTAAATGTAATAGAATACTCGCATATTTTATCTTACCTTCATAATAATAGCCATAACTTAAAACACTTAGAGACACTTAGGGTAAAGGGTAGAGGTAGCCTTGAACGAGAATCTGGACGACGTAGGACTCGTGGTTCTACTGGGCTGGACGTCAGGGGGAACTGCCTCTCTTGTTAGGTACAGGGAAGTTGGTTCCGGGCTCCTCTACAACCTCTCGTTCAGGTTGAGACTCAATACCAATCCTTTCCCACAGCCGGCTTAACCAGTGGAAGGAAGCAATAGTATTTGCTAACTTCCTTCAGTTTCAGTCAGACTATAGTCGGTTTATTTTTAGAACGCAGGTTGATCTATCTCAATAACATAGGGACATGTGGATATCATTGTTTTGGCTATGGTGAAGGCAATTCCTAATCTAAAATTACACTGAAGTTATTTATCTAAACCTACGGAGATTCTCGATCTCTCGATATGGCCCTCCTATTTTTAAAGTGTGGTATGGTTGCGTACTGAATGATTTTCTGTTCATCGTGATATCTGGCTTTTTTTAGTCTGCAGGCCATAGGTTCTTTATTTATTACATTGGTTGCACTATTCCCAGTCTTCCCGGGAGGCGCTGTAGAGGGGGTGCTGGGATTCCCATCGATGTCGATACTGCAACGGTTCTTGGTGGGGAACTTGCATAAATAGTTCCTCACTATATTGCAAATCTGGCAGGAGCTGGGTATATGCCTTGGGCGTTTGTCTCTGTCCTTGCCATTGGAGGAGCAGAGGTCTCTGTGAATGGTCTGGGCTCGAACTCCTTTCTCGGGCAGACTGACCTAGACTCCCGGAGATTAGAGCATGGGTAGGTCTGGGAAAAGGGGTAGACTGACCTATTCCGGCAGGTATTAAAGCTTGAGAAACTGGTCGGGTCCTATTGTCTCTCTCCTTATCTTGGTGTTGTCTTCTGTTCCTCTTCGTGTCCTTGATGACAGCTATTCTGGTGTTGTTAGGCTGCTCAAGGCCATGGTTTCCCAACCTCGTCAACTCATATACAGTATATATATATATATATATATATATATATATATATATTGCCTGTCGGCTCGATACAAACCGTTTTTTGTTAGTATTAGTATTATTATTATTATTATTATTATTATTACTATTATTATTACACGGTTACATTATCTGTCACACACACACCCACACACACACACACTGTCATATACACAATAAACTTTGCATTAGATACCAATACCGGGTTAGTCTTTAATAGGAACACATGGGAGATAAACAACGACTTAAACATTGATAACACAACCAAAGACATATTCCTGGAAAATTTGTAAGGATAATTCGGAGCAGAGATATAAGGGATATAAAAGGAATTTGATGACATGATACTAACAACAGCAGGAAAGTTCATGGAAAACACAATCAGAGTAAAGGTTAATGGGGATAGGAAGGTTAAGGAGCAGATATGGATGAATGATCACAAAAGGAAATACATTATTAAAAGGAGAGAGATTATTAGGAGAAGGAGAAATGAGCAAAACATAGAAACAAAGCAACAACTATGGGAGTTATATGACGAACAAAAGGAAAAGGTTCAACTCATGGTCAAAACAGAAAAATAAATACATGAAAACAAAATGGCAGAAGAGATAAGAAGGGATAAGAGTAATAAGAAAGTTTGGGAATGCATAACAAATCTGAAAGGCAATGGAAGATTAGCTAAAGGCGCATTTTCGCAAGCATTTTATGGGCCTGGGTCGACCCAGGCCTGTTTCTGTTTTCGTGATTTGAAGACAGATCTGACCTAAAGATCGGGAAAATTGCGCCTGACTTTTCCCAGGCCGGATTACAGCTCTCGGATTGGCTGAGATATTTCGAAATGGCTGTTCCAATAAAGAGGCACTGATCGAGGATGTTCTTCCTATTTTTCTGTATTTTGAATATTATGATGGCATGCGAAACATTGTTAAAATACATGCAATATATGATAAATAACAACAACACATGAATGTGCTAGACAAGGACAAGGTATATCCCCTCAAAATCAACAATATTATTAACTCTCCTAAATAAATCTTAGATCCCTACTAAACCTTCCAAGATTGCATGGTCTTGGTCAGGGCAAAACAATCCAAGATCATATGAAAAAAGCCAATCACTCGCATCACTGGGGACGAGCTCTTCACCGTACCCAACATTTTCCGCCATTTTGTTTGGTGTCATAAGTGACGTCAGCATCACCCAGGTCAACCCAGCCCAACTGGGTACCCAGGGCTGACTTTACCCAGGTACACCCAGTCCCAGATGACGTCACTGGCTCGCGAAAATATCCACTGGGACTTGGTCGACCCAGGTACACCTAGGTACATGGACTCGGGAAAACTGAGCTGACCCAAGTATACCTGGGTGTACCTATGTAAATTGTCTCGCGAAAATGCGTCTTAAGTAAAACACAATATATAATGTGGATGGTGAACAGTTGAGTGAGGCGGGTGCTGACAGAGAATTGGTAGAGTTCTGGTCAAGCATTTACCAAAAACATGAACACAAAATTGGTTAGATATGGAATGAAGAAACTAAAGAAAAGTACAGAGACGAATTTCAAAACATAAACACATCAGTCATTACTGACATAACAGATGGAGAACATGTAGAAGAACATGTCGATATGGTGCACACATTTGAAAACATAAACTGTATGAACACACCAGAAATAACAGACATTACTAAATACTTATCAAGCCCTAAGAATAATAAAGCAGCCGGACTCAATAACATTAAACCTGACTTGTATAAAACATTGAACAAAAGTATTACCTGTAAAAAGGATATAACAAAATCCCTAAATAATTTGTTAAGAGGAGAAACTGAAATACCAGTAAGATAAATTAATCCCAAAGTAAATAAACCTACCGCTAAAGAACTAAGACCTATAGCACTCTCAAATATTTCTTATAAGATGATGATGGCTATAGTGAGGGACAAAATAGACTTACATATTAATCTCTGAAGTGCGCATGGGGGTAATTAGACACCTCTCCCTGTGCGCATGTATTTGAGGTGTTTCCGTCACTAAGATATTCATTGTACCATTAATAGCATTAATACTTATCCATATGCACCTATTATGGGTTGATTATAAAGGTATTAACCTGAAACAACAATAAAACGAGTGAAAACAGCGTTTGGATGGTCAAAATCGGAGATATAGCCCGCGAGTTGTATAATGTATGGGTGAGGCAAGCTGCTTTCCCGCCAATTTCCCCCAAGGCCACTGAGACACAGTCGATCGATACTCTCTCTCTCTCTCTTGCATTCGCTTGCTATCAGTGATGACCACACCCTGCAACCGGATTTCTAATGTTAGCACGAAAATATACCTCAGAATAAGGGAATAACAGGGAAAATAGGTGATAACTGAAGGAGAGGAGGAAAGTGGGGAAGGAGGGGAGGTAGAGGACTGAGATTTTGCATGGCCCAGGGGCCAATTTTTTTTTTTTTTTTTTTTTTTTTTATGTTTTTTTTTCTCGATGTCAAAAGTCTATTTTTTTTTTTCTCTGACTCTTAAGAGTCTCCCCGCAGTCCGCCGGGGGAACTCTTAAGAGTCTCCCCGCAGTTCCCGGGTTAAAGAGAATACTCAATCAAGGTTTACCATAGGTAGTAGACTAGAAGATAGCATTTTCATAATGAGATACTGTATTTCAAATAGTATCAAGAACAAAAAAACATTAATAATTACATCAATAGAGTTTTAAAAAGTTTTCGACTCAATAATAAGATAAATATTAGAAGCATTAATCTACTACAAGGTTCACCCTCAAATAATCGACATAGTTGCCAAAAAATATACAGGAGATAGAACTAAAATAACCAAATTAACCAAGACCCTCACCACGAACAAAAGGAAAACCACTCCAGAACGGGAAACGGACAACAAACTAATTCCACAACAAATTCAACAATGAAAACGAAAAAAGAGAGAAAAGGAAGGAGGAATTAAAAAGGAACCAATAACACCGAAGCCATAGGTGCGGTCGTCGCTCAAGTTCAAGATGGAAGAGAATACATAATAGCTTACGCCAGCTCAACCCTTAACAACACCCAACAAAATTATGCCGCCACCAAAAGGAAGAGCCTCGGCGTTATCTAGGCCTTTAACTATATCCGGTCCTTCTTAATTGGAACAAAAGACGACATCATCACTGACCACCAATCCCTACAATGGCTACGGCGCTCAGAGACAAACTCAGCCTTACTAGTGCCATGTCAAGAAACGCTTGAAGAATACGTCTTCAAAATTCATTACCGGCCAGGTAAACTACATACCAACGCCGACGCCCTCTCTCGCCTACGGTAAAACATGGAATCCCCAGACGACTAGACGACTAGACGGTTGGATCGGATCGGCTCGGATGATAGCCGGGGAGAGAGCCTTTTGTAACGGCTTCCCTTCTGTACTTTACTTATTTGGTTGAGGTTTTTAGTTGTTTATTTTCTTTATATGGTTGAGTTTCTTACTTTTTCTCTTACTTTCCAAAGTTTGTATATTATCCTTTTCACTTTGTCTTTGTCTACATTATCACTAAATAGCAGTTCTCCTAGCCAGTTTTCTTGGTATGGTTGTTGAAAAAGTTTACAACTGTTTCTAACGTGTTTGTACTGTTGGCAGAACAAAATAAAGTGACTCAAATCCTTGTATTGTTCGTCACAGTTTATGCATATAGTTTCCCCATCAACAAATCTGTTTTGGTCATTTAACTTGAGGGTGTTGGAGCTGCATCTTAAGAATATTGTTGATGATGGATTGTTGTCGTAAAATGGAGCTTCTTTGATTTCACTTTTATATGTCGCGTACAGGTTTACACTTTTCTTTGAGTAGAGTTTTTTTTTCCAGTTTGTATGGTCCCAATCATAATTTATTTTCTTAATTTTATCGCTTTTTGCCTCCTTTAAATTATATTTACTTAAACCTGCTTCGTTTCTGAACTTAACTATTTCTGTAAGCCTCTGATCTTGCTTATGATTTTCACGCAAGTTTCTACACACATGACCAATAAGAATTTTTTTCTTTTCCAATATATACTTTACATATGATATCTTTCCCCTCATCATCCTTGAATACATCGTTGAGGCATCCACTTAATTCACTTTGCAGCACACAGACGGGTGTATAGGAAGGAGCACCAAGTATAATTATAAACACTTTGTTCTTAATTCGTTGGATTTGTTGTACTTCTGACTTGTTAAAATAAATCACGTTATTACTATGTAGGATGGAGGGCAAGGCTACATCTTTCCAAAAAGTGTTTGATTATAATAATGTTGTTACAACTCTTGGCTATGATGGAGGGTACCTGGTTAGCTAGGTTATTAGCCTTTATTATTAATTGTGTTTTATGTTTCATAAAACATTCCTTCTCTCCTGTTATAGTTACTCCTAAGTACTTAATACTGTCTACTATTTTTATCCCGGCTATATCTGCAGGGTTTTATTTCATATTAGCTATTAATATATTACTTTTTCTACATTTATTTCTAGACCGCTGTCTCCAACTATTACCCTAATTAAATTTATACTTCTTGCTTCTTCAACTGATTGTGACAAATGTTATCTGTCATCGGCATATAATTGAGTATTTATATAAATGGAATCATGTGTATAGCGTAGTCCTGTTTCGTTTAGTCTATTGATTATTATATATGTGACTATTTTACATAAAGTTGTAAAGCCTGTGCAGCCCTGTATGATGCCACTGGAAATGTTGATTTCTTTATCAATGTCTTTGTTAAATTTTAAATTTGTCCTATCGCCAGTATATATTTTGGCAACTATGTCGATTGTTTGAGGGTGAACCTTGTAGTAGATTAATGCTTTTAATATTTATTTTATTGAGTCGAAAGCTTTTTAAACTCTATTGCTGTAATTATTAAAGGTTTTTTGTTCTTGTAACTATTTTAAATACAGTATCTCATTATGAAAAAGCTATCTTCCAGCCTACTACCTTTGGTAAGACCTGATTGGGTATATTGTCAAGTTATTCTCTTTAACATGTAAGTCTATTTTGTCCCTCACTATAGTCATCATCATCTTACAAAAAATATTTGAGAGTACTATAGATCTTAGTTCTTTATTTGAGAGTACTATAGATCTTAGTTCTTTATCGGTAGGTTTATTTGAGAGTACTATAGATCTTAGTTCTTTATCGGTAGGTTTATTTGAGAGTACTATAGATCTTAGTTCTTTATCGGTAGGTTTATTTACTTTTGGGATTAATTTAGTGCAGGGTTCTTAACCTGGGGTCCATAGACAGGCTTCAGGGGGTCCGTGAAGGGCCGCTAAAAATCTGTGTTGGGCGTGAAGCGATCAGGTGTTAATACCGACTTGAGACGGTAACTGTGAGTGAGTTACTCAATCAGACTCAGTCCTACTGAAGCTCACAACTAGTGAAGGTGTGTTGTGTAAACTACTGTAAAGGGACTCATAGAATTGTTTGCTTGCTTTTTCAACATAGAATCCACCAGCTAATAAATTACACAGCCGTCATATGGCAAGAGTCCTAATTTAGTGATAATAGAATTTTCTTCAGTCTTGCTCGGGCGGTGATAGAGAGCACGCCATTGTGGATCTATAAGAGGCCCTCCTAGTCCCTTATTAATATGATAATAGAATATAATTATAAGCGGTATACACATGCATATCTATTGGATTGATGCATCACATTTATTTTTTTATTTTATACTTACCGCTAACCGTTTCACCCCAATGTCGCCGAAGTACATACCCAGCTATAGCTGTTCATCACAATCTCTTTCTACACGCCGCAATGTTGCATCTCTTTCACTTTACTATCACTATTACAACAATCAATGTTCTTCAGAGCTCTATCAGTGCATACCCCCTTCCTTGCGGAGAGTATAATTAGGCACCCGCCTTTCAACAGTCCCACTTCTATTCTGTCCAGCTCTTCAACCCAAGAATTGGCAAATTTTCTCAGTCTTCTTCTACTCAACAAGTGAACTCTGGAACTCTCTCCCTCAATCAAAATGTCCTTCATCCTATGACTTAAACTGCTTTAAACTTTGTGTGTACAGGTATTTTGACCCCAACGTCCCTTGAATTCGGCCCTGTCACTCCTTCGGCTTTGGGAGAGACACTCGTTACAGGCAACCTGCCTTTGTCTCATTTCATACACATAACAAAAAAAACATGTGGAAAACAAATACACATACTAATTTTGCACAGTATTTGGTCCCTCATATTTTCCTTTTTGACTGCCTTCAGGAAGCAGGAAATGTTATTTAAGGCACTCTAAATTTTCTAATTTTTCCGGGGGTGCATGCCCCCGGACCCACCTAGAGATCACAGCTTCGGCGCTCAGTCGCGCTATAATGATAACGGATTGGGGAAATATAATGATAACACAAAACATGTTTTTTTTTTTTTTTTTTTGGGGGGGGGGACGTAGAAAGTAGAAAGTACACAGGGTTGACACCCTGTGTATGAGGCAATCAATTTTTAATACAATAAGTGTGTTCATTGCATGCAACATTTCGTATCTGTGTTTTTTCCTGGTAGGGGGTCCATAGGTTTCAACAGATTTTAAAATGGGTCCGTGATTAAAAAAAGGTTAATAACCCCTGGACTGTTTGAGGACATCCAGCTTACTGGTATTTTTATAGGTAATACTTTTGTTCAATGTTTTATACAAGTTAGGTTTAATGTTATTGAGTCCGGCTGCTTTATTATTCTTAGGGATTGATAAGTATTTAGTAATGTCTGTTATTTCTGGTGTGTTCACACAGTTTATGTTTTCAAATGTGTGCACCATATCGACATGTTCTTCTACATGTTCTCCACCTGTTATGTCAGTAATGACTGATGTGTTTATGTTTTGAAATTCGTCTCTGTACTTTTCTTTAGTTTCTTCATTCCATATCTAACCAATTTTGTGTTCAAGTTTTTGGTAAATGCTTGACCAGAACTCTACCAATTATCTGTCAGCACCCGCCTCACTCAACTGTTCACTAATTATCTGTCAGCACCCGCCTCACTCAACTGTTCACCAATTATCTGTCAGCACCCGCCTCACTCAACTGTTCACCAATTATCTGTCAGCACCCGCCTCACTCAACTGTTCACCAATTATCTGTCAGCACCCGCCTCACTCAACTGTTCACCAATTATCTGTCAGCACCCGCCTCACTCAACTGTTCTACCAATTATCTGTCAGCACCCGCCTCACTCAACTGTTCACCATCTACATTATATATTGTGTTTTGCTTAGCTAATCTTCCATTGCCTTTCAGATTTGTTATGCACTCCCAAACTGTCTTATTACTGTTATCCCTTCTTAACTCTTCTGCCATTTTGTGTTCATGTATTTCTTTTTCTGTTTTGACCATGAGTTGAACCTTTTCCTTTTGTGTTTTTGTTTTTTTGTTTTTTTCTATGTGAATGAGGGAGACAAAAGGCATAACTGCCTGCAGCAAGTGCCTCCCCCAGATTTCAAAGACTGGCAGGGCCGAGATCAAGGGACGTTTGAGCTAAAATGCCTGGACACACGGAGTTTGAAGCAATTTAAGTCATAGGAAGAGGGAAAGACTGATTCTGGGAGAGAGTTTCAGAGCTCAGCAGTTGAATAGAAGAAAGTCTGAGAATAACGTTTCACTCTTGGGTTGGAGAGTTGCACAGAGTAGGGGTGGGATTGTGTTGCATGGCGGGTACTACATACCCTACGTAGAGGAGATGGTATACACTGGGAAAGCTCCAAGGAACACTGATTATTGTAGTAGCGATAGAATAACGAGAGAGATGCAACATTGCGGCGAAGAGAGAGAGATTGCAGGGAGTTGGTGAGTGGACGGGAGTTAATGATACGAATGGCTTTCCTTTCTACTTTATCTAGGAGTTCGGTGTGAGAGGATCCTCCCCATACATGTGAACAATACTCAATACAAGGACGCACTGTGCCCCTGTACAGAGCAAGAAGCTGCGCAGGGGTAAGGAACCCCTTGAGGCGGTTGAGCACACTCAGCTTCTGGGAGGCTGCCTTAGCGAGACTGGTAATATGGTCTTTCCAAGTGAGAACAGAAGAAAAAGAGACACCGAGAACATTGAGGGAAGATGAAGGGTTGATTTTTGTATTGTTGAAGAATAAGGGATAGTCCTCTGGAGGTTCCTGACGGGTAGTAAGATGGATAAATTGAGTTTTGGAAGCATTAAATGTAACAAGGTTTTCTCTACCCCAATTGGAAATAGTAGCTAGATCAGAAGATAATCATTTTATGGCTTCATTACGTTTACTTTTGAGGGACTGCTGGCTGGGGCGTTCTGGAAAACTAATCAAGTGGTGTAAAGTAGATTGGTCTGCATATGAATGGATGGGACTAGATGCACAGTTGAGAAGATCATTTATGAAAATTAGAAAGAGAATAGGAGATAGGACAGAACCCTGAGGAACACCGGGTTGATAGGATGAGGAAATGAGCGATGGCCGTCTACAACCGCAGCTATGGAACGGCCGGAAAGGAAATTAGAGACAAAGGCAGAGATGGAGGGACAGACACCAAAGGAGGGCAGTTTGGAAATTAAAGATTTGTGCCAGACTCTATCGAAGGCCTTCGATATGTCTAGTGCAACAGAAAAAGTCTCACCGAAGTCCCGAAAGTTGGATGACCAAGAGTTAGTAAGATATGAAAGAAGATCACCAGTAGAGCGACCCTTTAGGAAGCCATACTGGCGATCTGAGAGCAGATTATGAGAAGAGAAATGCTTAGAAATTTGGAAGCAAGGATAGTTTCAAAAACTTTAGAGATACAAGAGATGAGAGCAATTGGACGATAGTTGGAGGGTTGAGAGCGGTCACCCTTCATATAACTCCCATAGTTGTTGCTTTGTTTCTATGTTTTGCTCATTTCTCCTTCTCCTAATAATCTCTCTCCTTTTAATAATGTATTTCCTTTTGTGATCATTCATCCATATCTGCTCCTTAACCTTCCTATCCCCATTAACCTTTACTCTGATTGTTTTTCCATGAACTTTCCTGCTGTTGTTAGTATTATGTCATCAAATTCCTTTATATCCCTTATATCTCTGCTCCGAATTATCCTTACACATTTTCCAGGAATATGTCTTTGGTTGTGTTATCAATGTTTAAGTCGTTGTTTATCTCCCATGTGTTCCTATTAAAGACTAACCCGGTATTGGTATCTAATGCAAAGTTTATTGTGTATATGACAGGTATGTGTGTGTGTGTGTGTGTGTGTGTGACAGCTAATGTAACTATGTAATAATGATAATAATATTATATAGTAATACTAATAATAATAATACTACTACTAATAATAATAATTGGTTGATATCGAGCCGGCAACCAATATATATATATATAAAATACCCCGGAAAAGGAAAGACCCTCAGACAGGAGAGACCGAAGGAGTGGAAGAAGAAGTAAGACCGAGCAAGAGAAAGGAACATGAATAATTATATTTGCGGTGTTGTGTTACAACCCGGACAGGTGTCCTGGACGGAGTCATCCAGCCTCTTCTGATAACTCAGAAGGGCTGGATGGTGCCCACATCATAACCTAGCCAGGTGGAGGCTTTCCTCACGGGAAAGTTGGGTTTTTGAGGGATGGAATTTAAGGGGCCAGCATGTAACTGAGTGTTGTCTTTGAATGACTGGATGGATCGGTGGGTGATATGAATATGGATATGCTTCTGGAGGCTGCCTTGAGATGGGCAAGGTGGGAGTGAAGACAGTATTTGTGTATGATAACGAGTGCTACAGGGTGGATGGGACTCGTTAGCCTTGGTCGGTAACTCATCTAGGGGAGACAACCTTATACAAATCCGGGTGGATGGGACTCGTCAGCCTTGGTTGGCAACCTGTCTATGGGAGTAAACCTGATACAAATCCGTACTGCTTACCTAAGGGTAAGGCAGGTTAGTGGATGGATTAGCCGAACACCACTGTAGAAAAATAGTGCTAACAAGATACACAGAGGGCCTCGGTGTCGGACGGATCCTAAATTGAGTGGGCAATCCTGTAAATCCTTCATTAAACTGGCTCGGGCTGTCCCTCTCACAGGGAATAGGTCCGCTTGGGGGCATTCTGTGTATGGCCACCCTCGTAAGGGGAGTAAGGCGTCCGGCAATAGATAGATAGATAGAGCGAGTGCTAAGTGTAGTTTTGATGTTTCTCGGTGTGTGTGGCTGTTCTTCCATGTAGTGTAGTGGGTGTTGGTTTGTGGAGGCTGCGGCGAGAAATTGTGTGCCTCTCATAATATCAAGGTGATCCTTGATTTTGAGAACTTTAGTTTCCTGATGTAGGTGGTCTGTAGGAGTGGTAGCTGTGCACCCAGTGATTATTTTGAGGGCTTTGTTCTGTATGGGATGTAGGGTGTTGTGATGTGTTTCAGAGAGGTTGGAGGCCCAAGTATGGATAACATATTCCATCACTGAACGTACTGGTATATATTGTTTGTATACTGTGGTGGTAATTGCTTTGTAATGTCCAAATGTTGGGTGGGCAAGTGACTCGAGGGCAATTAGTCTTGATGTTAGTTTGTGTTTGAGGCATGTAATAATGTTGTTTAAATTACATTGATGTATCGTATGTAAAGGCGGTATCACACGAGCGATTTTTCCGCCAATTTTTACGGGCAATTGTAGTCTGGCAGCTTCAAAACTTAAGTTCCGTAAGAATTAAGCTACCTAACATAATCTACATTCGATCTAATTCCCGTTTCCAATGTAAAAGATCCTTAAAATAGTACGATAAAAACCTTTCTCATCGAAAATTGCCCGAAAAAGCGCTTGTGTAACACTGGCTTTACACAAAGAAATGTGTGTGTGTGTGTGTGTGAGTTTTGGGGATGTTGTTTAAGGTGAAGTGAGGGATATGACTGTTCTACTGTTCAGTTTGTGAGAAGGGTCACTGTAGACTTGGCTGGGGCTAGTTTGAGTCTGTTTGCAGTGAACCAGTCATATAATGTGAAGAAATATGGTTGGAGGAGTTGTGCGGCTGTGTTTGCATCTCGATGTGTACATGTGAGTGTTCTGTTGTCTGAGTAAGAGGCTGTGTGTATCTGGGGTGTGTTGGGTATGGGTAGGTCATGCATGTATAGATTGAAAAGTGTTGGTGACAAGACGGATCCCTGAGGAACTCCGTTTGTGACATTTCTGATGTTCGATGACTGGCCAGCAAATCTTATATGGGCACATCTGCCTGCTAGATAGTTGGCCAGCCATATTTTTGTGTTATTGTGCATGTTTGTGTTTGAGAATTTTGGTTGTAAGGTTGTGGCGGGGAATGGCATCAAAAGTTTTACTAATCTCAATTGTAACGAGAAGTGATCTGTGTGGTGGCCCAGCTGAATTGATGCCATCAAAAACATTTTGTGTGAGGTCTATAATAAGGGTGATTGGGAGTGTAGTGGCCTAAGACCGTGTTGTGATGCAGCAATGGGAATGTGAGATGTGGTTAGTTGTAATATGAGACATACGGTAACTTATTAGGGGGTGCAAAGGAGAGTGATGAGGCGGTGTGAGAAGAGTAGCGTGAGGTCTTTGTTTGGTTTGGGGAGTGTGATGATGACACCATGCTTCCAGATGTTAGGTATTATGTTTTGTGAATAGCTGTAGTTTGATATGTTGTTGAGTGCTTGAATGCTTTGTGATCCCAGGTGTCTAAAGTGTATGTTACTTATATTATTTGGGCCAAAGGCGGATGAGTGTTTGAGGTTGTCGATGATGTGCTTTGTCTGACTGTTAATGAAGGGTGAATAGTCCAGGTCTATAGGGAATAGTGACTTTCGACAGATGACTCATTAAAAATACATGCTTAAAATACATTAAAAGTACACATAAACGATATTGTGATACCATCAAAAAACGAACTGCCATTAATTATTATTGGAATGTTGGAAACTCAATAGAAGTTATTGATAACATCATTACCATGCCGAAGGTTACCTCGGTACATAGCTTGTACTTTTCAACTTTGTATACCAATGTACCTTTAGATTTAGCACTTCTGAACTTTGCTTTATTATAGATTGGGACTTTGACAGATTTGTTAAAAATGGTAATCATTTCATAAATTTGTATTCATAAATTGGTACCTCTACCTCTGTTCCTCCCCAACCTCAACTCGTATGGGGGACAGACAGTCTTTTAATCGAAATCTGGCTACCCTAAGCGTGGCAAGTTGTTTATTTGATATCAAATGAAACTGCTAGGGTTAGGATTCGAACCATACAGGTAGGAGGTCTAGTCACCTATACCACAATGGATTTCGATTAAAAGACTGTCTGTCTCCCACACAAGGAGTAGAGCTAAGTGATGCATTATATAAATGTGAATAAACATTTAAGAAATTATTAACATTTTTAACAAATCTGTCAATGTGCAAATCTACAATAAAGCAAAGTTCAGAAAATACTAAATCTAAAGGCATATTGGTATACAAAGTTGAACAGTACAAGCTATGTACCGAGGTAACTTTCGGCATGGTAATAATTGTATAGATAACTTTTAATGAGTTTCCAACACTCCAATAATAATTAATGGCAGTTCTTTCTTTGAGCGTATCACAATATAGTGTATGTGTACTTTGAGCGTATCACAATATAGTGTATGTGTACTTTGAGCGTATCACAATATAGTGTATGTGTACTTTGAGCGTATCACAATATAGTGTATGTGTACTTTGAGCGTATCACAATATAGTGTATGTGTACTTTGAGCGTATCACAATATAGTGTATGTGTACTTTGAGCGTATCACAATATAGTGTATGTGTACTTTGAGCGTATCACAATATAGTGTATGTGTACTTTTAATGTATTTTAAGCAATGTACAACATGTGTTGACAAAGTTTCAGTGGTATCAAATTTTACTCCGGCAAGAAAGTGATATTTATATATGGTCCTTTATGAAACTTTGGTACTGGTAACATGTATGATGTAAAGTGATATTTATATATGGTCCTTTATGAAACTTTGGTACTGGTAACATGTATGATGTAAAGTGATATTTATATATGGTCCTTTATGAAACTTTGGTACTGGTAACATGTATGATGTAAAAATACACATGTTCTTATCAGAAAAATGTATATCAAACGATTTGTTTTAATAGTATGTTCATTAATTAAGTTATCAATAATAATTTGTATTTTAATTTAGTAAAACAGAATTACCACCACATTTGTGTGTAATATTTTACCTCCAATGCCTAATTATTTCGTTTATGTTTCTAGATAAAGTTTCTTCCAAGTGAAGCTAAAATTATTTCTGGCTTGTGTACTATAGTGTTTACAAAATGCTTATGTACATTTATCAAATCAACTTTAAGTTCATTGTAATAATAATTTCAAAATCCAAAAGATTAATTTCATTTTTTAAATAGAAAATTGTATTTTCAATTATCTTAATCAAACATTTGCATCGCAACGCACATTTTTAAACAATTTATCTTTTAATATATTGTACTAAACGTAAATCTAGTTACTGAAAATCGATGTAGAATAAATATTTCGGTTAGGCATGCATAATTTGTATTTGCCAAGTACTTATTTTTATGTTATTCGTATAAAAACAGCTATTGATGATAAATATAAGTTGGTGACACATGTGGATTGAGTGTGAACAATGCTTATACTTTTATGTATGAATAATATTATTGTTCAGCCTACAAAGAAATGATGACGGTGTAAACTCTTATACATATATTTTCAATGTTATAATTTGATCTTATATTTTTTCCCCCGTATTTATAACAGTATGGGTCATGTTCATCTTTGGATGAATAATACATTGCATGTAGAGAGATAATTGTGGGTTATAATAGCAATAACATATGTGTATCGTCTCACGGTAGTGCACATGGTGCTTGAGAGTGAACAGTAGTGGTACATACTTACTCTTAAGTTTTAGTGATAGTGAGAGGGTTAAGAAGGTAGGAAGGGTGATAATAAACAGGGGAGACAGAAGGAGAGAGATATTGTAGGAAGAAGAAAGAATATGAATGGAAGCAAAGAAATGGAAGGAAGAAGTGAAAGAAAGTGACAGTATTGAAAGGAGAGCAGGAAGCAGCTGAGAGAAGTCTATAAATCCTTTGGTAAACACTTGACGAAGAGGGGTGCTCCAGAGAGAGAGGGAACTGGGATAGTGAGAAACGGGAACTAAGTGGGAGTTATAAAGTAAAGGAAGAAGGAGTGAAGAAAAGGGTCGATATAAGGAGGGAGGATGATGGAGATGGGAAGAAGTAAAGATGCAAATATTTACAATAGAATGAGGGATAACGGAAGTAACGTAAGAAGAAGGCAGAGTGGGAGAAGCAGAGGAAAGGAGAAATATAAAGAAGAATACAGAGAAGGCAGAGTGGGAGAAGCAGAGGAAAGGAGAAATATAAAGAAGAATACAGAGAAGGCAGAGTGGGAGAAGCAGAGGAAAGGAGAAATATAAAGAAGAATACAGAGAAGGCAGAGTGGGAGAAGCAGAGGAAAGGAGAAATATAAAGAAGAATACAGAGAAGGAAAAAACAAGACACGGAAAGGAATAAAGATGGACAAAACGAGACGTAAAGAAAAAAGTAAAATTCCTCATTCCATAGTAAAATGGCTATTCATACAGTGGTTTTCTATTTTACTTGGGATTGCAGTCGGCTACATGTAAGGTGAGTCTTTTAATAAATCATAGTTATAATTAAATTCTAAAAAATATATAATAATTCTTAATAATATTAAAATATATATTAAAGAAGATTAACCTATGCAATTCCAGTCACATTATATATTGTGTTCTAGAAGGTACTGTCACATTTGTATTTTTCTAATGTATGTTTTATGACCCATTCCAATATTTCATGGATTGTTTATTCCGCAAATTAGGGTCCCTTACTTCAGGTGATCAGGATCCTATTTCAGTCTTACAAACAGGTCATTATTCTGCCTCGTTGTTGTTCTCTGACGAACGTTTTTTTCTAGTCATGAGAGCGAAAAACGTCACTCAAGTGACATGTAATGTGTGAATTTGAAAACTGTAATACACATAAGGCTACCATATAATTATAATCTTTGTATTTCCTTTCATCCACTGGAGTTTATTAAGAATAGGAGGCACATCAATGTATTATCTTGCTCCCACTGGCACTGCTTTTGCACCCTTCCCTTTTTATTCTATGTGAATGAGGGAGACAAAAGGCATAACTGCGTGCAGCGAGTGGCTCCCCCAGATTTCAAAGAGTGACAGGGCCGAAATCAAGGGACGTTCGAGCTAAAATGCCTGGACACACGGAGTTTGAAGCAATTTAAGTCATAGGAAGAGGGAAAGACTGATTCTGGGAGAGAGTTCCAGAGCTCAGCAGTTGAATAGAAGAAAGTCTGAGAATAGCGTTTCACTCTTGGGTTGGAGAGTTGCACAGAGTAGGGGTGGGATTGTGTTCCAAGGCGGGTACTATGTACCCTTTGTAGAGGAGGTGGTATACACTGGGAAAGCTCTGAGGAACACTGATTATTGTAGCTGGATAGAATAGCGAGAGAGATGCAACATTGCGGCGAAGAGAGAGAGAGATTGCAGAGAGTTGGTGAGTGGACGAGAGTTAGTGATACGAAAGGCTTTCCTTTCTACTTTGTCTAGGAGTGCAGTGTGAGAGGATCATCCCCACACATGTGAACAATACTCAATACAAGTCCGCACTGTGCCCCTGTACAGAGCAAGAAGCTGTGCAGGGGTAAAGAACCCCTTGAGGCAGTTGAGCACACAGCTTCTGGGAGGCTGCCTTAGCGAGACTGGTAATATGGTCTTTCCAAGTGAGAGCAGAAGAGAGACACCGAGAACATTGAGAGAAGATGAAGGGTTGATTTTTGTATTGTTGAAGAATAAGGGATAGTCCTCTGGAGGTTCCTGACGGGTAGTAAGATGGATAGATTGAGTTTTGGAAGCTTTAAATACAAACAGGTTGTCTCTACCCCAATTGGAAATAGTAGCTAAATCAGAAGATAAGCGTTTTATGGCTTCATTACGTTTTGTTTTGAGTGACCATTCATTTAAATTACTAAGTGCAAGTTATTGCATGACAACTGCACCAGTAGTCTTGTCAAATACCTCCTTTATTCAACTAAATATATTCATGTTCCAGAAACCTTCTTATTTATTTTGATATGTGTGTATTTAATAACATATTTGTAAGAACAAATACCAAATATAAAATACACTCAGATCAATTAACTAGAATTGACACAATACTATTGCAATCAAACTCAAGATTTGCATCACAAGGAATGCTAGATCATTTATTATGCTAGAAATATAATGGATAAAGTCTAACACTGGCTGGTTTCAATTAGCCACATTAATGTTATTTCTTACACAAGGGACATGATTTCCTACAAGTTTCTATATCATATAGGAGGTTCCAAAAATATACCATATAATTACAGGGTGAAATATACAGGGAAGAATAAGTAAAAACATCTAAAATTAAGCAATGTCCTGTTTTGTAATATTAATGAGATATATGCATTAATATTTATGTAGCAGAAACAGGGGTGTAAGGAGAACATATATAGGGACACAATCGCAACATCTGATGAATTAAATAATAAATACATAATATTGCATCGCTATTAAAACCTCATGCACATTCAATCCCCACTTCTTAAGCCCACAATAAAAGGAAATCATCATAGAGTACCTCCTTATTATACTCCTTGTAAGACTCTCTGTCTGTACGGTGATGGAAGGGGATATAGCTCTCTGTTGTTGTTTTGACATTGGTTTGATGGCTTGTGTATGTGTATTTGTGTGTGTTGGGTGGTTGGGAAGTAGTAGATGTGTGTTCGGACAAGTGTCGCCTATTTTCGTCCATGGTAGGGCTTGGATTATTTAATAAATTCAAAATGTCTATTAAATTATTGGTACATAATAGGACATTGCTTATTTATATGTTTTTACTTATTTTGCCGTGTACATTACGCCCTGTAACCGTGTACAGTACGCATATATATATATATATATATATATATATATATATATATATATATATATATATACAGTATATATATATATATATATATATATATATATATATATATATATATATATATATATATATATATATATATATATACAGTATATATATATATATATTATATATATATATATATATATATATATATATATATATATATATATATATATATATATATATATATATAGAGAGAGAGAGAGAGAGAGATATTGATAAATAAACAAATAGAGTAGATAGATAATATAGATAAAGAAGAAAGCGACATCATCCAATTGTACGCCCGAGTGCCTATACCAGGAGAACCATACTGAGCATGAATTGCTCTCTCTCTCTCTCTCTCTCTCTCTCTCTCTCTTTTTTTTAAACTTTATGATACATACAATGCTGGTCAAAGTGAACAAAATACATTCGTATTAATAGGACTGAATGAATATGTTCTTTAAATAATTTCCCGTTGCTAAGTTGAATGATATTAACATTACCACTCACACTATTTCACATATTTATATGTGAAAGAACTTTGGAAGTTGGTGGTGTGTGTTCGGGGCACGATGATAGCTGCTTCCCTGGATGTTGGAGCTGCTCTAATGCTAAAAGCTGGATTCTGTGGTGGCTGGCGTATTAGTGACAGGTGCTCCTCCAAAACATTTGCCTTGTAGAACACTGTCAGCCCTCCAACACTTTTTCTGTGCTGCAAGCTGTCCAGAGGAGCGCCTTGGCATTGATTTGCTTCCGCTCCGGCTGCCAACTATGTAGCTCTCTATTAAATGTTGTCCTGTATTGCCAGGAATGTCTGTGCTGCTTCTGCCCAAGATAGAGTGGCATACTCCATATAGGATCTTATTTGTGACTTTACAGTATTAGAATACCGTCGGCAGTAAGGAGGCTAGCAATTCTTCTGAGGTGGCATAGTTTCATACTTGCCACTATTGTTGTGTTTTTCGAATCTAAGAGTTCTATCAAAGGTTAACCCTAATATTGAGAGATGGTCAACTTTCTCTATGACATCACCACCCATTTATATTATTAGTGATTGGCTTTTTTTCTGCTGCAAACTTTACCTACCATAGCTGTCCCCATGACAAGATTATGACGATGTCCCTCTGGAGCTGAAGTGTGGCCTCCTCTCGTCCCTCCTGTGTGTAGCTGCTGATGATGGTCAGATCGTCAGCATAGGCTACAGCCGAGGGTGCTAACTGTAGAATTTCATAACAAATAATAATCCACAGTAAAGATCCTACCAGGCTTCCTTGGGCAACTCCGGTAGTGATAGAGTATGGTGCAGACTCCTCCCTTTGTATTACTAATGACATACTTCTGTCTTCAAGGTAACTACCTAATATAGCCAGTAGGTCACCGTCAATTCCCATTATTTTTTGATCAGGCAATCAGCACTCCATACTAGACTGAATCAAAGGCTCCAGCTATGTCAGGAGCAACCACTAATGTCTCTTGATTTGTATCCAGCTTCTGACTCCACTTGCTGGACAGAAGATATGAGGCAGACTTTCCTTTCAAAAGCAAAAACCAACTGTCTTTTTGATAACTGATGCAGCTTCTTGAGATGTTTGCTAATGCATAAAGCTAAGAAGTCTTCAAATACTTTCGATGGAATTGAGAGTAGGGATACCGACCTTTATAGTGTTTTTGCTGTTGACTTTAGTCCCTTTTCATGGACAGGTACCACTCTGGCTGTCTTCCAAAGCTTAGGCCTGTATTTATTGTGAATACATAGTGTAAACAGCCGAGTATACAGTATATTGGAGCCAGCTCTTCACTTCACTGTCGGAATACGTGTGGACTCATGTTGCCTGGCCCCAGGGCTATGAATGTTTCCAAATGATGACATCATTTTCCTGACTTTATTCTCCTCTGCTGTGGTTGTGTGGAGACAAGTCTCTGATCAGTAGGCAATTTGTGGCCGTTGTTTATGAGGATGAGGGACTTTCATTTTGCTAGAAAAATGTTGTGCCAGGACTTCTGATTTGTCTCTGTGTGCAGCTACAGTACCTTGATCAGAGGGGGGATGAGGTTATCTCTAGCTATACATTACTGTTCTTTCACAGTGCTCCACCACTGTTTGCTGCCCATTCTTCCATTTTGTAATTTTCTTTTACGTCAATTTTCCACCTTTGCTTTGCACATAGTGTTGTTTGAACAAGTTGACGGCAGGGAAGACGATGAAGCACTTTGTTGCATTCTGTAGGACTGTTTGTGTATGTTCTCCATCTCCTGTATTTCTCATCATAAGCTAGCTTACAACAGTAGCCAAACCAAAGTTGATCTGAGCTACTGGTAACACATTTTCTGGATGGCACATACTTTTTTTGAGCCTCTAATAATACATTTGTGACTTTCTCTCCCGTTGCTCAAAAGAGATTGTCAGGATTTGATCCCATTTAGTGTTTCTAAAATCTGATTTCAGTCCATCCCAGTCAGCTCTCTTCCAATGCAAGATTGTTCTCTCTGTGTTCTCTTCTCCTTTAGCATATAAACTAAACTTTGTGAGGACTGCACGATGATCAGATGAGCCAATGTAGCTTAGTGGTTCACAGTTGAGTAGGAGGTTGGGACAATCAGATACCACCGGGTCTAAAGATGATCTTGAAGATTGAGTGAGGAAATGAACGTGGTTCATGAGATGATGAACTAAGAGTAGATCATCAAATTCCCTCCGAACAATGTATTGGTTCAATTCACCTGATAGAGCACATTGGAGTCTCTCTCTCTCTCTCTCTCTAGTGGTTCTTCTACCTCAGGTGAGGATTCACCAAACATAGGGAATTGTAACACCTCTGATAGTGTACAGAGAAATAGTGTGCAAGAAAATGCACTACCCCAAGAGACCCCTTTCTCTTCGGAAAATGGGGTAAGCTAGGGGGTTCTAAGAAAATGGGGTAAGCTAGGGGGTTCTAAGAAAATGGGGTAAGCTAGGGGGTTCTAAGAAAATGGGGTAAGCTAGGGGGTTCTAAGAAAATGGGGTAAGCTAGGGGGTTCTAAGAAAATGGGGTAAGCTAGGGGGTTCTAAGAAAAATTAGAATCCCTTTAAGGTAGTATCATTTAATGCCAGGTCAATTAGGAATAAATTCTCCGAACTTCGGGTATTGTTGTCTACAGCATGCTTCGATGTAGTGGCTGTCACTGAATCATGGATTCACAGTGATACCAGAGATTATGTTGGGGAATTTGAAATACCTGGATATACAATGTTCCACAAAGACCGAACCATGCAGGAAGGGGGTGGAATTCTTTTGTACACCAGATAATTTCTAAACCCAATAGACAGCAACATCAGGTCAGAACATGAACTGCTTGGAGTAGACTTCAATCTAGGTAACTCTATCTATAGGATTGTTCTGGTGTACAGGCCTCCACATCAAAATGTTGAAAAGGATGAACTTCTGTACACAAGAGTGCTGTTATCGAGGGTAAAACCAGTGTGATCTTAGGTGACTTCAATTGCCTAGTAAACTGGGAAACAAGAACTGCCGATGCTGAAGGTAGGTGTCTTGTGGACTTTACTAATGATTACTTTTTGACCCAGTGGGTGAACGAGCCAAGTAGAGGGAACAATATACTAGATCTTGTCTTCACCACTGAAGATGAAAGTGTGACCAACTTATCTGTTGGGGAATCACTTGGAGGTAGTGACCACAATCTAGTTAGGTTCTCTCTTTGCACCTTTATCAGGAGACCCACCAATCCTCAGAGTGCAAAACTAGATTTCCGTCGTGCAAATTTTGAAGGCCTGCGGGGAAGCTTATCCCAGATCAGACTTAATGGTGAGAATGTTAATGCGATTTGGTGCTCATTCAAACAGCAGTTTATGGATCAACAAGCTGCATACCTACTAAACTTACCAAATCAGGCTCAACCCAATCAAAATGGTTCACAAGAGACATAGCTTCAGCAATTAGAAATGGCAGGGTTGCATACAAAAAGGCCAAAACAAATCAAGACCAAAGTTATTTAGATTCCTTCAAAAATATGTGTAGAGGGGTAACATTTCTTATAAAGGAAGCAAAGCAGAATGAAGAACTAAGGGTCCTCAAGAGTTCTTCAGCTATGTGAACAGCAGGAAGCCATTCAAAAGTAGCATTGGACCTCTAAAGGATCCAACAGGCCAACTTCAAACTTCTGACACTGATATAGCTAAATCCCTAAGCGACTATTTTGCCTCAGTATTCACAAGGGAAAATACTAGTGACATGCCAAGTTCAGGATTAGTGCATGAGGGTGAAGTTCTTAGCAAAATCAGATGTACCTCAGAGGATGTAGCAAAAAGAATAGATAAATTAAATAGGTTCAAGTCATCCGGCCCAGAAGGCTTTCTTCCTGGAGTTGTACGTGAAGTGCGAGATGAAATCACACCTTTCTTAGCAGACATCTTCAATAAATCACTAGAAAATGGAGAAGTCCCTGAAGACTGGAAACTTGACAATGTGACCCCAATCTTTAAGAAAGGGGATCATGAGTGTCCCACGAATTATAGGCCAATTAGCTTGACTTCTATCATAGTAAAACTCTCATAAAGGATACTAGTAGACAAGATAGTTGACTACCTAGAAACCCACAATTTAGTTACAGATTCCCAACAGGGATTCAGGTGTCACCGATCATGTCTTACCAATTTGCTGGAATTTGTCCATGAAAAGCTGAGTGAGTATGACAAAAGTAGAGCCATAGACATCCTTTACTTAGATTTTCAAAAAGCTTTAAACAAAGTGCCTAATTGCAGGCTGATGTCAAAAGTGAGTGTGCTAGGTATCAATACAAAGGTCACAAATTGGATAGAAAGTTGGCTAACAGGTAGACAACAACGAGTGGTAATCAATGGTGTTTCTTCTGAGTGGACTTAAGTCACTTCTGGAGTTCCACAGGGATCTGTCCTTGGCCCAATTCTGTTTATCATATATGTCAATGGCATCGATATTGGTCTGTTGAGTGTGATCTCCAAGTTTGCAGATGACATAAAGCTTTGAATGAATGTGAAAGACCCCAAAGGGGTTGAACAACTCAGGATGGACCTCAACATACTGGGTGAATGGTCGGAGACATGGCAGAGGCCTCTAAACTTGGAAAAGTGCAAGGTGATGTATATCGGCCAAGCAAACCCCAATTCAGGCTATTTACTATTGGGAATGCCTCTGGAAGTGACTGAATTGGAAAAGGATTTGGGTGTTCTGATTAGCAGTGACCTAAAGTTTTCCAAGCTGTGCATCGAAGTAGAGAAGAAAGCTCAGAAATGATTGGGCTATATTAGGAGGCAATTTAAGTATAGACATAAGGAAATAGTCCTCACACTTTACAACGCTCTAATACGAGGCCGTATTAGAGCCTGGAGTATGCTGTTCAATTCTGGTCACCAGCACTTAGGAAAGATATAGAGCGACTGGAAAGAGTACAAGCTAGGGCTACACAACTTATGTCATTGCTTAGAAGATTGTGCTATGAGGACCAGTTGAGAGCTCTTGATTTTTTCCCATTGGAGACCCGCAGACTAGGAGGTCAGCTCATTGAAGTTTTTAAAACACTTAATGGGTTTGACAATGTTGATTATAGCAAAATGTTTAGCCTCAATCACATACAACACGCAGCCATGGCTGGAAATTAGAATTGAAAAGGTTCAGCGCTAGTATCTGTGGAAACCTCTTCACATATAAGATCTGTTCTACCTGGAACAAACTTCCCTCCGAAGTTGTAAATACTTCTTCAGTAGAGCAGTTCAAAAAGAGAGTTGATAGTATTTTGCACACTCTGTAAAGAGTATAATGCACTAAACAGTCTCTCCTTCCACTTCGAGTATCTTCTCGAAATGGACCGCAAGGTCTCAGAGATACTAAATATTCCTTGTAACTCCTTGTAACTCTCTCTCTATGTCTCTCTCTCTCTCTCTTTTTATTTTGATTTTATTTTTTTAACACTGAACAAATTTTCTTGGTAA
Organism: Paralithodes platypus; assembly: GCA_032716605.1. Classification (NCBI taxonomy): domain Eukaryota; kingdom Metazoa; phylum Arthropoda; class Malacostraca; order Decapoda; family Lithodidae; genus Paralithodes; species Paralithodes platypus. The sequence continues at coordinate 22,489,853 of CM064508.1, read as the reverse complement.
AATCCCTCCATGTAACTCCGCATGCACTTCTCAAGTAACTCATTTCCACAGCTCTCACCCTTTGGTCTGAGTCTCTTCCCGAACGTCCATGCTTCACTTCCGTATGTTTAGGCGGCATCCCACTGTGCAACTCGGCGACTTCGAATGCGATGCGACAGCTTGCGACAGTTTTTTTTTTCTATGTCCAGTATTCGCATTAATCGACCGTAAAGTCGCAATCAATCGCATTATTCTCACAATATTTTCACAAACCCACCCACGAGTAACCCAGGAGTCGCTAGGGTCGCCGTTAGATTTTGAAAAGTTTAAAATCCGGCTGCGAATGGACAAGTGCTGCGACAAATGCGACATAATCGGGCATTGTCTCACTTCATTCTCACCTTATCAAAGTAGAATCTCAGTATTTGCACCAAGGTCTCATTTGTCGCAGCTCATGGAAAAGGTGTGCGAATTGGTCGACCTTCAAACGATAATTGCGAATATTGTGCGACAATTGTGCAACATCATTGCGACAATATCGATTAATTACGATGTCATTGCGTCCTTCATTGCGATTTCAGCGTTCCCTCATTATTGGCAACGCTGTTTTTGGTATGACCGGGCAATTACAGTGAGACAGTAGCCAATAAACGCGATAGTCTACCAGATAACTTCGACCACGACGAGATTGTCACGAGACAAGTTCCGAAGGAGTGAGATATTGTGGATGAAGTAGCCCTAACCTACTATTTCGTGAATATTCCTAAATAACTTGTGAATAAAACAATGAATATGCCCTGTTATGCAATATTATAGTATTCTAATTGTGACACAAATATCATAGGGCTATGTCTATCATCTTGTTTGGTGCTAAGTGTATAATCTGACCAAATTAAATAAAAAACACTTAAATAATACGACTTTCTTTAACCTTAAGCCTTCAATTATCAGATATTTATTATAATTAATGTATTATTCAGACGATAATTGCCCCAAGAGACAACCAATCTGCTTCCCAAGTTTCACTCGGTCGCCATATTGTTTGTTCAACCCGCCTGGTTAACTCACCGGCTTTCATCATAAATTTCTCTTTAAATCTACTGAAAACATACGAAACATTGGGAAACTAATGATCAGGCACCTGGCGCAAAGTCACGGACATCGGAAATTAGGGCAAGTCACTAAATTAAAACCCAAGAAAATGCTACAAATGGAGAATAAAAGGGAAAATATTATAGCTTACTTGTCCTCAGGTCTGTGGCTGGAACCAAATGACCAGGGATGTGTACACAATACCCATTATCGGTACTTCCGTGTGTGTGTGTGTTTGTGTTTTTGTTTGTTTTCTATATTCCAACTACTCCCTCTCGGGCATAGGCTGATAGCCTTTACACTCTACCGCTGAACACGGTGAGGCCCGTGAGGTCTTGTTCCAGTCTAGGGAGTGAGACATGCGAATCACTTAAGTGTGTGTGTGTGTTTGTGTGTGTGTGTGCGTCTGTTATCTGGGGTTATCTCTTCCTGCTTCCTTTGTTTACCATTGTGTGTGTGTTTTTTTTTGTTTTTAGGGGGGGAGGAGGTGTCACTGTTTCTATCCTTTCAATGTCAATATCTATCCATCTCTTTGTGTGTGTGTGTGTGTTTGGTGGGGGGGGGGGGCGGGGGTTTGTAACTGTTTCTATAATTTTCAATGTCAATATCTATCCATCTCGTTGCGTGTGTGTGTGTGTGTTTTATTATATTGTGTGTGTATGAATGTAATTGTGAGTGTGTGTGGATTAGAGGGAAGTAGATAGGCACTTGTATAGTGTGTGTGTGTGTATGTGTGGGCGTGTGTTTTTAAGTACACGTATGTACTGTATGTGTATATGTGATGTAATTGTGTATGGTATATATATATATATATATATATATATATATATATATTGGAGTACAGTGCGAGTGTTCATATGTGCTTACCTGTCTATGTTCCCGATGTAAACCTGTGTGTGTTCCCTATGTGTACCTTTTTAACAGGGGAATGTATGTGCGTCCATCATTCGACATGTTCGCAAAACATTCTCGGTCTAATTGCACCATTAGTCGGCGCCGAAAACGGCGCCGAATCAATGTGATTTTGAAAGCAAATAAAGCGAAGAACGCAATAGCCGCGCTACAGGTATGCGAGAGTATCGTGCAATAACATCGAATGTGAGGCGACAATAGCGAAAGTCTGAAGACAATTTGACAGTGATAAGAACAAATTATGCGAAAGGCTTTTTTGACAATTGCGATATATATATATATATATATATATATATATATATATATACCATACACAATTACATCACATATACACATACAGTACATACGTGTACTTAAAAACACACGCCCACACATACACACACACATACTATACAAGTGCCTATCTACTTCCCTCTAATCCACACACACTCACAATTACATTCATACACACACAATATAATAAAACACACACACACACACACGCAAGGAGATGGATAGATATTGACATTGAAAATTATAGAAACAGTTACAAACCCCCGCCCCCCCCCCCCCCCCCCCCCCCCCCCCCCCCCCCCCACCCCACCAAACACACACACACACAAAGAGATGGATAGATATTGACATTGAAAGGATAGAAACAGTGACACCTCCTCCCCCCCTAAAAAAAAAAAAAACACACACAATGGTAAACAAAGGAAGCAGGAAGAGATAACCCCAGATAACAGACGCACACACACACACACACACACACACACACACACACACACACACACACTTAAGTGATTCGCATGTCTCACTCCCTAGACTGGAACAAGACCTCACGGGCCTCACCGTGTTCAGCGGTAGAGTGTAAAGGCTATCAGCCTATGCCCGAGAGGGAGTAGTTGGAATATAGAAAAGAAAAAAAAAACACATACACACACACACACGGAAGTACCGATAATGGGTATTGTGTACACATCCCTGGTCATTTGGTTCCAGCCACAGACCTGAGGACAAGTAAGCTATAATATTTTCCCTTTTATTCTCCATTTGTAGCATTTTCTTGGGTTTTAATTTAGTGACTTGCCCTAATTTCCGATGTCCGTGACTTTGCGCCAGGTGCCTGATCATTAGTTTCCCAATGTTTCGTATGTTTTCAGTAGATTTAAAGAGAAATTTATGATGAAAGCCGGTGAGTTAACCAGGCGGGTTGAACAAACAATATGGCGACCGAGTGAAAATTGGGAAGAAGGCTGGTTGTCCCTTCGGGTAATTATCGTCTGAATAATACATCAATTATAATAAATACCTGATAATTGCAGGCTTAAGGTTAAAGAAAGTCGTAATATTTAAGTGTTTTTTATTTAATTTGGTCAGATTATACACTTAGCACCAAACAAGATGATAGACATAGCCCTATGATATTTTTGTCACAATTAGAATACTATAATATTGCATAACAGGGCATATTCATTGTTTTATTCACAAGTTATTTAGGAATATTCACGAAATAGTAGGTTAGGGCTACTTCATCCACAATATCTCACTCCTTCGGAACTTGTCTTGTGACAATCTCGTCGCGATCGAAGTTATCTGGTAGACTATCGCGTTTATTGCGCTACTGTCTCACTGTAATCGCCCGGTCATACCAAAAACAGCATTGCTAATAATGACGGATCGCTGAAATCGCAATGAAGGACGCAATGACATCGTAATTAATCGATATTGTCGCAATGATGTTGCACAATTGTCGCACAATATTCGCAATTATCGTTTGAAGGTCGACCAATTTGCACACCTTTTCCATGAGTTGCGACAAATGAGACCTTGGTGCGAATACTGAGATTCTACTTTGATAAGGTGAGAATGAAGTGAGACAATGCCCGATTATGTCGCATTTGTCGCAGCAGTCGTCCATTCGCAGCCGGATTTTAAATTTTTCAAAATCTAACGGCGACCCTAGCGACTTCAGGGGGACTCATGGGGGGGGGGGGGGGGTGGTTCGTGAGACTATTGTGAGAATACTGCGATTGATTGCGACTTTATGGTCGATTAATGCGAATACTGGACGTAGATTAAATAAATGTCGCAAGCTGTCGCATCGCATTCGAAGTCGCCGAGTCGCACAGTGGGATCCCACCTTTATACTCAGGTTCTTGGGCAGAAGCTAATATATATATTTTTTTAAGCTAAAGCGGAATTATGTGTCCATATCTCCTATTTCAAAGCTTAACCAAGTTTAATAATAGTTTTAGAACATTATATAGTTTATGTTTCTTATTATATATTTTAGTGTTTCATTATATATATATATTTTTTTAATTAGTACTATTATTATTATATTTATGTTTTTGTTTATTATTATTATTATTTTTTTTATTTTTTTTTTTTATTTTTTTTTTTTATATTACCCATTGTCTATGACCTTAGCCAAGAATTGACACTACTGTTGAATCCCTGCAGTGTGTACTCATGTGGGTTCATACCAAATCTTAATAATCTATTCCACAATATGGAGTATTTGCACGAAAACTGCCGTTGGTAATGCGAGGTATGGGAACGAGGCTCCTCAAGTGCAGATGGTGCTTGTTCCACTCTTCTTGTGGTACGCAGAGGATTTCGCTGTTGTTGTCTCATTGGCTGTAGGTGTGGAATATATTGTTTTTGTATCTTAAATATTGTGCACAGTCCTGCCACATCTCTTCTGGGCTGAAGGCTATCGATGGAATTTTGAGTTAGTGCTTGGTTGTCATCAATTATGCGTCTGGCGTGGGCTTGAATTTTGTCGAGAAAGCTAAGGTCTTTCTTGGCTGCACCACCCCATGAGAGTGAAGAGTGTTCCATTGAAGATCATAATTTGTGCCTTGTACAGCACTTCCCTTCCCTCTCTGTCCAAAAACCAGGAATCTCTTCTTAATGCAGCTAGTTTACTAGAAGCAGCTCGAGCAACATTTTCGATGTGCGTTTTGAAAGTTAGCTTTCTGTCAAAAGTCATGCCTAGAATGTTAATTTCTTCTTGTGAGTTTAGTAGTTTACCATTGAAGTTAATTTGTACATTAGTATTTGATCTTGTTGCTACCATGAACTGGGTTTTTTGAGCAGCAAACTTGACTTGCCACCTTTTACCCAATTCTGTTATGATCTTGAGTCTGGTGTGGAGTAACTTTATTGTTGACTTCTCCTGTGCTTGGTCGTAGCTTATTGATACTGTCCCATCATCGGCAAAGGCTCTGGATTCGGGGATAAGGTGGAGTAAGTCGTTGATTGAAATGCTCCATAGCAAAGGTCCGAGAACACTTCCTTGTGGTACACCTGCATTGACATTAAAAGGAGAAGACTCCTTTCCTTCTAGTACTACTCTCAGCTGTCTATCACTGAGATAGTTTTCTAGTAGTTTGTATGTGTGCCCTTCAATCCCAACTGATCTCAATTTTGTCAAGAACCCTCTGTGCCAGACTCTGTCGAAGGCACCTTCAATATCCAAAGCGAGAATACAGGTACGTTGGCCTTTGTCAAGAGCAGAAGTCCAGTCATCAGGAGTAGGAGATCTGCAGCCGAGTGACCTTTACGGAAACCAAACTGTCTGTTGTTGAGGATATGGTTCTTTAGAAAGTGTTCTGTGATACATGTTGCTATTACCTTCTAAAGAATTTTAGTAAGAGCAGATAAAAGCGATACTCTCTCTCTCTCTCCACTCTCTCTCTCTCTCACTCTCTCTCTCTCTCTCTCTCTCTCTCTCTCTCTCTCCCAGCAAATAAATGGGCTTATTTACAAGGTTAGCAGATATGTTTACTCAAAAAGGGGTGAGATTATTTGGACGCATTTGATGAAGGTTATATTTTATTAATTTATTTTTTATTTTATCTATTTTATTAAAAAGAAGGGATGAAAGAAGATAACATTTAATGAAAACAAAGTGCATGTGCCTATTGACATCCTGCCTTTATAAACTGCTGTGGGATGAAGATTGGTAGACATTCAATCTGAGGAAGTGAGTTCCACAGAGAAGTGGTTCGCGGAATATATTAGCTTTAAAATGCAGAAGTTCTTCATTGTGAAGGAAAAATTGTTAACTCGTGGGCGTTGCCAGCTGCCCAGGAACCTCAGTGAAAGATGCAAATAGGTGACACAATTGAGTTAAGTTCATCTGAACTTTTACCATAAACGTATCTATAAAATAACGCAAGAGATGTAACATATTTTTGTATGTATAAGGGAGGATGTATATTTGGGATTAGAGGGTTATAGATTATTCGTATTGCTCTATTTATAATTTGTCCAATTGCCTTATTGCCACCTCTCCACATCCATTCCGTAGAGGCGAGCAATATTCCATCTGAGAACATGCATGACTTCTAAATATTATGACTAACTACTCATCAGTGAACTCTGTAAAGAAGTCCTAGTTTCATTTAAGGAATTTTTTGTAATAGATCTGACATGGGACGTCCAACTGTGGTTGGCATTGAGAAACACAAACTCTACCTCCGTGAATTTGTGTACCAAAGCGACAGCGATTTTACAAAATTTGGTGAGTTTACAGTATAAATCATATTTGTTTTCGACTTGTTGAGGGCAAGCTATACAATTGTAAGGAACCCCCAGCATAAACATAAGTTTTTATCCTCAGCTCTAGTAAGAAGTCCCACACATTAAGTTTAGTCTCTTAGAGTGTAAATAATATCACTCAACTAATGTGAGATGACCCATTACTCACTCTGGTTTCTTCATCTCAGTTATCAATACCTGAACCACTCGATAGTGGTTATTCTAGCTTAGGTTAGGATTTACCAAATGTATGGTACAAAAACTCCTCTGATTGTGAACAAAAATATAGAAAATACACTACCCTCAAAAACACTAAATGCTTCTTGACATAGGTTGAACAAGGGAGCTCCATGATAGTATAGAACAACTTTCAAGGAATGTTAGTTAATGCCAGATCAATTACGAGTAAGTTGCAGTTGGTACTCAACATACACAATTTCTACGATTCAAGGACCACGCATATGTTGCAATTCGATTATTTAGATATACATACACAATATGGTTAGTTCCAAACCAAACCCCAAAATCTATTTTTGTTTACTATTTTCACCAATTATCACCTCCATTATGCTATTTATTTGTGTATGTGTATATTTTATGACGTCGTATCTCCCTTATTTGTGAACAGAAATAACTGTGGCTTGGTCTCGTATTTATCTGTGAAATATTTATAATGCAATGGAATTTAAAAACTTAACCCTCTCGCTTTCCCTAAAAATTGAGCTTAAGAATCTACCCTTACAGTTCACTTTAAGTACTAATTGCACTACCGTGAGATAATGCATGCATGTACAGTAATTGTTCAGTGTTAACCCACAATAATTGCACTACCGTGAGATAATGCATGCATGTACAGTAATTGTTCAGTGTTAACCCACAATAATTGCACTACCGTGAGATAATGCATGCATGTACAGTAATTGTTCAGTGTTAACCCACAATAATTGCACTACCGTGAGATAATGCATGCATGTACAGTAATTGTTCAGTGTTAACCCACAATAATTGCTTCTACATGCTATAGATTTTACATCCTGAGTTAGAGCAAGACCCATAGTCCATACTATTATAAACCGGAAAAAAATAATCCTGTAAGATCAAATTTTCACAAATAAAATGGATATATAGGACATTTTGTTATCGATATTCCAAGTATACACATTCAGAATTTCATTGTATGCTAAGCAATAAAACATTTTATATGAAAGAGAAAGCATCTTTTATGTTCAATTCATGTGTCATCAGAATTAAGTTATCATCAACAGTTTTGTTTCAAATGAACACTTTTAAAATTGGTATTTGGCGAATGCAAATGATGCATGCATTACCAAAATGTTCACTCTACGTCGATTTTCAGCATCATGACTTGCACTACCAGGCTACAATATTACAGTAACAAAACCCACACAAATTAAATAATTACCAATTACAATTATGCGGACTAAATAATGTTTATGTTTTTCCAACATCTTTCGAATTTGCACTTTCGTAAATCAGAATATTATGAAATATTATGAAATATGAAATGACAAAGTATTTTTCACTCACTTTCGAAAAATGCAAATAGAATAATATGTCTTTCGTCAACAGTGTATATGAATATAATGGCACAAGACTATACGCTCGCAGTGCTACGACTCACACTCGTATGTACTAGTGTACATAATTCTCAGTATATTTTGTTGATCAGTGTTTTAGATCTATAAATAATGATCCGCATAGCTCGTGGTGTGAGGAAGAGAATAAAACAAACCCAGCGTCCATAATTCTAGTTTAGACGAATATATATAAATGAGTATTCATCTAATAAGAATCCTAGCACTTGTAACGGATATATATTCAAACGACTCGGATAATAGTCTACACTAAAAAAAAAAAAAAAAAAAAAAAAAAAATCCTATAAAATATAATTTTAGATACATTAACCCATAGTCCAATCTAAATATTTGACATGCTTAAAGGGATCGTCCAGCGCACTATCCCACCTGCCTGCCCCAGCAAGACTGAGGCTCCTGGTTTTCTCTACCTACTGCAACGGGCTAGGTTGACTGAGAGGAGGTGTTGCCAATTGTTTCACTCAGCGTGCCATTATCAAAACTTACTGTAACCCAATATATACGCAATTTGAGTATTCAATGTCCATTCAAAATTATTCACCCTTCCTAAACATACTAAACATGGTTCCAAGCGTGAGAGTGTTATAATATCAAATATCTATTGCTAACTGTCAATAAATTTGATTTTAAAGGCAAGCGTTTGTTATTTATAGTATTTTGGAAATTGTATTAGTGTATGATTACATGAACAATGGATGCTAAGCGAATGAAACCCTGATGTAGCCTAATTACTGATGTCAGTGCTGTGAAGCTGGCTTGGTTACTTCTTTCACCTTTACATATCATGTATTATTCGACAAGACTTAATAGACGTTGGATTCTATCGATTATCAAGCTGGTTTAAGCTTAGGCTTGACTGCGTGAGCTGCTTTCTTATGTTTGGTAGCCATTAATAAAATATATATTTGCTTAGAATGAGTGGAAAGACACTCCGAATACTCTGTGCCGATTATTTCTATGTTATATTATGGGTTCCTTATGGATTAGTGTATGCTATCATTACTAATCTATGTTATATTATGGGTTCCTTATGGATTAGTGTATGCTATCATTACTAATCTATGTTATATTATGGGTTCCTTATGGATTAGTGTATGCTATCATTACTAATCTATGTTATATTATGGGTTCCTTATGAATTAGTGTATGCTATCATTACTAATCTATGTTATATTATGGGTTCCTTATGGATTAGTGTATGCTATCATTACTAATCTATGTTATATTATGGGTTCCTTATGGATTAGTGTATGCTATCATTACTAATCTATGTTATATTATGGGTTCCTTATGGATTAGTGTATGCTATCATTACTAATCTATGTTATATTATGGGTTCCTTATGGATTAGTGTATGCTATCATTACTAATCTATGTTATATTATGGGTTCCTTATGGATTAGTGTATGCTATCATTACTAATCTGATATGTTAATAACTTCAATCTAGTGACGATCCTACCCTAAGATCGACTAAATCTCAGAATTAATGCTTGAGCAGATCAGGAGTATATTTTGAATAATCGTAAATTGAGCTAACACCATTTTTACGTAAATCATTGCAACAAACGTAGTGAAGTAGAAGGCTTGTGACGCTAACATTAACTTGCCTTCACTGATAGATGCCTCCTCGAATATATTTGGCATAGAATCTACCCTATTATAATGCAATACATGTTTTTTTTAAATTACGTTGTTGTGGAGCTTCAAATGCGAAATGTTAGGACTGACAAAACCACGGAAATCAGCCTGCTCTTCTTCTTTCGTCTTATTTGGCTGTTGGAATAAGGTAATTGGAAAAACCTAAAGCCTACTGCAAACAGTAACCCTACCCTGAGCAGCCTTGAAATTACACGAAATGTTTACAATTATTTATCATACCTATTAATGTTCGTGCTAACAGGGATAAGAATAATTACAATGATGTGATTGTTTTTAATTTATACAAACATCGACGCTTATAATAGGAAACAATATTGCTATGTGATTTAAACCTTCAGTTGTTACCTAGTTGTATATTGTTAATATTATTTAGAGAATTTAATTTATTTTTGTTACACTGCTGCAAATTAGTTGCACTAAACTTAATAAGTTTGATTAATGGCAGTAGTAACTTGGTGTAATTTTGTGGTAACTCCGGGGAGGCATGCAACAAGGTCTGGAGGTAGTCACAATAATGTTGGTCATGTAACTGTTATTTAATTTCGAACCCTGACTTCAATCAATGTCCCTTGTTGTCTAATTGATTGTCATATAATTATTACAAGATTCCAGAACAAGCAAGGTGAGATGACGGGGTTGCAAACCAGGGGCAAAGCAATCCCGGTAGACACCCTGACAATGCGGGAAGAAGAGCAGCCTACCAGAGCCAAAATAGCTGCCATGGAGACCAAGAAGACAAGGAGAAAACTATATCAGGAAAGGGAGAGAGAGAACACAAGATTACCAGTTTCCCATGCTTTAACACCTGCCACAATAGAACAGTCTTTTTTTTTTTTAAGAGACAATGAACGGAGGAAGGAAAAACACAGATAAAACAAAAAGGTCCATGTGCCTAAAGGCATCCTCCATTCATAAAATGTTTGTAACAACTGGATTTAAACATTTGTTGATTGTAAGTTTGTGGAAAGCAATTCGAGGGAAGTGAATTCCAAAGAGTAGTAGCTCTGGGGATAAATGAATTCTGATAAGCAGAAGTTCTGCATTGTGGAGGAGAAAGTGTAAATTCATGGGCGCTCTCAGCTGCCCTAGTTCTACGGGGAAAGATGTGGAGAGGCGGCACAATTGAAGCAAGTTCCTCGGAACAATTGCTGTGAAAATATCTGTAGAATAATGCAAGGGATGCAACGTTTTCTTCGTATGGCTAATGTAGGAAGGTCCTGTGTGATTGCAGGGTTATTGATTAATCTAATAGCTTTATTTTGAATTTTGTCCAACTGCCTCAATGCAACCACTCCACTTCCACCCCACAGAGGTGAACAGTAATCCATCTGAGAGCGCACATGACTTTTATATATTACGGCCAACTGCTCGTCAGTGAAGAATTCTCGAACTCTGTACAGGAGTCCCAGTTTTTTAGAGGCATTCTTAGCAATGCTTCTAACATAATGTGTCCAGCTCAAGTTAGTAGTTAATGTTACACCGAGAATGTCAATACTAGGGGAAGTGGGAATATTTACATCATTAAAAAATATATGGGAGTCAGTGAGATTCTGTCGGTTAGAAAATTGAATGTACTTGGTTTTCTGTGCATTAAAGGAAACTAGATTCTCTTGTCCCCATTCATTAATTCTAGAAAGGTCCTGGTTCAGAGAAATTGCAGTGTTTATTTTTGAATTTATAAGATCGGGTTGGGTGAAAGAATTGGTAAATGTGAAGGAACTGTGGAGTGTTGAGTCATCTGCGTAGGAATGTATTGGATTATGAGTGGTAGATATGAGATCATTGATATGAATGAGGAACAGAGTTGGGGCCAAAACTGATCCCTGGGGAACACCAGCATTTATTGAGTGAAATTGAGAATAAAGGCCATCTACCATTACACATATTTTTCTGTTATGAAGATAAGAAGAAATTAGTGGAACTAATGATGCAAGGCCGTAGTGTGACATCTTCGACAATAAGGATTGATGCCAGATTCTATCAAATGCCTTTGATATATCCAGTGCTATTGTATGTGTTTCACCATGTTGGTCTGTAGCTTGGTTGATTTGATGCGTAAGAAGGCAAAGAATGTCTGCAGTTGATCGACATCGTCTAAAACCATATTAACCAAATTAACCAGGCCTACCCATGCTCTAATCCCTGCAAAACTGGGACAGTCTGCCCGCCAAAGGAGTTCGAGTCCGGGCCAATCACAAGGATACCTGCCCAGCCAATGGCAGGGCCGGAGACGAACAGCTGAGGAGAATACCCAGCCCCAGCCAGATTTGCAATACAGTGAGGAATACTTTATGCAAATACCTCACCAAGACCCAGTGCAATATCTTCACAGATGGGAACCCCAGAACCACCACATGGGAAGAATGGAGATAGTAGGAACAAAGTGATCAGAAACAAAAGCATGGCCTGCAAACTAGAAAAAGCCAAAAATTGTGATTATCAGAAAAACATTTATCCTGCAGCCATGCAACCCTTTTAAATATAGAAGGTAATATTGAGAGATAGAGAATATCCTTGTGTTTGTATTAATAGCTTGAGTATGTTTTTAGAATAAGAATTGCCTTCATAATGATGAAAAGAATAATATCCACATGTCCACATGTCTAAGGTGGGAGGCGAACGAGAGTGTGTAGAGGAGCCAGGAACAAACTTCACCAGTGTCCGTGAGAGAGGCAGTTACCCCTAATGTCCAGCCCGCAGAAGAACTACAATTCCTACGTCGTCCATATTCTCGTTCATGGCTATCACCTCTCCTCTACCCCGTACCCTAAGTGTCTCTGTGTGTTATAAGTTGTGGGTATTATTGTGAAGGTAATATATATTATGCGAGTGTTCTATTTAACTTATTTATAGATCTGTGCCTAAGATCTACCTTGTCAATTTGATACACGTGTAAGAGTTATATAACTTTGATCCGTACAGTAATTCTATAAGTACGATATATTGCCTAGATAATTTGTGTTTAAACCTTCAGATCATTACGTGTATGTACGTTACATAGTCATTTCTACATGTGTTACTCAGTGAATACTCTCAGATTTTATCCCTATGTGTTATTATTCTTTGTGTGTCCAAGTCGAAGTGAAGTGTATAGCGTGAGCTATTTTCCTTCTTAAATTCAATATCTAAAACCTACGTCCAAACTCAGGATCATATTGTCCGCATAATTATTACCAGAGAATACTTATAGTACTATTTCGCCCCCTCCCCTCCACCCACCCACCCATTGAAAGTAAAGAACCCATCCATTGAGTTAGAGTTAATATATATTCGAGATATGTAATTTTTATTAGTTCTTGTGAATAATCTAATTATATACTTTACTCGGGTCATGAAATTCTTTCACCACAGATCTAGTGATTCAAATTTTAGTTTTCCTTTAACTATTAAGCCAACTTTTTGGCTATTTATTATATTATTTCTTTGTTCAGTAATTTATTCATTATAACCGTTATTTGTGTTATAATACAGCGCTACTAAGTTCTGCGTTCTTTCAGGAATTTGTTAATTTATTCATACCTCATTTTATGCCATCATAATTTCATAAGTACAACTTTGTTTTGTATTTCCAATCATTATAGCTCCTTTTATGCTATAATACAGCGCTACTCCGTTCTGCGGTTATTCAGTAGTTGGTTAATTTATTTCAATCTATTATAAATTATATTTATTATATTCCAACTCAGTCACTACATTTACTGTGAATCTGATTTCCTTACTCTTGATAATTTGACCTCATCTACCATCGAATATTAATTTTCGTGTATCGTGTGAGAGATTATTCGCAATAACTCTTAGATAGTTGAATTCCGATTTAAACTATCTTTCCCCTTAGAATAAAGTGAAGTTCATATCTTCACTCTCCGATTTAACATCGCATTAAAATCAAATAGTATTTCCCGTGACTGCAGTCCAACTGACCTGTACCCACGAGAGCGGTACCTTTGTGGACTCACCTGAACAGGACTCTAATTGTTTTGACCACCGTGCAGACTCTCGTGCAACTGAGTGATAGGCCCCAGTTGCCTTACCTTGTCCTTGTTGCTATACCTCGCGTTACACACTTGGCCCGCATGTGTATTGTTGTCAATGCTATTGTTTGTGTATATATATATCCTATGATTGCGTATTTCCTCTCTTCATTTATTTTGTGAGTGACGAACTATATTCACTAGGGAGTAAAATATATTCAACTCTCTATAAGTCACCTTACCTATTAGAGTCCTACTCAATATAGTATATATTTTAATACCCCATATCTGTACCATATGTCTTTATATTAAACATGAGTGTAATCTATACTGTGTGTTTATTGTGTTGTTGATTGCCCGATTGAGTAAACAATAGTCATATTCATGAAGCTAGATGTGTTCCTGTTGAGCATATTCCAATTCTAAATATCTGAAATCCGGATTGACATAGAAGATATAACGAAGCGAGTTGGACTACAACCCGGCATAACACTGGCGGTAGAGATGTCTCGATACGGCATATCAGCTTTACTCGTGTTTTTGTTTAAAAAAATGTTGTTACTCAATCAGCATCAAACACAACATTCATCATGGCAACTAAAACGCTCGATATTTCGGCATTCAAGCCAGAAGAGAATGACATTAATACTTATTTGGAAATTGTCAAACCGGTCCTGGACATGACGTTCGGGAACGATGACACGTCCAAGATACTGTACATACTGTAGTCATGAAGTTAGGGAAATACACAGCAAAGGTATCAGGGTATGTGCGTGACAATATGCCAGGGTTAATCTAGGAACAGTTTGAGAGCTATACGAAAGTAGCTATCAACCCTGTAGGCTACTAGGTAAAATAATAGCGGACCGTCATTTTCACAAAGCCAAATATACAGGTGATTTGGAAGCCACAATCAATCAGTTGAGTCAACTGGCCATAACCGCTTTCCCTGACGAGACCACAGCTCAGAGGAAGAAAATTGTGTCCAAAGCTCTACTGAGAATTCTACCCCTGGCAGTAGTAGATCGTTTCTCGATCACAGAGCCCACGAATTACGAGAATGATTTGCCAGTGGTAAGGCGTATCATGGCTCTGCGAAAGACCAGAGAGCAAGACAAGATCGCTGTCATCAGTAGGGTCACTACTCACCCGTATACAGTACCTTCATCTGGCTCTGTGGTGCCACGACCCAGTGATAAAGCAGAAGAATGGGCCAGAATTCGCCCTTCCGACTGGAAACCATGTAGTGGACAATGTGCTTTGGCATCCTTGAAAAAATCTTTCACGGAACTAACCAAGAAAAGGTCCAGGTCACCTAGTTGGTGGGCTCAGATTCCCTGGACAAACCCAGACGCATAGCTCTGATCACCGAGGATGGAACCGCAGGATTTGAAGACTTTGGCTATGAAGAAAATGTTGCAGAGCCAGAAACGGTAACGGAAGCAGCAGACCATCTGGATTTTTAATCCGCCCCGGTACACAAATAGTTGTCAGAATGGTGGGGGCTCATGAGGGGACAGGTCCAGATAATCTTCCCATCTATAGGAAGATCACTCTAAATGGAGTGAAAGTCCGACTTTTAATTGACACGGGGGCTTCCCGTTCATATCTCTTCTTTCCTTTCTTCAAACAGCACCGCAAAGATTTAGGTCTTATCCAACCTTCTTCAATAGTTTTGGTGAGTGCTAATGATGGACATACTCTTCCACTTTATGTTAGTACCCCTGTCCCATATCATAGAACTGAACATTCTTTCATGATTTAGGATCCCAAAGAGACCAAGTACGATTGATACTTGGGGCTCGATTTGATCACTTTTCTGAGCGCTTCCAGTGATTGCAGGATGAGAACTTTGAAGTTCTCACCTCCACTTCAAAAAAAAACAAAAAAAACATTGTCCCTTGTTACGCTGGCCAGCTTGCCAGAATGCACTCGTAACTCGCTAGCGCTCGCCAGGGCAGTGAAATGGGTTACAATAATCGTAGAACGATGTTCTTTCTTTCATAGAGTTCATGTTGTCACAGACAGATCAGTGGTGGTCTTTATTCTTGTCTGTGACACTTGGAAGTATTTTATATCATTGATAGAATATAAGATGTGTTGTGTGAAGATGTAGGGAGAAAGAGAGCGAGCAGCGTGGTGGTAATATGTGCGTGTGTATGTACGTATGCCTCCCTCGCTCGGAGGAGTTTCCCACGCTCATGATTGGCCGGCGGGCCTGACGCGTCATATGATGCCTGCTCCTCATGACGTAGTCGTCTGTGATTGGGTGCTGCTGCCTTTGTTAGTGCTGGGGGGGCTCCTGCCCGCATTTCTCCTGCAGAGCTTGGCACAGCGTGCTTGGTCCTACATGTCCTTTTCAATCTGTCCCCCCCATCTAACCCCCTGTACTACTATTTCTCTCTCTGAACTTCTTCTTTTTCATACTTCTCATCTTTATTCAATTACTTATCCCTTCTGGTTCTGCATACGACTTCCATAGTCGGCCAGTCGTATTACCAGCACCAGTTCTCACATATATGTTTTGCACTAGCTTTAGGGATTATTAGAGTCATAGTCAAATGGTATCATAGTATTGGGGTGCTTCTAATTATTGAGTTGTTCTTTCCTACTATTTAATGCTAGACAGTGGGAGGTATCTTTGGTCGTTGTCTGAGTTATGTATGTGGCAAGTCAGAGCCTGTACGACTTCGACGAAGCTAGGTAGCCTGTAACCCTTGTGCATATTTTTCCTTTGCGAGTGTAGCAGTATACAGGTGAAGGGCTTTTGCCTACTCTTACCTATATGCTTGCTACCTCATTTTGTTGACCTTTGTGGAGCGCCAGGGCAAGACCAGATACTAGAGATCTGGACTTACCGAGAGAGCCTCCAAGTCACTTAACGTAGCATAAGGGAAATCTGTTCAAGGGGAGACAGTAGGCTACGAGCATGCTTGCGCTCTGCCTAGTTTCCTGATACCTTTTATGCCACTGCTAGACTTTATTAGTGAGAAAGAAAGCATTGTGTTTATTAACTTTAATTGTGTATGCTTTAGGAATTATTCACGCCTTATTTTAGCCTAGGTTGATGCATAGTGCACAACCCAGTTTGGCTGTTACGTTGGCAAAGGAAGTACTGTTTTTGAGTGGTTATTATTAGTGCTGTCACAGAGTTGTTGCACTCCCTTGTTATATATATGTATCCTACTTATTGGTGTATTTAAGATACACGATTTGGTATCCTGCCCCTGCATTATTTCTGTTCTATATTAACGAGCATCTTAGAGCATCAAACCTTTCCAGAAGATTCCATATCTGATTGCTGTAGAACTAGACTTCCAGTGCTTTCATAGAGCATTGAAGAGTTTAGTGTTGAGTACAAACTCACACTAAAGTTAACGTAAGCATATATATCCCTTTATTAAATCTTATGATAGTTTATTCAAGCATCGTTATTACTTAAGAGCATTTTCGTAACGTAAGTACTCCTGTTGTGAGTTGGCTTTGCCATCATCGGAAAGCCTTTGTAGAAGTGCACTAAAACCCAGTTAATTGATATCCCGTTATCCAGTAGATTAACTCTGGAGGGTTTTAAGTGTTTTTGTTGACCGGCGTAATAGTTCGAGGGTTTGGAATTAGCGTACCATTGTAGTAGATATAACACATGGCCATTGTTGCAGATATAGCCTATCATCTAGTCCATTATTAAGTGCCCTTGTTTATTTCGTAGTGCCGGTCGTAACAAATGGCGACCTTAGACCAGTATATAGTGAACTGAATATTGCAGTTTTTTTGGAGAAATCTTATTGCTATTTGGGGTTGAATTTATTTCTCGCATTGTTGGCAGTAGACATTGTTTTGAGGATATATAGAACTTGTTGGAGTTATTGGTGACCTAGTATTGCACTCAAGAACATCTTCGAATATTTTTTGGTGATTAAAGCTACGCGAAAGTTTGGCTACTTTTTGTCTTGACTTGAGAATTTTTTGTTGTTGACTCCATCATGTCACTGGACGTCCTGAGCATAGTGAGGGCACAGTGCGGGAGGCAGGCGAGGAGGTGGAGAAGGTGGAGTTGTTTAACGGCGTTCGGGTGGTGAACAATGAGGAGGATGCTCAGATTTTTTTGGAGGAGCCTGTGTCACCGGACCGTGTGTCGGGGCTAGACCGGTACGGACTGCAGTGTGTGGCCACGGTCTTAGGGTTTCCCGGTACTAGCGGTTTGTCGAGAGGTGAGCTGGTTACCTGTGTGCGGGGTGGGGTGCATGGGGCTTCGCGTGGAGCGGGAGCTGGGGCACCTTCGGCCCAGCCTCCATTCCACTCGACTCCAATCATGGCACCCCCTCGGGCTCCGGAGCCGGGTACGTTCCCGCAGGCCGATGCCCGCTGGCGGCTGGGTATGCCTCTAAGTGATTCACGGGGTGGGTCCCCGTTAGTTCCGAGATGTTGCTTCAGCTCGAGCTCGCCAAACTTAAGCAACAGACTGAGCTCGAGCAGCAGAGGGCTGAGCTCGAGCAGCGTGAGCGAGAGTCTGAGCGCAAGTATAAGTATGAGAAGGAGCTCAAGCAGAGAGAGGCTGAGCTCAAGTTTGAGTCTGAAAGGTATTGTGCCGATGTTGACCTAGAAAAAACTCGTGTAGAGGTGACGAGGAACCGGGTTGTCCAGGGGGGTCGAGCCCATGACCAGTCCCAGTCGCATCTACTTAAGTTGGTTCCAATGTTTGATGAGTTAGGAGTTACAGAATTTTTTCTCCGGTTCGCGAAAAAGTGCCAGGAGCACCAATGGCCCGAGGAGAAGTGGGCAGCCCTTGTTTCTTCACGATTGACGGGGAAAGCACTCAAGGCGTACGATGCTTTGCCCCTAGATTCCTGTGTGAATTACGAGTTGTTGAAAGAGGCTGTCCTGAGGGCGTATGAGCTACAGCCAGAGACCTATAGGCTGAAGTTTAGGGCGGTTCCAAAAAGAAAGGAGAGTACTTTTCAGGAACACGCTAGAGAGCTGTCAGATGCATTTGAAAATTGGTTGAGGTCGGAGAAGGCAACTACTTTTGATTCTGTAAAACAATTAGTGTTACTGGAACAATTTTTTAAATGTACTGGCAGTGACTTGACTCTTAACCTGAAAGAAAAGCAACCAAAAACTCTGCAGAAGGTGGCTGAGCTGGCCGACCTTAGGGTGTCATTGATTCGTGGGTGCGGGTCTGCACAGAGAGCTGAGGCAGGTAACCAGGGGCGTACCACTCCACCCCCCCCGAATTAATGACAAACAACTAATTATCCATTTAAGAGTACTGTTGCCAATTATGAACCCAAGTCGAAACCCTTCCCATTAAAGAAAGGCCAGGGCCCTTCCTCACCTCAGAGGAAGTCCAAGAGCGAAGTGGAGTGTTTCAGGTGTCATGAGAAGGGGCATATTGCGCGCTCATGTCCGAGCACACCGCCTACAGCAGTGGTGTCACTAGTGAGCAACATCGGTGTGTCTTTGAGGTCTTCCGCGTTTGCCCGGGGTAATACGTCGGTTGCGAAGTCACAGTCGGTGCAGAAGCAGCAGGAGGGCTCGTCACCCGTCCGTGATGCTTTTTGTGGTCATAGGGGGCACGGCACTGTGAGGTGGGCTGGTGTGAAGCATAGGCTTGAGTTGCTGCGTGATACGGGCGCTTCCCAGACACTTGTTAAGAATTTCACTGGTAAGCCTATTAACACGGCTCGGGTTGTGGTGGTTCAAGGTATCAATGCTACGCAGTCTTACCCGCTGGTCAGAGTGGAGCTTGAGGTGGACGGTGTGACACGGGAGTTGGATGTGGGTGTGGTTGAGAAATTGCCAGTTGAGGGGGTCGACCTCCTTCTCGGCAACGACTTTGCGGTGCCCACTTCCGAGGTTCCACCCTTAGTCGTTGCCGAGAGGGCGGCCGACACGAGTAGGGAGGGGCAAGAGGGGCTTGAGAGGTGCCAGACGCAGCAGATGGCGTGTGCTGACACCAGATCTCAGTCCGCTCAGGTGTCACAGCCTAGTACCCAGGCTTTAGACCAGCGGAGGAAGGGCCGGAAGGAGAAAGTCAAGGCTGGTGGTCGGGTTGAGAGTTTGGACCCAGCGACACTCCTTGGTGACTCGGTACTTGAACCAAACTTAAGCTCCGGAGTGGCCCCAGAACCTGTCCCCCCTAGTGACATGGTAGGGCGTGATGGCACTCCGCGACAGAGTAGTTCCCAGGGACAACCAGAAGATCTTAGTCTTGAGAGTTGTGGGAACGGGGCTATTGAACTCGACGAGGACGGGGAAGCATGCCATGTGAACCTGTTAAAGGAGTTTGTGAGGCAACCACCTGAGCAGCCTACTGTCCCTGTGTTGGTCTGCAGCGGCCAAGGTGGAGAAGGAGAGGGGGGCAGTGGGGCACAGGTGGAGGAGAGTTGGGATTGTCATGTCTCGGCGGAGCAGTGGGCGGGGGACACGAGTCAGGTGGCTGTGGAAGCGCTTGAGCACCTGCCTGAGCAGCAGTGTGCAGCGCTCCAGCACCTGCTCGGTTCATACCCCACTGTTTGTGCCGAGCACCCAGGCCTCACAACTCATGCGGTGCACGATGTTCTGCTGGCAGGTCACTGGAGTGTTAGCAAATCGTTAGCCTCGTTGTTTCAGTGGTTCAAGGTGGGCGACGAGGCTTTGGCATGGTTGTCAGGTCAGGGTCGACCCATGGCTGCTAAGGGTGGTGGTCAGAATCAGGACATTGTGCAGATTGGTGAGGTTGGCTCTGGAGTAGATGCGCCCAGTCGTCGCATTGCCTCCCAATGCTGCTCTAGTTGAATGCAACAGCCCTACCATAGACCGACTGTATTTGGCCGTGTCGCTGAAGGCGGTGATGCTGCGCAGGCAGATGTAGTCGCAAGGAATGCGGGGGTGCGCATGTACGGTATCGGCGGGGAAGCCTTAACAATTATGAACTATGGGAGTGACTGCACAGGTGGTACTGATTGTCCCTCTCATGACCTGGCTGTTCTAGGGACGAAGGTGGAGAAGGAGGAAGACTATAGTTTAGAAGCTGCTGTCTCGGCTGGGTTGTGGGAGGGCACTAGGCATGTTGTTCTTCGAGATAAGTTGCAACCTCTTGTTCCTAAGCGCCAAGAGAAGTTGTTTACTAGGCTGTGGCAGTACGTCCGCATGTTTGTTGATTCTCCAGTCCTGATGTACGGGGTAGAACCCGACATGGATTGGAGACAGTGCAAGGCTCAAATTGGCTCCCTACCGTATAAATCCTGCTCAACAGCCTGTCGTTAAAGCAGAGCTAGACTACATGTGGAAAAAGGGACTGAGGGATAAGGGATATCGTGAGTGGTCGTTGCCAGTAACTTTGCAACCTGAGTTAAGTGGCAAGATCCGTGTTTGTGTTGATTGCAAGAGTGTGGAAGTATTATCCCTGACAGACGCCTATCCATTACCCAGAGTTGACGACCCCATAGACCGCATCGGGGCTGCCTCGTTTATCACTAAGGTGGAAATAGTGAAGGGTTATTGGCAGGCCCCGTTGCCGGAGAGAGCGAAGAGAAGTGCCAGTCTTGTGATAAACTGGGCAGTTTATCAGTGTTAGGTGTTGTTTTGCTGCCGGAACACAAGTTGGATGTTTGGCATGTTAAGGGCACTGATAATGTTTTGGCTGATTGTTTGTCATGGGAGGGTATGTTTGCAGGAGAACCCTCGCCGTTCAGTCAGTGTGTGTTTGAGAGTGGAGAAAAATTAGGCTTGCCCCTGTAGTGCAATGCCGCCAAAAACACTATTAAAAATATAAAAACCTCACATAAAAACTCTTTCTTTTTGATAGTATATAAGTGCAGTATATCACAGCAAGAATCTAAGACACTCTGAGTTGTTGTCTTAGTAGGCTAGGCTTGGTGAAGCATGCTCGTTAAGCGTGATATAATTATTATGATGCTATTATTTTGGGGAAGTGTTGTGCAGATTTGTTTTTATAATGCAGTGTTTTATGTTTGTGATCGTGCCTTGTTTTCACAACTTGGGAGAGTAGCTGGGTGATGCGGGGTTCGTGGGCATTCTGTCTGGTCAGATGTGGAGTTCACCTGAGGCTGAAACGTCCCACATCTTGGGCGGGGTGTTACGCTGGCCAGCTTACCAGAATGTACTCGTAACTCGCTAGCGCTCGCCAGGGCAGTGAAATGGGCTACAATAATCGTAGAACGATGTTCTTTCTTTCATAGAGTTCATGTTGTCACAGACAGATCAGTGGTGGTCTTTATTCTTGTCTGTGACACTTGGAAGTATTTTATATCATTGATAGAATATAAGATGTGATGTGTGAAGATGTAGGGAGAGAGAGAGCGAGCAGCGTGGTGGTAATATGTGCGTGTGTATGTACGTATGCCTCCCTCGCAAGGAGGAGTTTCCCACACTCGTGATTGGCCAGCGGGCCTGACGCATCATATGACGCCTGCTCCTCATTACGTAGTCGTCTGTGATTGGGTGCTGCTGCATTTGTTAGTGCTGGTGGGGCTCCTGCCCGCGTTTCTCCTGCAGAGCTTGGCACAGCGTGCTTGGTCCTACATGTCCTTTGCAATCTGTCCCCCCATCTAACCCCCTGTACTACTATTTCTCTTTCTGAACTTCTTCTTTTTCATACTTCTCTCTTTATTCAATTACTTATCCCTTCTGGTTCTGCATACGACTTCCATAGTCGGCCAGTCGTATTACCAGCACCAGTTCTCCATATATGTTTGCACTAGCTTTAGGGATTATTAGAGTCATAGTCAAATGGTATCATAGTATTGGGGTGCTTCTAATTATTGAGTTGTTCTTTCCTACTATTTAATGCTAGACAGTGGGAAGTATCTTTGGTCGTTGTCTGAGTTGTGTATGTGGCAAGTCAGAGCCTGTACGACTTTGACGAAGCTAGGTAGCCTGTAACCCTTGTGCATATTTTTCCTTTGCGAGTGTAGCAGTATACAGGTGAAGGGCTTTTGCCTACTCTTACCTGTATGCTTGCTACCTCATTTTGTTGACCTTTGTGGAGTGCCAGGGCAAGACCAGATACTAGAGATCTGGACTTACCAAGAGAGCCTCCAAGTCACTTAACGTAACATAAGGGAAATCTGTTCAAGGGGAGACAGTAGGCTACGAGCATGCTTGCGCTCTGCCTAGTTTCCTGATACCTTTTATGCCACTGCTAGGCTTTATTTTTGAGAAAGACAGTATTGTGTTTATTAACTTTAATTGTGTATGCTTTAGGAATTATTCACGCCTTATTTTAGCCTAGGTTGATGCATAGTGCACAACCCAGTTTGGCTGTTACATTGGCTAAAGAAGTACTGTTTTTGAGTGGTTATTATTAGTGCTGTCACAGAGTTGTTGCACTCCCTTGTTTTATATATGTATCCTACTTATTGGTGTATTTAAGATACACGCTTTGGTATCCTGCCCCTGCATTATTTCTGTTCTATATTAACGAGCATCTTAGAGCATCAGACCTTTCCAGAAGATTCCATATCTGATTGCTGTAGGATTAGACTTCCAGTGCTTTCATAGAGCATTGAAGAGTTTAGTGTTGAGTACAGACTCACACTAAAGTTAACGTAAGCATATATTCCTTTATTAAATCTTATGATATTTTATTCAAGCATTGTTATTACTTAAGAGCATTTTCGTAACGTAAGTACTCCTGTTGTGAGTTGGCTTTGCCGTCATCGGAAAGCCTTTGTAGAAGTGCACTAAAACCCAGTTAATTGATACCCCGTTATCCATTAGATTAACTCTGAAGGGTTTTAAGTGTTTTTGTTCACCGGCGTAATAGTTCGAGGGTTTGGAATTAGCGTACCGTTGTAGTACAGTAGATATAACACATGGCCGTTGTTGCAGATATAGCCTATCATCTAGTCCATTATTAAGTGCCCTTGTTTATTTCGTAGTGCCGGTCGTAACACCCTCAAAAGGTCAAACAGTCAAAAGTCACACCCCTCCCTAAAACTTTGAGTAAGGTAATCCCTACCCCCAAGTCTATGATTCCTCAAGAGAAGCAAAATAAACCCACCATTTGTCTCATACAGACAACCCAAGCTGCCAAGTTAGTGAAAAAGTCCAAAGTCACACCCCCTCCCAAAGCACTTAATTAATAACGTAAACCCTACCCTAAGTCTATGATCACTCAGGAGAAACAGAGTAAACCTACCATTTGTCTCCTACAGACAACTCAAGCTGTCACTTCCAAACTAGTGACACCACCCCCTCATCATGAAAGATGGGTACCCCTATTACCCACCTTGCCTGGGGATGCAATTATGACCCCTCACCTCCAAAGCCCTTTTGATAGGGATTGCCTGACCGCTCCAAGCCCACTCCCTAATAAATTAAATTGCATTAAAATAGCAAATATCTCCGATCAACCTATCACTTTGCCAAAAGGGTTAACCATTGGGGAACTTGAACCTTATGCAGAAGAACTAACTTTACCTTCAGAAGATACCTCCCAAACTTATTTTCCCCTGCCTGATATTCCTTCCCATTTAAGTTCTCAACAACAAACTGACTTACGTGAGCTAATGACTACCTACCAAGACATATTCGCCACCTCTAGCCGAGACGTCGGAAAAACCAACGTACTACATCATCCCATAAAATACTGTAGGACATCCGATCAAACAACCGATCCAGAGCAAAAATCCAATACAGAGACAGGGAGAAGAATCTCAAGTCAGAGACATGCTAGCAACTGGAATTGTCCAACATTCCTCTAGCCCTTTGTCATCTCCGGTGGTACTCGTCCGGAAGAAAGATGGATCTACCCGTTTCTGTATCGATTACCTACAGTTGAATGATGTCCCCATAAAAGATGCCACCCCACTACCCAGGATAGACGACTCTTTAGATTCCCTGTTAGGAGCTAAATGGTTCACTACCCTGGATCTACAAGCCGGGTACTGGCAAGTACCAGTACTCCCAGAACACCAACAAAAGACAGCTTTTATCACCAGTCAAGGACGATTATACGAATTCACAGTATTGCCGTTTGGTCTATGCAACGGCCCTGCAACTTTTTCCAGGTTGATAGAATCTGTCCTACAAGGATTAACCTGGGAAACTTGCCTGGTATACTTAGATGGCATAATTGTGTTCGGGAACACCTGGGCTGAGCATCTATAAAGATTAAGTCAAGTATTTCAGAGGATTAGAGAAGAAAATCTAAAACTCAAACCATCTAAATGTACTCTGGCCAAGAAAGAAGTTCAATTTCTAGGACACATAGTCTCAGAAAATGGAATTGCCCCAGATCCAGACAAATTAGATGCCATCAGTACCATAACTCATCCCACAAATGTAAAAGGAGTCCGAGCTTTTCTCGGCCTAGCTTCCTACTACCGCCGATTTGTAAAAAAAATTGCCGCCATTACCAACCCCCTAAATGACCTAACAAGAAAAGAAGAACCATTCTTGTGGACAGAACAGCGCCTAAAAGCCTTTAACTCTTTAAAAGAACTACTAGTAGCATCCCCAGTAGTGTCTTTCCCAGACTACAGTATACCCAACCATTCCGCTTATATACTGATGTCTCACAATTCGGTATAGGAGCCGTTCTAGGAAAAACTAGAGCAGGGAGGGAACACATCATTGCATGTGCCAGCCGAATCCTAAATCCGGCAGAAGTCAACTAACCCGTAACCAAGCGAGAATGTCTGGGAATAACTTGGGCCTTGCAACACTTTAAAGATTACCTAGCAGGTGTCATTTTCACCATCATAACTGATCATCACGCCCTCCAATGGCTACGCAAATCTGACACTAAAAATGCCTTAACAGTCAGGTGGTGGGAATCATTAGAAGAGTTTAACTTTGAAATTGCATATCGACCAGGAAAACTCCACACTAATGCTGATGCTTTTTCCAGACTTCCAACTAACTCAATCACTGACACCTCTAGCCTAAATACTGACATTCAGCCGATATTAGCCATTCATCATCAAGACTCATTAGATCAAGACCAGCAACAACTACTTAAATAGTTTCAACGCCAAGAGAAACCAGACTGGATTCCTAGAAGGATTTTCTCCCAACTCACAAGAAGAGGAGATAAGTTGTATGCTACAGACGGGAAAATCGTGATCACACCAAATGCCGCACTCTCTATTATGCAATCCATCTATACACACAATGGCATTCATTTAGCCCAGAGAAAGTTAACTGCTATTTTCCAGCAAGTGTACTGGACTCCTTCTCCTTACATCACAGCAAAAAGAATCACAGAAGCCTGTAGAGCCTGTGCATTGGGCAAAGATAGGACCCGTACAGCCAAACCTGCAGGAAAATTAGTAGCGTCCAAACCATGGCAACTTCTAGCAGTAGATTTGATGGGACCCATGGAAGGAAATCAACGGTGTAAATACATTATCACCTTTGTGGACACATACTCTAAATATGTAATTGCCTGTTCAGCAAAGGAACACTCAGCTTTAGCAGTGGCTGAAGCAATGATACAGCACGTTTCCCCTATTTCGGATTACCTGAAGCTATTCATTCTGATAATGCCCCTGAATTCATCAGTCACATGTGGTCACAACTATCACAAATGTGTGTATTCAAGATATTGAATACAATATTGGCCTTAGGGAAACTCTACTTGTGAGAGGTGTGGTGGAGTGGTCTTGCCACTGGCCTGGTAATCCAAAGGTCCCGGGTTCAAATCCCGATGTATCAATGGGAAGATATTATTGGGATGGAATTTGTGCTGTACCTGGTATCAGTGCATTACCACAAGCCCACCGAAACGTCAATAAAATTCCCTCATTGTTCCCTGATTAAATAGCACTGTATGAATATTCCCATATTCAAAATATGCTATAGGGGTGCAATGCCTGGTGAGTTATCTGCTCAACAGGTGGCGTTGTGTGTGTGTAAGTGTGAGAGTCCGAGTGTAGGGGGTGAGACAGTGAAGCACGGGAATGAGGTGGCTTCAGAGATGGGGTCGTTTCGGGCCATGAGTGAGCACCGTGCCTCATGTGAAGGCAAGATGGCAGGTGCTCGTTGTACTCTACGTGCTTCACATGTCTCACTCCCTAGACTGGAACAAGACCTCACGGGCTTCACTGTTCATTGTAAAGCGGTGAATGTTAAGGCTCTCAGCCTATGCCCGAGAGGAAGTAACTTGGAATATAGAAAAAAAAAAAAAAAAAAAAAGCTATCCAAATAAGGACACGCCTGCAACAGATGAACACCACTGATTGGCCCAGTCAAGTAAAAATAGTACAGTGGGGAATCAATATTTGCCCCCGGAAAGACGGAATTTCACCCCATGAACGTATTTTTGGAGTACCACCTTTGCTCCTACCTCTACGTCATCTGTCTGTCCCTTACAAGCCCTCCTCCAATTTTGACCAATCTTTAGTACACCTAAAGAACCGCCTTCGACAACTTCAGTATATCCAAGACCTACAACCTGACGAAACCGCCAAAGTAAGTCCCCACCATGTCGGCGATCTTGTCATGGTTGCTCAAATTCCAGTACCATCCAACTCAAACCAAGATATAAAGGTCCTTTCGAGATTCTAACTGTTCCAAACTGTTACCAGGTTACCATTAATTACTTTGGTGAGTCACGCACCTACCGAAATAGATATGTACGTAAGTTTCAACCCATTGATGACAATATGACTATGCCTGGTGACCCCAAAGATAATGAATCATTGCCTGCAATTGATAACCAGAATTTAGGATCCACAAAACCATTGACACGTCCAATTCTTCCACCCATTTCTCCTACTCAAATAGTGATACAAAAACTTGTTAAACCACCTGTACAAACAGTAACTAATGTCGCCTATCCAGACCGAATTCTTATTCCTCCATTTAACCCCTATCGTACCACTTTCTCTGAAACTCCTCCTCCAATTCCTAACCGAATTGTCTCTGCACCTCCTCAACTTCCTACACAATCTAACAATACTGCGACTCAACTAAAATCAACTCCTCCTATTACCTCACCTGCCACCAGCCTACCTATTTTTCCTGTCTCACCCTGTCCTTTACCTACCACTCCAGCAATCAATATTATTCCATCTCTAGACAATCAAACTTCCCCTTCTTTATCTAACACTTCATCAACTGCATCTACTCATCAAGCCAACAAATTTACCTGATCAAGGAAACTGTTCAACTACAACTAATCCTAAACTTTCCACTCAACTACCTATACCTCTCACTAAATCTCCTCAACCTTCTACATCTACACATAAATCTCCTACACTTTCCCCTAGCAATTCCACAACACCTAAACAAATCTATACCTCTCCCCATCTTGATTCACACATGCCAAAAATGAAATTAAGATCACCTTCGTTAATGCAACTTTTATCTAATCCAACATGTCGAAGATCTGACCGACGTGTGACTCCACTTAAGAGATGGGCACTCACCTACAAGCCGACCAACAAAAGGTGGCTCCCACCAAACCTACCACCACGCAAAATAAAAAGGTCGCCGCCACAATTGTTGCGAGGTAAACACCTAAACCTGTTCCTCTAGCCACTACAGGGTCACCTAACCTAAGGACAGGCCCCCAAACCACTATGCCCCTCCCACCTGGCCCAAACAGACCAGCAAACTCAAGTCCAGTTAGTGTGTCACCAGCTCCACTACCAACCACATCTCCAAAGACTACTCCTCCTGCTAGCACCATGAAAATTAACAGCTTGTTTGTGTCGTCCAACAACACCAAGATCAACATCAACTCTCCTGCCCATTTAGTGCATGTGGCAAACTCCTCCAGTACTCCTCTCCAACTTACCCTGCAATATGACACCAAGGCCCCTGTTGACATCCCCACAACAATGTGGTGTTTAATTCTGCAACACATGAAACCCTCTCTCATCACCAAAACCTTCCGAAGATACAAACTTAAGTCTCGCGGCCGAGATTTCTTTTTGGAAGGTGGTGAGATGACGAGGTTGCAAACCAGGGGAAAAGCAATCCCGGTAGACACCCTGACAATGCGGGAAGAAGAGCAGCCTACCAGAGCCAAAATAGATGCCGTGAAGGACACCAAGAAGACAAGGAGAAAACTATATCAGGAAATGGAGAGAGAGAACACAAGATTACCAGTTTCCCATGCTTTAATACCTGCCACAATAGAACAGTTTACCAAATTAACCAGGCCTACCCCTGCTCTAATCCCTGCGAATATGAGAGTCTGCTCGCTAAAGGAGTTCGAGTCCGGGCCAATCACAAGGATACCTGCCCAGCCAATGGCAGGGCCGAAGACAAACAGCTAAGGAGAATACCCAGCCCCAGCCAGATTTGCAATACAGTGAGGAATACTTTATGCAAATACCTCACCAGGACCCAGTGCAATATCTTCACAGATGGGAACCCAAGAACCACCTCTACATTACCTCACGGGAAGAATGGAGATAAGAGAAACAAAGTGATCAGAAACAAAAGCATGGCCTGCAAAATAGAAAAAGACAAAAATAGTGATTACAAAACATTTATCCTGCAGCCATGCAACCCTTTTAAAAAAAGAAGGTAATATTGAGAGATAGAGAATCTCCGTTTGTTTGTATTAATAGCTTAAGTAAATTTTTAGAATAAGAATTGCCTTCACAATGATGAAAAGAATAATATCCACTTGTCCCTACTATATTAAAACAGACCAAATTGAGTTCTAAATATAACCCGAATATAGTCTGACTGAAATTGAGGGAAGGTATGCAAATACGATTACTACCTTCCACTGATCAAGCTGGTTGTGAGTGGAAATTGTGTTGAAGACTCAGCTATAGGAAGAGACATTCCCTATAGTAAAGTCTAAGGTGGGAGGCGAACGAGAGTGTGTAGAGGAGCCAGGAACAAACGTCCCCAGTGGCCGTGAGAGAGGCAGTTACCCCTAACGTCCAGCCCGCAGAAGAACTACGAGTCCTACGTCGTCCATATTCTCGTTCATGGCTATCACCTCTCCTCTACCCCGTACCCTAAGTGTCTCTGTGTGTTATAAGTTGTGGGTATTATTGTGAAGGTAATATATATTATGCGAGTGTTCTATTTAACTTATTTATAGATCTGTGCCTAAGATCTACCTTGTCAATTTGATACACGTGTAAGAGTTATATAACTTTGATCCGTACAGTAATTCTATAAGTACGATATATTGCCTAGATAATTTGTGTTTAAACCTTCAGATCATTACGTGTATGTACGTTACATAGTCATTTCTACATGTGTTACTCAGTGAATACTCTCAGATTTTATCCCTATGTGTTATTATTCTTTGTGTGTCCAAGTCGAAGTGAAGTGTATAGCGTGAGCTATTTTCCTTTTTAAATTCAATATCTAAAACCTACGTCCAAACTCAGGATCATATTGTCCGCATAATTATTACCAGAGAATACTTATAGTACTATTTCGCCCCCTTGAAATTAAAGAACCCATCCATTGAGTTAAAGTTGATCTATATTCGAGATATCTAATTTATATTAGTTCTTGTTAATAATCTAATTATATACATTACTCGGGTCATGTAATTCTATCACCACAGATCTAGGGATTCAGATTTTTACATTCCTTTATCTATTAAGCCTACTTTTTAGTTATTTATTATATTATTGCTTCGTTCAGTAATTTATTCATCATAACCGTTATTTGTGTTATAATACAGTGCTACTAAGTTCTGCGTTCTTTCAGGAATTTATTAATTTATTCAAACCTCCTTCTATGCCATCATAATTGGGTATTCCATAAGTACAACTTTGTTTTGTATTTCCAATCATTATAGCTCCTTTTATGCTATAATACAGCGCTACTCCGTTCTGCGGTTATTCAGTAGTTGGTTAATTTATTTCAATCTATTCTAAATTATATTTATTATATTCCAACTCAGTCACTACATTTACTGTGAATCTGATTTTCTTATTACGTGTAATTTGACCTCATCTACGTTCGAATATTATTTTTCGTGTATCGTGTGAGAGATTATTCGCAATACCTCTTAGATAGTTGAATTCGGATTTAAACTATCTTTCCTCATAGGATAAAGTAAAATTCATATCTTCACTCCCCGATTTGACATCGCATTAAAATAAAATAGTATTTCCCGTGACCGCAGTCCAACTGACCTGTACCCCCGAGAGCGGTACCTTTGTGGACTCACCTGAACTCGACTCTAATTGTTTTGACCACCTTGCAGACTCCCGCAACTGAGTGATAGGCCCCAGTTGCCTTACCTTGTCCTTTTTTTTTTTTTTTTTTTTCTCTATGTGATTGAGGGAGGCAAAAGGCATAACTGCCTATAGCGAGTGCCTCCCCCATAGTTGAAAGAGCGACAGGGCCAAAATCAAGGGACGTTCGAGCCAAAATGCCTGGACACACGGATTTGAAGCAATTTAAGTCATAGGAAGTGGGAAAAACTGATACTGGGAGAGAGTTCCAGAGCTCAGCTGTTGAGTAGAAGAAAGTTTGAGAGTAACGTTTCACTCTTGGGTTGGAGAGTTGCACAGAGTAGGGGTGGGATTGAGTTGCAAGATGGGTACCACGTGCCCTACGTAAAGGAGGTGGTATGCACTGGGATAGTTCTGAGGAACACTGTTTAATATAGTAGCGAGAGAGATGCAACATTGCGGCGGAGAGAGAGAGATTGTAGAGAGTTGGTGAGTGGACGGGAGTTAATGATACGAAAGGCCTTCCTTTCAACCTTGTCTAGGAGAGCGGTGTGAGAGGAACCTCCCCACACATGTGAACAATACTCAATACAAGGGTCCTTGTCCTTGTTCTTGTTGTCCTTGTTGCTATACCTCGCGTTACACACTAGGACCACATGTGTATTGTTGTCAATGCTTTTTGTTTGTGTATATATTTCCTATGATTGCGTATTTCCTCTCTTCATTTATTTTGTGAGTGACGAACTATATTCACTAGGGAGTAAAACATATTCAACTCTCTATAAGTCACCTTACCTATTAGAGTCCTACTCAATATAGTAGTGATTTTATTACCCAATATCTGTACCATAATTATGGCTTTATAATAAACATGAGTGTAATCTATACTGTGTGTTTATTGTGTTCTTGATTGCTCGATTGAGTAAACAATTGCCATCTTCATGAAGCTCGATGTGTTCCTGTTGAGCATATTTCAATTCTAAATATCTGAAATCCGGATTGACATAGAAGATATAACGAAGCGAGTTGGATTACAACCCGGCATACCACAAGGTACTCTACTTATCTAGCATGCCTACAGTTGTCTTCTTAATAACAAATCGCCATCGGAAGTGTAAACATTGATTTTTGTCACATTATTTATCGCATTATAATTTTAATTATACTAATTAGATAAGGGTATAAAGCTTAATTTGAAGCTAAATAATTATTCATGATATTGGATTGTGAATGGCTTGTGTAGATCATCTCACATGTAAGATATTAACCATTTGCGGCGATGGTTTTCGAGTTGTAACGTCATCACTGGCTTTGGCCAGGAAAATAATTTTACTAAATTAAATCATTTTTCTACAATAGTATAATGTATATGGGAAAATCAATTACGCTATGATTTGTAATATATAATGCAGATTTGTAATATATAATGCAGATTTGTAGTATATAATGCAGATTTGTAATATATAATGCAGATTTGTAATATATAATGCAGATTTGTAGTATATAATGCAGATTTGTAATATATAATGCAGATTTGTAATATATAATGCAGATTTGTAGTATATAATGCAGATTTGTAATATATAATGCAGATTTGTAATATATAAATGCAGATTTGTAGTATATAATGCAGATTTGTAATATATAATGCAGATTTGTAGTATATAATGCAGATTTGTAATATATAATGCAGATTTGTATATAATGCAGATTTGTAGTATATAATGCATTGTAATATATAATGCATTGTAATATATAATGCATTGTAATATATAATGCATTGTAATATATAATGCATTGTAATATATAATGCATTGTAATATAATGCAGATTGTAATATAATTCAGATTTGTAGTATATAATGCAGATTTGTAATATATAATGCAGATTTGTAATATATAATGCAGATTTGTAGTATATAATGCAGATTTGTAATATATAATGCAGATTTGTAGTATATAATGCAGATTTGTAATATATAATGCAGATTTGTAATATATAATGCAGATTTGTAGTATATAATGCAGATTTGTAGTATATAATGCAGATTTGTAATATATAATGCAGATTTGTAGTATATAATGCAGATTTGTAATATATAATGCAGATTTGTAATATATAATGCAGATTTGTAGTATATAATGCAGATTTGTAATATATAATGCAGATTTGTAATATATAATGCAGATTTGTAATATATAATGCAGATTTGTAATATATAATGCAGATTTGTAGTATATAATGCAGATTTGTAGTATATAATGCAGATTTGTAATATATAATGCAGATTTGTAGTATATAATGCAGATTTGTAATATATAATGCAGATTTGTAGTATATAATGCAGATTTGTAGTATATAATGCAGATTTGTAATATATAATGCAGATTTGTAGTATATAATGCAGATTTGTAATATATAATGCAGATTTGTAATATATAATGCAGATTTGTAGTATATAATGCAGATTTGTAGTATATAATGCAGATTTGTATATTAATGCAGATTTGTAGTATATAATGCAGATTTGTAATATATAATGCAGATTTGTAATATATAATGCAGATTTGTAGTATATAATGCAGATTTGTAATATATAATGCAGATTTGTAGTATATAATGCAGATTTGTAATATATAATGCAGATTTGTAATATATAATGCAGATTTGTAGTATATAATGCAGATTGTAATATATAATGCAGATTTGTAGTATATAATGCAGATTTGTAATATATAATGCAGATTTGTAATATATAATGCAGATTTGTAGTATATAATGCAGATTTGTAATATATAATGCAGATTTGTAATATATAATGCAGATTTGTAGTATATAATGCAGATTTGTAATATATAATGCAGATTTGTAATATATAATGCAGATTTGTAGTATATAATGCAGATTTGTAATATATAATGCAGATTTGTAATATATAATGCAGATTTGTAATATATAATGCAGATTTGTAATATATAATGCAGATTTGTAATATATAATGCAGATTTGTAATATATAATGCAGATTTGTAATATATAATGCAGATTTGTAGTATATAATGCAGATTTGTAATATATAATGCAGATTTGTAATATATAATGCAGATTTGTAATATATAATGCAGATTTGTAATATATAATGCAGATTTGTAGTATATAATGCAGATTTGTAATATATAATGCAGATTTGTAATATATAATGCAGATTTGTAATATATAATGCAGATTTGTAGTATAATGCAGATTTGTAATATATAATGCAGATTTGTAATATATAATGCAGATTTGTAATATATAATGCAGATTTGTAGTATATAATGCAGATTTGTAATATTATAATGCAGATTTGTAATATATAATGCAGATTTGTAATATATAATGCAGATTTGTAGTATATAATGCAGATTTGTAGTATATATAATGCAGATTTGTATATATAATGCAGATTTGTAATATATAATGCAGATTTGTAATATATAATGCAGATTTGTAATATATAATGCAGATTTGTAGTATATAATGCAGATTTGTAGTATATAATGCAGATTTGTAATATATAATGCAGATTGTAGTATATAATGCAGATTTGTAATATATAATGCAGATTTGTAGTATATAATGCAGATTTGTAGTATATAATGCAGATTTGTAATATATAATGCAGATTTGTAGTATATAATGCAGATTTGTAGTATATAATGCAGATTTGTAATATATAATGCAGATTTGTAATATATAATGCAGATTTGTAGTATATAATGCAGATTTGTAGTATATAATGCAGATTTGTAATATATAATGCAGATTTGTAGTATATAATGCAGATTTGTAATATATAATGCAGATTTGTAATATATAATGCAGATTTGTAGTATATAATGCAGATTTGTAATATATAATGCAGATTTGTAGTATATAATGCAGATTTGTAATATATAATGCAGATTTGTAATATATAATGCAGATTTGTAGTATAATGCAGATTTGTAATATATAATGCAGATTTGTAATATATAATGCAGATTTGTAGTATATAATGCAGATTTGTAATATATAATGCAGATTTGTAATATATAATGCAGATTTGTAGTATATAATGCAGATTTGTAATATATAATGCAGATTTGTAATATATAATGCAGATTTGTAGTATATAATGCAGATTTGTAATATAATGCAGATTTGTAATATATAATGCAGATTTGTAGTATATAATGCAGATTTGTAATATATAATGCAGATTTGTAATATATAATGCAGATTTGTAGTATATAATGCAGATTTGTAATATATAATGCAGATTTGTAATATATAATGCAGATTTTAATATATAATGCAGATTTGTAATATATAATGCAGATTTGTAATATATAATGCAGATTTGTAATATATAATGCAGATTGTAATATATAATGCAGATTTGTAGTATATAATGCAGATTTGTAATATAATGCAGATTTGTAATATATAATGCAGATTTGTAATATATAATGCAGATTTGTAATATATAATGCAGATTTGTAGTATATAATGCAGATTTGTAATATATAATGCAGATTTGTAATATATAATGCAGATTTGTAATATATAATGCAGATTTGTAGTATATAATGCAGATTTGTAATATATAATGCAGATTTGTAATATATAATGCAGATTTGTAATATATAATGCAGATTTGTAGTATATAATGCAGATTTGTAATATATAATGCAGATTTGTAGTATATAATGCAGATTTGTAATATATAATGCAGATTTGTAATATATAATGCAGATTTGTAATATATAATGCAGATTTGTAATATATAATGCAGATTTGTAGTATATAATGCAGATTTGTAATATATAATGCAGATTTGTAGTATATAATGCAGATTTGTAATATATAATGCAGATTTGTAATATATAATGCAGATTTCCCCACAACCAGAAACTAGTCATATTCATGTTAATCATGCAATACAACATCAGTCTACCACCTACTGGGAAAGAAATTGGAAGTTACTAACCTGAAAAGTATTTGGGCACTTTAATTTGCAGTGCTGTGAATTGAAGTAGAATAGAAAGCCCAAAACCTATTAGGTTATATTTAAGATATATTTACAATACAGGTATTAGGATACTCTTAACACTCCACAATGCTCTGATACGGCCTCTTCTAGATTATGCTATTCAATTCTGATCTCCAGCACTCGAGCAAGATACAGAGCTACCAGTCCAAGCTAGATACAGAGCTACCAGTCCAAGCTAGATACAGAGCTACCAGTCCAAGCTAGATACAGAGCTACCAGTCCAAGCTAGGGCTACGAAGTTTAATCTATCGATTAGAATGCTGAGCTATGAGGAACGGTATATATATTTTCATCCCTTTTGATAGAAAATATGAATTCTTTAAAATACTTAATGGGTTTGACAACGTGGATTCTAATAAAATGACTACCCTCAATATGAATACAACACATAACCATGTCTGAGAGTTAGAAAAGAAGAGGTCCAGCAGTGCTTTATGTAGAAATGTCCTCACATACAAGATCTGTTTTACATGGAACAGCCTGCATTAGAATTATAAATAGTTCTTCAGTACAGCAACTCAAGAAGAGAGTTTGAACACTAATGAATATCGTGCACTACACAATCTCTCTCTTTCCACTTAGGATATATCCTGGGATTGGACTGAAAGGTATATAAGATATTAACTATCCCATGTAGCTCCTTGTGAATGTGAATATCTCTCTCTCTCTCTCTCTCTCTCTCTCTCTATATATATATATATATATATATATATATATCTTCCCCACTACCCCCCAGTAAACACTCCATCTTCCACCTACCTTCACCATAATCCCCACTTGACCTCCCTCTCCTCCTTCCTGTTTAGTACCACCATACCAGCACATTTTTCTTTTGTAGGTGGGCTGTGGATAAGGCCAGGTCGTGATTTTTTAAGAACTGTACTGAAATTGGGCAGGTAGTGTTTACAATTGGAATTGATCATTGTTTGTTTTGATGGAAGTGACCATTGTATACGCTACTTATATAAATGAGAGATGAGGCCATTTTGATTTGTCGAAATATTTGTTGAGTTACCGAACTGAAATTTGAAAGTCGAATACATGTAAGTTAAAGGAACTGTCCCATTTAGTTATGCTGGATAAACCAATAGGCATAAACCTGTATGTTATGATATCCTTGGCATGACGCAATATCGTCTTCGAAGCATAATGCATTTATCAATTCCTATTGTTTCGTTGTCCTGGCAAACTACTTACACTTACTGGTGAATTTTTTTCCTAGTATTTTATATCTTTTGAGTGAAGACATTTCCAGATTCATGGTACGTTAGAGTCAAAATGTCTGGACACAGGAGCTTGAAGCCGCCTAAGTCATAGGATGGGGGAATGACAGCTTGAGGGAGAGAGTTCCAAAGTTTACTTGTTACTAGGGAAAATTGGTTCACTCATCATGAGATGAGGACAGAATACAGGTGGGAGTGTGTTAGAAGGCGGGTGGCCCCCCCCCCCCCCTCTCCGTAAGGGAGGAGGTATACACTAAGAAAGCTCTGAAGAACACTAGTTATTGTAATAGTGGTAGAAGAGTGCGAAATATGCAAGTATTCGGCGTGTAGAAAGAGAATGTAGGGAATTACTAAGAGGAAGTGAGTTGATGAGACGAAATGCTTTTGACTCGACCTTTTCGAGAAGTCCAGTATTGATGGAACCTCCCTAACATGTGAACAATACTCGATATATGGGCGCACAGTGCCCCTATACGGAGCAAGAAGCTGTGTGGGGGTGAAGAACCCACAGAGACAGTTGAACCCACTTGACTTCTGGGAAGCTGTTTTATCAAGAATAGTAATAATATTAGCTTGCCAAGAAAAGTCAGAAGAAAAAAACACCAAAAATACTGAGAGAAGAAGAAGGGTTGATTTGTGTATTGTTGAAGTATAAGGGATAGACGTGTGGAAGGGCGTAACAGGTAGATAAATGGAGAAATTGGATTTTGGAAGCATTGAAAATAACAAGATCTTCTCTGTTCCAATCGGAAATAGCTGAGTGGATGGGACTAGAGGTACGGTTTAGAAGATCATCAATGAATATACAATCACAAAAATAAGAGGAATAATAGTCAGTAATTGAAGAGGGGGAAAGTGGGGGAAGGAGAGGGAGGGAAAAGTTGGGACACATATATGAGAGAGAAAGGAAGAACTGGAGAGTAAATGTTATACCTAATCACATATTGCTTCCATTTGAGAGCCTGTTGGGCAATTTTTGGGTATATTTTCATGGGCTGTCTTCTGTGAGCCCTATCTCGTAAACTATACAGATACTTCCGGGAAGCCTATCGCGCTTTAGAGGTTAAAGGTATTATTAGATGCTTTTAACTGTGGTAGGCATACTTTAATCGTATTGAAATTGTGTATCTCTTGTTTGTTGTGAGTAATATCAAATAATGTAAGCCAAAATTACACTAAGAAAATAATTGTATATTGAAGGGATTACTAATTTGTATACATCCATATACGAAGTGTGTCAATTGGCTGCCGTTCGTGTCCATTATGATATCAGGAGAGCTTGTCCATTGTGATAAGTCAGACGAAGAGAACTCGCCTGTAAAGGAAGTTGACCGCGGGAAACAGGTTACGTTTGTCTTGGCTAAGTTACCTATGTAGGTAGGATTAGCGAAAGATAGGATTAGCGAAGTCTGCTCCGGGATGTAGGCTAGGGTAAGGTAGGCAAGGTAAATTATTTAGATTCGGTGAAGTCTGCCACGGAGATTATACGTTGCTTAAGGTAGACATATTTGGCCAAATATATAAGTGAACTTCTAAACGTTGACGGAATTAATAAACACACCTTTTGAGGAGAAGCCCTTTATTGACAGCTTTATTTAGAAAGCTTCTTCAGGCACAATACACACAGTGTAATTACCTGAAGAAGCTATCTGTGAAACATTGTCAATATAGTGCTCCTCTTCAAATGTTGTCAAACATTGTCAATATAGTGCTCCTCTTCAAATGTTGTCAAACATTGTCAATATAGTGCTCCTCTTCAAATGTTGTCAAACATTGTCAATATAGTGCTCCTCTTCAAATGTTGTCAAACATTGTCA
Source organism: Paralithodes platypus (assembly GCA_032716605.1). NCBI lineage: Eukaryota > Metazoa > Arthropoda > Malacostraca > Decapoda > Lithodidae > Paralithodes > Paralithodes platypus. The sequence goes on along the minus strand of CM064508.1, from coordinate 22,450,865 downwards.
ATATAGTGCTCCTCTTCAAATGTTGTCAAACATTGTCAATATAGTGCTCCTCTTCAAATGTTGTCAAACATTGTCAATATAGTGCTTCCCTCAAACATTGTCAATATAGTGCTTCCTTCAAACATTGTCAATATAGTGCTCCTCTTCAAATGTTGTCAAACATTGTCAATATAGTGCTCCTCTTCAAATGTTGTCAAACATTGTCAATATAGTGCTCCTCTTCAAATGTTGTCAAACATTGTCAATATAGTGCTTCCTTCAAACATTGTCAATATAGTGCTTCCCTCAAACATTGTCAATATAGTGCTCCTCTTCAAATGTTGTCAAACATTGTCAATATAGTGCTCCTCTTCAAATGTTGTCAAACATTGTCAATATAGTGCTCCTCTTCAAATGTTGTCAAACATTGTCAATATAGTGCTCCTCAAATGTTGTCAAACATTGTCAATATAGTGCTCCTCTTCAAATGTTGTCAAACATTGTCAATATAGTGCTCCTCTTCAAATGTTGTTTTTATTCATATTTGGCAGCAGTGTTTGTGTTCGTCCCAGTTCCCTTAGCGACTGACCCTGAATTCAGTCGGCTTCTTGCGTATTTTCCAATATTACACCTACAGGACTTGAACACTTTTGACCTGTTACATAGCTCAGATCTATTTCCATCTCACTGTACAGTGTTTCTACACTGTTGGCTAGATTTACCAATATTTACGGTCACGGGACAAGCAGCATTACTGACAAATGAACACCGCAATTTCATCAGTTTCAAAATCTGCAAGCATTGATTTACGCTTAGTTTTGTCACCACCACTTCAAGCCAAGTACATCCAGGTTAAGCCAACAGGTGTCATATATCACCATTAAAATATCATATCAACCTATTTAGTTCCCAACTCAAATCTGCTCCTACAGAGTATTGACTTTAATTGAAGTTCAATCTGGTTTGCAATCTGTTTGGGGTGATAACATTTGATTATATATTTGCTTATATATATAACAAAAATCATCAATTTGGATATGATGATGTAAAAAATACCTAGATATGTCCTCAAAATGTCTGAAATAAGAGTCACAATCATAATATATTAGGGTGATAACTTATATTGGCCCTTATATATATATATATATATATATATATATATATATATATATATATATATATACTGTATAATTATCCAAAAGTAAGTAGGCCTAATTATATTAGGCCTACAATAAATGAATACATTTTTGTACACATTCAAGTAGATCATAATAATCTCCAAAGAGCTGAATACTCCGCATAATTGGTTCGAAAGTTTGAATGGAGCTGGATGGAGGAATGATAGGAGGCAGTGGTAGGAGGGAGAAGATTGGTAAGTAGGAGGTCAGCTGGCAGTATCCTCAAGTTAGTAACATAAATGAGTTGTCACAAACAATATTTATAATATATATATATATATATATATATATATAATTATATATATATATATATATATATATATATATATATATATTCTGACATACGGAGCCCTGTATGTTAATTTAAGAGTTAGAATTAGAGTCCAAGGAGCCAAACTACCCAAGTGGTGAAGCAGACTAGCGAGCGAACGAGCGAGTGGGCAAACCATCTCGCCCCATACCAGCTCGCCCCATACCTCGATGACCGATGCTATGACGTATGATCGACGCCAGGAGCTGTGAGTGGACGACACACCTGTTATGTGATTCGAGGAGCTATGATTGGAGCGCGCACCATCACTCGCCTCCTGATTCGTTCCTACACCATCATTGTTTGGTATATAAGACCCGAGTTGTGGGCATTCAAATCAGTCTCATTTGGAGTTGGGGAAGGTGAACTTGCAGCTGGAGGAAGACGGGGTGAAGTATTAATGGGATTGTGACTGTCAGTCAGATTATATAAATGTGTGTTAAGTGTGTTCGGTGTAAACACTTACGTTATGTTGGTTAGTGAGATATGTGATTGGGAATTAACGTGATGTGTTTAATGTGTGTAATGTGTTTAACTATTTAATTGGGAATTAACGTGAACACTACTATGTGTTTAACGATTTAATTGGGAATTAACGTGAATGCTACTATTATGTGTTTAACTATTTGATTGCGAATTAACGTTAACGCTACTATTTATGTACTTAACTATTTGATTGGGAATTAACGTTAACGCTATTATTTTGTACTTAACTATTTTAGTTGACTAACTTGTGGACTAAAGCAACTCTTTAAGTAATTGGGTTATGATGAAAGTAATACTATTGTTTTATATTAATACTTACGAGTTCTTTCATTTTCTTTGAATTAAGCTTACATTGCTTAATGGTGCTTAGTACGGTGATGCTATTGTCTCTTATTAGTAATATCGCTTTAGACTAACATGGCTGTGTTAATATTACTTCTAGTGATTTTCCTAAGCTGAAGAAAATGATTTGCTTCAAAATATTATATTTTGCTTTTCATTATTTGAGTGAGACTTGAATCGAATCTATGAAACGATCCTGTAACTTTATTTACTCATAAACAAACCTCAATGTTACGTGGTTAAGAAATACATTTAACTAATTATTAAATATATATCTAACTTTTTATGTGACTTTGATATTACTCCTGATGATAAAAATATAATACTATTAACGTAAGACAAGAACCAAGAATAATTACATTAAATATAAATAAAAGGACATAGAAGAAAACTATCTATTCATTTCAAAGAGGGTAAGAGACAGAAATATTCTTACTTTAATATTTATCTTTCAAGACTTTTTATAAAATTAATAGTCCTTCTTTAGCTATAACTTATTCGGTTCATAACCATAGCCTACTAAGCTTCGGTTAAATAATAATTCTTTATAAATACTACATGACTTTAATTAGTTTCAGTATTTTTCATAAGTAAAGAGTATCAGTCAATAAAGGATACCAAGTCCTAAGATCCAAAAGGAAAGGAAGCAACAACAGGAAATTAATTTATTAGATTTTACTTTTGTTTTGCCTTCAGCTGACTGATACCTTAATATATATCTCTGTGCTATCTAGATTCATCAGGTTAACCACTTGAGGACTAAGATACGTAACAGAAGAGTGGCGACCTTGCCAGGATTCGTTTCATACAGTTTCACTCAGTTTTATTAACGTTTCACTACTTAAAAATCAAATATTAATCATGCCTCAACTAATTAATAACGAAGATGCTCGAGTTTTCATAGAATCAGAACCCACAGCCCCTGATATTGACTGTCTGTCAAAATCTGAACTGAAAGTGCTTGCCTCACATCTCCAATTATCTGTCTCAAACATGTCTAAAGTAGAGGTGGCTCAGACCATAAAAACCCACCTGTTCCCTGTAGAAGGCGGGGAGGGTGACGGAGCAGTTGGTGGGATCCCTAGTAAACTTAGCCAACTTGATGAACAAGTGCCACCTGGTTTGACCGGTGATCAAGTACTGGAACTAGCCAGACTAAAAATAGAACTAGCCAGAGTAAATGCCGAACAAGCCAGAGCAAATACCGAAGAAGCCAGCATAAAAGCCAGAGCAAATATCGAAGAAGCCAGAATAAAAACCGAACATTATGAATATCAATATCGTACGGCTCAACTAAATGTCAATACGAATGCTCCCGTAATTGCTCCCCCTCTGGGATTGACTAAAACTTTCAATCATTGGGTCAAGAGTAAGAAAGTCACAAGCTACAACGATCTGAAGGAGTTGGTCCTGTTAGAAAATTTCCTATGGAAAATTGATTCTTCTGTATCCTATCATTTAAAGGGGAAAAAGGTAGATTGTCTTGCCGACGCTGCTGACATGGCTGACACATACGTGCTCAACAACAAATTTCGTGGAAAGAAGCCCTACGATAATTCTAGTTCTAATTTTAAGTATCCCAATCACAAATCTGACCGACCCAGTCACAAGCCTATAACGTCTTCCCCAGCTAGCCAAAATAGAATTGTTCCCCCAACTAAAAATGCGACTCAGGGCAATGGTAACAGAGGTGGGCCCCAAACTAATAGTAATGCTCAAAGAGGGAACTTTCCCGTATCCCCTAAAGTATGTACTTTTTGTGGCATGAGAGGCCACCTAGCTTATCAGTGCTGGGCCAAGGAAAAAACCGAGAGATCGGGGCAGACAGTTGCCGCCATATCTCAAATTCCATGTGTGCCTTTAATGCAGGGCTCCCGACAGAAGGAGTACCTAGCACCAAATGTTCCTTTAATGCAGGACTCCCGACAGAAGGAGTACCTAGCAGCTAACGTAAATCATCTAGACAGGGGTGTAGTAGCATGTGGTGGTACAACCCACTAGGGTTAAGCCAATAATAATTTCACCATCAGTGCAGGACAGTTACCGTCCCTTTATTTCATCTGGCAACGTGAGATTAAATGGTTGCATGCATGAGGTAAAAATTCTGAGAGACACAGGTTCTACTAGCACCCTCATGGTGAATCCTTACACTGAGTGCCCACCTGGCGAACCAGTTGTAATGAGAGGTGCTGGAGGCCAGTTTTATGCATACTTGGTAAAAGGCGAAATTGAATGTGAGTTACTACAGGGTGAGGCCACCATAGCTTTGTGTAGGTCCCAAGATATCCCTGTGCCTGGGGTAACACTCCTTTTGGGGAATGATGTAGCAGGTGAGAAGGTCCGACCCGACCCCATTTTGTCACTTTCCCCTGTTAACGAGCCACTAACCGGTGAGCTCGACAAGGAGTTGCCAACTGTTTTCCCTGTGTGTGCTGACAAACTTTCAATGTCTCAAGTAGCAGTTCCCTCAGACAGAAATGTACCGAATGTAAGAGATGATGAAAGGGATGATGAGAGTGTGAATGATGCTCCAACTGTGCCTGATGATGTGACTGAGGTGGATTTATCTGACACCTTTATGGCTCATCTTGACCATAACAATGACCATGAAACCCCTCCAAATTGTCCTAGTGGCCTGGTAGAGCTACAGAGAGATGATTGTGAATGCAAGGAGTTAGCTGCCAGGTCCGTGAGTGAAGAGGAATGTGAGAAGGAGGGTGGTGAATGTTTCTACCTCAAAGGAGGAGTATTGTGGCGAAGATGGAGACCGCCACACAGACCAATCGATGACGGGGCTTGGGACGTCCATCAAGTAGTAGTCCCCAAACCTTGTCGTAAGATATCATGGAAATGGCACATTGTATACCATTGGCAGGACACCTAGGTGTGAGAAAAACTCTAGACAGAATCAGATCCCACTTTTACTGGCCAGGAATGCGTGCAGATGTAGTGGAGTGTTGTAGAGTGTGTCACACTTGCCAGATGACAGGAAAACTCAATCCGAAGGTGCCTGTACATCCTCTGGTGCCCTTGCCCGTTTTCGAGAATCCTTTTACTCGGGTGGTAGTGGACATTGTAGGCCCATTGCCTAAGACTTCCCAAGGTAACATTTATTTATTAACTATCATGGACATGGCAACTCGCTACCCAGAGGCTATACCCTTAAGGACTACCTCTGCTCCAACTGTAATCAAGGAACTGCTCAAATTTTTCACCAGAATGGGTTTCCCCCATGAGGTGCAAAGTGATCAAGGAACTAATTTTACCTCTAACATTTTCCAGCAGTCTCTGAAGGAGTTGGGTATCGAGCATGTAAAGTCTAGCACCTACCACCCAGAGAGTCAAGGGGTTCTCGAACGATATCATCAGACATTAAAGGGAATGTTACGTAAGTATTGTACAGAGACTGGGGTTGAGTGGGATAAGGGGGTACCTTTTCTTTTATTTGCTACTCGTGAGGTTCCAACTGAATCCCTGGGTTTTTCCCCTAATGAGCTAGTTTTCGGTCACCAGGTAAGAGGTCCTTTGCAAACTATTGCAGGATAGCCTAGTTGGCCAGGAGGGGAACCAAAACCTCCTCAAGTATGTTTCAGATTTCAAAACCCGGCTGAGATCCTCATGTGAGTTTGCCGCTCAAAACTTGACAGTGGCTAAAAGCTCCATGAAGAAATGGTATGACAGAAAAGCCCGTGAGAGGGAGTTTAAGCCCGGTGATGAGGTTTTGGTCCTGCTCCCCCTTTTTGGCCAACCTTTATCTGCCAAGTTCAGGGGCCCATATAAGATCATTCGGAGGGTGAGCATTCCCGATTATCTAGTAACTACCCCAGACAGGAGAAAGCCCACGCAAGTATTCCATATAAATATGTTGAAGCCCTACCATAGGTCCCCTGATTCCTCTCTTCCAGATTCTCCCACTGTGGCAGTGAATGTCAGGACCTGTGGGCAGCCTGGTGCGGACAAAGTCTTCAGTTCTCTTACTGATCCGCAACAGACTGTTCCAGAGCCTGAAGGTATCCATGCAGACTTTGACTTGTCATGTAGCCTATCCAACTTTCAGTATAATTCAGTGGCTTTGAGGGAATTACCATCTAAACTATGTCATCTTCCCTCTGATCAAGCGAACCATCTAATCTCTGTTTTATCTCAGTCTCCCAGTGTGTTCCGTGATACTCCAGGGCTCACTTCTTTGGCCGTGCACGACATCGACGTAGGGGATGCAACTCCCATTAAACTATCCCCCTACCGTGTCTCGCCACAACGCAGGAGTATACTGCAGGTCGAGCTTGACTTAATTTTTTCAAACCAGCTGATCACAAGGGCCTTAAGCCAGTGGAGTAGTCCGGTCATACTTGTGCCAAAGCCAGACGGGAGCCATAGGTTTTGTAGGGTCTCTGGCAAGTCAATGCTGTCACCAAGAACGATACCTACCCACTGCCACGGATCAAAGATTGCATTTCCCAGGTTGGCCTCATGCAGCAGTAAGTATAATTTAATGAGAGGATTTTGGCAATTAGCTCTCCCTTGTAGCGAGGTAAATATCATGCTTTTGTAGTGCGCTTTTAAGCCTTCAGCTGTGAGATGCCTTGCAGTTCGAATAACGCTCCAGCTACGTTCCGGCTATGTTCTGATGTGGTACCTGGAGACGTTGCCTACTTTGGGTGATATCCTTATTATATCCTCATTATAATCTTGCTGTTGCCAATCTGGTGGTGAATCTATTTATGTATTATGTTTAATATTATGTATTATACTCCTTAAACTCTTTTCTAGGGGGGAGGTCTGACATACGGAGCCCTGTATGTTAATTTAAGAGTTAGAATTAGAGTCCAAGGAGCCAAACTACCCAAGTGGTGAAGCAGACTAGCGAGCGAACGAGCGAGTGGGCAAACCATCTCGCCCCATACCAGCTCGCCCCATACCTCGATGACCGATGCTATGACGTATGATCGACGCCAGGAGCTGTGAGTGGACGACACACCTGTTATGTGATTCGAGGAGCTATGATTGGAGCGCGCACCATCACTCGCCTCCTGATTCGTTCCTACACCATCATTGTTTGGTATATAAGACCCGAGTTGTGGGCATTCAAATCAGTCTCATTTGGAGTTGGGGAAGGTGAACTTGCAGCTGGAGGAAGACGGGGTGAAGTATTATAATGGGATTGTGACTGTCAGTCAGATTATATAAATGTGTGTTAAGTGTGTTCGGTGTAAACACTTACGTTATGTTGGTTAGTGAGATATGTGATTGGGAATTAACGTGATGTGTTTAATGTGTGTAATGTGTTTAACTATTTAATTGGGAATTAACGTGAACACTACTATTATGTGTTTAACGATTTAATTGGGAATTAACGTGAATGCTACTATTATGTGTTTAACTATTTGATTGCGAATTAACGTTAACGCTACTATTTATGTACTTAACTATTTGATTGGGAATTAACGTTAACGCTATTATTATGTACTTAACTATTTTAGTTGACTAACTTGTGGACTAAAGCAACTCTTTAAGTAATTGGGTTATGATGAAAGTAATACTATTGTTTTATATTAATACTTACGAGTTCTTTCATTTTCTTTGAATTAAGCTTACATTGCTTAATGGTGCTTAGTACGGTGATGCTATTGTCTCTTATTAGTAATATCGCTTTAGACTAACATGGCTGTGTTAATATTACTTCTAGTGATTTTCCTAAGCTGAAGAAAATGATTTGCTTCAAAATATTATATTTTGCTTTTCATATTATTTGAGTGAGACCTGAATCGAATCTATGAAACGATCCTGTAACTTTATTTACTCATAAACAAACCTCAATGTTACGTGGTTAAGAAATACATTTAACTAATTATTAAATATATATCTAACTTTTTATGTGACTTTGATATTACTCCTGATGATAAAAATAATATAATACTATTAACGTAAGACAAGAACCAAGAATAATTACATTAAATATAAATAAAAGGACATAGAAGAAAACTATCTATTCATTTCAAAGAGGGTAAGAGACAGAAATATTCTTACTTTAATATTTATCTTTCAAGACTTTTTATAAAATTAATAGTCCTTCTTTAGCTATAACTTATTCGGTTCATAACCATAGCCTACTAAGCTTCGGTTAAATAATAATTCTTTATAAATACTACATGACTTTAATTAGTTTCAGTATTTTTCATAAGTAAAGAGTATCAGTCAATAAAGGATACCAAGTCCTAAGATCCAAAAGGAAAGGAAGCAACAACAGGAAATTAATTTATTAGATTTTACTTTTGTTTTGCCTTCAGCTGACTGATACCTTAATATATATCTCTGTGCTATCTAGATTCATCAGGTTAACCACTTGAGGACTAAGATACGTAACAATATATATATATACCGGTATATACAGTATATATTGTTATATTTATGGGCGAGGTGAAATGACACAAACAATAGGATAACTTTAAATTCAAGACTAATGCCAACTTACAACTCAAAATATCCAAGTTCAAGGTAAACTAGATTAAAAATTCTTAATTTTAATAGAATTACGTATTATAATGTAACAAATAAAATCAGTCTCTTCAAGACGAGAAATAAGAATATATAATGCGCTAAGATTATCACAAAATGTGCAAGTGAAAACATAAATAACTACACACCTCCACTGAAACAATGCAAGGTAAAAATAACTAGGGCCTATATCACATAATTAATATTTTCTCAAGATTATTGGAAATGGTTAATAACTTTAACAACTTAAGGGAATGCACAACACGTTAATTAAAGCAAGCCAAGTAATTAATACAACAAATTAAATGTGAATTAAACACTAAAGTATCACTTGAGAAAATATTCTTTCTGAAACTTTCAATAATAATGATAAAGCAATCAAAAGGAAATACATAAATTATATTAGGTCACAGTAAACTTAATGACAATAAATTATAAACTGATCACTAGAATTATGAATTATTTAACAATTAGCCTTTATATGAAATAGAACTGAAATAGATATAATAGGCTAACAATAATAATGTTAAATACACTATTATATTCAATGTACTCAACACTCGGGAACACAGGTAATTATTGCAGGTTGGTATATCTGTTGAAGGTAGCCAGAACACCATATCACAACACTAGGTATAAGTCACTATGTACAGGCAAGAGAGAGAGGTGTGATGATGTGCTAAGGTCAGCTGGTCGAGAGTCGAAACTGCAAGGAATCCGGGGGTATATATATCAAACCAGTGAATCTGGAAATTTCTACAACACACGTGAATGAAAATTCACGTAAGGGTGGGAGAGACAGACTGAATCCTGACAGGTCTAGAACTTTCGAGAAGCAAGCACATAAGAGGGAAACTAAAATATTATCCTAATCTGACTTATATAATCAATATTAATTCTGAATTACATAACACCTCCCCCCTAAAGAAAGAAATGTACAGGGAAAATGTCTATTACTTTAAAACAATTAGGCTACAACCTAGACAAGCAATCTACAATCACATTTTCTTTCCCTCTAATATGTCTTATATCTAAGGGATATTCTTGAAGAAGCAGACTCCACCTTGTCAATCTCTGATTTTTATCTTTAAACTTACTATGACATTTTAGTGAGTTGTGATCAGTATAAATAGCAATAGGATCTGGGCCTGAACACAAATATAAAGACAAATGTTGCAATCCCAAAATCAGAGCCAACAGTTCCTTCTCAATAGTTGAATAATTCTTTTGGGGTGGAGTGAACTTCTTGCTGTAATAAGATACAGGATGTTCAATACCTTGGTCATCCTCCTGCAATAAAACTGCCCCAGCTCCTGTATCACTAGCATCCACAGCCATTTTAAAGGATTTGTCAAAGTCAGGGGTGGAAAGCACAGGCTCACTCAACAGGATAGCTTTGAGTTTGTTGAAAGAGGATTCACATGCTTCATTCCACTCAAATTTAACTCCCTTTTTCAGAGGATCTGTGAGTGGTGACACAAGGATTGAAAAATTTAGAACAAACCTGCGGTAGTATCCTACCATACCGAGAAATCTTTGCAATTCTTTCCTAGTCTTAGGTCTGGGAAGATCACTTATCACCTGTACTTTAGCCCCTGGTGGCACAACTTGTCCATTACCAATCACATAACCAAGATACTGTACTTTAGCTTGACCAAATTCACACTTTGATAAATTTGAAACAAGATTAGCCTGAACCACACGATCAAGAAAGTTACTGACATGGTATAGGTGATCTTTCCAGGTGTCACTAAAAATCAATACATCATCAATATACACAACACATCCTTCCAAACCCTCGGTTACAATGTTCATGAGTTTTTGAAATGTCGCAGATGTATTTTTCATACCATATGGCATCACAGAACATACAAAAGTCTTACCAAGAGGTACAAAACATGAGATATCCCTAGCACGCTGAGTCATAGGTACTTGCCAATATCCCTTTAACAAGTCAAACTTACTGATGTACTGTACCTTTCCAATCCTATCTATACAATCTTCCATGCGAGGTATGGGGTAAGTGTCTGTTTTGGTGATCTGGTTAACACATCGATAGTCAATACAGAGCCGTTGTGATCCACCTGGTTTAGGAACTAAGGTGACAGGAGAACTCAACTCACTTTGGCAGGGCTCAATCATCTTGTGGGTGAGTAGGTAGTCAATCTCCTTCTGGATCAGGGGAACCTTCAAGGGATTCACTCGGTAGGCTGGCAGCTTAATTGGCTTCGCATCTCCAACATCAACATCGTGCATCAAAATGGTTGTTCTTCCTGGAGTATCGCGGACCACTTGATGGTACTTCTGGAGTAGAGCCGTGAATTCCTGCCTCTCCTCAGGGGTTAAATGAGATAACTTAGTCTCCAGATCACTCATGATAGCAACATTCTGCCCCAGGCTATCACTCAAGTTCATACTACATGGGAGTGCCTCACTTTCAAGGTCTTGAGTAACAGCTACAGTGCAGACGGGTTTATCAGGGTCTCTCCTGTGGTACAGTTTTAGCATGTTGACGTGACAAGTTGTTTGCTCTTCCTACGATCTGGCATGGCAATAACGTAGTTCACATCATTGGCTTTCTTCTCCACCATGTACGGTCCACTAAACTTGGCTTAAAGAGCTTGTCCGTGTATTGGCAGCAGAATTAGGACCTGATCACCTGGCTGAAACTGGCGTACTCTTGAGTTCTTGTCATACCATGTTTTCATCTTCTCCTGAGCAGTTCCCAAATTCTCACGAGCTAGCTGGAACGCTGTGGATAACCGCTCCTTAAAGTTCGCCACATATTCCAGTACGTTGACGTCATCCGATTCCGACAGCCAAAACTCCTTCAACAACTTCATAGGACCTCTAACTTCATGCCCGAAGAGTAGTTCAAAAGGTGAGAAGCCTAGTGATTCATTTGGAGACTCTCTTAAAGCAAACAGCACAAAAGGAAGACCTTTGGCCCAATATTTCTGGTGTTCCAAGCAGTACTTCCTCAGCATAGATTTGAGCGTCTGATGATATCTCTCCAGAGCTCCCTGTGTTTGAGGATGATATGCAGAAGACGTGATCTGAGTGATGCCCAACTCTTTCAAAGACTGCTTAAAAACATTGGACATAAAATTGCTCCCTTGATCTGACTGTACTTCCTTAGGCAATCCAAATCTGGTGAAGAACCCAAGCATTTCTTTCACTACATTCTTTGCCGAAATATTTCTGAGAGGGATTGCTTCAGGATAGCGAGTAGCCATATCAATGAGTGTCAGCAAATAGGAAAACCCTGAAGAAGTCTTGGGAAGAGGTCCTACAATATCAACCAACACCCGAGTGAATGGCGTCTCAAAGGGAGGAATGGGAACGAGTGGTGCAACTTTCTCTTTTTGATTACACTTCCCCACTATTTGACAGGTGTGACAAGATTTGCAATACCAGGAAACATCCTTGAAAATACCTGGCCAGTAAAAATTCTTCAGAATACGGGCTGTAGTCTTCCTCACTCCATGTGTCCTGCCAAGCTGGAGTCATGAACCACCCTAATGATATCCTGCCTACAAACTCGAGGAATGACAATTTGATGCACAATCTCCCATTCACAGTCTGCTGATGACGTTGGGGGTCTCCACTTTCTCATTAATACTCCTGACTTAAAATAGTAACAAGTAGAAGCACTAGCTGACTCTTCCTCACTACAAGCAGAACTAGTTAAACCTTCCAACTCTGGGTCAGCCTGCTGCAACTCTAGTTCATTCCATAAACAATTATATTTAACCATCTCTTCCTCCCCCTTCCCCCGTCTCTCTCTCTCTCTCTCTCTCTCTCTCTCTCTCTCTCTCTCTCTCTCTCTCTCACTTGATAGTATCGTCAAATACAAATCACTTCGAGGGCTCGAACCCATGTCAATTGCCCGATTGTTTGTTCTCGATTATCTTAACATTCCTGCAATTCTACATCTTCCATGATACACATAATCAATAAGAATACTTCAGTCACCCCCAGCTGTTCCGTCGTCTACTTACAGCAAAGATGGTGAATGTCCATATTCAAAGATACCTAACAATTGTTAGAAGATTTTGCCGACTACTCCGACATAATTAAATAAGTAATGATTTCGGAACTTCATTCGATAATCTCGGGACCTCGTAGAGGCTACTGAAAATAATGATTCTGAGGTAGATACAAAACAAATTATCACACACACACACACCCACCCACCCACACACACACACACACACACACACACACACATTTCTCAAATACTCTAGTTTCGAAAATGTGAATTCCCACTACTTTACGAACTGTGATTCCTTTCTATTTCTAGTTCTACCTCCTTCACAATGATTCACTAACTCACACAATCCACCTGAGATTCTATCCTTGGACACTTTGATCAACAGTTTAAACATAAAATACCACTGTGGTGTAGTGTTTAGTATTTTTGCCTGTTGATCAAAGTGTCAAGGGATCGAATCCCGGGTGGGTTGTATGATTTTGTTTCTCAAGCGACATTGTTTGATTTAATGATCTTTCACAATACTTCTCTCTCTCTCTCTCTCTCTCTCTCTCTCTCTCTCTCTCTCTCTCTCTCTCTCTCTCTCTCTCCACTTCCAGAGGTCTCCAGTCTAATTGAAATTGGTTTCCCTCCCAAAGGAATCCCGTCTGGAGGGAATCTGCCATCTTCCCAACCCTAGTCCGTCCGTGAAGGTATTTGATGGGCGGCCGAGAATGCCACTGGAGACATGTACACTCATGACCTAAATTAAGAAGTGTAATATAGTAATATGATGATAAGTTTTACTGGAATAGGCCTATGTGTAGATATTATAAAGGGTGATACAAAACAGAGGATATTTCGAATAGTTGTAATTACGAGTCATACTGGGTAAGTAAATAAGTGAAATTCATAAAAATCAAGAAGTACAAGTCCAAGGACACTACAGCATAGGTCCGTGCGGCTGTGTTAACTCCCAGACATGTGGCACGACGCACAGGACGATATTTAATAAAAGGGCTCTGCTACGGCCTAGACTCTAGAGGATAGATCAGAGTATATGCATATGAAAGATAATTAAATTTGGTTCAATAATACGAGAAATAGCCATTTTTAGTAAGCGGCGCCCTAACAAGAAGAAGAAGAAGAACAAGAACAACAACAACAACATGATTAAGCGTTAGAGGTCCTCCCTTCACACGGACCTAAACAAGAGAGAGAGGCATATGAATGAAAACTTTAGATGACCATGAGAGAAGCACACTGGTGAGAGGCCACATGAAAGTGAATGTAAAAGCAAATACAACGAATTAACAAAAGCCAATTAAAAGAGTATAGCCTATGAATTAATTGACATTTTCAACCGGCGTCAGAGGAACACTCTAGAAAAGAATATGTATAAATTGAAATTGAAACTAAACTATGTATTTAGTCAAAATATGGATACATGTGAGATTTAACATAACATTTTAAATACTGACTGTGCCTTTCGAGAGTATAATTATAATTTCCTAAAAGGCACCTTATAATAATAATGCCTTGGATGACTTCATGTTATGTATTAAATATACACTGCATAAATATGACCACCCTACCGCAACCAACAATACACCTAAACAGTGTTTATCGGCACACAGACACAATTACAAACACCCCTTATGTGCACCACCCCTGCCACAACCCAGCGTTCACTCCTACAGCGTATATTGGTTGAGTAAGGTATCCATATTTAAGGATCTCAATATTTACGTAGGTCAAATATGACCCATGCCCCCACATACATCTCATTCATATACAAATAAACACATATACATACCGACATATACACATTTATACATGTAATATAGTTATAAAGTAAGACAGACAACATTACATATGGTCTTTTGTTCAGAATTAACCTGTGAACAATACAAGCAGATATGCACATACTCATTTGATCCACATTTTCACAATATAGATATAAGCACAGTCATCCGCAAAAGCTCGAGGTCCCCTCATATTGTCTGCAAGACAAATATATTTGCATGTTTTTCTTATTTTTGTTTAACATATGTGTAAGAGCCTTAACAATGAGGAAAAACAATATAAATATGTATACATGTCATTGCGTTTAAAATATAATACTTGAAATACGAGAACTAACGAGGGACTGCAGCTTCAAAGATATCCATTCACACATTTTGCATGCAATTCACTATTCATTATTAATTTAACTGACTTACATTTATACATTGTGGTATTAAATAATCAAGAATTACTTACTTAAGTGACATTTTTAAACCTTAAAATAATTGGTTCATTTCGAATATTGGTTTGTCAGATGATTCCAGCCCTTTGCTCCGTGGTATCTTACTGATGATTGGGATTTATTGCATCTCCTGAATGGAATGTTTAGATGACTATTATTTCTTAGTTGGTATTTATCATTCATACGGAACTGAAACCTGTTGTTGTATATAAAGTTAAGAATAATTATGTATAGGATCCATACTGCATTTATTTAGTACCGGTTTGTCGTTTATATCTTATTTTGTTTAAACTCAGACATTAATGTACAGCTTTAATACAGATTATAAATCTGTCTTAACTTTAAAATAACACATTTAACGGCAGCTAAAATTAAGTGAGAACAGGAATCATCGTATTGGACTTAACCAACATGTAACTACAGTGTTTGGGAGGGTGGAAGGGTTACCATAAATACTTTAGGTGAAAAAGCTTAAGCGGAATATTTTACTTTGTTGTAATCTCCCATTTACCGCCTTCTCCACCCTTTCAATATATGTGTTCTCTCCTTACTGTCCCTCTTCTCCTCCTCTTTACTATTTTATCTAATTAATCTTCTTCCCCTACTCTGATCACCTTCTCCCCCCTCACTAACCTTTGCCTGTCTGCCTTCTCCTCCTCTCCTCTCAACACTGTTCTAACCTCCTTCTCCACCTCTCCTATAATTAGACCTACTATTCTTACCCCTTCTCTACACCTCCTCTCCTTCCTCCCTCGGTCTACCCTATTCTACTTTATTCCGCCACACCTGCTCCAGGAAGCTTTTCACTACCTTCATTATTTTCTCCACTTCCTCGTCTACCCTCTCTTCTGTCCCGAGACCTATTACAAACTTTAGTCCATCCTCCTCCTCTTCGTTCTGTTCTTCCCATTCCCACTCCCCCACCAACCGTTTAAACTCTTCTGCCAACCTATCTCTCTCCTCGTCATACCACTGGCACTCTATCACTATATGTTTTATCGTCTCCTCCACTCTCATCTCTCCCACCACACACTTCAGACAATCTTTCACTCCCCCCTTCCACCTCCATGTTTTTCTATTCGTCTCCAATGCCCCTGCCTTAGCCTTAAATAATAGTTCAGCTCCCCAACTTCCGTCGTAGAACTCCTCTTTTCTCGGTCTCCCCTTGCTTCTATATCTTACCACTGTACTTTTCTTTTCCATATTTCTTGTCCATTCTTGTCTTCCTACTTCCCTCACTCTAGTTCTTATCTCTTTATCCAACCTCCTTCCCTGACCTAGTCCCGCATTTTTCTCTATATCTCTCCACTCCTCTCCTACCCTTCTTTGTTTCACTCCTATTTTATTCAGTTTTCTCCTACATTCTTTTGCCCATCTACTCTTCCCCTCACCCCATTTATACACTCTCCTTGGCCACCTATCATCCTCCATCTCCCCCAATCTAATCTTATATCTCAACTTTGCCTTCGTAACTCTTTCCTCAAATGTATTCCACCCCATCTCCCCTCTCACTGCTTCATTCGCTGTCCACTTTCTTGCTCTTAGCCCTATTCTTCCTATTTTATTTTGTCCCACCTCCGGTCTCTTAATTTCTCCCCCTGTACTTCCGCTCAAATCCACCCCGTACATTATTTTTGGCACTTCAAATTCCTTCCACACCTCCCTTGCTATTTTATATTGATTTACTCTAGTTTTTGTAACGTTCCACAGTTTCCCACTACACTGTTCCACCTTCATGATTTTCTCATTCATTGTCCTTTGTCGCCCTATCATCCCTATCCATACCCCTAGGTACTTCACTTCCTCCCTTATTTTTATTCCTTCTCCTCCTATTCTCATGTCTACTGCCTCTGGCCCATTTACCACTCGCATGCTACTTTTCTCCACACTGAACTTCATTTCCAAACCTTTCCGCCTCCTGTAACATTTCTCTCATATTTTCCTCCTTCTCTGCTATTAATACTACATCATCCACGAACGTCAGTATTGATAGCTTATCTTGTCCTATTATCACTCCTTTCCCATTACTCTTAACTCTCTTTACCAACTCCTCCATGCACTTTGCAAACATTATTGGTGACGAATTACACCCCTGTCTTAGCCCTTTCCTTCTCCTGATTCCTTTCACTACAATATCTTTCCACACAATGTTTGCCTTCGCCCCTTCATACATATTCATTATCGTATTCCTTTTCTTCCTACTCACTCCTAGTTTTTCCATCACCGCTTCTGCCACTTCCCTACTAATCTTATCATAAGCTGTCTCCACATCTAAACACACTATAAACACACAGACCCCTTGCTTTGCCTTTTTCTCTATAACCTCATATAATATATATATATATATATATATATATATATATATATATATATATATATTGTCTGTTCCTCTTCTTCCCTTCCTAAACCCGATTTTCTCTTCACTAAGCAGATTCCTCTCCTCTACAGTATATACTCTCCTACCCTTTCCTTTATTATCCCATTAAATATCTTATTTATTATGTTTATTACAGTTACTGGTCTATAGCTCTCCATCTCATGCACATTTTTCGCTCCTCCTTTATATATCAACGTGTAACACGTTCATCTTTCCATCTTACTGGTATTTCCTCCTCCCATATTTTTTAAAATTGCTTCTAACTATCTAACTATCATCTCCCCTCCTTCAATATACATTTCTGCTGTTATTCCATCTGGCCCTGCCACTTTGTTTCTCTTCAGTTTCTTCACACTCCTAATCTCCTCCTCACTCACCCTAATATTCATATTTTCATATATTTCTTCCTCATTTAGTTCATTATTCCATTGACCTACTCTTATTTGGTCATTTATTCCACCCACTTCTTCCCAGTATATTTGTATTTCCTCCCCAATCTTATTAATATCACTAACTTTTTCTCCACCTACATTCAACTCTACTACTATTTTTTCCCTCTTTTTTTTCCTTTTTTAGCCATCTATACCAATCAGCTTCTCCGTTGTCCCCCTTCTCCTTTATCCTGTCAATTTATTGTTGCTCACGCTTCTCTATTGCTCCTTTGATTAAGTGTTTTGTCTTTTTTCTCTTCTTCTCGTATTCTTCCTTTACTATTCGAATTTCCTCCTCACTTATATTTTCCCCTCTCTTTTTCCTCTTCTCCAACTCTTTCCTAATCCTATTTTTATGTTTCCTCTTCTTCCTCGCCTCCTTAATGTCTTTATTCCACCACCTTTTCATTACTCTACCTTTCATACCTATTATCTCCTTTTCTAGTACTCTCTCTGCTACCCTATTTATTTCTCTCTCTATCCACTTATCAATTTGCATTACACTCCCTTCTCCCACTTCATCTATATTCCCTATTTCTTCCCTAAATCTCCCCCACTCTGTTTCCTCCATCTTCCATCTGTATGCCTTATTAGTTTCTCTACCCTTCTCTAACTTCTCCTTGTTAATCTTTATGCTGTATTATAATGTAAAACTTGCAAAATAAACAAACCAAAACGTATACGAACACAGTAAAAAGACAAAACAACGAATCAAAATCGCTATGTGGAAACAACGCTTAAGTAAAATAATTATTTATAAATAGAAGAACACAATCCACCACATAGGGTGTACATCACTACATGAGCAAGTTAATCTGCTTCCAAGCAAACTAATCGCACACATACCAACGCACTGTAGTCACATTCAAGGAATTAGTCAATTTGGGAAGTCGGGGACGTTCTGGTAAATTTTACTAAACTTTGCATGAATAAAGAAACTACATTAAGTGTCAAATGTTATATTAAAATCAAATTTGCAACTTGACAAGATAATAAGAATAGTACAAAATACAAATATAACTCACTAACGATAGTGCTATCGGGTAGGTACCTGTAAGCATAGCATGCTTCAAGTGACCCCTAACAATTACTACCCTACAAATAACCTACATTTATTGTACAAATAAACTAAGGAAATCGCAAAAGCAAGCAATTGCTTTTGCGATTTCCTGCAATTAATTTTGCAATTAATCCTATCGACAATGATTATATATAATATAATAAATATAAATATTTTAAAATTTGAAGAAGGCACAATAGATATAAACAAAAGAGGGTAAATTTCTATAATTGCACCTATACAAGCTAAACAAATTATTATTGTATTTAACAGGAAGGTACAACGAGGTAAGTGATGTGGTATAGGTGGCAATATGCGGAAATGGATTATAAGGGCATTCCACCCCCTCTGACAAAAGTATCAATCTAGATGTGACACGGATTTACAATGTTTCAGAGAGACATTAGCCTAACCTAACAACCTTACCTAACCTAACCTAGTATTATAGGTTGGGGGCTGCCGCCCCCACACCCCCGCTGGTTGGGTAAAACGGTAGAAATTCAGTTCGGGTGGAGTGAATAACCGTAGATTTTCGTAAGGGGGTAAGAGGGGGGCGGAATGCCTTTATAATCCATTTCCGCATATTGCCACCTATACCACATCACTTACCTCACCGTACCTTCCTGTTAAATACAATAATAATTTGTTTAGCTCGTATAGGTGCAATTATAGAATAATACCCAAAAGAGTACTCTTTTAACAATTACAATCAATTATAAAAAATAATAATAATAACAATAGAAAATTATAAACAATTAATATATACAGACAAAAAGTAAGCAGAGGCTTTAAGCGAAACTTCAAGTTAATAATGCTTGATTCAAATTATTGATATCAAATTTTAAAATAGAGGTCACAATAATTGACCTTAACCCGTACAGCCCCAGCGACGCGCCTGACGCGTCGGCGATGTATGTAACGCACAGCCCCAGAGACGCCTGGCGCGTCACCCTTGCGCCGACGTAACCTCAGGTGTAGCCACTCAAGAGGGCTCAGATTTGTATGGGAACTGTGTACGTATCCCACGCAACCGTGCCGATGGTTGAAAACTCTCAAAGTCCACGTGCGTGCGCGCGAGCGCGCAAAAACCTGTTTTTTTGGGATAATTGCCTTCAATTTTTTACTCTTATAAAATCCGTTTTCGGGGGCTCTGTAGGACCATTTTTTAAGCTTTTTGAGCGGTTTTTCGTGGTTTTTCCTTCATTCCTAACCCATTCGCTATTGTTTCTGGAATAAAACCATTTTTTGAAAACCGGCCGGGTTCTGGTGCGCAAACATTACAAAACTAGCCGGGGCTCCACGGGTTAAAAAGATAAAATTTATGCAACAATTTACTTGCAACAAAACCTCTGTCTACTAAGAGTCTGTATAGTAACCTAGCTCTATCCCAAAAGTCTTCTACTCTGGTACAAATTTTACAAAATCTTATTAGCTGGGAATAAAAACAATTATAAGTTATTTTGCTATCAATACTACTATTAGGGAAAGGAAAGTTTATTACTTTAAAATTAAAATCATCAACTTTGTGGTATATTTTAAGTGTGCAGTGTTCATTAACAATCTGTATATTTATATCAAGAACATTTTCAACATCATCATTTACGTTACCTTGTGTGAGGGGGATGGAATTTGGATAAATTTGTTTAGCGACTTGATTAAAATTTAACATATTACAAACAAGAATATCATCAATATATCTATTAATATTACTTAACAATTTAGCAAGTGCTAATTTTTCTGGGATGTTATTTTTCTTGCTACTGTCAACTAAGTTTTTCATAAATTTAAATTCTAAAACAAGCAAGAATAAGTCTGCAATTAAAGGGATAGCATTTCCACCCATAGGAATTCCTAATATTTGTTTGAAAATGTAGGGCCCGAATCTAACATAAGTATTGAAAAGGAGGAATTTAAGGGCATCTTTAATTTTAGTTCTATCAAAATATACTGAACTAGTGGGATCAAAGCTAAGTGACGCATTATTAAAATATGAATTCACATTTATGTAACGATTACGACACGACTACTTTCTAATCTGTCAAAATGCAAATCTATAATAAAGCAAAGTTCTGAAAATACTAAATCTAAAGGCAAATTGGTATACAAAGTTGAAAAGTCGAAGCTATGTACTGAGGTAACTTTCCGCATGGTATTAGGTTTATCAATAACTTCTACTGAATTGTCAACACTGTATCTTATTTTCAGTAGGTTATGGTCACTGTTTACTTCAAAGTTTCTTTCTTCATTTTTTATTTTTTTTTAAGGAGACAATGAACAGAGGAAGGAAAAACACAGATAAAACAAAAAGGATTCGAACCAGGGTTTGCACACACTGGATTTTAGGCACCTTAACCATTACACCACCAAGACGGTAAAGAGTAGTATTAATATTTCTTACATATAATCCCAAGCAAAACATGTAATATTATAGATATAACATAGGGATGTAATACAAAATACAGTCCTTTCAGTGGTATGTAAATGACCTAATCATTACCAAACATAGAATAGATTCCAGGAAATTAAGAATAGCGGCCAAACCAAGCTGGATTTTTTTTTTTATAGAAGCGTGAAATATACTAATTTCAGGAATTACTTAATGAACAAGCAAACCTATTCAGTGCGACATATTTATCCCATACATCAATGCTATGTTAGGTTTGGGAGTCGAAGTGTATATAAAAATATATATTACCATTATTTTCTCGACAATTATTCATAATCTGGGTAATATCGATAACCTTAGACAGAACAAAATTCAAACCGGCGACAATTTACTGAAGGGGTTAACACAAAAAATATATGTAATGAAAATTTAGTGATAGAGGTGCAGCAAACTGTAAGGATAAGGTACAACAAAATCATGTTAACTCGTCAACAATTATATTCCTGTTAATCCTAAAAGATAATCATTTCATTAAACCAAGAACGGCGAGAAGACTCTTAAGAGAAAGCGCTTTGGTGGTGAAAGGCGACGAACCTCTTAATATCCAAGGCCTAAAAAAATAAAAATAAAAGGCACTAGTAGCACTTAAAACAAAGGAATATGTGATTCAGTGAGATAATTCCCCTCAACACCTTCTATCCCTCCTCCACATGTGTCAAAACCACCTCCTTCCCCCCTTTGCCCCCCCCCCCCTTCAATTATCACCCATTTTTACTCTTATTCCCTTGTTTATCGGTTTAATTACCGTGCCAATATATCCAACACGGTTTCAAGGTGTTCTCCTGCGCATATCGAATGCGTGGAGAGAGTGAAAGAGAGGCCTCAGTCTGCCTCTAGGCCTCGGAGAGAGAGGGTATACGTGTCGTTCGCCTCACACTTCATGACTGGAGGGTCGGCAATAATTTTTCTGTTTCACCTCCCAAATACTATTCCCACTTGTTTTATTGCTGTTACATGTTAATATCTTCATTTTAAACATAAAATAGGCGCATATGAATAAGTAATAATATAATAATAATCATCTGTTTACTTATATAGCGCCCATATCTCCTCCTTCGAGGATTCTCAAGCGCTTGACACTTCTTTAATCAACCAGAGACCATTACCCATCTCCCTTGCTCATGGGGAGACGGTAACCGCCGGCTATATATCAGAAAAAAATGTTCAATCTGATCGGGGATTGAACACGAGACCTGCAAGATCGGAAGCAGGCATGCTATCAAGTGAGCCAGCTGGACGGCTAAGTAATAACGATATTTATCATAAAATGACGATTTTAGGCGGGAATGATGCCTAATATCGTCGCTTGGCGGTAGGGTGTGCAATACTAATAGCTCGCTCTTCTCGGGTTAATACAAAAATGTTCAAGCTATCTCAACCCCTTGATACCTAGAGAGCCTGCCTTAGTTTAAGAAAATGGCTAATTACACCCAAAAAAAATAATGAAGAAAGGCGTCACCCTACTAAAGTGATTAAACTATCTAATGGATAGGATGGGACTCCAGACTAATGAGTTAAGCAGGTGGAAGGGGAGGGGGGGGGGGGGTGGAATGGGTACAAAGGAGTACAAAGGAGTACAAAGGAAATCAAGCAACAACAGGTCTAGTGACCCTTCTAGGTTGCTTGTCCTCCAAAACACTGAGGATCAAGTGTCCAAACAGTGGTTTAGAGTGGGTAAGGGAACATTGGAAAGGGAATTACTGCCCTGGAACTAATGTCCGTGGCAGGATTAGGAAGTTAGTAGGGGACAGATGGGTTAGTAACTGAGGGGGGGATAAAATAAAGTTATTCATTTACAAACGCAGTCAGTCGCGGGTTTGATGCGAGATATTTGTCTAGGCGGAGTTTAAATGAATCAACGGTGATGCAGTCTATAACGTTTCGGGGAAGCCCATTCCACAAGTTGACAACTCGATTGAAGAAGAAATTCTTAGATTCGTGTGAGTTAAAAGATTTACCAATAATTTTGCAAACCGTTTCCCCGCGTGTAATTAGATTGGTCGATAGTGAAGTACTTACTAGAGTTCATATTGTCGATGCCTTTGATGATTTTGAACACTTGAATTAAGTCACCTCTTAATCTGCGCTGGGTTAAAGGAAATAGATTTAATTCTCTAAGACGCTCTTCGTATGGTTTGTTCTTTAGGCTAGGTATCATTTTGGTAACTCTACGTTGAACTCATTCTAGCTTGTTTATATCTTTTTGGTAATAAGTGCACCAGGATTGAACGCAGTATTCCAGAAGAGGGCGGACTAAGGAATTGTAAAGGGTTAGGATAACTTCTTTGGATTTATGCTCAAATGACCTGCCTATAAAGCCAATTATTTTGTTTGCCTTCTTAACAACTTCTGAACATTGTTGACTCGGTTTTAGGTTACTCGATATTGTTACTCCCAGATCGGTTTCTCTGTTTACATTCTTAAGCTGAGTGCCATTCATCGAATAGTTTGCTTTCTCATTTAGGTATCCGATATGTAGTACTTTACATTTATCCGCATTGAAACTCATTTGCCAAATTTGGGCCCAACATGACAATTTATCTAGATTGTGTTGCATATCGTTAACTTGTTCTTTTGAGAGTACACTATTTGCAATTTTTGTATCATCAGCAAATTTTGAGATTGTACAGGTGAGACCCTCATCTATGTCGTTGATGTAAATTAGAAAGAGAATTGGTCCTAGTACCGATCCCTGGGGTACCCCGCTACTTACATTGGTCCATTTAGATGCCTTACCGTTTATGACTACTCTTTGCTTTCTGTCGCTGAGCCAATTTTCTATCCATTTCAACACACCGTCTTGTATTCCATGCGCTTTTGGTTTTAGCAGTAAACGTTTGTGGGGAACTTTGTCAAAGGCCTTTTGAAAATCAAGGTATATAATATCTACAGCTTTACTCTCATCGTAGAGGTTGAGGATATCGTGGAAGAAGTCTAAGAGGTTTGTTAAACAGGAACGTTTTTTACGAAAGCCGTGTTGAGTATCTTTAAGTATGTTATTTTCCTCTAAGTGATTTACGAGTCGGTCTCGTATGACCGTTTCTAGCATTTTACATACAACTGAGGTTAAGCTAATTGGACGATAGTTACTGGGTAGAGATTTGCTGCCTTTTTTTAATATCGGTGTTACGTTGGCTAGCTTCCACTGATCGGGCATAGTTCCAGACTGCAAGGATTTATTGAATAGTAATGTCAGTGGTTTGGAGAGCTCATCCTTAGCTTCCTTTAGAACTCTAGGCGAGATTGTATCAGGTCCAGGCGTTTTATTTACCTTGAGTTTATCTAAACAATTCAATACTTCTCTCTCTGTAACGGTGATATTGCTTAGAACATCTGAATTATCAATCTGAATCGGCGATGGTGTAGGGATATCACTAAGGTCTTCTGTTGTAAAAACTGATGCAAAGAAGGTATTGAGGGCATTACTCATTTGTACTTCGTCTTTGGTGTATTCTCCATTTTCATCGACTAACGGTCCAACAGTTGAAGTAACTACTTTTTTCTTTCTGATATAACTATAGAATTCTTTCGGGTTTGTTTTACTTTGATTCGCAATATGTAACTCTAAGGTCTTTTTACTTTGCTTAATTAACTTTTTGGCTTTGCGTCGTAGCTCTACAAATTTCAGCCGTTCTTCGTCATTTTGTGAGGATTTTAATCTATCATTAGCAATTTTTTTAGCAAGCAGGCAGTTTGAAATATCTTTATTCCACCATTTGGGCTTATTATTATGGCCTGGACGCCGTATTTTCGATGGTATGCAGTCTTGCACTGCTTTTAGGTAAGTGGCTTCGAATAACTTCCAAGATGTATTTATGTCGTTATTGTGAATTAAAAAGCTCCAGTCAGTTTCTTTAAACATAGCTCTAAGTTTATGGAAGTTTGCTTTCTTGAAATTAGGGACTTTTTCGATGCTACTATTTGGTTCGTTACTAGTAAACTTTAAAGTGAAAGTTATCGTACGATGGTCGCTGTTACTGAATTCATCACCAACATTCAATTTCTCTATTAATACTTCTTTTGTTGCAAGTACAATGTCAAGAACGTTATTACCACGGGTTGGCGTTCGAACAAATTGATAAAGCGAACTCTCTTGCAAGTTCGTATACAAGTCATGTCCGGAGTGTGAAGTAAGAGTATCACCCCTCTTGGTCACAGGTAAATTAAAGTCGCCAAAAATTACGGTATCTTGTGAGTTACTTACATCTGCAATTTGTTCGTAAATTTCTCGGTCAGTTTGCACTGATTGAGCTGGAGGTCTGTATATTAATGCAAGTATTATTTTTGTACCTTTATTATTCTTTATTAGCACAAAAGATGCGTCGACGTTCACAATTTGAGGTTTTGACAAGAGGGTAGGGTTAAGACTTTCTTTGATATAAAGTAAAACGCCACCTCCATTTCGATTTATTCGGCTTTTCTCAAACATTACATAACCGGGAAGTGAATACTCTGCTAAAAAGTCTCTATCTTCTGTATTGAGCCAAGATTCTGTTATGCCAATCACATCATAATTTTCTGTAAACACTAGCTCCTCTAAATCTTAAAATGTATTGCGTATGCTACGAGCGTTTGCATAGAAAACCTTTAAATTTGTTATTTTAGAACTCACGGAACGCTCTTTAATAATATTTTTGGTTCTTGTCGGATCTACATTTATGTTCATGGTCCTCGGTCCTCGCTGTCTTCGGTCCTTATCGCTGGTGGTCCTAGGTTGCCTCTGTTTTTTTCTTGGCGTTGGATGATTTATGTCACTGCTGCTTCTTCTCGGATGGCGTTTTTTGATCCATGGCTGCGGACTGCTTCGTGTAGGAGACGACCCATGCGTGCTGAACCCACAGGGTATAGATGAGTGCCATCCTTGCGGAACAGAGTAGGCTGGTTGTAGAAGTTGTCCCAGAGGTTGATGAATTCAACTTCTTCCCTCAGACACAAATATTTTAGTCGGCTATTTGTGCTGAAGGCCTTGTCGTAGAATTTGTCAGGTGCGTCGATCTTGGGGAGAATGCCTGAGATGATGATATTCCTTGACTTGTTTTTGTAGTGCTGGATCATCTTGCGATATTTCTCCATCAACTCTTCGGATCTGGTGCGCATGAAGTCATTTGAACCAGCAAGTAAGAGGAAGAGGAGAAGGGCGAACAGATAGGAGCAGGGGTGAGAATAGTACGTGCTGGGGAAATGGAGGGGCTAAGGAAAGGGGCAGGGGTGATACTTGTTGGAAAGGGACAAGGATAGTCGGGACAGGGGTGATGGTTGTTGGAGAGGGGTGAGGGTTGTTGGGACGGGGTGAGTGTCGTTGTGACAGGGGTGAGGGTTGTTGTGACAGGGATGAAGGTTGTTGTGACAGGGGTGAGTGTTGTTGTGACGGATGAGGGTTGTTGTGACAGGAATGAGTGTTGTTGTGACAGGGATGAGGGTAGTTGTAACAGAGGTGAGGGTTGTTGTGACAGGGGTGAGTGTTGCTGTGACAGGGATGAGGGTTGTTGTGACAGGGGTGAGGGTTGTTGTGAAAGGGATGAGGGTTGTTGGGACAGGGATGAGGGTTGTTGTGACAGAGGCGAGGGTTGTTGTGACAGGGATGAGGGTTGTTGGGACAGAGGTGAGGGTGGTATGGACAGGGGTGAGGGTTGTTGTGACTGGGATGAGGGTTGTTGTGACAGGGGTGAGGGTTGTTGTGACAGGGATGAGGGTTGTTGTGACAGGAATTAGGGTTGTTGTGACAGGGGTGAGGGTTGTTGTGACAAGGGTGAGGGGTGTTGTGACAGGGATGAAGGTTGTTGTGGCAGGGATGAGGGTTGTTGTGTCAGGGATGAGGGTTGTTGTTACAGGGGTGATGGTTGTTGTGACAGGGATGAGGGTTGTTGTGACAGGGGTGAGTGTTGTTGTGACAGGGTAGAGGGTTGTTGGGACAGAGGTGAGGGTTGTTGTGACAGGGATGAGGGTTGTTGTGACAGGCATGAGGGTTGTTGTGACAGGGATGAGGGTTGTTGTGACAGGGATGAGAGTTGTTGTGACAGGGGTGAGGGTTAATGTGACAGGGGTGAGGGTTGTTGTGACAGGGATGAGTGTTGTGGTGACAGGGATGAGGGTTGCTGTGACAAGGGCGAGTGTTGTTGTGACAGGGATGAGCATTGTTGTGACAGGGGTGAGGGTTGTTGTGACAGGGGTGAGGGTTGTTGGGACAGGGATGAGGGTTGTTGTGACAGGGATGAGGGTTGTTGTGACAGGGGTGAGGGTTGTTGTGACAGGGATGAGGGTTGTTGTGACAGGGGTGAGTGTTGTTGTAACAGGGATGAGGGTTGTTGTGACAGGGGACTACGGTTGTTGTGGCAGGGGTGAGGGTTGTTGTGACAGGGGTGAGGGTTGTTGTGACAGGGGTGAGGGTTTTTGTGACAGGGGTGAGGGTTGTTGTGACAGGGGTGAGGGTTGTGGTGACAGGGATGAGGGTTGTTGTGACAGGGGTGAGGGTTGTTGTGACAGGGGTGAGGGTTGTTGTGACAGGGGCGATGGTTGTTGTGACAGGGATGAGGGTTGTTGTGACAGAGGTGAGGGTTGTTGTGACAGGGATGAGGGTTGTTGTGACAGGGGTGAGGGTTGTTGTGACAGGGGTAAGGGTTGTTGTGACAGGGGTGAGGGTTGTTGTGATTGGCATTTGAGGGTTGTTGTGACACGGATGAGCTGCTGGGGTTGTTGGGACAGAGGTGAGGGTTGTTGTGACAGGGGTGAGTGTTGATGTGACAGGGATGAGGGTTGTTGTGACAGGGATGAGGGTTGTTGTGACAGTGGTGAGGGTTGTTGTGACAGGGATGAGGGTTTTTGTGACAGGGGTGAGGGCTGTTGTGACAGGGATGAGGGTTGTTGTGACAGGGGTGAGGGTTGTTGTGACAGGGGTGAGGGTTCTTGTGACAGGGGTGAGGGTTGTTGTGACAGGGGTGAGGGTTGTTCTGACAGGGATGAGGATTGTTGTGACAGGGGTGAGGGTTGTTGTGACAGTGGTGAGGGTGGTTGTGACAGGGATGAAGGTTGCTGTGACAGGGGTGTGAGGGTGGTATGGACAGGGGTGAGGGTGGTAGGGACGGGGGTGAAGGTGGTAGGGATGGGTGTGAGGGTGGTATGGACAGGGGTGAGGGTGGTAGGGACGGGGGTGAAGGTTGTTGGGACTTGGGTGAGTGTTGTTGTGACAGGGGTGAGGGTTGCTGTGACAGGGATGAAGGTTGTTGTGACAGGGGTGAGTGTTGTTGTGACAGGGATGAGGGTAGTTGTAACAGAGGTGAGGGTTGTTGTGACAGGGGTGAGTGTTGCTGTGACATGGATGAGGGTTGTTGTGACAGGGATGAGGGTTGTTGTGACAGGGATGAGGGTTGTTGTGACAGGGGTGAAGGTTGTTGTGAAAGGGATGAGGGTTGTTGGGACAGGGATGAGGGTTGTTGTAACAGAGGTGAGGGTGTTGTGACAGGGATGAGGGTTGTTGGGACAGAGGTGAGGGTGGTATGGACAGGGGTGAGGGTTGTTGTGACTGGGATGAGGGTTGTTGTGACAGGGGTGAGGGTTGTTGTGACAGGGATGAGGGTTGTTGTGACAGGGATGAGGGTTGTTGTGACAGGGGTGAGGGTTGTTGGAACATAGGTGAGGGTTGTTGTGACAGGGATGAGGGTTGTTGTGGCAGGGATAAGGGTTGCTGTGACAGGGATGAGGGTTGTTGTGACAGGGGTGAGGGTTTTTGTGACAGGGATGATGGTTGTTGTGAGAGGGGTGAGTGTTGTTGTGACAGGGTAGAGGGTTGTTGGGACAGAGGTGAGGGTTGTTGTGACAGGGATGAGGGTTGTTGTGACAGGGATGAGGGTTGTTGTGACAGGGATAAGGGTTGTTGTGACAGGGATGAGAGTTGTTGTGACATGGGTGAGGGTTATTGTGACAGGGGTGAGGGTTGTTGTGACAGGGATGAGTGTTGTGGTGACAGGGATGAGGGTTGCTCTGACAAGGGCGAGTGTTGTTGTGACAGGAATGAGCGTTGTTGTGACAGGGGTGAGGGTTGTTGTGACAGGGGTGAGGGTTGTTGGGACAGGGATGAGGGTTGTTGTGACAGGGATGAGGGTTGTTGTGACAGGGGTGAGGGTTGTTGTGACAGGGGTGAGGGTTGTTCTGACAGGGATGAGGATTGTTGTGACAGGGGGGAGGGTTGTTGTGACAGGGGTGAGGGTGGTTGTGACAGGGATGAAGGTTGTTGTGACAGGGGTGTGAGGGTGGTATGGACAGGGGTGAGGGTGGTAGGGACGGGGGTGAAGGTGGTAGGGACGGGTGTGAGGGTGGTATGGACAGGGGTGAGGGTGGTAGGGACGGGGGTGAAGGTTGTTGGGACTGGGGTGAGTGTTTTTGTGACAGGGGTGAGGGTTGCTGTGACAGGGATGAAGGTTGTTGTGACAGGGGTGAGTGTTGTTGTGACAGGGATGAGGGTAGTTGTAACAGAGGTGAGGGTTGTCGTGACAGGGGTGAGTGTTGCTGTGACATGGATGAGGGTTGTTGTGACAGGGATGAGGGTTGTTGTGACAGGGATGAGGGTTGTTGTGACAGGGGTGAAGGTTGCTGTGAAAGGGATGAGGGTTGTTGGGACAGGGATGAGGGTTGTTGTAACAGAGGTGAGGGTGTTGTGACAGGGATGAGGGTTGTTGGGACAGAGGTGAGGGTGGTATGGACAGGGGTGAGGGTTGTTGTGACTGGGATGATGGTTGTTGTGACAGGGGTGAGGGTTGTTGTGACAGGGATGAGGGTTGTTGTGACAGGGATGAGGGTTGTTGTGACAGGGTAGAGGGTTGTTGGGACAGAGGTGAGGGTTGTTGTGACAGGGATGAGGGATGTTGTGACAGGAATGAGGGTTGTTGTGACAGGGATAAGGGTTGTTGTGACAGGGATGAGAGTTGTTGTGACATGGGTGAGGGTTATTGTGACAGGGGTGAGGGTTGTTGTGACAGGGATGAGTGTTGTGGTGACAGGGATGAGGGTTGCTCTGACAAGGGCGAGTGTTGTTGTGACAGGGATGAGCGTTTTTGTGACAGGGGTGAGGGTGGTTGTGACAGGGGTGAGGGTTGTTGGGACAGGGATGAGGGTTGTTGTGACAGGGATGAGGGTTGTTGTGACAGGGGTGAGGGTTGTTGTGACAGGGATTAGGGTTGTTGTGACAGGGGTGAGTGTTGATGTAACAGGGATGAGGGTTGTTGTGACAGGGGTGATGGTTGTTGTGGCAGGTGTGAGGGTTGTTGTGACAGGGGTGAGGGTTGTTGTGACAGGGGTGAGGGTTGTTGTGACAGGGGTGAGGGTTGTTGTGACAGGGGTTAGGGTTGTTGTGACAGAGGTGAGGGTTGTTGTGACAGGGATGAGTGTTGTTGTGACAGGGGTGAGGGTTGTTGTGACAGGGGTAAGGGTTGTTGTGACAGAGGTGAGGGTTGTTGTGACAGGGGTGAGGGTTGTTGTGACAGGGGTGAGGGTTGTTGTGACAGGGGTGAGGGTTGTTGTGACAGGGGTGAGGGTTGTTGTGACAGGGGTAAGGGTTGTTGTGACAGAGGTGAGGGTTGTTGTGACAGGGATGAGTGTTGTTGTGACAGGGGTGAGGGTTGTTGTGACAGGGGTGAGGGTTGTTGTGACAGGGGTGAGGGTTGTTGTGACAGGGGTAAGGGTTGTTGTGACAGGGGTAAGGGTTGTTGTGACAGGGGTAAGGGTTGTTGTGACAGGGGTGAGGGTTGTTGTGATTGGGATATGGGGGTTGTTGTGACACGGATGAGGGTTGTTGTGACAGGGGTGAGGGTTGTTGTGACAGGGATGAGGGTTGTTGTGACAGGGGTGAGGATTGTTGTGACAGGGATGAGGGTTTTTGTGACAGGGGTGAGGGCTGTTGTGACAGGGATGAGGGTTGTTGTGACAGGGGTGAGGGTTGTTGTGACAGGGGTGAGGGTTCTTGTGACAGGGGTGAGGGTTGTTGTGACAGGGATGAGGGTTGTTGTGACAGGGATGAGGGTTGTTGTGACAGGGATGAGGGTTGTTGTGACAGGGATGAGGGTTGTTGTGACAGGGATGAGGGTTGTTGTGACAGGGATGAGGGTTGTTGTGACAGGGGTGAGGGTTGTGACAGGGATGAGGGTTGTTGTGAATGGGGTGAGGGTTGTTGTGACAGTGATGAGGGTTGTTGTGACAGGGGTGAGGGTTGTTGTTACAGGGGTGAGGGTTGTTGTGACAGGGGTGAGGGTTGTTGTAACAGGGGTGAGGGTTGTTGTGACAGGGTTGAGGGTTGTTGTGACAGGGGTGAGGGTTGTTGTGACAGGGGTGAGGGTTGTTGTAACAGGGGTGAGGGTTGTTGTGACAGGGTTGAGAGTTGTTGGAACATAGGTGAGGGTTGTTGTGACAGGGATGAGGGTTGTTGTGACAGGGATGAGGGTTGTTGTGACAGGGGTGAGGGTTGTTGTGACAGGGATGAGGGTTGTTGTGACAGGGGTGAGTGTTGTTGTAACAGGGGTGAGGGTTGTTGTGACAGGGTTGAGGGTTGTTGTGACAAGGGTGAGGGTTGTTGTAACAGGGGTTAGGGTTGTTGTGACAGGGTTGAGGGTTGTTGTGACAGGGGTGAGGGTTGTTGTGACAGGGGTGAGGGTTGTTGTAACAGTGGTGAGGGTTGTTGTGATAGGGTTGAGGGTTGATGGAACAGAGGTGAGCGTGGTATGGACGGGGGTGAGGGTGGTATGGACGGGGGTGAAGGTGGTAGGGACAGAGCTGATGGTTGAGAGGGCACAGAGTGAGATTTGTTAGAGATATAGTGGCCGCCACATTCTACATATATATGTAACACCCCGTTCTTAAAATTAATCATCCATTACAAACCCTAATGTACTTGAATAAACTAATGAAAGCATATGGTCTTCCTGGGATTTGAACTCGGGATACCACACCCAGAATGTAAGCTTCTAAACCATTACACCACCAACACAGTTAAAGGTTGAGTACATGATCACGATTAATATCCATTTTCGAATTTTGGATATCAATCTAATCATGTACTCAGACCCAACTGCATCATGGAAAGCGTAATGTTTTAGTAAGAGGAAATAACATTGAATTGGGCCAAGATCACTAAGGACGGGCCTCGCTATACACTAGTTCCTAAACCTATATAAATAAGTAACACCCCTTTCTTAACATTAATCATCCATTGCTTCCTACTCAAGCTCAAAGGGAAGGCAATAGAAATAATTAAAAGGAAAAGAGAGAAGAATGATAAGCAAGTAAGTGACAAGAAGGAGAGATACATCTGTGTACCAAACTCAAACAAAGCCTCTACGATGAACAAACATCTCATGACAACTGGTATAATAAGAGCAATATCCTCTGGGGGGAAAACATAGGTGAAATTACAAAAAGTAAACAAAGACAGACCATAAACAAGGACAGTGTCATATATAATATGCCATGTAATGGCTATGAAAAAGAGTAAGTAGGAGAAACTGGGCGAGGTCTAGAGAAAGGGATAACTGAACATAAGAAAGATGTAGTGCAACACAAAACATAAAACTCTCTAATGATACACATTGACAATAAAAATCATCTACCCAAATGGGAAGCAGCCAAAGAACTAAGGATAGGGTTAGATAAACGGATGAGAATAACGTTAGAAGCTGCTTATATCACCCAAAAAGACGTAACCAACCACAGAGAGGGGTTTGTAAAATGGTCGGTTTACGCCGCTAATATAGCTCTAAATTCAAAGGCAGGAGAAATTCGATAGTTTGTATATATATATATATATATATATATAAATATGTACATATAGGTATGTGTGTATGTATGTACAGTATATATACTATATATGTGTGTATATGTATGTAGCGTATGTATATGTAGGTGTGTATATATACAGTATGTGTATATATGTATGTGTATGTATTGTATGCATATGTGTGTGTGTGTATATATATATATATATATATATATATATATATATTCTGTTACGTATCTTGATCCTCAAGTGGTTAACTTGATGAATCTAGATAGCACAGAGATATATATTAAGGTACCAGTCAGCTGAAGGCAAAACAAAAGTAAAATCTAATCAAATTATTTCCTGTTGTTGCTTCCTTTCCTTTTGGATCTTAGGACTTGGTATCCTTTATTGACTGATACTCTTTAATTATGGAAAAATACTGAAACTAATTAAAGTCTTGTAGTATGTATAAAGAATTATTATTTAACCGAAGCTTAGTAGGCTATGGTTATGAACCGAATAAGTTATATCTAAAGAAGGACTATTAATTATATATCAAGTCTTGAAAGATAAATATTAAGATAAGAATATTTCTGTCTCTTAGCCTTTTTGAAATTAATAGATAGTTTTCTTATATCATGTCCTTTTATTGATATTTAATGTAGTTATTATTCTTGGTTCGTGTCTTACGTTAATAGTATTATATTATTATTATCAGGATTAATATCAAAGTCACATAAAAAGTTAGATATATATTTAATAATTAGATAAATGTATTTTTTAACCACGTAACATTGAGGTTTGATTATGAGTAAATTAAGTTACAGGATCGCTTCATAGATTCGATTCAGGTCTCACTCAAATAATATGAAAAGCAAACATAATATTTCGAAGCTAAAATAATTTACTTCAGCTTAGGAAATCACTAGAAGTAACATTAAAACAGCCATGTTAGTCTAAGGCGATATTACTAATAAGAGACAATAGTATCACCGTTCTTGTTCTTACCAGCAATGTAAGCAAATGAAAGAACTCTTAAGTATTAATATAAAACAATAGTATTACTTTTATCATAACCCAATTACTTGAAGAGTTACTTTAGTCCACAAGTCAGTCAACTAAAATAGTTAAGTACATAATAGTAGCGTTAACGTTAATTCCCAATCACATATCTCACTAACCAACATAACGTAAGTGTTTACACCAAACACACTTAACACACACTTATATAATCTGACTGACAGTCACAATCCCATTATAATACTTCACCCCGTCTTCCTCCAGCTGCAAGTTCACCTTCCCAACTCCAAATGAGACTGATTTGAATGCCCACTACTCGGGTCTTATATACTAAGCAATGATGGTGTAGGAACGAATCAGGAGGTGGGGGATGGTGCGCGCCCCAATCACAGCTCCTCTAGTTGCGTAAGAGGTGCGTGGTCCAATGGCGTTGATTGGTGTCGATCATCTTCATAGCGTCGGGTCATCGAAGTAGTTTGCAGGGTCCCCTATGACGCACGCAGGTGTGAAGGCTTGTTTGCTGGTATGTAGACGAGCTGGTTTCCCTCTCGCTGGTTCGCTCGCTGGTCTGCTTCGCCGCCTGGGTAATTCGGCAGTCCTTCAACTCTGAATTCTAACTCTTAAATAAATATACAGGGCTCCGTATGTCAGACCTCCCCCCTAGAAAAGAGTTTAAGGAGTATAGTACATAATATTAAACATAATACATAAATAGATTTACCACCAGATTGGCAACAGCAAGATTATAATGAGGATATAATAAGGATATCACCCAAAGTAGGCAACGTCTCCAGGTACCACATCAGAACATAGCCGGAACGTAGCTGGAGCGTTATTCGAACTGCAAGGCATTATCTCACAGCTGAAGGCTTGAAAGCGCACTACTAAAGCATGATATTTACCTCGCTACAAGGGAGAGCTAATTTCCAAAATCCTCTCATTAAGTTAATCTTACTGCTGTATGAGGCCAACCCGGTAAATGTAATCTTTAATAGATACGTGATAGGCAATCGGCTAGCACGTTCTGGACCCCCTTA
This sequence comes from Paralithodes platypus, assembly GCA_032716605.1. NCBI lineage: Eukaryota > Metazoa > Arthropoda > Malacostraca > Decapoda > Lithodidae > Paralithodes > Paralithodes platypus. Next base: position 22,415,740 of record CM064508.1, on the reverse strand, counting down.
ATATGTTTAACATCCAGGGAGTATTCCTGCAGCAACAAACTCCACCTGGTCAGTCGTTGGTTTTTATTTTGGAACTTATGCAAACATTTTAAGGGGTGATGGTCAGTATACACAGTGATGGCACCAGAGGCAGATTGCACATAGACAGCAAAGTATTGAAGGGATAAAATTAATGCTAACAGCTCCTTCTCAATGACTGAATAGTTACATTGAGCAGAATTTAATTTTTTGCTAAAATAGCAGACAGGATGCAATACTGGATGGAACACAGTTGTCTTCCTGTAGCAATACTGCACCAACCCCGGTATTGCTCGCATCCACTGCTAGGGAAAAAGATCTGTTAAAATCAGGAGCTCGGAGTACAGGATAATTAGATAAAATATATTTGGTAGCATTAAAGGCCTCCTCACATTCGGAGGACCACTCAAACTTCACATCCTTGCGGAGAAGATCTGTCAGGGGAGCTGTTAACCTAGAAAAGTTTAAGATGAAACGCCTATAATAACCAATCATTCCTATGTACCTTTGGATATGTTTCTTAGTGCTAGGAGTTGGGAATTCTAGAATAGACTCTACCTTTGCTTGAGGAGGTGCAACCTGCCCCTGACCTACCGTATATCCTAGATACTGGACCGTACTCTTTACAAAGGTGCATTTCTTAAGATTAACCACCAAATTGGCATCAGCAAGATTTAAGAACAGCAATCTAAGTTGGTAAAGATGCTCCTCCCATGACTGTGAAAAGATAAGAATATCATCGATGTAGACAACGCATCCAGGTACCCCTTCAGTCACCAAATTCATGAGGCGCTGGAATGTAGCTGGAGCATTTTTCAAGCCGTAGGGCATTACGTTACAGCAGAAGGCTTGATTGTTGACTACAAAGCATGATATTTCCCTCGCTCTAGGGGTGAGAGCTACTTGCCAATATCCCTTCATTAAGTTAATCTTGCTGATATAGGTGGCTGTACCAATCTGGTCAATGCAGTCGTCGATCCGTGGCAGTGGGTAGGTATCGTTCTTTGTGACAGCATTAACTTGCCTATAGTCCATACATAACCTATGGCTCCCGTCTGGCTTTGGCACAAGTATGACCGGACTACTCCACTGGCTTAAGGCCCTTGTGATCAGCTCGTTTGATAACATGAAGTCAAGCTCGACCTGCAGTATACTCCTGCGTTGTGGTGAGACACGGTAGGGTATAGTTTACAGTGCGTCACTATATTAATAATTATGAACAAATTAATGCAGAAAAATGATTAGAATAATGACGGATAAGGCCAGAAATATTTGTGTTTTTTTAGTTTATGTGCATTTTTTAGACTACTATCACCTCTAATTGCTATTGACACATGTTTACATAGTAGTTAAGTGCATACGAAGGTGTATAGTAAATATATAATGAGAAAAATATATTTAATTGTTACGCTTCCTAACTCGAAATACCTTTTCTCTTTATTGCTTACATCACTTCAGACATTTCAGTCTTTTGCAACGGTAATTAAATCGACTTTACCAAGCCCAAAAAGAAACCTGCCCGTCCTTCCACGCAGCCATATGGTTGTGGTGGTTGTGGTGGTGGTGGTAGTGTGGGGAGGGTAAACGAGCAAATAGTCCAGTAAAGGGTTGCCACATTTAAATAACTGGAGCCATTTAATTACACAATATGTTGTATAGGATTGTGCTATATAGAATAGCAGGGCTTGATTATCAATACATTATTTAGTGCATACCGGATCACATTTGCTGAAAGAGAACAACAGAGGTTTCTATCAGTCATATGAACAACAGCATTAGTTCGGGCATTGGCGAACATTTATCTGGTAACGTGATGTGCATGGCTTTTGTGGAAAGGATGAGGATAGGATTGTTGTATTATATTGTAGCACAACAACTTCAGATGACGCCCCCCAAAACACACACACACACACACACACACACACACACACACACACTAGGGAACTTCGATGTTATGACCTTCATTAGAATACTTAGCATACTCTACAGTCACTACATTAATTGTATATATAATATATCCTACAATGCCGCCACCGTATTGTTTTTACTTGGAACCAGTAGAAATTTACTATTAGTAAACAATTTGAATTAGATATATTGTTAACAGGTAAATTGGGAACCCTTTACTGGACTATTTGCTCGTTTACCCTCCCCACACTACCACCACCACCACAACCACCACAACCATATGGCTGCGTGGAAGGAAGGGCAGGGTTTCTTTTTGGGCTTGGTAAAGTCGATTTAATTACCGTTGCAAAAGACTGAAATGTCTGAAGTGATGTAAGCAATAAAGAGAAAAGGTATTTCGAGTTAGGAAGCGTAACAATTAAATATATTTTTCTCATTATATATTTACTATACACCTTCGTATGCACTTAACTACTATGCAAACATGTTTCAATAGCAATTAGAGGTGATAGTAGTCTAAAAAATGCACATAAACTAAAAAACACAAATATTTCTGGCCTTATCCGTCATTATTCTAATAATTTTTCTGCATTAATGTGTTCATAATTATTAATATAGTGACGCACTGTATAATAATATAACGATTTTAGTATGACAAACATTAGGCAACTTTATTCAGATTTAGAAATGTCTATCATAGTAAGAGGCTAAGCACAATAAGTCTACCCTTTTGAACCCGATGATTACTTCGTCATTCCAGCTACAACCAATATAGTTTGACCACCTTTAACCCTTCAATCAGACAACGACATTTGTGTTTTGTTATTAATGTTACTGCTAAGTGTTCTTGCTGACATTAGAAAGGACTTGATTATAATTTCAGTTAATAATTTAACTGGCTGGTTGAATACAATTGTGTAACTATTGCTAGGATATACACACATATTTACATACTCTATTTGAAAAGATTAGGAAGGATCTCTCACATTCTGAGGAGAAAGCCATTCATTACCAGGGCGCTTTTTGATTCTTGGGTTCCAAGAGAATACGAACTCGGTAATAAATAGTCACCACATAACTCTTAAAGTATAATTTTCATACAAAAGCAAGTTCAGGCATTTACACTACAAACTTCATGTTATAACACATTTTAAATATTACTGTCCATAATAGTTATATGCCAAACAATCAATATGCAGGCATCCTAAATACAACCATTCACCTGTGAGTCATTAATACCAGCCGTGCTGTCTCGATTAAAGTGAAACGAAGCCCAACACACCTGCCACCGACACTCTCACCTTTTCTGCCATGCCTAAAAAATTGAGTAAGAATAGGTTATGTATTAATACTAACTGTAAGCTTCTTCATTTCATATCCATTTATTATCTAACATCATTCTGGAACGTCTACTAACCCTCCAGTAATGCAAATAATGAAGAAAATCGAGTTTCCCTATATTTCTCGTCTAGCCCAATCACGTCCCGTCTTTCACACGCTGAGGGATTTGAGTGATTCATTCATAAAACTACGTTGTTTACTACGGATGCAATGCCACACACCTCCACATACCACAATATTTTTGCGAAGGAATAAGTTGGCCAACTGTACACTCACGGCGGTAAGTCGTTGACCAGGAGTGTGCCAAAGTCCTAGCCACACATTGGCATCAGGTTCGGACAAGTTATATCTTTGCTGGTTCAGAGGGCACGACGCCAGTGAAACAAGTGCATTGATAGTTAATAAGCTCCGCCCATACACAGTTCTGTATGTATAGGCATATGTAACAGCAACAAAATAGGAAGCGATAATAGTGATTATTGTATTCCGAGTTATTTATTTATTTATTTATTTAATTATTTTGTCATATAATCTTTTTGTTTGTGGTTCCTTACAGTTGCAATTATACTGTTTGCAATCAAAATGATCAGACTAACGTGCATTGAAACTCCAGTACCTTAGACAACATAATACAATATCAAATCTGTTCACACGTGTTTGTTAATGGGGAACATCAAAGTAACCTCAGATTGAGAGTTGGCTGGGCTGTGGTCGCGGTCGGACGTCTTCGGTGCCCGGCGAATCTGCGGCATTAAAGGCCGCGTCCCATACAGTACGTCAAGACCCGACAAGAGCCGCTCTTTTCAAAATATTTGAATTTTTGAAAAATCGTGCATGATCGAGTAACATCGTGTAAATAAATCGGCTCTACTCGAGTTGATCTGAAACTGGACGGGGTGACCGCCGACAGGTCCGTGAAGTCGGCCAATAATTAGTGTATGCACTATTTTTCAGCCGACTGTTTTTGATGGTCGGGGAAAAAACCCGTTAAATTTTGGACGTGCTGCTGACGTATGTTGATCGGTTTTCGGACGTGCAGCAATCGTTTTTGACGTACAATAATCGGGAATTAATCGGGCAAAATGTTCGAACCGAACCAGACTATAGTAAGCTCGACACGACCATGACATGACAACGGCCCGACTAAAAACAGACAACCAATCCGATCCTTTCGATAACGATATCGTTACTTCGATGTATCGTTATTTATCGAAGATATGGATATTTATCATATTTTAAATACAAAATCTTAAATGCAGCAATGCTATCATTATTTTATTAGAAAAAAAAACACCTGCCATTACGAGGGTTCGGTTCGGCTTTTAGTTTACCTATTTATTGACTATTCTGCGGATTTCTACCTGTTTGGCAATTAACCCGCTGAGTGCCAGCCAATTTTGACGGTGTGCTTCTGCCAGTGCCAGATTTTTTTTTTTTTTTTTTTTTTTTTTTTTTGGTTAAATCTATCAAGTTGGGAGAGAAAGGAAGGATAATGAAAAAAAAAACACTCCCCTCGCCAGAAATCAGGTCCCCGATGGCCCGAAAGTAGCTGAAAAGACACTATAGACTACAGAGACTTTTATGGTATCAGAATGTATGGGTGGGAGGGTGGTTTTGGGGTTGGTGGGGGGAAGGTAGAAGGGTAATTGACTTGTGTTATGAAGCCGATTGGTGAGGTAGTTTCGCCACCATGGATTTTCCTTTTTTTCCTTTTATTCGTATGGATACGCTAGAAGTGGGTGGTGGGAGGCGGTTGGGGGTGTGGTGAGGGGAAGGCAGAAGGGTAAGGGACTTGTCACACAAATATGGAACCGATTGGTGCAGTCGTTTCGCCGCCACAATTTTTTTGTTTTTTTCCTTCTGACGGGACCGACAGTCAGCGAGTGGGTGGGAGGAGGGATTTGGGATTTTTGTGGTGGGTAGCCTAAAGGGTAAGGTACATGTGGTAAAAATATGAAAGCCATAGGTGCAGTCGTTTCGCTGCTACGATTTTTTTTTCGGCGAGGACGTATATATGTGTCCCTGGCACTCAGCGGGTTAATTAACGATTATCGCTATTTTGGAACAAAAAGTATGACGTTACCGTTAATTCGTTAAAGCTGGACAAAAATTATCCGATAAACGTTAACCCGAAATCGTTAACGCGTTACACGTTACTTTATCGCGTTAGTGCCCACCTATGGGTAGACTGTGTGGGGGTCTATGGCTCCCTACCTTTATATAGGGTTGGGTACTTGGTCGTGCTTCTGTCGTAGGAGTCGACCCTGTCGGATGACACACATATGTATCGTGCGACACACTTGCGCAGCACATATGCTGCTCGTCTGACAGACGACTAACATCCTATCAACATCCAACTTAGCGTACTGTGAACGTGTTGCGCGGACGTGTGTGTCGTACTGACATCTTAATAGGGTCACGAGTTAACATGTGGCAGACGTAAATGTGTCGTGAGTGACGTGTGAGTGACGTGTGACTGACGTGTGAGTGACGTGTGAGTGACGTGCGGCTGTCCTTGTCTGGCGAGCCTCGTGTCAAACGTGTCGATTCGGCAAAAAGTTGTTAAATCGGCTAACATCGGCCGTTGTCGTGTCTTGACGTACTGTATGGGACGCGGCCTTAAGGGGCAACTCTACATAGTCGGTCCCGGTGATTGTCTGCCACGTCTGTTGTCCAGCGGCCTCTCCCCACGGTTCCATCCCCTTCCTCCATGCTGCCCTGCTCTTCCTTCATCATCCTCTGATCATCATCTGTGCTGGCTTCGCTCTGCACCATCTTCGTCCTTCTGGTTGGTGGGGGCCGGCGATTCCCTGGCCCTGTGACACATGGCTCGCCCGCTGGAGGGACGCGGCGCCCACGGTGGTCGGCTCTGGTATCGGCAAATCCTTGGCTTTCTTCGGAGTTCCTTAGAAGACCCCACCCCCCGTCGGTGCCTGGGCCGCCTTCAGCTTCTGGGGTTTGTGTTGGCCCCTCCGTCCTCGCATCTTCACTTCACCACGTGTTCTTCCTGCCGGGTGTCATTGTTCATCACTTCATCTTCCCTGCCATCCTCGAGTCCTGGGAGCGTTGTTGCCCTTCTGCAGCCCCTCCTGGGTCCCTGACGTTTGAGCCTCCTTACAGGGAGGCCGCTGCGGCTTGACCACCACTGCGTCAGGGTTAATAGGGCACTGCCCTCACAGCCCTTAAATCAAGAATCAAGATCAAGATCAACCTCAGATTCGCTGATGATAAAGTTTATCCTAACGACCAGATGGAGGGATGAAATCGGAAACTTTGCTAAAGTAGGGTGGGACAGGAAAACATCTGACCAGCTAAATTAGAATCGTTTTGGACTAACTAAGGCTGCTGACGGTGATGATTATGATAATAATACAATAATATAAATATAATAAGTAACTACTGTTCATGTAATACGACAAATAATGTAGTATTATCCTACCGTAGGTCAATTTACACATATGCAATAAACTCACGTGACAGCAGGTAACGGACAGTTTTACGAGCGCTACACAATGTATCACCTCGCAATTTTAATGATACAACCAGGGATTTAGAAGTAATTAGCACAACAATATAAGTATTACTCCATACACATTAACATTTTACCGAATACAAATGACAACAAGGTATTGGAATTCTCGAACAAAGGCTCCAATCTTGATTTGCCCACTGACATATCCTGGCTTAAAAATCGAGCAGTGTTGATAGCCCTACTTTAACTAATTACTTTAACTACGAATACAAATGTGTATATCTTACGCCATTGTTATAGAAATCAAGGAATACATTAATCTCATTTACACATAAATTATAGCACTTTTTCATGGGTTAGGGCTATAAGGAAATTAAAATTTATAATGGAAAGTGGTAATGATATTGATAGTTAGTAAAATAGGTCTTAGGAGAATATGAACCCTTATATATTGCTAAACCTGCACATCAGGACATTCAAGTCTGAAGTCCCATTTGAGAAGTCCAGTCTCTTAAATCTTATTTTGTGTTGGCACATTCTCTCTCTCTCTCTCTCTCTCTCTCTCTCTCTCTCTCTCTCTAATGTCACATACTACAAATCTACTTGTTATTATTTCACCACAACACCAAACACCTCCAATGAAATTAATGAAAGCACATATGTGATCCACCAGGATTCGAACCCGGGTCATCACACACAGATTTGTAGACACCTTAACCATTACACCACCAAGACGGTTAAAGGTTTATGCACACGCCTACGACTTATTATCCATTCTCGAATACTGGATATTTATCTAATCATGTTCATATTCCCACCACACTATGGTAGCCTAATGTTTAAGTGAGAGGAAAGAATATTCATGGGGCACAGATGTCAGATACTACAAATAGGCTCCCAAAACAATAAATGCGAATATCACATGTATGGAGAAAAAGTAGAGAGCGTATCACAGATAACAGCGTAAGAAGTGCTTATGAACGAAAATCTAAAACCCACAAGCAGCTAACGAAGCAAACAAAGCACTAGGATTCATTAGAAGAAATGTTAATTGTCATAGTAAAGACATATTATAGCATTATACAAGAGTATTATGAGGCCGTATCTGGAGTATGTTGTGCATTTTTGGTCTCCCTACTAAATATAAGACATAAAAACTCGAATCTGTTCAGCGCAGAACAAGATTAATCCCACCCCTTCACAATAACCCACATAATGAGAGGCTAAGGGAACTAGATCTCTTTTCGGTAAAGAAAAGAGAATAGGTGGGCAACTGATATAGTGTGTTAAGATTCTGAAAATATTTAGTAACGTAAATTCCAAGGAGAGGAAACAAATTAAAACTACTAGGCAGGAATGCGAACCTAGACATAACTAAAGATGTCTTCACCCATACTATAATTGGTGAGTAGAATGACCTCCCTAATGCAGTTATAGACAGTGGCTCAATATACACATTTTAAAATAAAGGTTAGACTCATACCACAGAGAAGTTGGTCTGGAGTAGGAAATTATTACTGACAAGAGAACCTGGCAGAAATTAACACTGTTTTCAATTGAAGAGAGCAGAAACAAAAGATATGAAGGTATGCATAACATATCCTTTCCATTTCTAGCTATTTTATACATTCCTTCATGCGATTTCTAAGCCCTGCAAGGTTATTCACTAATATGTTCATGTACGGCAAATTGCCAGAGGGAGAAAGAGAGAGACCCTTCATATTTGCTATCCTTTCCTTCCACTTTTTCTTACTCTTAGGGTTGCTATCTCCACGAAAATTAAGTCCTGCCACCTCGTAGGGATCGTTCGATCTTTGTGGTCAGTGTATCTATATAAATCTATGTAAATCTAACTCTCTCTCTGTATGACTAATAATATTAAAACAATATGTCATGACAAATAAAAGTGTATAGATAGGTGGGGAAGCGAACCAAGGTTAGGGTGATGAAGTTTGGTTTTAAAAGGTGAATGGAAAAACTGACGTATCCTAAACGAGGTCAGAAACATGTAATATATGGTAGTTTATATAGAAAGTAACATGGGCCTATTGTGTTTCGCCATTCGCTTTTATTCATCTCTATGATAAATTATACGTAAGTCTGGGAGACGTCTATTCTATTTAATTGTAGCTATATTTAGACGGTTTTACGAAGCTTTAGAGGATGTGTGGTAGCTATAAGGACTTATTAAGATAGTTAACAGCTTTTAATCGATAGATATCCTTCCTAATCTGCATACTATCGTAAAAACGGACGTTACTCGTGCTAAAAAGGTTAACACATAAGACAGTAGGCAATATGCAAGGGACGTTGGTATTGAACATAACACTCGTCTTCATCTTGATGCCTTTTTCGTTATGTGCCTGAACATAACATACTCGATACATAACTAAAACCATCTTTGAATTATATAGCATTGAGTATATAACTTGGCATACCTACGATATACAACGCAAAATTAAACACTCTCTGCGGGATTTAATACTACATATGTTTAGCTTACACACACTCTCTGCGGGATTTAATACTACATATGTTTAGCTTACACACACTTTCTGCGGGATTTAATACTACATATGTTTAGCTTACACACACTCTCTGCGGGATTTAATACTACATATGTTTAGCTTACACACACTCTTTCTAAAAACGTATAGTGAAGTGTGCGTAAGTTTTTAAACAATTTCTCTACTTGATATTTTCTGCCAACTGACTGGCGACTCAGTAGTGGGCGGAGCCCTGGCAGTATAAACTACCCACATTCAGTGACTGTAGATTGTGTTCGGATGAGATACACATGCGTGGTGTCTAGAAAGGGGTTCATCCCCTGGTCCACAATTTACCGCCGTGACTGTAAATGTATTGAAGACTGCAAGTACTAAATAGTTAAAACTTAAAAGCACAGCAAGGGTGTAGAGAATTCATGTAACCCCAGGCTAGGCCGAAGCATAGAGTACAGATTGCATAGAGAGGCAAACGTGACGTCACACGGTTATTTTGCCGCGCGTCCTAGGGATTTGGTGGCAGCACTGTCGTACGGTACTACAACCAAAGCACCTCGGTGGCTTGTCCTTATTATAGATACTCCTTGATATCTGTGCGCCTGCCAGCTGGCTTGCTCCAGTGTTACCAAAGTTAAGGGAACATCCGCAAAACGAGGGAGCAATAGATTAAAGAGGGAACGTATTTAACACCTTACGAGCGGCCTATGCGGTTTATTTATATGTACCGCCCAGCGGGGTGTTTTTAGCCAAAATAGGGCTGTTTACGTGATCATTTTCATGCCTAAATAAGACCCAGAACGTAAAACAAGTACCTATCCCTGAAAGGGCATAAACAGAGCTTTCGAATGACACCATAACGATCCTTTTATGATGGCTAGTTTTCTTGCAATAACCGTGCAACGCGAGTGCAAAAAGCATGTAATTCGGTACTTTCCCCATATAATTCAGTATGTAGCGAGTGAGAGAGGGAGGAGGGAGCTGAGATTCGTGTCAGTAGGTTCGCCGCGGTGGTCTGGAGCAGTCATACGCTCGCTAGTCTCCTGCCACCACTTGTCTCTCTCTCTCAGCAACATTACGTGCTGAAATTGCCACTCGACCTATGTCGAGCGCCGCCACATAGTCCAGCTTTATTTAACTCGACTTATGTGGTGAGCCGCTAATTAAGGGTTAAGAGTTAATTAATGTTGGTAAAAACACTTGTATATAATTTAATATAAATTAGATATATAAAAGCAAGATGAAAACATTAAGTATACATATACACTATAAAACATATTCATATATAATGCAAGCTGTATACCTTCAAGCAACACAACAAGAATAAAATGTCATTTTGAATATATATTATTAATTACATGTTATGTAGATGTTAATTTGTAAAGTAGCACTAAAACTGGACATTTATACTTATGACATCTAGGGATATTTTGTCCCACCATTGACGTTGGCAACTCCCGCATCTCACATAAACAATGGCGGGTGTTGGAGGAGGATTGCTTGTGTACCTCCTCATAATGACGATAATTTCACGATGACTGGCCTTCACAGTAGCCTCTACTTATGTCTGTTTAACTATGTCATGTCTGCAGAGTCTCTGGATAACGTTCAATTGATCATTAACACCTTACGAGCGGCCTATGCGGTTTATTTATATGTACCGCCCAGCGGGGTGTTTTTAGCCAAAATAGGGCTGTTTACGTGATCATTTTCATGCCTAAATAAGACCCAGAATGTAAAACAAGTACCTATCCCTGAAAGGGCATAAACAGAGCTTTCGAATGACACCATAACGATCCTTTTATGATGGCTAGTTTTCTTGCAATAACCGTGCAACGCGAGTGCAAAAAGCATGTAATTCGGTACTTTCCCCATATAATTCAGTATGTAGCGAGTGAGAGAGGGAGGAGGGAGCTGAGATTCGTGTCAGTAGGTTCGCCGCGGTGGTCTGGAGCAGTCATACGCTCGCTAGTCTCCTGCCACCACTTGTCTCTCTCTCTCAGCAACATTACGTGCTGAAATTGCCACTCGACCTATGTCGAGCGCCGCCACATAGTCCAGCTTTATTAAATACGACTTATGTGGTGAGCCGCTAATTAAGGGTTAATAGCGTTATTAGTACAGTATTAGTATTAGTATTAGCGTTATTATTAGTAGTAGACGTCTGGCTGGCTCAGTTGATAGCGTGCCTGCTTCCCATCTTACAGGGCTCGCGTTCAATCCCCGCTCAGATTGAAAAGTTTTTCTGAGATATAGCCGGCGGTTACAGTCTTCCCATGAGCAAGGGAGATGGGTAATGGTCTCTGGTTGATTAAAGAAGTGTGAAGCGCTTGAGAATCCTCGAAGGAGGAGATACGGGCGCTATATAAGTAATCAGACGATTATTATTATTATTATTATTATTTCAAAGTAGGGATTATTACGAATTAATGGGGACCAAGGATAGTCAATATAATGTCTTTGTGGGGACCCTCCCATTGTCCTTTGCGATCGATCGTGCTGCCATCTCTCGAACGCGCGGATCCCTATTTACAGATTTGTGGCGTCTTCTTTCCTCTCTATCCAATCTGTACTCTATGGGCCGGAGTTTCTGGGTAAGGAGACTCTCGACAAGGAGGTGTGTTGCGTCGTTGGGTGACGAGTGAAAAATAGTGAAATCTTTTGTTTTTAATGGGTGGTTTGATGACTCAAAATGGTCTCGAACAGCTGAGAAAGGAGGTTTGGACATAAAGTACAGAAGGATAGAGAGGAAAGAAGGACGCTACAAATCTGAACATAGCGTGCCGCGCGTTCGAGAGATGGCAGCACGGTCGCAAAGGAAAATGGGAGGGTCCCCATAATTCGTAATAATCCCTACTTTGTACTAATAACGCTATTAATAATCAATTCTACGCTATCCAGAGACTCTATAGATATGACAGAGTTAATTAGACATAAGTAGGGGCTACTGTAAAGGTCAGATCATCGTCAATTTGTCGTCATTATGAGGAGGTTCACAACCACTTCTCTTCTACCTCCACCATTGTTGTTGTGAGAGTGGGGAGTTGCCAACATCAAACATGCTGGGCCAAATTATCCCTAGGTGTCATAAGTATAACCTATGAACGTATTTCGTGAAATGTCCTGTTTTAGTGCAACTTTATAAATTAACATCTACATAACATGTAACTAATAATATATATTCAAAATTACATTATAATTCTTGTTGTGTTGCTTGTAGTCATACAGCTTACATCATATATAAGTATGTTTTATATTGTATATGTTTTCCTAATATTTTCCTCTTGCTATTATATATCTAATTTATTTCAAATAATATACAAGTGTGTTTACCAACATTAAATCACTCTTAAAGACGTTCCCTCTTTAATCTATTACCCCCTCATTTTGCGGAATTTCCCTTAACTTTGGTAACACTGCAGACAAGCCAGGTGCAAATATCAAGGAATATCTAATAAGGAAAAACGACTGAGGTGTTTTGGTTGTATGCTCTACAACAGTCCTGCCACCAAATCCCTAGGACGCGCGGCAAAATAACCGTGTGGCGTCACACGGAAGTATATAGGAAAGGTGAAGCAAGTAATCAAATTTACCCTAGTGATACGACCTACGCCAAGGCCGATTTTACACTCCAGGTACCCAGTTTAACGTATGGGTGGGACGAGGCGAACACGAGAGAAGGCCTGCCCAATGGCCACTGAGCAATCCTGGTGGCTAACCAAGTTCTCATTCTCGCGTGTTGATTGGTTGTAGGAAGCCACCAATCAGGCCCCTGAATTCATTTTAGCCACCATGAATCCATGTACTCATTTTCGTCTGAGTGAGACGGAACTGACAGGGAATGGAGTTTGTTCAACACTCCTCGGCTACTTGAACTCTGGTGGCAAGCCAGGGAAATTTCACCCACCCCTAGGGCAACATCTGGTCAATGTCGGTACCGGGTGCAATCACCCCCAGGCGCGGTCACCCATCCAACTACTGACCAGACCCTACGTTGCTTAACCTTCTGATCTATTATCAGGGTTGCAAGCGTTAGGCAGGGTTGCCCCTGGCGTCACGCTTTCAGTTATATCCTTTTGTACTCTATGGGTTTGGATAAGGGAAATCCAGTTCGGTAAGACTTACCCTGATGTTCCGTGATCCTAGCGGTCAGATGGCGTTTAGTTTGGCAAATGTAAGTGGAATTACAATCACTACATTTGAAATTGTACACCACTGAGGATCTTAGATATTCGGGGATTCGGTCTTTGAACTTAAAGAAGCTAGATATTGTGGTATGGGATTTGAATACAACTCTCAAGTTAATTTGTGGGAAACATTCTCGAAATAAATTATTGACTTTGTTTCGTATGGAAAATGACTTTTTACCAGTGAAAGGAATAGAGAAATAAACAACTGCTTTCTGAGCTGTCTGAGGTTTCATAGGAGGTGAACGTAATGTATTTAATTGCTCACCAATATATGAGTCTATACAATTGAGAGGGAAAACATAAGATTTAGAATATTCCTTAAGCGTTCAAGTTCCAGGTGAAATGCAATGAAAGGTGAGGAAATATGATACGCTCGTGTAACCAAAGTGGTAATTAGATTTCATTTGTATTGTATAGGGATATTTGAGGAACATTTAGTAGTGAGACCTGTGAACGTAGGTTTACGATATATCGAGGTACTGTACTAAACGTATTAGCATTCTTTTCAACACAGACGTCTAAAAAGGGTAGTTTATTATTGGTTTCAATCTCACAAGTTAATTGAATACTAGAATGTTTGGAGTTTAAGTAGTCAAGGAAGAGCGGGACATGATTTGGAGATTTAAAAACAACAAATGTGTCGTCTACATAGCGATGATATAAAACAACAAATGTGTCGTCTACATAGCGACGATATAAAACAACAAATGTGTCGTCTACATAGCGACGATATAAACACAAAATGTCGTCTACATAGCGACGATATAAAACAACAAATGTGTCGTCTACATAGCGACGATATAAAACAACAAATGTGTCGTCTACATAGCGACGATATAAAACAACAAATGTGTCGTCTACATAGCGACGATATAAAACAACAAATGTGTCGTCTACATAACGACGATATAAAACAACAAATGTGTCGTCTACATAGCGACGATATAAAACAACAAATGTGTCGTCTACATAGCGACGATATAAAACAACAAATGTGTCGTCTACATAGCGACGATATAAAACAACAAATGTGTCGTCTACATAGCGACGATATAAAACAACAAATGTGTCGTCTACATAGCGACGATATAAAACAACAAATGTGTCGTCTACATAGCGACGATATAAAACAACAAATGTGTCGTCTACATAGCGACGATATAAAACAACAAATGTGTCGTCTACATAGCGACGATATAAAAACAGGTTTGAAAGCAGTTGGACAATCGTTAAGCCAATTGATTTCGTGAAATGATAGGAATGCGCTACTTAATGTTGGTGAGAGTGGATTGCCCATGGAAAGTCCATCCTACTGTTTAAATACATCATTATTGAATTGAATAATGAATCCTTGACAGCTAGGGAAAGCAGTTTGTGAAATTGTTGTTTGTTGAATCCATTAATGTTGTTATTATCATTAAATCATTGATCGCTGCAGATATCCACAGTTTCATTGAGAGGCATATTTATAAATAAAGACTTAATATCAAAAGAGGCCATTGTACAGTCTGGGACTAAAGTCGTGGTATGGAACTTCAGCCATCTTTTAGTCCCCTCTGACGGCGGTATTCGAGGCAATTCGATATATAATGCTTTTGGCTCTCCATAGATGGCTCTGTTTGACACGTCCAGGTAGCGCCAAAAGTAAGCAAAAAACCTCCTGTTTCTTGGTGGATTACGATCATGCCAACTAGAACACGCACACACACGCAACTTCATTATTTGGATTTATGGAATATAAATGCAAATAGGAAGCTAAAATGCACTGGGTATCCATGACAGATGTAACAGGCACACATTTCAGAGTTAGAAGTGGTGTGTGTAATTTTCCTTTATAGGTAATATATAGGTATATATTCCTAAATACAGTAGTATACAGAATGAAGAGCCAGCAAACATAGCTGGATATGGTATGGGAGGGAGAAGAAGAGAAGTAGTGGAGGAGGAGGTGGGGATCAGGAGGTCAGAAGTGTGGGAAGCCATGAAAAGAGTGAAGTTGGGGAAAGCACCAGGAACAGATGGAGTGTGTGGGGAAATGTTGAGGTATGGTGGTGAGATAGTGATAGAATGGGTATGGAAAATGTGCAAACTAGCATGGGAGAAGGGGAGTGCACCCGATGACTGGAAGACTGGCATAATAGTCCCCCTATATAAGGGCAAAGGGGAAAGAGGAGTGTGTGGTAACCACCGAGGAATATGTCTTCTAAGCGTAGTAGGGAAGGTATACAGTAGGGTAGTGATTGAGAGAGTGAGAGTGAGAACGGAGAAATGGATAGGCGACGAGCAGGGAGGTTTTAGGAAGGGAAGAGGATGTGTAGATCAGATTTTTACCCTGAATTGTGATGTGGAGAAGTATCTGGAGAAGAAACAAAAGGTGTATGTTGCCTTTATGGACTTGGAGAAGGCCTATGACAGAGTGGATAGAGAAGGTTTGTGGAAAGTACTTAGAATATACGGAGTAGAGGGCAAGTTGCTGAAAGCAGTGAAGAGCATGTATGAGGGTGCAAAGGCGGCAGTACGTGTGGAGAGTGAGCAGAGCGAGTTCTTTGACCTGAATGTTGGTTTGAAACAGGGGTGTGTGATGTCCCCGTGGTTGTTTACTGTATATATGGATGGAGTTATGAAAGAAATACTATCAAGAGCAGTGGATGTTGGTGTATTGCTGAAAAGGGAGGGAATTGAGTGGAAGCTACCTATACTGCTGTTTGCGGATGATACAGTTCTGATGAGTGATAATGAATGGGAGTTGCAGGGTCTGGTAAATGAGTTTGGAACAGTGTGCGAAAAACGGAATTTGAAGGTAAATACGGGGAAGAGCAAGGTTATGGTCTTCGAAAGGGGTGAAGTCACAGAGTGTGAGGTGAAGCTGAACGGTCAGGCTATGGAGATCGTCAACTCTTTTAAGTATCTGGGCAGTGTGTTGAGTAAAGATGGGACTATGGATGAAGAGGTGCGGGAGAGGGTACAACAGGGGAAGAGGGTTGTAGGAACGCTAAAAGCAGTAACAAGAAATAGGGTGGTCAGTATGGAAGTGAAGAAGTCCTTGCATGACAGTGTGGTAATCCCGACACTGACTTACGGAAGCGAAGCATGGACGTTGGTTGAGAGACTCAGACCAAGAGTGAGAGCAGTGGAAATGAATTACTTAAGGAGTGCGTGCGGAGTTACATGGAGGGATAGACAGACTAATGAGGAAGTAAGAAGGAGGTGTGGTGTGGAGGTAGATGTGCTGGAAAGTGTGAAAAGGAACAACTTGAGATGGTTCGGCCATATGGAACGTATGGAAAGCGAGAGAATGACTAAGAGGGTGTACGAGAGCGAGGTGGAGGGACAGAGGGGGAGAGGTAGACCGAATATGAGGTGGAAGGATGGAGTGAGGAACTACATGAACGAAGGCGGTGCTGGTTGGGGGGAGGGGCGTCGACTGACTGGGGACAGAGGTGCATGGGGGCGGTTCGTTCGTGGCCACCCCTTCGGGGATCACGGCGTCAGGCAATAGATAGATAGATAGTAGTTTATTCATGCGAATTATGTAACCAATAATGGGTGTTTATAGTATAGGTCGTTAAATGATGGTATTGCTAGCGCAAGACTAGTAATATGTATATTGTGACGCACGTCAGCTCCCCAGCAACCACGAGGGGGCAGCGGTTGGCTCCCTATCTTCTTCTCCCCTCTCCCCAGGCAGTGAAATGGGCTACAGTTATCAGAGAGTGTTCTTTCTTTCATAGTGTTCGTGTTGTTACAGACAGTCCCGTGGTGGTCTTTACTTTCGTCTGTGACAACGGGAAGTATTTTATATCATTAGTAGAATATAAGATGCATTGTGGAGGGAGAGAGAGAATAGCGAGAGCGTGGTGGTAATGTGTGCGTGCGTAGGTATGTGTTGCCTCCCTCACTTGAGGAGTTTTCCCGCTCGCGCGGTTTCCCGCGCCCTTGATTGGCTGGTGGCTCCTGGCGCCTTCTGCAGCCCTGCTGCCTGGTGACGTAGTCGTCTGTGATTGGCGGCCGCGGTCCTGGGACTGTGGTGCGGGCTCCTGTCCTTGTGTCTCCCTCAGAGCTCCTCGTAGTGCTGTAACGCTAACATCCCCTTGCAATCTATCAGCCCACCTCACCCCCCTATTGCGAACTTTCTCTACCACTGCTTACCTTCTTCTCTCTGTATATCCTACTATTAATTAACTGCCCTTCCCCTTGACGTTGATTTCATATATCCGTCACTATATTATAAAGTGAGCTCTCAGAGATATTATATGTACTTAGTTAGGCATTTTGGATCAGAGGGTTATCCATTTTGGCTTGGGGAGGTTTGACATACTCATCGTGTTACCCCAACCTTATTTTCTTGGGTGTCTGCCAGGTCAGTCGATGCTAGACTGGGGAGAGGCTATCAGGTTGCAGTTTCCTATAAGCATAGACTTCGTTGAGCCTATGCAGCTGTACCGGATACCTGCGGAGGCCTAGGTCATTTTCTTGTCTGTGTACCTTAGAGCCTAGCACTGTGTTGGCGTGAGGGCGTTGGCCTAGTCCACCCAGCACTGTGCTAGCTCGTTAGCTTTTGACTTAGGAGGGTTGCCAGGAGAGAACCAGGTACACAAGACCTGGATCTCTCAAGAGAGCACCCCGTCATTTAATGTAAATAGGCGCACAGACTTGAGAACGACACTAAGCTGCCGAGCAGGTGGCTCGGCCCAGGTAGCTTAGCCTACGACTCCCCTGCTAGACTTCGTCCACCTGGCAGACCCCCGATTAGGGTTTATAATCTCATTGTGTATATGTGTGCAGCATTATTGCTCCTTATGTTTATAGTAAGTCGTGATTGTTGCTGAGAGACCCAACCAGAGCAGGCAAGGGTCTGGTGGGAGAAAGCACATATTTTTGTGGTTAGAGTTTAGACTTCCGACTGTTTTATAATTACACCTGTGCCAGATAACACCGTATGTCCCTACACTATATATGTTCCCACAGTAATAATACACAGTTCAGAATCCGATACGTACTTCTTAGTTGCATCTGACTTTTGCAGAAGATTCCGGCATGATGCTTTAGGACTTTCTTTGTTTCACTTTCTTTCAGACAGGAGTGACAGTTTACTGATTATTTAACGTAACGTTAATTATCCTACTTCTAGTTTGCTATTAAATCGTTGCTGCGATTTAATTACGCTATCTATCTTTTTCCTTGTATACCTTAATACAGTAATCGTATGTTGTATGAGTATAGGCTGCTTCAGTGATCATCAGCCTATACTGTGCACCTTTTACCGAGTCATAGGATACCTCGTTGTCCAGGCACGACTCAGGGCGGTATAGGTGTTTTGTTCTCCAGTGGTTCAGGCAGGGGTTGGAACTAGTGTTACCGTTGTTGCATTTAGCCTTATCTAGTCCCATGAAGAAGAGCCCTGTGTCTTGTAGAACCTGGATCGTAACAAATGGCGACCTTGCTTAGCATTTTGTGAACTTAAGAAATACTGGGGGAGTATAGTGGTAATTTTTTTTATTGAGGAATACAGTGGACACAGATTTTTTTTGGCAAGCAGTATAATACATAAAGAGGCTTCAGATAACGTTAGGTGAATAGGTGCTTGCATAAGAGATTATAGATAGTTTTTTTTTGTTTATAAACTTGCACACTTCTCAGTATACACCATGTCTAGCAACAGCTCAGTTAACGGGGATAATCAGACAGTACAGCCTGCGGATGTTGAGCAGCAGCAGGAATTTAATGATGGCATCAGAGTTATTAATTGTGAGGCTGATGCGAGGAAGTTTGTGGAGATACCAGTAACAGCGGGTCGGTTGGAGGGGATTGATTGCTATGGTCTGCATTGTTTGGCCACGGTCCTGGGGCGTGTCGGCTTTGGCAGCATGTCTAAGAGTGACCTGGTGGCTTGTGTGTTGGGTGGTGGCATTGGGTTGCAGGGTGGAGCGTGGCCTTGGGAGCCTTTATCCAAGCCTCCCTTCCACTCTACTCCTATCGCACCCCCTCGGTTACCAGACCTAGGCACGCTTCCGCAATCTGATAGTCGCTGGCAGCGTGGTTTGCCCCTGGGTGAGCCACTGGGTGGGTCTCCTATAATTGCTCCTCCCCCTCAGGGTTTGACTGCTGATATGTTGTTGCAACTGGAGTTGGCTAAGATCCAGATCCAGCGTGAAGTTGAGATGGCTAAGATTCAGGCCGAGATGGCTAAGGTTTAGGCTAAGGAGAGGACAGCATGCCATGAGGCAGAGTTGCAGGTTGAAGCAACTAGGTACTGTGCTGAGATGGATGTTGAGAAATCTAGGGTGGAGACAACAGGGCGGCATCTCGGTTCAGGGAATCGTGGGTCTGAGTCTTTATCGCACTTGCTTAAATTAGTCCCTGTGTTCGATGAGTCTGGTGTGACTGAGTTTTTTGCACGGTTTGAGAAGAAGTGTCGGGAGCATGAGTGGCCGGAGATTAAGTGGGCAGCCCTTGTATCATCAAAGCTTGTTGGGAAAGGTCTCAAGGCATATGACTCGCTGTCATTGGAGGACTGTACTAACTATGTGGTGTTGAAGGAGGCTGTGCTCCGGGCCTATGAGTTGCAACCAGAAACCTACAGGTTGAAATTTCGGGGCGTTGTAAAGAGCAAGGAGAGCTCTTTCCTTGAACATGCCCGAGAACTGACTGACACTATGGGGAACTGGCTCCGGTCTGAGAATGCGACAACAGTTGATCAGGTTAAGCAGTTATTTTTGTTGGAGCAGTTCTTCCGGTGCACAGGCAGCGACCTGACATTAAACCTGAAGGAAAAATGCCCTAAGACCGTAGAGGAGGCAGCTAAGCTTTCTGACCTCCGGCTTTCTTTGATTCGTGGGTGCGGGTCTGCTCATCGACAGGTAACAGGGGGCATAACACTCCACCCCCCAAAGTCAATGAAGCACAAAATAACACTGTAAAAAGTAAGAGCAATGATACCCATTATAACTACAAACACAAAACTGTCCCGTTTTCAAAGGGGCAGGGCCCTTCCCCACCACCTCAAGGGGGGAAGTCTAGTGGTGAAGTGAAATGTTATAAATGTCAGAAGGTGGGTCACTTTGCACGTACATGTCCGAGTAATATTCCTGCTAAGCCTGTGTCTTTGGTTCGCAACATGGGGGTGTCTCTGAGTTCTTCTGCGTCTGCCCAGGGTAGGTCGTCAGTTGCGGGGACACAGCCTGTGAAGAAGGGTTTGGAGGGCTCGACACCTGTCCAAGACACTTTTTGCAGCCATCCAGGGCGCGGGCTTGTGAGCTGGGGGAATACTAAACATCAGGTCAAATTGTTGCGTGACACTGGGGCATCACAGACACTTCTTAAACATTTCACAGGCAAACCTATAAACGCGGCTCGGGTTGTTGTGGTACAGGGGATCAATGCTACCAGGTCATACCCGTTGATTAGGTTGGAGGTGGAGGTGGATGGTGTGTGTCGTGAACTTGATGTTGGGATCGTAGAGAGCTTGCCAGTTGAGGGCGTCGACCTCCTTCTGGGCAACGACTTTGCGGTGCTCACTTCGGAGGTTCCACCCTTAGTTGTTGCCGAGAGGGCGGTCGACGTTAATAGGGAGAATCGGGAGTGGGTCGAGAGGTGTCAGCTTAAACAGATGGCCTGTGCAGTCACCCGTTCTCGCGTGTCAGTTCAGTCACAACCATTGTCTCAGTCTTCAGATCAGCAGAGGAAAGGTCCGAGGAAAGTAGCTAAAGGTGGATTTCAGGGTGTTGATTCCGCGGCTCTTCTGGGGGCCTCAGTATTGGCACCATTATTATTGTCTGGAGTGGACCCTGAGCCTGTATCACTGGCTGAACAGGCAGGGCCAGTGAAGACTCCACGGCAGAGCCGTTTTGTAGCCAGGCAAGATCGGGTCTCTAAGTCTAGTATCGGTGAGAGTAACAAAGTGCTCCGGGAGCAGCTTGATGCGTTGACACCTGCAGATATCAGTAGACTTCAGATTGATGACCCTGAGCTCCAAAGTTACAGTAATGGCGCAATGGACCTCGAAGAAGATGGGGATGCTAAGCCGGGGGATTTCTTCCGTTACGAGAGAATTTTGTACAGACGGTATCTAGACCCCAAATCGAAGTGGGAGGGTGGTGTGAGGGTAGTAGATCAGCTGGTTGTGCCGAGTGGGTGTCGTGAAAACCTACTGCGGTTGGCTCATCATGTGCCAGTGGCAGGGCACCTGGGGGTCAGTAAGACGGTTGCGGCGTTGGGTAGATTGTTCTGGTGTCCAGGGATGAGGGCAGATGTTGATACATGGGTTGCAGGGTGTGTAACGTGCCAGACTGTAGGAAAGCCCAACCAGGTGATACCCAAGGCTCCGTTGTACCCCATTCCTGTCATGGGGCCGCCTTTTAGTAAGATTGTTGTGGACATGGTTGGCCCTCTACCACCTACTAGTGCTGGGAATAAATTCTTATTGACTATAATGGATGTTGCTACGAGATACCAGGATGCATACCCCATGCGTAATGGCTCCGTTAAGACTGTGGTCAAGAACTTGCTGCTTTACTGTTCAAGATACGGGTACCCGCGAGAAGTGCAGTCAGACCAGGGGTCAAATTTCACTTCGAACCTATTCCAACAAACTCTCCAGCAGCATGGCATATGCTCTGTCGTTTCATCTGCCCATCACCCCAAGAGTCAGGGGGCACTGGAGAGGTGGCACTCGACCCTCAAGAGTATGCTTAAATGTTACTGCTTGGAGAATGGCAAGGAGTGGGATCTGGGGCTGCCTTATGTGTTGTTCGCGGCGAGAGAGGTACCTGGTGAGAGTTTGGGTTTCAGCCCCAACCAGCTTGTTTTTGGCCATAACGTCAGGGGTCCACTGTCCATGGTGAAAGAGATATGGGAAGGTCTGCAGAAACCATGCTCAGTGTTGAAGTACGTTCTCGAGAGTCGTGAAAGGATGGTAAATTGTATGGAGTCGGCAGGGAGGAATTTGGTAGACTCTCAGGCGAAAATGAAGGACCATTACGATGTGAAGACGAAGCTCTGGGAGTTTGGGGTGGGGCAGGAGGTTATGTTGTTGCTGCCTCTGCCAGGCCATCCACTGTCAGCAAAGTATACGGGTCCTTATTTGTCACTAAGAAGCTGTCGGACCTAGATTATCTTGTTGCAACCCCTGACCGGCGTAAGAAACATCAATTATGCCATGTGAACTTGATGAAGGAGTTTGTGAGGCGCCCCTCAGAGCCTCTCACTGTCCCCGTGTTGGTCTGCAGCGGCCAAGGTGGAGAAGGAGGGGGTGATAGTCATGCTCTGAGGAAAGATAGCTGGGATTGCCATGTTTCTGCGGAACAGTGGGCGGGGAATTGTGTTCAGGTGGCAGAGCTGGCTATCGAGCACCTGCCTGAGCAACAGCGTGCAGCCGTGCGCCACCTGTTCCAGTCATACCCCGCTGTTTTCGCGGAGCACCCAGGCCTCACAACTCAGACGGTGCATGATGTTGACGTGGGAGACAATCCGCCCTTCAAGTCAGTGCCTTATCGTGTGCCTCCTATCAAATTGCCAGCCCTCCGGGAGGAGCTGAGGTATATGATAGAGAGAGGGCTAATTAAGGAAGGGCCGGTGCGTTGGACCTCCCGGTAACTCTGCAGCCTAATCCAGACGGGAAGGTGCGTTTCTGTATAGACTTTCGCAGACTTAATGGCTTGACCGCTACCAATCCTTACCCCCTTCCTCGCGTCGATGACAGTGTTGACAAAATCGGGAATGCCACATACTTCACCAAGGTCGACCTGGTGAAGGGTTATTGGCAGGTGCCCCTGTCTGTGCGAGCGAAGGAGGTATGCGGCTTTTGTGTGGACGGCAAGACATATATGTGCAATGTCATGCCTTATGGGTTGAAAAACGCACCTGCTACCTTCCAAAGTCTGATGAATGATATTGTTAGTGACATTCCCAATTGTACTGTATATCTCGATGATGTCATTGTCTATGATACTGATTTTGGTAGTCACTGCGAGCATCTTAATATCTTGTTTCGGAAACTGTGTGAAGCTGGGTTGATCGTGAACCTGGGGAAATGCGACTTTGTGCAGGCAACTGTGCAGTATCTTGGCTTTGTTGTAGGTTTGGGACGGGTGTCCCCCCCCCCCAGAGCAAGATACTGGCCATCGATCGGTTTCCCAGGCCAACCACCAAGCGTCAGATCATGCGCTTTCTAGGCATGATAGGCTACTACAAACGCTTTATACAAGGGTATTCGACTGTTCTTGCTCCCCTGACTGACCTTTTGGCAAAGACGGTGAAGTTTCGGTGGTCGCCTGAGTGTGAAAAGGCGTTTGGGTTAGTGAAGCACTTACTATGCACCCATCCTATTCTCAGGGCGCCGGACTTTACAAGGAGTTTTCAGCTGGCGACAGACGCCAGTGGTGTTGGGGCCGGTGCAGTCCTCTTGCAAACGGACGACGAGGGTCTGGAGCACCCCGTCAGCTTTTACTCTAAAAAGTTCAACTCCGCTTAGAGGAACTATTCTACCATCGAGAAAGAGTTGTTGGCGTTTGTGCTTGCTTTGAAGCACTTTGAGGTGTATGTTCCAGCCTTCGGCCCGGTCGTGGTCATTTACACAGATCACCACCCTCTAAAGTTCCTCAACCAGTTCCACAACCGGAACATGCGGCTGACACGGTGGTCACTTATGCTCCAAGAATACAATCTTGATATCAGGCATATTGCCGGTTGTGAAAACGTTATAGCAGACTGTCTTTCGAGGGTGGAGGACAAGGGGTAGATGGCCACAGGTTGTGTGGGTTGCGTGGAGGAAAATAGGCTACATATATTTAAAGCCGAACAAAAACAACAATAACATTTAAAAACAACATAAAAACTCTTTCTGTTATAGTAAATTTAAGTATGTTTTGTTACAGCTGAAGCACTAGCTATTAGTGGGCTGAGTTTCGTAGAACTCGCTTTCGGAGCGTAACAATTTTAAGTTTTGCTATTGTGTTGAGGGGGTAAATATGTAATTTTTTTTTTTTGTGAAACCTATATGCTGTATTATTGTGCTGGGGTGGGGAGGTTAGGTGACGTGTGCCGATTTCAGATATCAGAACTTGCCTAATGTTAAGTGTCTAATATCTTGGGGGGGGGGGGGGGGTTGTGATGCACGTCAGCTCCCCAGCGACCACGAGGGGGCAGCGGTTGGCTCCCTATCCTCTTCTCCCCTCTCCCCAGGCAGTGAAATGGGCTACAGTTATCAGATAATGTTGTTCTTTCTTTCATAGTGTTCGTGTTGTTACAGACAGTCCCGTGGTGGTCTTTACTTTCGTCTGTGACAACGGGAAGTATTTTATATCATTAGTAGAATATAAGATGCATTGTGGAGGGAGAGAGAGAATAGCGAGAGCGCGGTGGTAATGTGTGCGTGCGTAGGTATGTGTTTCCTTCCTCACTCGACGAGTTTTCCCGCTCGCGCGCTTTCCCGCGCCTTTGATTGGCTGGTGGCTCCTGGCGCCTTCTGCAGCCCTGCTTCCTGGTGACGTAGTCGTCTGTGATTGGCGGCCGCGGTCCTGAGACGGTGGTGCGGGCTCCTGTCCTTGTGTCTCCCTCAGAGCTCCTCGTAGTGCTGTAACGCTAACATCCCCTTGCAATCTATCAGCCCACCTCACCCCCCTATTGCGAACTTTCTCTACCACTGCTTACCTTCTTCTCTCTGTATATCCTACTATTAATTAACTGCCCTTCCCCTTGACGTTGATTTCATATATCCGTCACTGTATTATACAGCGAGCTCTCAGAGATATTATATGTACTTAGTTAGGCATTTTGGATCAGAGGGTTATCCATTTTGGCTTGGGGAGGTTTGACATACTCATCGTGTTGCCCCAACCTTATTTTCTTGGGTGTCTGCCAGGTCAGTCAATGCTAGACTGGGGAGAGGCTATCAGGTTGCAGTTTCCTATGAGCATAGACTTCGTTGAGCCTATGCAGCTGTACCGGATACCTGCGGAGGCCTAGGTCATTTTCTTGTCTGTTTACCTTAGAGCCTAGCACTGTGTTGGCGTGAGGGCGTTGGCCTAGTCCACCCAGCACTGTGCTAGCTCGTTAGCTTTTGACTTAGGAGGGTCGCCAGGAGAGAACCAGGTGCACGAGACCTGGATCTCTCAAGAGAGCACCCCGTCATTTAATGTAAATAGGCGCACAGACTTGAGAACGACACTAGGCTACCGAGCAGGTGGCTCGGCCCAATTAGCCTACGACTCACCTGCTAGACTTCGTCCACCTGGCAGACCCCCGATTAGGGTTTATAATCTCATTGTGTATATGTGTGCAGCATTATTGCTCCTTATGTTTATAGTAAGTCATGATTGTTGCTGAGAGACCCAACCAGAGCAGGCTAGTGTCTGGTGGGAGAAAGCACATCTTTTTGTGGTTAGAGTTTAGACTGCTGACTGTTTTATAATTACACCTGTGCCAGATAACACCGTATGTCCCTACACTATATATGTTCCCACAGTAATAATACACAGTTCAGAATCCGATACGTACTTCTTAGTTGCATCTGACTTTTGCAGAAGATTCCGGCATGATGCTTTAGGACTTTCTTTGTTTCACTTTCTTTCAGACAGGAGTGACAGTTTACTGATTATTTAACGTAACGTTAATTATCCTACTTCTAGTTTGCTATTAAATCGTTGCTGCGATTTAATTACGCTATCTATCTTTTTCCTTGTATACCTTAATAAAGTAATCGTATGTTGTATGAGTATAGGCTGCTTCAGTGATCATCAGCCTATAGTGTGCACCTTTTACCGAGTCATAGGATACCTCGTTGTCCAGGCACGACTCAGGGCGGTATAGGTGTTTTGTTCTCCAGTGGTTCAGGCAGGGGTTGGAACTAGTGTTACCATTGTTGCATTTAGCCTTATCTAGTCCAATGAAGAAGAGCCCTGTGTCTTGTAGAACCTGGATCGTAACAATATATAATTGAGATTAGAATACTAACAATGCAACACAACTAATGTAACTGAATATGGTATGGTTCATAGGAATTACAACGTGGTGTAACATAACATTAATCAACACGTAAAATGTATGATATTAATATATTGTCGAGGAACTATAGAAAGAAACTATTAAAGGATTGCCTATAACAAATATTAATATACAGTATATACTGTATTAAAGCAATATTACGATATATTTAATTCCATCGTTCCATACAGTACATTGTGTTAGAGATCCCACCGCCCAACCTTGGCCTGTATCACACCACCCTTCGATCATACCGACGACTTTTTTATTATATAACAAATGCCACTACAATGGTTAATATGTTTCACTATTTCATACCTCCTTCAACAGAGTTTGATCGTAGTGTAATAAATATAATCCATATGTTATTACCATATCATTTATATCTCATATCTTTATGGAAGAGAGTGAAAATCTATGAAACGCTCCGAAGCAAGGAAAACATTATTATATCTCAATTAGTACTTTAGGGTGTTGGAGAGAGAGGAAGGTGTTGGAATGGCTTTGTTATGTGTGTTTTGTCTGTATACGTCGTCAGGATATCCCCTGACTGGGTGCAAGCATGTGAAACATGCTAGGACGTACTACCGCACCCACTAAATGTCCGCCGTGGCAGGGATTCGATCCCGGGTCTTTCAGATTCACACGCGAGTGTGGTCACCACTTGACCACCACGGCCTGGGACACTTGTCCCAGACTACATCCTGAAGATGATCCGGTGTGGCTGCAAGAGTGAGACCCCTTGTGCTTCCAAGAAGTGCAGCTGTAAAGAACATGGTTTGCCATGCACGATGTTCTGTGCATGTTTCAGGGTAGGATGCTCAAGATCCTAAGTTTTGGGCATGAAGAGGTTAATATCTCAAAATGCCCAAGGGTGCCCACTGGGCACCCTCCTGTATTTTGAAGAGGTACCCCCAAGCTACAAGAAACAGCAAAAAAACCACTTTATCCTACAAAACAAGGTTCATCAATAAATGAGGCTATGGCTCCCGGACTAGTAGGGATATACGTAAACAAGGTTCATCAATAAATGAGGCTATGGCTCCTGGACTAGTAGGGATATATGTAAACAAGGTTCATCAATAAATGAGGCTATGGCTCCCGGACTAGTAGGGATATACGTAAACAAGGTTCTTCAATAAATGAGGCTATGGCTCCTGGACTAGTAGGGATATATGTAAACAAGGTTCATCAATAAATGAGGCTATGGCTCCTGGACTAGTAGGGATATATGTAAACAAGGTTCATCAATAAATGAGGCTATGGCTCCCGGACTAGTAGGGATATACGTAAACAAGGTTCTTCAATAAATGAGGCTATGGCTCCCGGACTAGTAGGGATATACGTAAACAAGGTTCATCAATAAATGAGGCTATGGCTCCCGGACTAGTAGGGATATACGTTAACAAGGTTCATCAATAAATCAGGCTATGGCTCCCGGACTAGTAGGGATATACGTAAACAAGGTTCATCAATAAATGAGGCTATGGCTCCCGGACTAGTAGGGATATACGTAAACAAGGTTCATCAATAAATCAGGCTATGGCTCCCGGACTAGTAGGGATATACGTAAACAAGGTTCATCAATAAATGAGGCTATGGCTCCCGGACTATAGGGATATACGTAAACAAGGTTCATCAAAAATCAGGCTATGGCTCCCGGACTAGTAGGGATATACGTAAACAAGGTTCATCAATAAATCAGGCTATGGCTCCCGGACTAGTAGGGATATACGTAAACAAGGTTCATCAATAAATCAGGCTATGGCTCCCGGACTAGTAGGGATATACGTAAACAAGGTTCATCAATAAATCAGGCTATGGCTCCCGGACTAGTAGGGATATACGTAAACAAGGTTCATCAATAAATCAGGCTATGGCTCCCGGACTAGTAGGGATATACGTAAACATCCAATGATGCTTAGGTCTTATCAAACCCTTTTCTTCCATGGATACTTTCTAATGATGCATAATAACAGATAATAGCTAAAATATGGCATGAGATTGATTTAGGGATTACCGAAAAGTATAAACAGCTTCCCAGACTGTAGTAAGGTAGTTAAGCTATTTGTATGCGTAAAATTTAAAAAAAACTAGTGTGTCAATTGTTTAAATTATACAGCATACCTCTAATTGTTTAGAGTTTTGATAATTATCGGGCCTCGTCAGTATTTGATAATATTGAATAACTTTTCATAGCAACTATTTTATGCAAAATTTCATAAGTCATCTCCTCCACATTAAATCCAGTGCCCTCGAGAACTCCTTGACACAATTATTTGTGTTAGGTGTTCTAGCTATGTCTTTGTTTAGCAGGTCAAGCATCCTTTATTTACCAGTTATTACATTTGAGTGATAGTAGGCTGTATGTTCTACCGTTTTAAGACTATTGGCTTACAATATATAACTTATATTTACAAAATACTTTTTTTGAACTTTCAGCTTATATGAAATCGAAAATATCTTTCCACTATACAGGGCAACTTACCCAGTTCATTACCCATTACAAAATGTGTCCCTGTTCGTTGCATCCTGTTGTAGGATGCTGCCTAATAATGCACATCTTGGTACACGAGAGGAATCTTCTCAAGCTCATAATTTACAACTACATTGTTATTCTTTCACTCTCTTATTTTGTTTTTCTATGTGAGTGAGGGAGACAAAAGGCAGAACTGCCTGTAGCGAGTGCCTCCCAAAGAGTTGAAAGAGTGCAAGGCCAAAATCATGGGACGTTCGAGCCAAGATGCCTGGACTCACAGAGTTTGAAGCAATATAAGTCATAGGAAGAGGGAAAGACTGATTCTGGGAGAGAGTTCCAGAACTCAGCTGTTGAATAAAAGAAAGACAGAATAATGTTTCACTCTTGGGTTGGAGAGTTGCACAGAGTAGGGGTGGGATTGTGTTACAAGACGGGTACTACGTACTTTTACGTAGAGGAGGTAGTATACACTGGGAAAGCTCTGCACTGATTATTGTAGTAGTGATAGAATAGCGAGAGAGATGTACTATTGCGGCAGAGAGAGAGATTTAAAAGAGTTGGTGAGTGGACGGGAGTTAATGATACGAAAGGCTTTCCTTTCTACTTTGTCTAGAAGTGCGGTGTGAGAGCATCCTCCCCACACATGTGAACAATACTCAATGCAAGGATGCACTGTGCCCCTGTACAGAGCAAGAAGCTATGCAGGGGTAAAGAACCCCTTGAGGCGGTTGAGCACACCCAACTTCTGGGAGGCTG
Source organism: Paralithodes platypus (assembly GCA_032716605.1). NCBI lineage: Eukaryota > Metazoa > Arthropoda > Malacostraca > Decapoda > Lithodidae > Paralithodes > Paralithodes platypus. The sequence goes on along the minus strand of CM064508.1, from coordinate 22,386,094 downwards.
CCTTAGCAAGACTGGTAATATGGTCCTTCTATCCTGTTTATTATTCCTAGGGGGTAGAGGAGAAACGGATATAAATTAAATAACTAAACCTGGAAAGATGAATTGGCCTAGGCTATAAAAAATGTACCGGGTCGGCAGTTGACTTACATGTTAAAATGTATATGTAGGTTATCTGTGGTAGTCCCAGTAATATCTATGAAGTACTTCTAGTATTAAAGGAACTTAGCTGTGATGCAAAGAGTGTAGATTAGGTGATGGACATGTCGGTAGGTGAATATCAGGGAAGTTCTGGCGTTATGTGGCAGCAACTGGTGGTTTGTTGTTAGCGGGACGAAGTCTGTGTGAAGTGTGTCTGAGATTCCCTTTTATCGTGACAATATAAAATATATTTAAGGATTCTATATCGTCCCCTGTGATTAAATAATAAGGGAAAATAAACTAAGATATAATTGGTGCAACCACAGTAATATTTATCCACAAAGATAAATAAAGTAATGCGTATAAACAAAAAGGAACCAGCTGTCGTGAACCCGGGAAATTCAAACTACGGTATATATACCAGCTAGGATTCACGACATACTCCGCCACCAGTTATATACAAAGTATTTACAGTTGTCCCGTCCCGATCATGGATCACCACAACTGGGAGGAACCCAAAGCAGCCCGACGTGACGGCCTCTGAGGGGTATCACCTCGGTCCGCTCCAGTAGAAGGAAGGATATTATCAGAGTTCGGCTTGCTGTCGCCATCCACTACCTCTAAATCTATCTCTAGTGGGTATAGCTTAACCACCGGTCTGGTGGTCAAACCGGCTCCTGTTTTTACCTGAACTACCCTACATTCGTGGTCAGGACCACGAAGAAGTTTCATTATCCGACCTATACGCCAAAAAAGTCGGGGCCGTCATCATGCACTAGAACGACGTCCCCAACTTGTGGCGATGCTATCCCTCTTTTTACCATTAAGTGACGATGTTGCTCCCTGAGTGATATTAAATAATCAGTGCTCCACCTTTTCCACAGGTCATGTGAGAGTTTTGTTACATATTGGAAGCGTTGGTTGACGGAATCGTTGTTACGCCACGTCGTGTCCTTGAGATCTTCATCCGTGACTTCTCGCCTTGGAAAGCTTCTGATCCGCCTCCCATGAACCAGTTGTGAAGGAGTGATGGGTAGAGGGTCCTCAAGATCACTGTAGGTGTAGCCAAGCGGGCGATCATTGACTGTGGCCTAAAGCTCCAGTAATACCGTATTCAGTTCCTCTGTGGTAACCAATGCTCGACCCAGTACCTTCTTCAAGCCAGCCTTTAGGATGCCAATGACCCGTGCCCATATGGCACCGAACCATGGCGCCCTGGCCGGTATAAACCGCCACTCGCACTTGAATTCCGCTAGAGTACCTTTTAGATTTGCATCATCTATCAACTCCCGTAATGTACTGGCTCCGCTAACAAATGTGGTGGCATTATCACTCATCATAATTTCAGGGTAACCCCTCCTGCTACTAAACCTATGGAACGCATGCAAAAATGATTCGCAGGAGAGGTTATACACCATCTCTACATGGACCGCTCTAGTAACTGCACAGGTGAATAAGACTACATATAATTTACTTACAGTACCCCCCTTCTCTTTTACTGGCAAGGCACCTGTGTAGTCAACCCCCGTTACCTGGAAAGGACTCACTTCCTGAACCCTAAACTCCGGCAATGGAGGGGCCTGTACAGCACGGTATGATGTACCTTGCAATCCAATCTCTTGCAGATGATACATCCCCTTAAGGCTTTCTTTACTACCTGTCTAATCTTGGGGATCCACCATCTTTGCCTTATGTAATTTACAACATAACTAACACCACTATGGTTACACACTTTGTGGCAGTAATTACTAAGGAGAGTGGCTATACGATGTTTATTAGGGATAAGGATAGGGTACTTGGCGCTATCATGTAAAGCTGACAAGTGTAGCCTACCTCTACAGCGTATCATGCCTCCCTCCATATAGAGGCCTAACTGCTTCACTATATTGCTTGGTGTGCCCTGTCCTTTTGACAAATAGTGGTGTTCCTCAGAGTAAGCTTCTCTCTGAGCTACCTTAATCATGGCTGACTCTGCTGCTCTTAATTTCGGCACCGTCAAATATGCCGGTTTTGCCTGATAGTTCCCTTGTGTCTTCTCTCTAAGAGTCCTAATAAACTTAAGGATCCATGCCATTACATGCCATGACTTCATATATGAGCCATACCAGTCCCAACTCAATATGGCAGTAGGGGCAACCGGTACCGGCAATGACAGGGTACCTTCTTGACTCGTGTTACAACCCACAGTGGTGTCCCCTCCTATTGAGCCCAGTATTGGGCCATGATCAGGCCAAAGCATTTGGTGAGGTAGCCATGTGGGCCCTCCCCACCAAAGCGAAGAAGCAACTAAGGACACATATGATATCCCTCTGGTGACTAGATCACTGGGGTTGTCCTCTGTGGACACATAACGAAAATGAGCGCTGGGGACTAATGACTTTATCTCATCAACTCAATTTTGAACATATATAGGCAAAATCTTTTTACTAGACAACCAGCATAGGGTTATCTGTCTGTCCGACCAGAGGTATACATTCTCTATAATCAGCTCGTCCGCGTAGGCCTCACATATATAACATGCGAGACGAGCTGCGAGAAGAACAGCAGTCAAATCCATCTTAGGTATGGTGAGGGACTTAATAGGCGCCACCTTAGCTTTGGCCATTACTAACCTACTCACCCCATCACCAACCGCATATGCCGCTACACCATATGCTACTGAGCTAGCGTCACTAAATAGGTGCAGCGTAACCCTCTTAGAATTAGTGACCTGACGGGGAAACATGATACCTGTACTATCTATCATATCGTCATAAATACCCTGCCAGTTAGCTCTCATGTCATCAGGAATGGGTACATCCCACCCACACTCTAATCTCCACAAGTCCTGTACGAACCTCTGCGCCTGGATGGTTACCGGTAGCAACACTCCTAGAGGATCGAAAACACTCGCGGTTAGACTTAGAGCCTCGCGTTTTGTAACCAATGCAGGGCTACTTCCGCTGCAATTAACCTGTAACATATCCTTATCAGTTAGCCACTCAACGCTAAGTACCTTAACCCCGTTTTGTTTGGCGGAAGCTATACCCTTCAGGTGCAACAGTTCCCGCAAACTCTCATTATTTGTGACCCACTCACGTAAAGACAGGTTAGCGCTGGAAAATATTCTACGGGCATCCCAACATTGTTGTTGCAAATCACTTACATCATCACCAGTCCCCTGTAAGTTATCAATATAAAACCCCCTTTTTAGCTTATTAACTACTTCACTGTTCTACTGTATCATAGACAGGTGTTTTTGAATGGTAGCATTAAGGAGGAACTGGGAACAGGTGGCCCCGAACAGAACTGCATGGAACCGGTAGACAATGTAAGGACTTGCAACATCCAAGGAATCAACGGGCCACAGAAACCTAGTAGCATCCCTATCCTTCTCACTCAACCCCACCATGAGAAATGCTTTCTCAATATCACTCACCCAGGAAAATTGATGGCATCTAAAGCGTAGAAGTACCTGGGTGAGGTCAGCCACCAGCGATGGACCTGTATGGAGACAGTCATTCAGACTGAGCGCCTTCTCGTCCATCCTAGACGAACAGTCAAACATTATCCGTACAGGCGTAGTAACACTATCCTGGTGAGCTAAGTAGTGAATGGGATGACCAGCTTGATTCCGGTTTACTACCCTTTCAATAAACCCCCTTTCTATCTGATTATCCAGAACCTTTGTATACTGTTGACAGTAGTTGGGATCTTTTATAAATTTACACTGCAAGCCTCTTTTTCTGCCCAGGGCTAACTTAAAGTTATCAGGTAATTTATCTATGTTATCTCTCCACGGCAGTTCCACTATATATTGTCCCTGTGCTTCGGAATACTGTACCGTTTCAGAAAATCTATTTAAGACTTTCTCCCCACCCTTACCAGTCTCATTAGGACTTATACCAATATGGATTAAGTCCCATAGAGCTGTCAGATCCTTTAATTCTGGAGAATTCCTGCCAATATCTTCCTGTATCTCCACTAAAGGGTCTACTGCTAACTTAAGAACAGTGACTAACTCTACATGGGTCTCTTCTATATCTGACTGATAAGTGCCACTCAGTGCATAACCATAAATTGTGGGTAACATAACTATACTTCCTTCCCTGACATAGCCTGAATGTACAAAGTGGTAATAAACGTCCGCCCCAATCAGTAACCCTATCATATCTCCATCAGTGATACCTGGATCGGCTAATTTGTAACCCCGAGCCTTGATAGCATTTACCTCCATCTCTAATCCTCTCCCTGGTTTGTATACTGGTAACTCCTCCACCACAACGGCTCTCAATTTATGCACCCTTCTTCTGTGATGATAGGTTAACTCTACTATTTCATACTCAGTACTACCAAGTGAGCCAGTAAATCCTTGGAGCCTTAGCTGTTCCTTAATGACCCTAACGTAATCAAGCTGCGATAAAGCAGAGCGCAAGATGAAGGTACGTTGCGAACATTGGCCCAACAAAGCTCTTACTTTACTGGTATGACCATTTCTGTCGGTCAAGGGAATCTGAATGGTAGGTAACAACACTGCATTACGGCCCGAAGCCACAGCCATGGTCACTGTTGGTTCAGGGGCTACTGGTTGTCCAGTTTGTTCAAGGCGTGGCATCGGACACAAATAATTAAAATGTTTCTGTTGGCAGAACGGCACGGCCTAATTTTAGGGTTAGTACACCCTTGGCTGCCATGTTCTGACGACAGGCACCCGACGCACAATTTCAACTGCCTTGCTCTATTGGCCTTGGCGGGACTGTTCTTGTATTTTACACACTTTGCCCAAAAATGTCCTGTCTTTAAACACAACTTACATCCATACTTCTGCTTGGTATCGGGTTTCTGATACACCGCATATGCTGCTGTGGCGGTCGCCCCAAACTGTTCTAGTGGATTATGTCTACTTTCTAGATTGCACACTTCAGTCTTAAACACACGAACATATTCATCCACATCCAGCCAGTTGTCTTTTAATTCACGCTTAATCACTTCAGAGAGTGCACTAGGAAGTTTATTATGTAACAGTACTGCACACTTTTCCATAGAGCGTAATGACTCTAACGCACACTCAAATGATGCGGAAAAATCTTTCAGAGCACTGACCTCCTGACTAGGATGCGGGAGATTACACAGTTTCGCTATGTGAGCTGCTTTGATGCGATCCTTTTGACCATAACTATTTCTTAGAATATTGACCGCTGGTTCATAACTCGCAGCGACCAAACTAAATCCACTAACAATTTGTAGAGCCTCACCACTAAGTTGTCCCTTTAGATACGTACATTTCTGAATGTCAGGTAAGTCTGTTTGGGAGTGAACACTACAATCAAAGAGCTCCCAGAAACCCACCCACTGTGTTGGATCCCTGTCAAAAACTGGCAACTTCAGGGAGGGTAACTTAATACCCTTCTGTTTCCTACTTGCTGCACTATCATGAGATCTACCAGTAGTGGTTGTCTGTAGAGCACTATCTAACTCAGCTAACTGACTGTTTACTTGATTAACATACTGCATATCTTTCACCATCTCCTCCTCTAACTGATCATCTGAATATAAGCTATACAACTCTACGTTATACGACTCGATATCAGCTAGAGCCTTTTCTACAGTGATTTTCACACCCCTTACATCATGCAGTGTAGCAGCAGGTTCAATAAAATCAGACAGATTAGAGGTAAGCTTAGTAATCCCTCCCTTCCTGGCGGCCCTGAACCGCCGCAATGACTTTATTTTCTCCTCCATTCTTAAAAAGTTTACGGTAACTAAAGCTTAAGGAACAACAATACTAATCGTCACTGTAGGCTAACCTATTCTAATCTATTCTAAGCCTAGGCTACTAACCTACTTACATTGATGACGACAGCAACCAAGCAAATTGAAGCATGCAGATCGCGTGCCCCATGTGAGTTTACAAATTATCAATGAAAAGGAAATTTTACCTTATGTCATATTACTCTACTTTACAATATTTACTTTACTAGGCTATATTAAATTTTAACAAATTACAAAGAAAAAGAAAGAAGGATCAAGACTCCTCTGAAGGAGGAACAGCCGCAGCCGTCGTCCAAGTCTTTAGATCTCGCCTATTGCGTCGACTGCTACTCCTCGGCCCTGTCCTTCTTCTCAAAGAAGGCATGCGCTCTGTTCAGTAGACTATCTAATACCTTCCGGCTCCCTGGCACATCTAACCCAGGATGAGGTCTACCAGACAATGTCCACCCTTGCCCCTGGTTTATAGAACTGCTTAACAAAAAAAGCAGGGCACAGCACTGGACGGTTCAGCGGAAAATCCCGGACATATGCGGCCCTCAACATTTGTCCACTGGATCGCCCAGCTCTACACAAAGGCAGACAAGTCAGGCCTAATACCCCCCCAATTCCTATCAATATATAACAGATGGCCCAGAATCCTGGTCACACGGCACCAATTATATCCTGTTTATTATTCCTAGGGGGTAGAGGAGAAACGGATATAAATTAAATAACTAAACCTGGAAAGATGAATTGGCCTAGGCTATAAAAATATTACCGGGTCGGCGGTTGACTTGCATGTTAAAATGTATATGTAGGTTATCTTTGGTAGTCCCAGTAATATCTATGAAGTACTTCTAGTTTTAAAGGAACTTAGCTGTGATGCAAAGAGTGTAGATTAGATGATGGACATGTCGGTAGGTGAATATCAGGGAAGTTCTGGCGTTATGTGGCAGCAACTGGTGGTTTGTTGTGAGCGGGACGAAGTCTGTGTGAAGTGTTTCTGAGATTCCCTTTTATCGTGACAATATAAAATATATTTAAGGGTTCTATATCGTCCCCTGTGATTAAATAATAAGGGAAAATAAACTAAGATATAATTGGTGCAACCACAGTAATATTTATCCACAAAGATAAATCAAGTAATGCGTATAGACAAAAAGGAACCAGCTGTCGTGAACCCGGGAAATTCAAACTACGGTATATATACCAGCTAGGATTCACGACACCTTCCAAGTGAGAGCAGAATAAAAAGAGACACCAAGAATACTGAGAAAAAATTAAGGATTGATTTTTGTATTGTTGAAGTATAAGCGATAGTTCTCTGAGAGTTCCGGACGGATAGTAAGATGAAGAAATTGGGTTTGGATGCATTAAAGGCAACAAGGTTTTCTCTGCCCAAATTGGATATATTAGTTTGATCAGAATATAAGAGTTGCATGGCTTCATTACGTTTGTTTTTGAGGGATTGCTGGCTGCGGCATTTAGGAAAACTAATTGTGTAGTGTAAGGTAGAGTCGTCTACGTAAGAATGGATGGGACAGTTGAGAAGATGATTTATGAAAATTAGAAAGAGAATGGGAGATAGGACAAAGCCCTTAGGAGCACTGGAGTTGATAAGATGAGGAAGTGAGCGATGGTTGTCCACAACCGCAGTTATGGAACAGCTGGAGAGGAAATTAGAGACAAAGGCACAGATGGATGGATAGAAACTGAAGGAGGGTGATTTAGAAATTAAAGATTTGTGTCAGACTCTTTCGAAGGTCATCAATATGTCTAGTGCAATAGAAAAGGTCTCACCGAAGTCCCGAAAGGAGGATGACTAAGAGTTATTAAGATATGAAAGAAGGTCACCAGTAGAGCAACCCTTAAGGAAGCCATACTGGCGATTTGAGAGTAGATTATGAGAAGATTTTTTTTTAAGAAATTTGGAAGCAAGAATAGTTTCAAAAACTTAAGAGATGAGAGCAATTGGACGATAGTTGGAGGGTTGAGAGCGGTCACCCTTCTTTGGGACAGGTTGAATGAATGCAAACTTCCAGCAAGAAGGGAAGACGATAGGGGAGAGACAAAGATGAAAGAGTTTGCCTAGGCAGGGAGTCAGCACGGAAGCACAGTTTTTTAGTACAACAGGAGGAACACCGTCCGGGCCATATGCCTTCTTATCATTAAGCCCAAAGAGGGTAGAAAATACATCTTTGGAAGAGATTAAGACATTAGGCATAAGTAGGAGAGAAGGGGGTGGAGAGGGAGGAATAGCATTGGAATCATCCAAGGTGGAGTTTCTAGCAAAAGTTTGAGTGAAGAGTTCAGCTTTGTCAGAGGAAGAAATGATGGTTGTGCCATCAGAGCCATAAAGGGGAGGGAAAGACGAAGAAGAAAAATTGTTGGAGAGGTTTTTGGTTAGATGCCAGAAAGCTTGGGAAAAGCTAGAGTTGGATAGTTCAGTGTATTTATTATGGATGAAAGAGTCTCGTTTGGCATGTCGAAGAACAGATTTGGCTTGATTCCGGGCAGAAACATAGGAAGAATAAGAGTCTTGAGTTTTAAGGCGTCGGTACCGTTTGAATGCTTCCTCCTTGTTGTGAACAGCAGTAGAACAAGCGTGAGTAAACCAAGATTTTTTAGCATTAGACTGAGAGAAAGAAAACGAAATGTATGCCCGAGAGGATTACCTCGGTAATGCGTTCAGCACTCTCCGAGGGTCCCCGGCCATGGAAGCAAAAGTCATTCCATAGGAAATCAAAGAAGTACTGCTGAAGAGCCTCCCAGTCGGCAGCGCCAAAGTGCCACAAGCGCCGCCGGCTAAGAGGATTGGGTGGCCGTAACGGAGAGATAGAACAGGTGACAGAGATAAGTTTATGGTCGGAGGAGCCCAAAGGAGAGGAAAGATTTACATTATAAGTAGAAGGGTTAGAAGTTAGAAATAAGTCAAGAATGTTGTTCCGATCTCCTAAGCGATCCAGGATACGGGTGGGTTGCTGGACTAACTGCTCTAGATCATTTAGAATAGAAAAGACGTAGGCTTCTTCAATATAGGTTGGTCAGTGGAAAGAAAGGAGAGCCATTGGCGGTGGTGAACGTTGAAATCTCCTAGGATGTAAATTTCTGCAAAAGGAGAGATAGATAGAATGTGTTCCACTTTTGAAGTTAGATAGTCAAAGAATTTTGGATAGTCAGTAGAATTAGGGGAGAGATAAACTGCACAGAAATATTTAGTTTGAGAGTGACAAGAAAGCTTTAGCCAGAGAGTTGAGAATTCAGAAGAGTCAAAGTTGGGAACACGAGAGAAAGCGAGATTGTTGCGCACATATACGCAACATCCACCTTTGTCTTGAAACTGAGGATAGCGTTAGTAGGAGGATACAGAGAAGCATTTGCTGTCAGTAGTCCGAGACACCTGAGTTTCGGTGAGAAAGAGAAGACCAGGTTTTGCGAAGGAGAGGTGGTGTTCCACAGAGTGGAAGTTAGAGGAAAGGCCACAAATGATGTTGAAGTGAATAGTAATAGAAGAAGATAGTGGTCCAGAGCATTTTATGGAGTCATTGCCAGGGGTCAGTCCATTAGGGGCATTTCTGGTCCCCTCCCTGGGGTCTCCGAGGCGGGTCGTGGTTGCGTCATATATTTTGCGAACAGCAGTAGTGTAGTGTGTGAGGTGTTTGTCGTACCGGTATAATGTAATGATAGGAGGAGGTGTTTTGGAGGGCAGGCTGGGGTTGCCCTCAATATCTCTCCCACTACCCCTCCCTCCCTTCACCTCCCACTACCCCCTCCCTCACTCCCCCTCTCACTACCCCCTCCCCCCTCCCTCCACCTCCCACTACCCTCTCCCTCCCTCCACCTCCCACTACCCCCTCCCTTCCTCTACCTCCAACTCCCCTCCCTCCCTCCACCTCCCAGTACCCCTCTCTCCGTCCACCTCCCACTACCCCTCACTCCCTCTACCTGACTCTCTCTCTCTGGCACCGTGAAGTCAATGTGCAAGAAATAAGATTTTGTGAAGAGATACTCACTAAAATGATGGAGCCAAGAGGACAACCACACAAGATAGCCACCGTAAGGGAATCCAGGGAGACCAGAAGAGAAAAGGATTTAGAAATAGATTTATTTCCCATTCTCCAGAGAACGGCACATCTGACCCCTGTACCCATGCTCTAATTCCACATATAGGTGAGAAAGAACCAAAGGTTAAGAAGACGAGAACCTCAGTGCGATGTCATTAAGCACCATAATATATTTTTCTTGTAATTATTAACCGCAACACAGCCAATTTTTATGTATTTACAATGCCCCTATTCACACAAGATCACACAACCTAAGAGAAATAACCCGAATATGTACTGACTGAAACTACAGGAAGTCAGTTCACACTCAGCAGCTTGCTCCGTCCGGATATATGTCCGGGAGTATACCTGCCTAAACACTCCGTCCGGATGTATGTCCGGGAGCCGTTTGCCTGAGAGAGAGAAGGAGCCTGCCGTCCACCTGCCCCCCTGCCCTTGGACCCCTGTCGGAGCTATAGCCTGACGTCTGGCCCTGTCCCCATGACCCCCAGCTGCCGTGCCCGGACATCTATGATGCCCCGACCCTTGTACTTGGCCTTTCTCCTCCTCCATGCAAACCCTAAGTGTTTCCGTGATCTCAATTTGTGGCTATTGTTCCAGGTAAGGTTATATATGCGAGTATTCCAAAAGTGTTATTGAGTTTATCTGTGCCAAGGATCTGTGCCTGTTATTTACTTAATTATCGGTCTGTGTACACGTTACATAGTCATTTATCCTCCCGTTAAAACTTGATCTGTGCAAGTGAATTAATCGCACTAGATATAACTACCTTACACCCTTGCAGTTTATGTCTTGACGTGTTATAGTTAATTAGCATTGGCGCACCAGTTATATACATTCATCTGTTATTTATTCTCTTGTGTATCCAAGTTGAAGTGTAAACGTATACCGTGAAGATATTCCCTTATTTACTACCTTTTACATAGGACCTATGCCCAAATTTGAATCTGTCTATCTTTCCTTATCGAAAAGTCAAGAACCCCCCGTTGAGTTAATTTTAGTTCTATTTATTCGAGCTATCTAGTTTATACCAGTGCTTGTGAATTAATCTGATCTACGTGTGTGGGTAACTAATAATTATTTTCACACATTTATAATAACTCCATATTAAAGTTATTTATTGTTCGTGTCTCCGTATTATATTAGAGACCATAATTATTTCGATTTTACTATTTCCATAGTGATAATTTCATTACATCATCTGTTTATGTAATTCGCATATGCCATACCTTTGATCCACGTATTGCCATATAGGGAGTTGCTAATACATTCAAATTTCCTTTCATGCTATTCTCATAGTATTTTAACCCAGTACAACTTCGTCGTGTACTCCCTTTTGTATTCTAAGTTCTTCCGAATTCTACTTTACTGTGATATTCCAGTCGCATTTTAATTGAGTGTATTTCCTCATATTATAATTAATTTGCATTCATTCTAAAAACTTGTTATAGTGATTCATTGATCTTAATTTGAATTTGGATTCTATACTTGTGTGTATTGAACTCTTACCCGGTGTAAATATATTTTTCGTATCCGTGTGTAGACTCTTTCACAAAAACCGCTTAGATAAGTAAATGCCAACTTAAACCACCCTGTCGATAAGCTCTTTAGTATATGTTTAATATTCACCAGTGTCTTATAGTCGCACTATTTCGAATTATAAATTCATACCAAAGCAGTCACTCTGACCTAGGGTTGAACGCTCTACCGTTTATTTATCTTACCTGTGTGACCCATCCCTTAATCCCCTTGATAGGCACTCACCGCCCCCCTCACTCGTGAACGGTATTGTCAAGTCAATTCGCCCTATTCCAGAAGTCTTCGCGCTAGACGTTACACTCACATACGCATTATCATTTAACTTGATTATCTATGTACATGTGTAACATCATTATTCCTGCATATTAATATTACCTATACTGTGTGTAATTGTAACGTGACTAATTATAATAAAGTTATCACTATAGGCCATTATATATTTGATACGTCACTTGAATACCTTTATTGTCTGCCCTATATGACAGAGCAATATTCTATTTACATTAACCTATATCCTATGAATAAACTCTAAGTGTGAAGTAATATTGTGTTCTTATTGTGTGAATGCTGCCTTGGGATAAAGAATTGATGCAAGAATTATAAAGCTAGACGTGACCCTGTCGAGTATATTCCACCTCAATATATCTTAGTATAAGATTGTATGATATCGTAGCAAATCGAGTTGAAATACCAACCCGACATTTCACTCACAATGCAGTAAATGTTTGAACGGAGAATTATACTCACCTGGTGGAAAACGATCTTTTATTATTTACATGGACGCGACAAGTTTTGACTCTCACAACCGCTGTTCACAGCCCTTCACAACGTAATATATCTCTAAATAGATTCGAAACAACAACTAGAAGCAGTCTATTAAAAGATGTTGGACTGTGACTGGAACTTGGCAACAAGGGCAAAGCGTGGGGACATCCCCCAATATCAAAATGTCATGTATGAGCGTAGTGTGGCCGAGCCTCAGGTGAACCAAGGCAGTCCCCTACCTTCTATTATGATGGAAAGAACACTGCCAGGGAACTATGAGATTTAATGAGGTGTAGATTGTCCCCCGTGGGGGTTAGGGAATAGAATATGCCCCACGTGCCTTCTGCGTGTGTCGTAAGAGACGACTAAAGAGGTTGGGGCGGTGGGCTTGCGACCCCCACCCGGAAAAAATATCTAAGCAAAGAAAAACGAAAGAACAGCCTCGGATGCGGACGGAACCTATGTTGACGAACCACGACGACCGACTAAGGACATTCCTTCGGACATTCTGAGAATGGCTACATGGAATGTTAGTGGCATGAATGATGGCACACAAGAGAGAGAGAGGTTCTGGAAGTGCTAGTGAATGCCAGACTGGATGTATGTGGAATGACAGAGACCAAATGGAAATGTTCAGATGTGAGAGAGTGGGAGTGTGGAATGGGTGTGTGTGCTGGAGTGAGTGAAGGAACAGCGAGAGAAGGTGCGTGTTTGTTTGTATGTAGCAAATGGAAGGAATGTGTAAGAGAGCATGGGTCTGTGGGTTCAAGGATTGTGTGGGTGAGAATGAAAGTAGGAATACAAATGTGGGTGATTGTATGTGTGTATGCCCCGACAGAGGATAAACTTGAAAGAAAGAAAGAGGAGTTCTGGATGAATATGGAGGCGTGCCTGGAGAAGTTTGACAAGAACGAAAGAATATTTCTGATTGGGGATATGAATGGTAAGGTGGGTGATAGGAAAGTTGAGGGAGTGGTGGGAGGGTGGGGGGTACCATCAGAGGTGAATGGGAATGGTAGGGCACTTGTGGACGTATGTGTGGGGAGGAGGCTGTGGATAGCTAACACCTTCTTCCGACACAGAATGATCCACAGGTGCACGTGGAAACAGGTGTGGACGATGGAGGATGAGACAGTGGTGGAACGAAAGTCATTGATTGATTATGTATGTGTGGATGAACGAATGAAGAAATCTGTGATGGATGCTAGGCTGTTTCAAACCAACATTCAGGTCAAAGAACTCGCTCTGCTCACTCTCCACACGTACTGCCACCTTTGCACCGTCATACATGCTCTTCACTGCTTTCAGCAACTTGCCATCTACTCCGTATATTCTAAGTACTTTCCACAAACCTTCTCTATCCACTCTGTCATAGGCCTTCTCCAAGTCCATAAAGGCAACATACACCTTTTGTTTCTTCTCCAGATATTTCTCCACAACACAATTCAGGGTAAAAATCTGATCTACACATCCTCTTCCCTTCCTAAAACCTCCCTGCTCGTCGCCTATCCATTTCTCCGTTCTCACTCTCACTAGGTATGAATTGAAATTACATTCTCCTAGTGGGTTTCCCTTCTCTTTATCATAAATAGGATAGAAGGTTGAGTGTCTTTTAGACAGCCGTGGTGGAGTTGGTTAAAGCGTCGGCTATCGTCCTGACGGTCGACGGTTCGAACCCCACTGAGAGTACAAAACATATATATATATATATATATATATATATATATATATATATATAATATACTGTATATATAAATATATATATATATACTTTATATATATATATATATATATATATATATATATATATATATATATATATATATATATATATATATATATATAGTATATATATATATACTGTATATACAGTATATATATATATATATATATATATATATATATATATATATATATATATATATATATATATATATATATATATATATATATATATATAATATAAATATACTGTAGGTTAATTCGATAAAGCACTTTGTACCAGGATTGCATAACCAAATTTTAATGTTTAGATGGATTTTATATTTCAAGATATACAGTAGCATATAATTAGTAAACAATTGTTAAATGAATTTCGAGGTTGAGGTGAGGTGAATTGTTAACATTTGGCTGGCGTAAATACTTTGGTTGTGAGAGTGCTACTCTTCATTTATAGTTGTATTATGGAATATGTAAGGAATTTGCATCATATTATCCCATATACGTCTCCATAAGATAGTGTCGAGTTAATGCAACGTGCACAAATTACGAATCATTAACCCACTGAGCCCCAGCGACGAACTGTTTGCGTCCAAAATGTTTGTAACGTTAAACCCCAGGGACGCATAAGGTGCGTCCTGGTTAATTACTCCGGTCCTATGGCACATAGAGGGCTCAGATTTGTATGGGAACTGTGTAAGTATCCCACGCAACAATGCCGATGGTTGAAAACTCTCAAAGTCAACCGCGTGCGTGTGAGCAGGCAAAAACCTGGTTTTGCCTGTTTTTGCCTACCCATTTCTCCATGTTAATTCCGACTTTCGGGTGCACCGTAGGGCCCCTTAATGACCTAGGGGATCGTTTTTTTGTGGGTTTTCCTTCATTTCTAACCCATTCCTCGTGTTTTCTGGAGAACAAAAATTGTTCACAACCTGCCGGTCCTGGGTGGTACATTTATTATTAACTAGCTGGGGTTCAGTGGGTTAATATTTAAATTTATATAAATGTTTGTACAATTTATCTTTAAAAGGAACGTCCATGGATTTACTCATATCACTCAAAATAATCTGATTATTTAGCGGAAAACTAAATTCTATTAAATATCGGCTACTTTTAGTAGCCGATTATATATTCGTCTTTTTCCAGGAATATATTTTGAAACTTATAATTAGTTTACGTACATCTCATTTTCAACTACTGGCATTATCAAGGAAAGTCGTAGTCAACATAACAGAACATAAGTCAGTGGATTACATAGTTTAAGGTTCCCTAGACTAAAGTTGGGCACTGTATTTTCTATTCTCTTCCTCGTCTTAATTTTGTTATCTCTACCATACAACATTTGCAGAAAATTTGTGATCGTCACAGTTTCGTTGTTTGTCTTTATCTTTTAGTCTGATTGTAAGACAAATTTATAAACAGATAATGACTGTCTTAGATGAAACTGAGTCAGTACCTACAGTATATTGGTACCCGAATAGACAATTTGTTTTTTGTTTTTTATCACACGACGGAAGCAGGTTTAACAGTATTGAAATGACACTTCAAAAGCAACCTTCCCTCCCTCCACTCCTCCATTTCGGTATATATTCCTTTATGTCTTCACTGTTGCTTATGTCTGAATAAAACTCTGGAGATAATCGAAATGTCCTGTCTTTACAAAATAACCATTTTCCATCCAAGTATTTACGGTACTGTAAATTATTCTTTCAAGACAATTACCATTTGGTAAGCATCCAGTCCCCCCCACCCCCAAAGCCTCAACGTTAAGTTTCCAAGATGATAATAATAATACTGATCATGAGACAGTTTGATCGGTATTCATACTGTTCGTTATGGAGGAAGGGGGCTAGGAATCCTCCTCCCCTTGTAAAATTCTCCTACTCATCAAGACAGAGCAAGGAGCGAGGGTCCACAAAAGTGGTCCCGGACCCTAAGAATTTGGACCTGTAATTGTTGTTTCTGTTTGGGCTCTTTCTCGAGTCGGCCACCCCCAGCAATGGGGTATGTGTCTGAGTATATACTGTACATACAGTACATACTATGACAAATATTGGCTATCTAAAGACTTCACACACAAGTATGGTGATATTGGGAAGGCTCTTACTGGGAGCTTAGATAATTCACCCCTAACATTATTTTAACATAGTATTTTCTCTAAAATGCATGAATCAAATTAATTCAGACTTAGAAACTGCGTTCACTTCGAATAATAACATGTTGTTACATATTATTAGCCAATTTGACCTTTTAAATAAATTTGATCACTTAGCCCAATTTTACCGCTCGGCCCAATTCAATTGTTCAAAATGAACAAAACTTTATAGACAATGTAACCACTTAACAAAATCGAACACTCAGGCCAATTCCACCACTTAACATAATTCAACCATGTCAGCCCTAACTCGACCACCTCATACAAATTTGACTGTTTAGGTCACATTAGGCAGCTAGGCCCCATCCAACAATGTGTTCCTATTACACCACTTGCTCCAATTTGATGGAGCAGCCCAATTTGACTGCTTATTTCAATTAGATTTTTCTTTAAAATTCGACTTAATAGCTCATTTTGACCTCGAGGCCTAATTCAACTGCTTGGTACAAGTTCAGTTCGACTTTGCGGCTCAATTTGATCTCTCTACACAATTGATTACTACGTGACACACTTGACCACTCTAACCATCTTATCTTCTCGGCCTAATTCGACCACTCAGACCAATTCGACGGTGTGGCCCAATATGACCGATGGACTAAGTTCAAGTGTTTAACCAAACTCAACCACATGCCTCAATTAAATGGTTCTAGCCTTTTTATCCGTTTGTCTAAATTCAAGGGGTCAACGCAATTATTACCACACACGCTCATTCACTCACTTTGCCCAGTTCGATTGTTTTGCCCAATGTAATCACTCGGCACAGTTCAACTTTTCAGCCTGCTTTAAGCACACAACTCGGACTATTCGGCCTAATTCCACAATTCACACTAATTTGACAGCTCAGAACATTTTGGGGTAAAACAGATGACACTTGCTCTAGTTTTCATGCATAGTGGAGATACGTGCTTCAATAAATTATCTTATTATTTCATTGGAGGTGTTTGGTGGTGTGCTGAAATTATTAACACAGATTATCAGTAGGTTCAGGGATATTTCGTAGCGAGGCCGTTCTATATGTTCTGTGCCCCATGAATATTGTTTCCTCTCACTTAAACATTAGGCTTCCATAGTGCGGTGGGAATATGAACATCTATCTATCTATCTATATGCTCAGGCCCAATCCCAATTTTTCCTATTGTTTTTATTTTTGTTTTTTATTTTGTTCTATTTTATTATTTTTGTTTTCCTTTTGTCTTGGGGGTGGCCGACTCAAGACAGAGAAAGAACAGGGAAAACACAAAAACAACATAAAACAACGAACAAACACAGAATAAAACAAAAATTCACACATATCTAGGATTACCCAGGAGAAGACCCAGAGACCAAGGTCACCAAGGTCGCTCCAGCACTCCCCCGGCCCCCGACCACCCGGAGAGGTTCCGATCTCGGCAGGCAGACATGCAGCGGAGTCGAAGTCACAAGCCCGCCCACCACACTTCCAGGCGCACCTTTCATATTAATCGTCTCCCCGGGCCAGGCGCCTGATGGACTATTATCTAGTCCCACTTGTGCCCGACCCCTTCCCCCCTTCCCCCAAATGACCACGTGTTCACTCAAGTATTCACAAGCATTCTCCATTCATTCCTGTTTATTACCACTTCCTTTGCCTGATCTATAGTCATTCCTCTGTCATCCAAAGCTTTTCTTACACAGTCTCTCTATCTCAATGGGGGTCTTCCTGCCCTTCTATCTCCCCTTGTATCTGACTCACATATTCTCTTTGTAAGCCTTTCATCTCCCATTCGTTCAACATGACCATCCCAGCTCAGCACCCTTCAGTCCACTCTGGCTGACAAATGTTCCTGCTGCCCCACACTCCTACGTATCTCTTCATTCCTCAATCCGTCTCTACGAGTAACTCCACACATACTCCTCAAGCCGCTCATCTCCATCACATCCAGCTTTTTTTTCTCCTTTTTCTTCAGAGACCATGTCTCAGCCCCATACATCACTGTTGGTACAACAATTCCTTGATACATTGCACTTTTTACTTTCATTCCGAGATTTCTCGTCTTCCACATACTTCCCATTGTTCCGAAAACCTTCCTTCCTTCACACACTCTCTGTTTTACCTCCATTTCCATACGTCCACTCCTGCTTATCGTTCCTCCTAGATATTTAAAACACTCATGATTAGATTAATATCCAGTATTCGAGAATGGATAATAAGTCGTAGGCGTGTGCATAAACCTTTACCATCTTGGTGGTGTAATGGTTAAGGTGTCTAAAAATCTGTGTGTGATAACCCAGGTTCGAATCCCGGTGGATCACATTATATGCTTTCATTAATTTCATTGGAGGTGTTTGGTGGTATGGTGAAATAAAATAAAATATAGATTACTTATATTTTACCAGTCTTGAGTCACCAGTAATCCTTGTCTGATCTTACAACCATCCTAATATATTAACTGTATTAATATGACCGTAAAACTGTATCCATATATTCTTACAACTATCACAGTAATTAACTTCTTATTCCCTGTTTATAATGCATGGAGTGTGTAATAATCTTCTGATTGCCTGTTTCAGACTCAAGCCGGAGCACCAATAAAGGTTACGACCGTCTCACTGCCACAGAAGATGAAGCCAACGGTAACAATCCCAGCCCACCTCCTGCCCCACTTTACCACCACCACCTATTTCGTCGCCGCCCACCATCGAGCCCCTCACCACCTCCATCACAACAACAACAACAACAACAAACAGCCCCAACCACCTCCACAGACCCCTCTGCAGCCACTACGCCCACCACCCCCACGGAGGGGGCGATGGAAGTAGGCTCCACCTGGTCGGGGGAGTCAGATTATGACTATTACATGAGTCAGACAGATTCAGACGACTCGGACGATGATGACGATGATGATGGTGAGTTGTCAACTTATATTTTTGTCATTAATAACGATAGAGCAATTATTAAAAGAAAACAAAATTAACAAATACATTGCTGATAATGATTATGGTGAAAAGCGTTTGGTTGGGAGCTGCAGGTTTGCCAACACCTATATTTCACAGTTTTAAAATAGGCTCAACCGATTCACAAGGTTTTTCTAGTCATCAATCCATTAGTTGGTGAAGATGTATTCTTCAAAAGTCCTGGCTGGTGCGGTCCCTTTTCTTATCGCAAATTTTGGTTTTGCAGGCTGGTGTCATAACTGTGTTATGGTATAACTGGCTGAGCTACACTTTCGGAATATATTGTCACTTTCTTAACTCTATTCTGCTTATAAACCACAATAGAGAAGTTACGAAATTGAAAGAAGATACAATTATTTGCAAATAAAAAACCTTGTCCCACAGTGCCCTCACTGACTAAATAGTTATTTTGAACTATAGTGCTCAAAAGAAACAGCCTAATGACAAGTTGATAGTTTACTTTTGGGCTTCTCGCCCGTCATCAGACTCACTTGCGTCACCCTTCATCAAGGCTTGTATTTACGGTACATGTATTATTCTATCTTCGACTGTTGGGTAGATAACATAAGATTATTTGTCGATGGTACGCAAGCCAATGACCTTTGAGTATCTAAAAACAATCCCTCTAACTCTATTGTGCAATATTGCACAGACCACTGCAAATTAACTATTGTTTTAATTGAAATTGCGTTCCCTTGCTTTATTCGATTTTATATATCAAAATATAATCCCTTATCAGAACTTAAACTTATCGCATGATACATTATGCACTTCTTTAATATTGAATCATGCCATTCCCGCACAATATTATTGTCAATTGTGTAATATATATATCCGGATGGTAGAGAGTGGCTGGTAGAATGGAAAGGACATAACCATTATCGTAAGTAAATGGGATTAACATGTTAACGTACCCAACACCTGGGTTGCATAGTCAGTTGTAGGCGAGAGCTGGCCGGAGCACACAGGTCTGCACAACTACTGTCTTGTTATAGTAAAAACTTTATGTACAGTTACTGACAAATATTCGTGAGCTCCTTGATATTTTCTTATACAAATATCTCCATTAAGATTGATGTTCAGATCAAATAAGCTATATATTAATAAACACATAATACATTTATATTACTATGAGGGTGATTTGATCTGAACACAATCTAGGTAGATATATTTGCATAAAGAAAATCGCAAGAGCTCACGAACATTTGTCAGCAGCTGTACATCAACTGGGCCTAGGCTGGCATCCTGGGTAATATGGTGGTGTCTGTCAGGCCATGGGGAAGGGGAAAGAGCTGGGCGGTGTGTGGAGGAATGGCAACGTCTTCTGCTAGGAATACCTGCTTTAGTTCAACAAAAGTGAGTGGGAGGTGGTGTAGTGTCTACCCAAGGGGACTCTAACCTTGGGGCAAGGGAACAAAATGGGGGGCGGGGGGGTGTAGGATATCGTTCATGAGGACAAGGAGTCTGGTGTTCGGGGCCAGTGGCGTGTCACCCTGGTTTGGTTGAGCAGGGGTGCCTCCCAGGCCTACACTGTATAGGCTGGCTGGGGAATGGTTCAGGGAAATTCTTGGTAAGATGAGGCTCTGGGCACCTAGGTTCAGCTGTGCCTTGTGCACTGCCAGGACATCCTGTCCCAAGTATTCATCGAAGGGACACGTGGGAAAGTCTGGGGGATGCCATACAGCTTTATGGGGTCCCTGTTTGTCCTAAGGAGGGCATCGGGTGCTGGTTGTAAGGACCCTTGGAGTAAGAGAGTTCCTGAGGTTTTTGGTATAAGCGGTACTAAATGTAGCTTCTACTGGTCCCCATGTTCATGAACAATTGCTTGGGTATTCCCAGGAGAGTGGCTGGTAGACTGGGGAGGAGGGGGGGATGGTCCTGAAATGCTCCCAAGACGTTTCGTGCTTGGGAGCCAGTCAAATTTACGCGGGTTGGGCATTCACGGCTTATGTGCCTACGTCCACACAGTTTCATTATGTTTGTTTTTGAGGGATTGCTGGCTGGGACGTTCAGGAAAACTAGTTGAGTAGTGTAAGGTAGAGTCGTCTGCGTATGAATGGATGGGACTGGAGGTACAGTTGAGAAGATCATTTATGAAAATTGGAAACAGAATGGGAGATAGGACAGAGCCCTGAGGAACACCGGAGTTGATAGGATGAGGAAGTGAGCGATGGCCGTCCGCTACCGCAATTATGGAACGGCCGAAAAGGAAATTAGAGACAAAGCCACACATGGAGGGATAGAAACCGAGGGAAGGTAGTTTAGAAATTAAAGATTTGTGCCAGATTCTATCGAAGGCCTTCGATACGTTTAGTGCGATATAAAAGCTATCAACCAAGTCTCGAAAGGAGGATGACAAAGAGTTAGTAAGATATGAAAGAAGATCATCAGTAGAGCGACCCTTAAGGAAGCCATACTGGCGATCTGAGAGTAGATTATGAGAAGAGAAATGCTTAACAAATTTGGAAGCAAGAATAGTTTCAAAAACTTTAGAGATACAAGAGATGAGAGCAATTGGACGATAGTTGAAGGGTTGAGAGTGGTCACCCTTCTTTGGGAAAGGTTGAATGAGAGCAAACTTCCAGCAAGAAGAGAAGATGTTAGAGAAAAGACAGAGATGTAAGAGTTTGCCTAGGCAGGGAGTCGGCATGGAAGCACAGTTTTTTAGAACAATAGGAGGAACACCTTCCGGACCGTACACCTTCTTAGTATTGAGCCCAGAGAGGTAGAAAATACATCTTTAGAAGAGATTAGGATATTAGGCATAAGTAGGAGAGAGGGGGGTGGAGAGGGAGGAATAACACCAGAATATATCCAAGGTGGAGTTTCTAGCAAATGTTTGAGGAAAGAGTTCAGCTTTGTCAGAGGAAGAAGTGCCATCTGAGTGGAAAAGGGGAGAGAAAGATGAGGAAGAAAAGTTGTTGGAGAGGTTTTTGGCTAGATGCCAGAAAGCTTGGGAAGAGCTAGAGTTGGATAGTTCAGTGCATTTATTATTGATAAAAGAGTGTTTGGCAAGTCGAAGCACAGATTTGGCTTGATTCCGGGTAGAAACATAGGAAGAATGAGATTCTTGAGTCTTAACCTATAAACGGCGAGCAGGGCGTATTGAACTCGATGCCCCTGGGCGAGCATATTAGGCTCCATTCATGCCTATAATCGTCATTTTACGATAAATATCGTTATTACTTATTCATATGCGCCTATTTTACCTTCACTATGAAGATAGTAACCTGTAACAACAATAAAACAAGTGAAAATATAATTTTTCTGGTCAAAATCGCGAATATACATGGAGCAGCCCATTCATGAATTATGGAGCAAATTGAGGCAACCCCTACCTTCACGAGGCCTCAAGCCGGACTGAGCTTACTCATCCACACTCTCACTTGTGTAACACACCCGCTAGGCACATAAGCACATCCTCCATACATTTTGCTAATGTTAGCACAAAAATATACCAACGAATTAGGGAATAACAGTG
The DNA here is from genome assembly GCA_032716605.1 of Paralithodes platypus. Classification (NCBI taxonomy): domain Eukaryota; kingdom Metazoa; phylum Arthropoda; class Malacostraca; order Decapoda; family Lithodidae; genus Paralithodes; species Paralithodes platypus. Next base: position 22,363,590 of record CM064508.1, on the reverse strand, counting down.
AAAATAGGTGATAATTGAAGGGGGAGGGGAAAGGAGGGAAGGAGGGGATGTGGAGGAGTGATATGAGGTATTGGGAAAACAAATTTTTTTTTTTTTTTTTAGTGCTACTGGGGCCGTTTAAAATGTTTTTTTTAGGCCTTCCCTCTCAAGAGCTTTGCCGCCCTCGCCCAGTAAAACTTCTTATGAGCTTTCTCGCCATTGCCGGGTTAAGGCGTCGGTACCGTTTGAACGCTTCCTCTTTATTGCGGACAGCAGGAGAACAAGCATGAGTAAACCAAGATTTTTTTGCATTAGACTGAGAGAAAGAAATTGGAATGAATGCTTCCATGCTCGAGAGGATTACCTCGGTAATGCGTTCAGCACTCTCCGAGGGTCCCCGGCCACTGAAGCAAATGTCATTCCATGGGAAATCAAAGAAGTACTGCCGGAGAGCCTCCCAGTCGGCAGCGCCAAAGTGCCACAAGCGCCGCCGGTTGGGAGGATCGGGTAGCCGTACCGGAGAGATAAGACAGGTGACAGATATTAGTTTATGGTCGGAGGAGCCCAAAGGAGACCTAAGATTTATAGAATAAGCAGAAGGGTTAGAGGTTAGAAATAAGTCAAGAACGTTGGGCCGAATTCCGAAGTGATCCGGGATACGGGTGGGATGCTGGACTAACTGCTCTAGGTCGTTTAAGATAGAAAAGATGTAGGCTTGTTCACCAGATTGGTCAGTGGAAACAGAGGAGAGCCATTGGTGGTGGTGAACATTGAAATCTCCTAAGATGGAGATTTCTGCGAAAGGAGAGATGGATAGAATGTGTTCCACTTTAGAAGTTAGATAGTCAAAGAATTTGGGATAGTCAGTAGAATTAGGGGAGAGATAGACAGCGCAGAAATATTTAGTTTGAGAGTGACACGAAAGCTTTAGCCAGAGAGTTGAGAATTCAGAAGAATCTATATTGGGAACACGAGAGAAAGCAAGATTGTTGCGTACATATACGCAACATCCACCTTTGGCTCGAAACTGAGGATAGAGATAGTTCGAGGATACAGAGAAGGGTTTGTTGTCAGTAGTCCCAGACAACTGTGTCTCGGTGAGAAAGAGAAGATCAGGGTTGGCAGAGGAGAGGTGGTGTTCCACAGAGTGGAAGTTAGAGGAAAGGCCACGAATATTACATAAATTAAAAGTAAGAGTAGAAGATGGTGGTCTAGAGTACTTTGGCGAGTCGTTTCAAGGGGACAGACTGATGGGGGCATTTCTCCCCCCCCCCCCCCCCCTCCCCCCTCCCTGGGGTCTCCGAGGTGGGTCGAGATTTTTTTTTTTTTTTTTTTTTAAAGTTAGTGTAGTATGTAAGGTGTTTGTAGTATGATGTATTGATGGGAGGAGAAGGTGTTTTGGAGGGCAGGCTGGGATTGTCCTCAATATTGATGAAACACTGAAAGGATCAGCTAGGTAGGCCAGGTGGTGAAACAGAAGTTAAAGCGGTGCTAATCAGCCACCTAGCACTCCCCGGGAGTACCACCCTGTTCGGCTGGTGTCTACAGTTTCCTCCTAACAATTCTGGAGGTGGGATATATATATATATATTGTTACGAGGGGAGCCGGGGAAAACAGATGCTCTAATAGCCTAGCCCACAACGCTGGCAAAAGGAAACCGATGCTGTAGACCTGCACCCTACACTGCCCACCGTACTGGACTACCCTGCAACAGACACACTCTTAATATCTGACTCAAACACCAAGACACCCAGGTTCTCTAGGAAAAGTGGGTATCTTCCTCTTTGCTCTATGAAAGCAGTAACACAAGGAGACACAAAACTATCTATTGTCTCCGAGTCTGGTTGATAGTGTGTGTAGTATGCAAGAGAACTTCTACGGTTATTGTCTCCGAGTCTGGTTGATAGTGTGTGTAGTATGCAAGAGAACTTCTACGGTTATTCTACACTGCTCAAATCAATGGTAACTAAACTGCTGTTAGACTCCCAGAACAAACCACATAATGCCGAATCGCTTAGGAATTGAGAATTATAAGAACAAAAACCATGGGAATGTCTAAAGCACTCTCCTTACACATGAAACATAATAGTTGGTATTCCAGTAGGTTGGGGCAGGCTACCCCGAGCAAACACCAAACCACTGTGAATTCCAACTTCAATAATAAAGAATACATATATATAATAATAATAGTTAATGCAGTAGAAGAATGGAAAATAAATAGAAGAAAACAGTGGTGAAGCTTATAATTTAGATGCCAAGCAGCTGCAGTACTTATAGCTAACAAATGCAGAAAATTCCTATATGCAAAAGAATAAGTTTAACACAATAATTTTATTCTTAACCCGACTCCAGACTCACTATGCAACGAATCAATATGATTTAAAGGAAATATGTGCGGTATTTTAAGGGAACAGCATAGCAAGCCCACCACCGACGAGACTAGTGCAGTGGTCACCACGAGAGCTGTAGCGGGAGTGAATCCTGAGGCTGCAGGGTACACAAGCCCTCGCGGGAAAAGGGAGGAGGGAGCGCCAAATGTTGCTATACTATATAACTAAACTAATCACTTGGGCTCCCATTAACAGTACAAAAGTAATCAAATAAATATAAGGCATCATTGTGTGAACTTATGATAAACTAACATAACCCCACAAGGGCTAAATAACTAAATAATTATACTGCTAGCCGAACGGCAACATATACTGCAGGCGCCGTCCAAGGCTCGCTCATGGGGAAGAAAGAAGGAGGTATAGCAACCTAGCCTCACACAGGGTTACGTGAGGTATTATAACACACTACCAACTAACATAGGTTACAAAACTCAGTTGGGAGTGACAATATATATATATATATATATATATATATATATATATATATTTATATATATCTATATATATATATATATATATATATATATATATATATATATATATATATATACATATATACCGGTATATTATATATATATATATATATATATATATATATAATTATATATAAATATATATATATATATATATATATATATATATATATATATATATGTATATATATATATATACCTAATGTTGACGAACCCCGACCAACCATGGACAGTCATAGAATAGCGACTTGGAATGTAAGAGGCTTGAATGATGACACAAAAGAGAGAAACCTGGAAGTGTCAATTAATGCCAGTCTGGATGTATGTGGAATGACTGAGACCAAATGGAGGGGTACAGATGTGAGAGAGTGGGAGTGTGGAATGAGTGTGTGTGCTGGAGTGAGTGAGGGAGCAGCGAAAGAAGGTGCGTGTTTGTTTGTAAGTAACAAATGGAAGGAGCGCTCCGTGTAAGAGAATATGGGTCTGTGGGTTCACGAATTGTGTGAGTGAGAATGAAAGTAGGAATACAAAAGTTGGTGGTTGTGTGTTTGTATGCTCTGACAGAGGATAAAACTGTAAGAGAGAAAGAGGAGTTCTGGTTGAATGTGGAGGTGTGCCTGGATAAGTTTGGCAAGAGCGAAAGAATATTTCTGATTTGGGATATGAATAGGAAGGTGGGTGATAAGAAAGTTGATGGAGATGTGGGAGGGTGGGGTGTACGTCAGAGGTTAATGGGAATGGTAGTGCACTTGTAGACATATGTGTGGGGAGTAGACTGTCGATAGCTAACACCTCTTCCGACACAGAATGATACACATAGACAGTGGTGTGGAGGAAGAAGGATGAGGCAGTGGTGGAACGAAGGGCACTGATTGATTATATATGTGTGGATTAACGAATTAAAAAATCTGTGCTGGATGCTAGGGTGCATAGGGGTATTGGAGGGGGTCTGTCTGACCATTATGTAGTAGTAGCTAAAATGACGATACAGAAGAAGTGGGTGAGGAGAGCTGGAGGGAAACGAAAGAAAGGTGGAATGGCGAGGAGGGTGGAGAGGTTGCAGGAGGAGGAAATCAAGGAAGAGTTCAGGAGAGCAGTAGAAAGACAACTAGGTAGGTTTGACCTGGAAGGTATGGAGGAAGTGGAGGATGTGAACAAAGTGTTTAAGGAAGAAATCTGTGCAGCATGTAAGCAGGTGTGTGGAGTAAGGAGAAGAAGGAGGGGAGTGAAGGGTACAGCATGGTGGACAAAAGAGGTACAAATAGCTGTGAAAGACAAGAAGAAAGTCTAATTCTTGGAGGCCACCATTGTTCGTGTAAGTCATCGATGTGCGCAGGAGGTATTGGAGTTTTGGGATGGAGAAACAGTTCTTGAGAAGGGCCAGAGCTGAGTGGGCATCGATGTGTATCAGGCGACTCACGAGACGTTGAAGCTCCTCCTTTTTAACTTGAAGTGCTGGTGGGATTGCTGCCAGAGTTAGTGGGGAACCTAATAGGGTTTGCTGGTGCTCCTGAAGGATCTTTACATCTGGCAATATGCCTCGAAACAGGGCCTGAGTCTCTTCTCCTTGTTCACGTGTGTGGTTGAGGAGGACAAGTTCAAATTTGGTGTCGTTTATCACTAGCCCAGCCTGGCCGAGGTCAGTTACGATGTTATTTAGGTCGGTTAGAACGTTCTCTACTGACCCACCCAAGGTTGCATCGTCCATGTACCATACATTCAGTTCTGACCTTCCTTTGTTAGCTGCTGCATCCACCCCTATTGAGAAAAGAGCAGGACCACCTGGATCTCCCTGCTGTAACCCGGTCGCTGATGGGATTACCGTCTTGCCAAAAATCAGGATTGAAGGTTTGGAATAAGCCTGCCAAAGTAGGGGGTACAGAGTGGGGATGTGTTCTTGAGCTGCACGGAGGAAGACATCCCTGCGAATGCTGTTGAATGCGTTCCGCATGTCAATCTTTAGAAGCACTCGTTTTTCTTGGGCTTGGCTGAGGTAGGTGCGGGTTGCGTGTACAGCAGCTTCACACCCCCCTGGAGTTCCGAAACCTAGTTGAACTGGTCTTAAGTGTTGACCTAGGCCATTCGAGAGTGGTTTCAAACTCACCTTTGTGGCAAGGCGGCGGAAGGTGTTCCCTACTGCTATTGGGCGCACACCGCCATCTTTTTTTGCCAGTGCACAGAGTGATGCCCCAAAAAATAGGGGTGTGGCACAGTCGGGTACTTCCCCTCTTAAAACCATGTTGATGAATTTGGTGAGGGTTTCCAAGAGTGCCTCCCCAGCAGCTCCTGATCCCTGACCCAAGAGGTCTTTGAGGTGGGCGGGTCGGATACCATCTGGGCTCGCGGCTGAGCCTGAAGTCACTGCGGCAACCACCTGCTCCTTCGTGACAACTAAAGGTTGGCGCATCTGGTCATTTGAGGCAGGGGGGAGGTTTAGGTCCCTAGGTGTAGGGGGGTGCTTTTCTTGTAGGGCTTCAACAACTTCGGTGCCTTGACCAGCAAAACCTTCTGAAGAGGACAACAGTCTGACGGCCCCTTTGATGTCACTATCCGCCAGCTTCGCCGCGACCCTCTTACGTAGCTGTTCAGCCTCTTCCTCTTCCTTGTCCTGTTGCTTCTGGGCCCTGTTTGGTTGCTGTTCGGGGGGTTCCACCAGTTTGTTTCCATCCATATACTGTGCTACTTGACGTTTCACTCTGGTGGCTAGTGAAACCTGAAGATGGTCTTGTATGTTGGTTCTGGGTGGTTTTCGGAGGGCCCCATAGGAGAAACCCAGGAGCCGTGCCCATGTGACGGGTGTCTTGAGCTGTAGGGCCTGCTTTATGATGGTTGTAAGGGCCTCCGCCACTTGGATTCTGGCTCCTTTAGGTACCCGGGCAAGGACCTGGAATCCGCGCTTTCCATTTGGTCACAAGTTGGGTCAAGTCGGCGACCGGTGTTGCCGGTGTTGCCCCGGTTGGCTCTGCAGTGGGCCCTGGGCATGCGAGACTTTTCCAGTTTGGTTGTTCTCCTGATGTTTTGTTTGTCAGCTTAGCGCAAGATAAATTAATAGATCTAAGACAGCCGGAACATTTTCGCGAATTCTTTCTTGCATTGGTTTTTCCGCTCTTAAAACACTTAGTATCTGCTAGGCCATAGTCTTCCAAGATTATCCGTTCCTCTGCCTCTACCAAGCCGACCTCCTGATCTTCCCGTGGTGCTTCCATCTCTGCCATGTCTCCCTTGTTTCAGAAACCCCGGGAAATCTCTCCTGGCACATATCTAGATTATTGCTGTTGTTATTAATGTATAATTGGCTGGATGCATAACAATTCACATATCATAGTCAACCTTTCTGATGGGATATGTAAAAAACAAGAAAAAAAAAAAAAAAAAAAAATCACATATCATAGTCAACCTTTCTGATGGGCAATTGGCCAGCTTCTCCTAAAGCTAAGTGGTTAAATGTATAAATCCTCGGCATTGGGCACCGGTACAACTAAAAGATCTAACTGAATGAAGGGAAGCACGCCAATTATATCCTATGATTACTTACACTGGCGACGCCACACTGATGTTGAGTATTAATAAATGCTTAGGATATTAATAATGCTGTCAACATCAAGATAGGGAGAGAGCCAGAGAGTGAGCGAGAGCCAGGATCTGAGTGGGTAACCGAATCTAGGACAGCAGTTATGGAAAAATGCTTAAATTATACAAAATGTTAAGAGAGAGAGAGAGCAGGGGCGGGGGCGAGGGAGAAAGAAAGCGAGCTGGAGAGGGGGCTGGCCTGGTTGGGTATTGAAAGATGTTAGGGAAAAACAAATAACTAAAATGATAAAGAGCGATCTGAAGTTATAGAAAACCAAAAAATAATAACAATGAGACGGTTAAGTGCGGTGATTGAAAGTGGATGGAAAGATGTTAAGGATAAAAAGGAGAGAGAGAGAGAGAGAGAGAGAGAGAGAGAGAGAGAGAGAGAGAGAGAGAGAGAGAGAGAGAGAAATGAAAATGGACCTTGTAGCAAGTATTTCCTAAATGGTTAGAGAGAGGGAAATAAAAATGGACCTTATAGCAAGTACTTCATAATGGTTAGAATTGTTTGAGAAGTTGAAAGACCGAGGGTCAGGTCCTTGGGGTAGATGGAAGATAAGGCCTATGGTGGGGAACCATAAGGGTGAAACTGCCTGCCCTATAAACAGTTACTTCACTCACCTTGTGGTTACTGCTGGAGGTTTATGGTGCCTGGGCATGGCTGGGCTAGTGCCTGACGGCTCCTTGTCCCCTCACTGATACTGGTAATAACACTCTCAAGATTAAACTAAATATGCTTTGTGGGCGATGTTTAAACAAGAAACCACGTTCTGTTTACTATGTGCCGAAACACCGTATCATCCCCGATCTTCTGATACGTATATGAGTCACTTAGCCCCACGATACCCCTCCGAAAATCCCCTCTTTTGAGGAGCTCAACCAACCCGTGTGCTCTCACTGTGCTCTCACTCACTCACTCCAAGAAGAAGAAAGTGTATAGAAAATGGTTGGGTAGTAGAGGGAATGAAGATTTGGAGAGAGAAAAGAGAGAGGTAGGCCTACTTGGAGAAAAAGAGAGTGGTGAAGAGATTAGTGAAGGAAAGGGAATGAGAAGTGGAAGGATGGAGTGAGGAAGTACATGAACGAAGGCGGTGCTGGTTGGGGGGAGGGGCGTCGACTGACTGGGGACAGAGGTGCATGGGGGTGGTTCGTTCGTGGCCACACCTTCGGGGATCACGGTGTCAGGCAATAGATAGATAGATAGAAGTAAGAAAAGAGAAGAGTAGATGAGGAATTTGGAAGGAATCTTAGTGTAAAATGGAGGGAGTGTAAGAAACTTATCTGGAAAGAAGTCAAGAAGGTTAGGGAAGGTAGCAAGAGAAACAGTAACGGTATGCTAGCTGAAAAACATGAGAGAATCGAAAGATGGATTACCTTCAATGAATTGCTGAATGTAAGGAATGAAGTGCCAGCAAACATAGGCCTAGTTGGATGGGGTATGGGAGGGAGAAGTAGAACATTAGTGGAGGAGGAGGTGGGGATCAAGAGGCCAGAAGTGTGTGAAGCCATGAAAAGAGTGAAGTTGGGGAAAGCACCAGGAATAGATGGAGTGTGTGGGGAAATGCTGAGGTATGGTGGTGAGATAGTGATCAAATGGGTATGGAAAATGTTCAAACTAATATGGGAGAAGGGGAGTGCACCTGATGACTGGATGACAGACATAATAGTCCCCCTATATAAGAGTAAAGGGGAATGAGGAGTGTGTGGTAACCACCGAGGAATATATCTTCTAAGCGTAGTAGGGAACGTGTACAGTAGGATAGTGCTTGAGAGAGTGAGAGGAGCAAGAACGGTGAAATGCATAGGTGACGAGACAGGGCGGGTTTAGGAAGGACAGAGGATGTGTAGATCAGATGCTTACCCTGAAATGTGTTGTGGAGAAATATCTGGAGAAGGAACAAAAGCTGTATGTTGCCTTTATGGACTTGGAGAAGGCCTATATGACAGAGTGGATAGAGGAGGTATGTGGAAAGTACTTAGAATATACAGAGTAGATGGCCAGTTGCTGAAAGCAGTGAATAGCATGTATGAGGTTGCAAAGGCAGCAGTACGTGTGGAGAATGAGCAGAGCGAGTTCTTTGATCTGAATGTTGGGTTGAAACAGGGGTGTGTGATGTTCCCGTGGTTGTTTACTGTATACTGTATATGGATGGAGTCATGTATATATATATATACAGTAACCTGTATATATACAGTATATTGTTACGAGGGGAGCCGGGGCAAACAGATGCTTAACTAGTCTAGCCCACAGAACCATACTACCCTGCAACAGACACGCTCTTAACACCTTATTGGCGGGCTTGGCGGTCTAGGGGACCGTAGTGCCCAGCGTTTTTTTTTTACCCTAAATCGGGTTGATAACGTGATAATTTTCTCATGCCTAAATAAGACCCAGAGCGTAAAACAAGTATCTATCCCTGAAAGGGCGTAAACAGAGCTTTCCAATGACACCCGAACCATCCTTGTACGACCACTGGTTCTCTTGCAACAATCGAGCAACACGAGTGCAAAAACCCTATAATTAGGTAATTTCCTTACATAATTCCCAGTGTAGCGATTGAGAGGGTGGAGGAGGGTGGGATTCATGTCAGTAGGTCCGCCGCGGTGGTCTGGAGCAGTCATACGCTTGCTACGCTCCTCCCACCACTCATCTCTCTCTCTCAGCAACATTACGTGGTGAAAATGGCACACGACATAAGTTGTGAACCGCCACTAAGTCCATATTTATTTCACACGACATAAGTTGCGCGCCGCCAAAGAAGGGTTAATATCTGACTCAAACACCAAGACACGCAGGCTCTCTAGGAAAAATGGTTATCTTCCTCTTTGCTCTATTAAAGCAGTAACAAGGAGACACAAAACATATCTATTGTCCCCGAGTCTGGTTGATAATGCGAATTAGTATTCCAGAGTACTTCTAAGGTTATTCTCGACTGCACATGAATGCCAAAACATAACACTGCTAGAACCCCAGACACTTCATAGTATGCCCAATCACTTAGGAATTAGGAATAATATGAAGCAGAAACATGGGGAAAGTCTGAGCCATATTCTAACATAAGAAACACACTAGTTGGTATTCCAGTAGGTTAGGGGGCAGGCTGCACTTGAGCATACCGCCCAAACCACTGTGGATATCAACTTCAATACTAAAGAATAAATACATGTAATAATAATATGCAATGCAGCAGAATAATGGAAAAGAAAATGTAAGGAAACAGTGTCGAAGCTTATAATTAAAATTTGCCAGAGAAGAAATATGCAGTGAAAATGAATAAACGATAGTACTTAAACTAATGAGGTTATAACAAAACCAATATGCGTATAATGACTCCAGCCCTCCAGTGCTTTGATCTAATAAGGAACAAAATTACTAAATTCGGTAATAAGGGAAACTTTAAGAAGCAAGCTTGACCAACACCAAACCGAGATGTTGTCAGAGCGAGAACCAGGGCTAGAGTGAGGGTGGGGCGGCCTGGGGCCCTGGGAACCTTCTCAGGAGGGTCCCATAGCCGGGCCAGGAGAGAGGTGAGACTTCCAAGCGTCACCAGACTGCACAATTATACTAGGCAGTCGTGCTCTCATTAACACTACAAAAGTAATCAGGTAAAACATAAGACAACATTGTGTAAACTTATGATAACGAAACAATTGCACCAAGGCTAAATAATCTAACTAATTGTATTGCTAACAAAATGGCAGCACAGACTGCAGGCGCCATCCTGCTAGCCACGGGGGAAGAAAGACAGAGGGATAGCACGCAACTAGCCTCTCCCAAAGCTCCCTCAATATAACAAAGGTTATGCAATTGTAACTCACTCACAAATGCCATAGGTTACAAAACTCATTTGGGAGTGACACCCTCACACCCATGGGGAGTCTGTTGGTGCATCTTGAAACAACAGACTGCTTATACTATGGCTAATTTAGATAAGTGGACTGTATATTATTGATTTTAAAGGAACATTAACCATATAGAATATATTTACCCTTAGATGAACTCAGCTGGTGATTGGAGGATGGTGGAAAATAGGCTAGATGACTGGAAGTGGTTAGTATAGTAAACAGAGTATGAAAAGAGGCTACAATAGGCTAGGATAGGATAGATATTTACGTTAAGTTGTGCTAAGTAACAATCCTGATGATGTAGTGACTATGGAGTATGAGATGAAAAGTGAAGCGAAAACACCTGGTGAAATAACTAGGAGAAAGAAGGCTTAGCGTATGTAGCTGGGACGGAGGTTGGTTAGAGAGTGAACGAGCGCGTTACGTTTGTCTCTGTCGTGACATACCGCGCACGCGCATAACATATGGAAAATGTATCCCATCTTCTTTACAATGAGATACTTATAAACAATCTTAAATAATACAAATATATATATAAATGGGAATTATAATCCTACAATACTTTCCCATATACAACTATAGAATAATATATTCTACCCAATCATGGAACGTTCGACCAAGGTTATGGAAGCTTTCAACTTAAGACTACGGAACGATACGTAACGCTACATCAACCCAGATTACGTAACATCGAGACTGTTCATACTAGTTTGAGTACACTAAGTATGGGCATATTCCCACCAACAGAAAATATAAAAAATTTACATGATTAGATTTGCCCGGAGGCAATCTTATCCCGCCAAACTTGGGAGGATATCTGGGCTGCCTGTCGACGTGGGCGTCCGCCGGACGCGTCAACAGGCTGCACCGAAGTAGAAGCCAGAGAGGGGACTTCAATGGATAACTGATCCGAGGGGGTGTCCTTGCGATCGAGGTCACCCTCAAGAGGATATAGTCGGACTGTTGGCCGTGTGATTACTCCAGTCCTGGTGCGAACCTTTGCTACCCGAACCTCACCATCACGACCTGGTAATAACTCCTCTATCCGACCCAATTTCCAAAATGCGCGCGGGCCCTCCTCATGGATGGTTACCACGTCCCCTACCCTAGGCCAATGACCTTTTAATGGTGTTAGTTTATTCTTTTGCGCTTCCCTTAAAGTCACCAGATATTCTGTTGACCAGCGATGCCAAATATCTCGCGATAATTTACGAATGTATTTGTAGCGGGCCGATATCACTTCCTTGCTTATGTAGTCTGGATCCTCCATAGTATCCTCGTCATGCTCTTCAGGAAGATCCCGCAGTCTGTATCCACGTACCAGTACTGAGGGTGTGATTGTGGTAAGGTCTTCCAAATCACCAGAAGCATAGTATAGAGGGCGATCATTTACGGTGGCTTCAATCTCCAAGAGTATGGTGTTGAGTTCCTCAATCGAGATGAGAGCTCTACCCAACACCTTCTTCAGACCCGCCTTCACGATGCCTATGGCTCTCTCCCATATGGCGCCAAACCAAGGCGCTCTGGTGGGAATGAAACGCCATTCGCATTTTACATCCGCTAGGCAGGTCTGAATCTTAGGATTGTTGCTCACTTCTTTGAGATATGTAGATGCCCCTATGAAAGTCTTTGCATTGTCACTCAGCATGATACGCGGATATCCCTGTCTACTGCAGAATCTTCGGAAGGCATGTAGGAAGCTATCACAAGTGAGGTTGGTGACCAGTTCCAGGTGAATTGCCCTGGTAACAGCACAAGTGAAAAGTATCATATACACCTTAAGATTGGGTGAATCTTTCACAGGGATTGCTCCACTGTAGTCAACCCCGGTAACTTTGTAAGGGTCACCTGGGGTAGTTTGCAGGTTTGGTAAGGGAGGAATTCCGACGGGATCATAATGTGTTCCCTGTACTCTTCTACACTTTAAGCATTTGCGAAGGACTTTCTTGACCACCTGCCTGATTCTAGGCACCCACCATCGTTGTCTTACATAGGTGACTATATGACCAACCCCATAATGACAACAGAGTCGGTGACACCTATCAATGATAAGATGGGTGAAGGGATGATTGGGGGGCAGTAGTATTGGATACTTACTTGCCTCAGAGAGGGCTGCCAATCGTAATCTGCCTCCGCAATGTATCAAGTCTCCCTTCAAGTGTAAGCCCAACTGTTTGATTAGGTTATTCCTAGACTTTGTTCCCTTAACCAGTAATTTATATTCCTGCGTATATATTTCTTGTTGACAGAGCTTATGTAATAATTTATCTGCAATTCTGATCTCCTTCACATTGAGGTAAGCACTACCTGTGGGCAGTGTGCCTTTAATTTTTGCTTTTACATTTTCTACAAATCGTAACACCCATGCTGTAACACGTTGTAACTTTTCATAGCTGCTGAATCTACCCCAGTCCCATAACCGTGTGTCTTCGTCAGGCACCGAGTCAATTACCGGTGCCACAATAGCAGTGTGTTGCTCGCTCAAATCTATATTCTCTGGCCATTCGTTGGGATCATTAAGCCAGCATGGGCCATTCCACCACAACGCAGAAGATTTGAGAAATTTAGCAGAGACACCACGAGTAATGCAGTCACTTGGATTCTCTTTGGTAGACACATACCAGAACTGTGCGGTTGGGAGCAGGGTACGAATTTCGTCGACACGGTTGGTGACGTACACTGGTAGCTTCTTACGGCTATGTAACCAGTAGAGCGTAATTTGGCTGTCACTCCCACTCCTGTACCAGATCGCCAGTCAAAACCTCATCCCATCCTAATTTTATCCTCCATAATTGCTGAAGGAATAATCTCGATTTGATCGACACCGGTAGAACTATCCCCAAGGGGTCAAAAAGTTTAGCTGTCATACTCAAGCAAATTCGTTTTGTAATCTGCGAATATTGCGCGTACCGAACGCCGAATGAGAGGGAATCGGTGTCCGTTTTCCAAAACAACCCTAGCACTCTAACATGTTCCTGCTGTACAGCCGCCACACCATCCCGTTGCAGTACAGTCCGCAAAACAGAATTATTAGTCGCCCATTCACGCAAATGTAGATGGGCGTCATTCATAATCTCTCGGACTACAGCGTAGGTATCAACCAGAAAATCTTCTTCATTTCCTGTACCCAGTAAATTGTCTATGTACAACCCTGACCGAATCTGATGAATAATCTGCGGATCTGCACTGACATAAGACAAATGTTTCAAAATGGTGGCGTTTAAAAGGAATTGGGAACAAGTCGCTCCAAATAAAACTGCCCGGAACCGGTAACAAATTAGGGGGGAATTCAGTTGCCTCGGATACTTGGGCCACATAAATCGCGTATAGTCCTGGTCGTCTTCATGGAGTCTTAACATTAGAAATGCCTTCTCAATATCAGACACCCAGGCATACTTACCGAGTCGAAACCGAAGCAAAACCTGCGCCAAATCTGGCACCAATTAGGGTCCAGTGTACAGGCAGTCATTAAGACTAGGATGACGTTCACTCATCTTGGCGGAACAGTCGAAGACAATACGCACTGGTGTAGTTTTGCTCTCCTTGATTACACCATGATGTGCCAAGTAATGCCCGGTATCTGATGTATCAAAAGGCACCTCTTCTATAAAATCCCGGGACACCTGTTCCTTTATGACCTTTGAGTATTCCTAGCAAAAGTCAGGCTCCTTGAGGAATCTTTTCTGAAGTCCCCGAAGACTGCCTATGGCCAAACCCTTGTTAGATGGCAGCTGATCCTTGGAATTGTTCCAGGGCAGTCTCACTTTATACTGTTGGCTGTCGGGATCGTAGGTAACGGTATCCTCATACGACGATAGTGCTTGACGCTCAACCAGTGAGTATTCCTTAGGGGTTATCCCGATATGATCTAATTCCCACAAAACATTTAAGTCATTTTTGCATGGTGGAATATTACCAGTGGACATGTATTCGTCCATTGGTGTTACTGCTACTTTCAATACAGTAATTACTTCTGTGCTGGAGCTTGTAGGCTGTGTCATATATGAACCACTGATGGCGTACCCGTACTTGGTAGGAAGCAGAATTAGGCTACCTGACCTTTTATACCCAGGTCGCACTATATCGTAGTAGTGATCCGCACCGATGAGCAGCTCCAGCTGATCTGTGTCCGTTGCGTGAGGATCGGCTAATTTTATGCCTTTACTTTGTAAACTAACCAGTTTAGACTTTAGGTTAAGTTCACCTTTATGTTCTGGCAATTCATCAACCACTATTGCATCTAGATGATGAAATTTACCTCTGTGTTTGTATTGCAGTGCCACAACATTATATTCCCGAGAGGCCAGTTCCCGGTAAATCCGTGAAGACATAACTCCTCAATTCCTTTAGAAATGTAGGAAAGGGAGGATAGAACAGAAGACTTCACAAAGTTCCTCTGAGAACATTGGTCAAGTAGCGATCTGATTTTAACACAATTATTATCCTTACCCTTTACCGGCAGCTGTACGGTGGGCAAGATTACTGTATTTTTACCTGTGGCAACGGACATTGTAGTTGAAGTAGCAGCTGTATGCTCTCTCTTGGTGTTATCCTCCGCTGGTCTACTTTCTTTCCCTTGTTTTTGTGTACACAGGGAATGAAAGTGTTTGCCCTTACAAAACTTGCAGCTTCTTACGTTAGGATTAGTACAACCCGAATGGCCATGGTCTTTTGACAAGCACCCAGTGCAGAGACGTAGTTGACGGGCTCTTTTAACTTTAAGAGGCCCTGTCTTATACTTCATACACTTGTACCATAAATGATTGGTGCCACTACACAGAACACAGTTGAATTTCCTGTACTCACTCTGGGCGGTAAATGTTGCCGTAGCCATGGGTGTACCCCCTACTCTGTCTTGACCTGCCATATTGTACACTTCAGCCTGGAGGCAATGAGTTAATTTCTTATAATCCAGGCTCGAGTCTCCCATTTCCCGTTTTATGGTTTCTTTCAGCGGTGATGGTAACTTATTGACAAGAGTCACCACACAAAATTCCTCCAAACAAATACCATGGCTAATGATTGACCTCATCACACTCTCTGTATTGGCATAGAAGTCCTTCAGGTCAGTTGTTTGGTGTTTGGGTGACACTAATTGATCGAATTTGATAACATAAGCTGCCTTGATTCGATCTGGATGCCCATATGTCTCTTGCAGGAGCTCAATTGCTGGGGCATAGCTTGCACTTTCGATAATGAATCCTTCGACTAGCTTATGTGCATCACCCAGAAGCTGACCCTTTAGATAGGTGAAGCGTTGTATATCTGTGAGGTCGGGATTGTCATGGATGGTACACTTGAACATCTCCCAAAATCCCGACCACAATGTGGCATCACCTTCAAATTTTGGAAGAGTAAGATGTGGTAATTTGACTGCAGATTTTTTTGGCTCTTTCTTGACCTCCTTCTTGACCTCTGGAATCAAAATCCCCTTCAGTGTGGCAACGATTACTTGTATGCCCTTCATATATAAGGTATCCTCTCTTATCACCTCGATATACTCGGCGTCCTCGTAGATGTTGGCCAGGTCCTCCTGTGTGACCTCATACTTGTCAAGTTGCTTTTGAATACTGAGCAACCTGGCCTCCACCTTCACTCTAGACGCCGAATCAAGGAATTTGTCAATATCAGAGGTCAAGACCGTCAAAGAGCCCTTAAGTCCAGCCCGACGCTTTTGTACAGTTTTAGCCATGATTATACGGGAAGGAAATCTATTGACGTTAAATCAAACTATCAATGCCAGACCGAATAAGTTGCGGACAACAATACAGTACTCCGAGAAATCAATTTAAATCGCGAGCCGAAAATAAAACACCCTCACGAAATGCGGAATAAGAATTGTGCGCAATGTAGACAAGCAATATGGAGCTTTTCAATTTAACTCCTTACATAATAGTTATGAAATTATAGAATCATTACGCCATAAGTTAAGAAAAGCAGGGAGGGAAATTTAGTACAATACAGTATAGGCCAAAAGTCTCCAGATGTCAAAAAAGACAGGTACCGTTTAAATTTATAATAAATTCAAGAATTTTAAGAGAGAGAGAGCCTATAGGGTAATGTAAACAGGCTAAACTCAATGGGTACCGCTAATTTTATATTATTAAATTTAATAAATGTGAAAATTGTACACAAGAAAAGTTCATCTCAAGAAGTCACAAGGAAAAAAGTTTTGAGTTGGATTAACACACACTCAGCCTATCAGCTATCATATTACCCCGCCTCCAGGGCACACGACGAGAGAAGAATTTAGAAAGACATGTGAATCAATAAAGAAGTTATTGGACAGTATAAATTTGATATAGAATGAATAACCTTAACTTTTGAAATTATTATACAGTACAGTATGGATGATTTTAATCTTAGTGCCAATCAATTGTTGTATAATTTGGGCCTAAAGGGTTTACAATCAAAATTTAATTAATATACTGTACCGATTTGAAGGATTATTAATCTAGGCTATACTGATTTTGTTGATCAACTCTAACGTCATGGTGGGCAAACATCTCGTCGTATGACCTGGCGACCATGGCATATTCGTCTTGCCTAAAGCACCGACGACAGGTGGCCAGGATCTCCGAATAGAGATGCTTTGATGCCTCGTGCGTGAGGTGTACCCCGTCGGGACTGAAGTCAGCCTCAGAGGTATTCATGGACTGATAGCGCTCCCGGGTGAATGGGATATGGCGCTTTAGCCATCGGTTAACCGCATTTCTAATGCGGTTAAACTCGTCCGTAGAGACCCCTCGTGGAGCCTGCCGCTTCTCTACCCCAATCACCCGGACTTCTCCCCCCGAGAGCCGCACCACCTCCTCAGCTAGGACCTCGATCCCCTCCGCAATCCCTCTCGGACCGACCCCGCTCCTTATCTCATTTCCTCCTATCACCAAGAAGGTCAAGTCGGGCTTCAGCTCTAAAAACTGACCCCAGGCTTCTGTTGACCTCAAGGTGCTGACGCGGGCACCGGGGGCGGCCAGAGGAGTCACAAAAAAGAAAGGCCTGTGGACGGCTTGGTCCACGTACAAATCCCGGACGTAGGAGTGGCCCAAAATTGCCACCTTCCTAATCGGGCCTGGGTACGCAGGCCTATCAACCACCGCAGGATAATCTTCCCCTACCCCACCACCTGCGGCACCATGACGCCAAAAGCCCTGGGCCATGACGGACAGACGAAATATGGCACAGAAAAAATGAACCACGTAGGCTAGACCACCACCAACCACAAAAAGGGGGGGGGGGGCAAACTAGTGAAAGGTTTAAGGACCAATTATATGGTTAATTTAGATAAGTGGACTGTATATTATTGATATTAAAGGAACATTAACCATATAGAATATAATTTTATTTACCCTTAGATGAACTCAGCTGGTGATTGGAGGATGGCGGAAAATAGGCTAGATGACTGGAAGTGGCTAGTATAGTAAACAGAGTATGAAAAGAGGCTACAATAGGCTAGGATAGGCTAGATATTTACGTAAGTTGTGCTAAGTAACAATCCTGATGATGTAGTGACTATGGAGTATGAGATGAAAAGTGAAGCGAAAACACCTGGTGAAATAACTAGGAGAAAGAAGGCTTAGCGTGTGTAGCTGGGTTGGTTGGAGAGTGAGCGAGGGCGTTATGTTTGTCTCTGTCGTGACATACCGCGCACGCGCATAACATATTGAAAATGTATCCCATCTTCTTTACAATGATATACTTATAAACAATCTTAAATAATACAAATATATATATATATATGGGAATTATAATCCTACAATACTTTCCCATATACAACTATAGAATAATATATTCTACCCAATCATGGAACGTTCGACCAAGGTTATGGAAGCATTCAACTTAAGACTACGGAACGATACGTAACGCTACATCAAACCAGATTATGTAACATCGAGACTGTTCATACTAGTTTGAGTACACTAAGTATGGACATATACTTCAATAACACTACAAGACATAGGCTACACAACTAGTCTTTTTAGTATTTTTATAGTTTTTATATTTTTGTATTTTAAATATTTTCTTCTATACAGAAACACAGCAAATCCTACTTTACGACCCTACGCTGGGCTACATACGGCAACCAACAAGCACCAGACGCAGACATGCTAATCAAACCATAGTAGGAGGCTACACCCACACTGACTGAACGGTGAGGGTTCTCCTTAAAACATACCCTCCCGTTACAAACAATCAGCCAGAACATTATCAGTGCCCTTAACATGCCACACATCCAAACTGTGTTCCAGCAGCAGAACATCACCTGACACTGATAAACTGCCCAGTCCATCACAAGTCTGGCACTTCTCTTCGCTCTCTCCGGCAACGGGACCTGCCAATAACCTGTCACTAATTTCACCTTAGTGATAAACGTGGCATCCCCGATGCGGTCTATGGGGTTGTCAACTCTGGGTAATGGAGAGGTGTCTATCTGGGATAATGCACTAACACTACTGCAATCAACACAAAAACGGATCTTGCCACTCTGCTCAGGATGCAAAGTCACTGGCAAAGACCACTCACGATATCCCTTATCCCTCCGACCCTTCTCCAACATGTAGTCCAGCTCTGCTTCTAAGACAGGCTGTCGAGCAGGATTTATACGGTAGGGAGCCAACTTGAGCTTTGCACTGTCTCCAGCCTCTATGTCGGGTGCCACCCCGGATGTCGGGAATAGTGTGATGATCCCGACAGTTTTGAGTCCAATTAGGTATTTGAATTTGGCGGTATTGTATAGCAAGTACTATTTCGGCTAGTTTTTTATGTACTGTAGTTTATTATTAAGTGTTGGTTAAATATTAACTGTAATGCATAAATATTTACATCAGCTCTAGATGTATCATGAAACCAAATCATAGGTTATAATTATTATGAGCCGGCAGTCATTATGTAACTTCGAGAAGCGACAGAACGCCAGCCCTCAGTCTCTCAAATCAACCATAAGATCAACAGCTCCCCCCCCCCGGGCTCTGACTCAACATATAAATCACCATGTGCTACCAATATTAATCTATATCAACAGTCCTACATCACCAGTCTTCTAAGCTAAGTTCATTGTATCGATATTGTATTATGTGAACATTTCTACATGTCATGCAAATGAATTAGCCGTGTGTCTACGAAGACTGGAGTCCACCCATCGAATTCATCATTGGTAATTATTATAATATAACTATTTGTTGGGATAATTTCATGTACCAGTGAGTTAGAAAATTAACCTATCTATCTAAATTCCCTACAAATATATGGTCCTTCGTGCCCTAGTGCTTAGTATTTTGCCTTAATAGCGTTTGTTTGCTTCCGTTCGCTTCAGGTATTGCAAATGGCTGCCGCCTCGAACTTCGTTGGGCCGACTGCCCTTTCACTTGTTTATTAGCCTAGCTTTATCCCTCGAGTTTTTTTTCAGGGTGGTGCCGTCTCATTGGTTTTTAGGGGCTAGTATCCCGTTTTTTTGGACTTGCCGTTGGACTTGCCGTTCTTGGAGGGTTTGTTGGGCTAGTGCTAGGTGTGGGTTTTTTTGGACTTGCCGTTGGACTTGCCGTTCTTGGAGGGTTTGTTGGGCTAGTGCTAGGTGTGGATTTTTTTTGGACTTGCCATTGGACTTGCCGTTCTTGGAGGGTTTGATGGGCTAGTGCTAGGTGTGGGTTTTTTTGGACTTGCCGTTGGACTTGCCGTTCTTGGAGGGTTTCTTGGGCTAGTGCTAGGTGTGGGTTTTTTTGGACTTGCCGTTGGACTTGCCGTTCTTGGAGGGTTTGTTGGGCTAGTGCTAGGTGAGGGTTTTTTTGGACTTGCCGTTGGACTTGCCGTTCTTGGAGGGTTTGTTGGGCTAGTGCTAGGTGTGGGTTTTTTTTGGACTTGCCGTTCTTGGAGGGTTTGTTGGGCTAGTGCTAGGTGTGGGTTTTTTTGGACTTGCCGTTGGACTTGCCGTTCTTGGAGGGTTTGTTGGGCTAGTGCTAGGTGTGGGGTTTTTTGGACATGCCATTCTTGGAGGGTTTGTTGGGCTAGTGCTAGGTGTGGGTTTTTTTGGACTTGCCGTTGGACCTGCCGTTCTTGGAGGGTTTGTTGGGCTTGTGCTAGGTGTGTTTTTTTTTGGCAAGAATGTAGTTACCGGGTGTACCGCACACCATGTTTACACTATGCGGATGCCTTTGGATATAACAATACATTAGCCTAACCAAACAACCTAACCTAACCTAACCTAGTATTCATGCAGTAATGACAGGGGGCAAATAGCAGAAAATATAGCGTCGAAATAGACGGGAACGTAAGTGCGAGCGCACAATATGACAACCGTACACCCGGAAACTACATTCTTCCCGTTTGTTTTTTGTTGGTTTCCATTTCGCGCGGTTGAGCTCGGCTAGGCCTGCAAGTGTCTGTGGTAGATCTTTTTAACGCTATTAGTGGTGGCCTACGTGGTGTTCTTTATGTTTTGTCTTTGTAAGACTCCTCTTTAATTTTGCCGGAGGGGAGGGTTCTCATGTGACTCATTTAATTAAATTTTATAGCCTAGTTGCCTAGTTCGGTCTCTGTTGATTCCTAAGCGATTGACAGCCAGTAGTCAGACCTCACGATTGTAGCATGGGCAGCTGGGCTAGGCCTAATATATTCTACTAGTCAGTTCTTGTCATTTACCCTTCTTTCTCTAGCCCTAGTTTTGTTTCTGCTCTGTGTCTATCAAGGCTCAATTAATTCATCCTACTGCAGCTAGTAATGACAGTTTCCAAATGGGAGTGGCAATGCTATTGCCACATAATTTAAATTAATTTGTGTAACTAGTTTGCTTTGTAGTTTAGAGAGTTGATAGCCTAGATTAGTGGCCTTCATTGCGCGGCTCGCGAGCCAGTGGCGGCTCGCAATGACCTAATTGGCGGCTCGCAAGAGAGTAGAGAGAGAGAGAGAGAGAGAGAGATAATTCATCAGTAATCAGAGAATAGTTCAAAGTATTAGATATAAATTGCATCATAATGCCGTATCCGACGTATCACTTAATAAAATTGCTAATGGGAATAGGCCTAGTTAGTGACCCTGACAATTCTTTACTTTTCATAATTATTCAACACAAAGAGAAAAGGAGAACAGAGAGAGCACCGATTATACAGGAATGATGAGAGAGAGAGAGAGAGAGAGAGAGAGAGAGAGAGAGAGAGAGAGAGAGAGAGAGAGAGAGAGAAGTAGCCTTCTGTACAGGAAATGTACGTGTGGGTTATGTAAATCCAGCGCTCGGGGGCCCATACTCAGCCAGTCTTGTCCATTCACTAGTTGTATTAACACCACATCAGAAAAGTGGGTTATGGTGCCTCGTAAATTAGTGTTATTTTATGAGAAAAAGACTGTTTCGGTGTATGCATGATATGTATGGACCTAAACTCGTATTCTTACAAATTCAAACGCTGTATTTTCCACATTTGGTTGTTTTTTCAACAATTTGTCATATTCCAGGCAGTGAATTATCTAGATTCCAGGCTATAATCAAAATGGACAAATTTATTATAAAACGTAAGCACACAACAGAAAATGATTCACCAGAGATACAACCTTCCACAAGTGACAAATTACAAGTACAGCATGGAAAAATTAAAAGAACAGCTGGCTCATTTCCGGTCATCACAACATTAAATTAAAGTATTTTTTTTTTTTAATTTATATTAGTAGTCAAGAATTTCAATATAATTTATTTTTACTAAAGATTTCAACACAATAATTGATACTAGTCTTGTTCTATAAATCTGGGGCTATGGAAACCCACAAAAAATATGTAATTTAGTTCCTATATATATATTTTGCTGCTTATCCTTGTGGCTTATTTGCCTTATGGCTTATGCGGCTCTCACGCTGAATATGTCCTGAACTGTTGGCTCTCTTGAAAAAATGAGTGAATAACACTGGCCTAGATTAAGACCTTAACGATGACAGATTTAAATATACTTAAGATTTTAATTAAAGGTAGGGATGAAGGGAAGTTTGAATAAATGTTTAAGAGATCTTGATGAATTTCTAGAAAGTGCCTCGGCTGATCAGATAAAGGGCAAGAATGCTACTGTAACTAAATCGCTAGCCACCTTTGATAGTTATGCTCAGCAGGTATATGGTTTGTTGTCCAGTCCTGAAGATGTGGAAGAAGAAATGTCAGCAGATCTGGAGTATATTGAATATGTTAATACAGCCTTAGCCAGATTAGCTTCAACTCAAGAATCACACCCTGTTAAGGATACCGGTAATCCCAAAGCAACTGGTTTTAACCTTCCAAAGCTTACTTTGCCTACCTCTTCCGGGGATCCAACCACCTGGACTGGATTTTGGAATATAATTGAATGTTCCGTTCATTGGAATAAGACCCTTACATCCATCCAAAGGTTTACTTATCTCCGTGGACAGTTGAAAGGGGAGGCATTGAAGCTGATAAAGGGGTACAAGCTAGAAGCTACAAGCTAGGAGTCTGCAGTGGAGCTTTTGAAAAGAACTTATGGGCGAGAGGAAGTAATAAAGACAGCATTAATAAACAAATTCTTCGCTCTAGATCCTCCATCATATGATGTGACCGAGTTAAAGGAGTACTATGCCTCTTTTGAGAGCCTCCTCCGGTCAATGGAGACGATGGCTATCACGAAGGAGGAAATCTACAGTGTAACGATACTGAGCAAGGTACCCTCTCCCCTTAAGGAAATAACTAGATGGCAATTAAGCGACACTCCACTGGACTTAGAAGCGTTGGTGCAGAAATTCCAGACCGAAGTCTTCAATATGGAGAGTACTGGACACTACCGACAAGTGGAGATGTCGCCATCCACTGCGGCTTTCCCGATACAGACATCTAAACAGAAGAGGACGATCACATCAGGTTGTAAGTTGTGTAGTGTACGCGGTCATCCATGGTACCAATGTCCTAAATATCCTAAGGCTACACAGAAAATTGGCAAGGCTAAATCGCTTCATTTATGTACCAGTTGTCTGGCAAGAGACCACTTCAACAGTGCTTGAACCCATTCCTTCATCAAACCCTGTAAATATTGCAAGGGGAAACATTGGTTTTCCCTTTGTACCCAGTCTGATCGGCACAACGACAAAGAAAAGGGGAGAACCACAAAAGAGTCACATGATAAAAATAAAAATGAGAGTAACAAAGTATCTGCTATGTCCATTGCTTCTAGAGAGTGTCAAATGCTTCCTACTATAATGCTGGCAGTGGTGGGGAGTAATAATAAACATGGAATGACGCGTACCTTACTCGACCAGTGCTCACAGAGGTCATTCGTTCTGCGGTCATCATTGCCACAGCTCAAGTGTACCAGCAAGGGTCAAGAAAATTTGCGTCTCCATGGTTTCACTGGTGAAGTAGATTCCAGTGACTATGATATAGTGGAGATTTCATATGTATATAGAAGGAAGGTATGTCCCACCAAGGCTGTTGTGGTCGACAAACTTCCTAGTTTCTATGTGGCATCAGAGATTCAACCACAATTGAAATATCTCAGAAACAAGGATTTTAAACTGGCTGATGATCAACTCTCTGCTAACAATGGAATTATGCTACTGGTCGGAGCTGATTATTACTACGACCTGGTTCACCCTGGATATCGGCGGGTAGATAAGCTGATATTGCTCCCCACGATACAAGGGTATGCCATTTCTGGATCCTATGCAACTTCATCTCAAGACACAAAGGTGGAGGTAGTTACGGTCCTTAAGGTAGCAGTAAGACCCATAGACAAATACGTTAGGTCTACTGTACCTGATAATCCATGCACTGATATAGATAAGCTATGGGACTTAGATAATATTGGAATTGACCCACATGAACTTGATCGGGAGTCCAAGCTAGCGTTGAGCTCGTACGAAGAAACTGTAACATATGATTCTGGCAGGGGTCAGTATGTGGTAAGGCTCCCTTGGAATGACAATAAAAGTAAATTACCTACAAATTTCCATCTAGCACTTGGTATCGGGAATTTAGATAAAGGTTAAATTACATATCACTGGTACATGAAATATCCCAACAAATAGTTATAATATAATTACCAACGAGGTATTCGTCGATGGGTGTAATCCAGTCCCCCACACACGGCTAGTTCAATTGCATGACATGTAGGAATGTTCACATAATACAATATCGATACAATGAACTTAGCTTAGAGGACTGGTGATGTAGGACTGTTGTTATAAATTAGTATTTGTAGCACATGGTGAACTGTGGGTTGAGTCAGAGCCGGGGGAGGAGATGTTGGCTGTACGGTGTTGATTGAGAGACTAAAGGGCCGGCCTCCGATCGCTTCGCGAAATTACATATGGCTGCCGGCTCATAATAATTATAACCCATAACTTGGTTTCATAATACATCTAGAGCTGATGTAGATATTTATACATTACAGTTAATATTTAACCTAACTTAAGAATAAACTACAATACACAAAGAACCAGCCGAAATCGTACATGCGATACGATACCGCCAAATTCAAATGTCCTATTGGACCTAAAACTGTCGGGATCATTACCCTATTCCCGACACTTGGTAGATTACGTGGCCTTCAGAAGCAGTTTGTCAAGGATCCAAATTATTGCGAGACTTATGCGGCAGTACTAAACGAGCAGGTACAACGTGGATTTGTTGAAAGAGTAGATCCCAGTGAGTATGGGGATAACATTCATTACCTTGCTCACCATGGGATAAGAAAGGACACTTCCACCACTCCTGTTCGTATCGTATAAATATGACTGCTCAGCTAAATCCAGTGATCGCTCCTATAGCCTAAATGATTGTCTGTACACGGGTCCATCCCTGGTCTCTGATCTCGCGCAAATTATGTTACGCTTCAGATGTCATAAATTTGCATGGGTCGCCGATATTGAGAAGGCCTTCCTGATGCTTCAACTCCATCGTGAAGACTGGGACTCGACAAGATTTTTATGGCCAAAGGACATGATGGATCTAGATTCAGAGTATCTGGTCTATAGATTCAGAGTCGTCTTATTCGGAGCGACCTGTTCCCAGTTCCTTCTTAACCCTACTATCTTGCGACATCTTGAGGAGGCTGGACTAGATCCTGACTTCAAGAATGAGATCAAGTGGGGGATCTATGTGGACAATCTTCAAGGCACTGGAGACGATGAAGATTTATTGCTCAAGAGATGCTGGGAGATCCGCGATATATTTGCCAAAGCTCATTTATACTTGAGAGAATGGGCCACTAATAGTGATCTTATGAAAGGTCAATATGCTTCTGACGGTGTAGCTACTGAGAATAGTGAGGTGAAGATTTTAGGCCACAAATGGGACACTACCACAGATTGTATTTCCTTCTGTCACACACCATGCGACAGTGAGATTATGACCAAGCGCAACTGCTTAAGCTTGTCTGCGAGGTTGTTTGATCCCCTAGGCTATTTGCTGCCTGTAACTATTCGTGCTCGTATGTTTTTACATCAACTGTGGCGGCTAAAACTAGATTGGGACACACCACTCCCGACTGAGCTACAAGATACTTGGCGGTTAATTCGGTCGGACCTTTCCACATGTTGCAAGGTCCAACTTGATCGTCAGGTTATTAGTTGTCAAAGGGTGGATCTACATGCCTTTGCTGATGCCAGTAATAGTGCGTATGGTATTGCCATATACTTATGCAATGGTAGTGAAGCAAAACTGGCTATCGCAAAGGCCAAAGTAGCCCCTATTAAGAAAATTACAGTTCCTAAATTAGAACTTACTGCATTGCTTCTGTCTGCTCGTCTAATAAAGTTTACACTGGATGCTTATACAGACATACTACAGATTAATGATGTCTATGTCTGGAGCGACAGTCAATTAGCACTTTCTTGGGTACACAGCCAGAAGGTGTTACCTGTTTATGTTTCCAATCGCACTGATGAGATACATAACTTAGTTCCTACAGCTAAATTTCGCTATGTGAGCACCAAGGATAACCCCAGTGACATAATTTCCCGGGGGATCTCGGCGCAACAGTTTATGTCATCCTCTATTTGGTGGCATGGATATACATGGCTTATATCTCCAACTGAATGGCTTCAGGATTTCAGGGAATCTGATCCTTCAAGTCAAGTCAAGTTCAAGGAATTTCTGATCCTTCAAGTCGGCCCCAAGATGATGTGTTACGTAGTTCGACTGTGAGTGCTACACATCAGGATAACAAGTTGGTAGAGTGGGAACGTTACGGCAGCTATGATCAAGTAATACGGGTATTTGCATGGATATACCGTTTCATTAACAACATGAGAAGTCGGGCTCACGGGTCTTTCCTTAGTGAAGATTCGAAGCATATCAGACTCCATGAATTGAGATCAGCAGAAGCCAAAATAATATGTTTAGTACAAAAGGAATCTTATCCTACTGAACATGAAATACTGAACAAGGAGTCAAAGGCCAAACCCTCAAACTTAACCTGTTAAGCGCTAAATAGCCCTAGGAGCTAGGGTAGTTATTTGTGCATTTCTGCCAAAAAATTCGATCTCACAGAATTTAAAAAAAAGTACCTCAATGTCTTGGAAATAAGCAGCCACATCCGCCAATATATATATATCCACCCTAAAAAAATGTGGGTGTGGAGTTACGGTGGCTGCAAGTTGAAAAAAATGGGCTGATAGGCACGACATCCCCGAGCGAGCGAGTGTGTGTGAGTGAGTCAGGCGGGAGGAGAGAGAGAGAGGGTGGAGGCAAGAACGTGCGATTGATGAGAAGCAACGCTCTATATCTCGCCTAAAAAGCACCTTTATGGTTTCACCTGTTCATATTCATGAGTAAGGCAGCCCATGTGAATAATATACACTGATAAATGAAGCGCAGAGAGGCATACGGACGAATAATAGGCGAAATAAGAGTGGTGTATTGAGAAAGGTGGGTGGCGCGGGAGAGAAAAGGGGTCAGATTACAGTAAGTAGATGAGATTAGCGTGGGTGTATGCACAAATTTAGACCTTATAGACACTTTGTGTTGTCGTTGCTATATTGTAAACAACGATAAGGCTTCTTGGATGGCGCAGTATGTTAGAGTAACCCGATATCTCATTACACAATTTTTACGCACTATTTGCTTGCAACTCATGGATGAAAGGTTATTTATTTACTTGTAAATTTCTTTACTGTTTGTTCGTAATGATAGAATATGTTAGGTTATGTAAAAGTATTATACATACTAAATACTTCGATATACACAAGTGTATCGAGGGTATATATATATTTTTTTTTGTCAAGCATTCGTCTGCCCGAAAATACGTACGCACTAATCGCTGTCAGTATAGTGTGAACAGTCATGGTCTAGTGGTTAGAGTGATGGACTGAGTGAGATGTAGGCCTAGAGACGTAGGCCTAGAGATGTGGGTTCGAAACCAGAGAGGTTATGGGGATGTTTTTGGAGTGTTTATATCACTTGAAATTTTTTTTTTTTTACATACTTACGCCCTGCTATTCATAAAGTCGAAAACTTTGATGAATAGCAGAGCGTAAGTATGTTTTTTTGTGTTTATTTATTTGTTTTTTGTTTGTTTTTTTTGTTTGTTTTATTATTACAAAAGGTTGTTACAAAAGGTTAGTACATAAGTATAATATTACATAGGTATATATATAAATAAAACAAAATATTGCCTGGCTAATGAATTAAACTGAAATAATAAATGAAAATATTGCTTATATATACAGTATACTGTATACAATAATATACTGTGTATATATATATATATATATATATATATATATATATATATATATATATATATATATATATATATATATATAATATATATATATACAGTATATACCAAAACATATGAACTTATCCTACAACTATAATTTGTACATGTTATGATAATATTATCACGTTGGTCAGGTACGGGCAAGTAGGTAGGCAGGCAGGTGTTTTGAGATCACGTTGGTCAGGTACGGGCAGGTCAGGTACAGGCAGGTAGGTAGTGAGGTAGGTAGTGAGGTAGGTGGGCGGGGCAGGAGTTTGGCTGAGATAGGGCGACACAGGTACCACTCCTAGTAGTACTTGAGTGAGTGGTAGTCCCTGAAGCACTCGCCCAAACACAACCCAACGTTGCATTCCTTGCACATTGATGTGACTCGGCTTCTTTTTTGTGGCTTTCTGGTGGAGTGGGCACAGACCTGGCACTGTACTTGCAGCCTCCGGGTGCCAGATAGCTCGGTGTGGAGAGGGTAGTGTTTGTCATATCCATCAATGACTCTGTCTGGGAGGTTGACTGCACGGCGACCCCTGTGACCGGAGACTGGTTGGTGTTTTTGTAGGAGTTGGTAGGCGACGTTGTATATGAACTCCCTGAACTTGAGTTTTTTGTTCGGGGCCATGTCTTTTTTTACCAGCCACATGTTGTAAGCGTTGAGCATCGTGATGTCAACAAAGTGAAGGAAAAGCTTGTGATACCACTTCACTGTTTTTCGTAGGCACTCAACGCTTGCAAGCTGGCAATCAGACTTGTCCACAAGGCGCATGTACTTGGTATAATCCACCACCATATCAGGTTTCTGGATAGACTTCTTGGTACGGTAGTGGAATTTACCAGAGTCCACTTGGGCACCTGTATGGACAGTCGAAAGCAGGTGGACTGGTCGCTTATCGAGCCACTTTACCGCCAGAACTTTCCCAGACTTCTCCAGCTGCTTGTAGTGCTCTTTCTTCTTTCTTCTTGGTCTGTCCTGTCTGCGGCGCCTTTGTTCCTCTGCCAAGTCGTCATCAGAAGCGGTGTCACTGTGGGAGGGGTTGTCCAGTTCTATGCGATTGCCTTGGAACTTAGTCATGAACTTCCTGTTAGTTCTGACAGTCCCACATGCCCCCGTTTTGTGGTCATGGAGGAACTGGCAGAGTGCAGGACTTGTATACCAATTGTCGGTGTACAACGTGTGCCCCTTGTTCAGGTAGGGCTCCAGCATCTTTTTCACAATGTGCCCTGACATGCCCAATGGGTCGTTGCCACCGACTTTTGGAATGTCTACATCAGTGCCGGTGTATACGATCATGTCGAGCACTATTCCACTTTCACAATCGCACAACACAAAGATCTTGATCCCGAACCTGTGTCTCTTCAAGGGGATGTACTGCTTGAACACCAGGCGTCCTTTGAAAAGCACGAGCGACTCATCAATCACCAGGTTGGCAAAGGGGTAGAAGAATTTCCTGTACCTTTGCAACAACATGGTCAATACATCCCGAACTTTCCATATTCTATCAGCTCGGTTTGGATTATTATTGTCTGCGAAGTGCAAAAATCGCAGAAGCAAGAAAAATCTATCACGAGCCATATATTTCCGGAAAATTGGGGTGTTGATGATTGGGTCGTGCTTCCAATAATGCTCCATTACATGCTTCCTGCAGAGAGGCATGATTAGCAACAACGCAAAGAACACAAGGAGCTCAGGGACAGTCGTATCAACCCATGCACGAATTCTTGCTCTAGGAGATATCATATCAATTCTTTCCCTCACCCAGGTAAAATAGCCATTGGTTTGGGAAACGAGATGAGATAATACCTCCTGGTCAAAAAATGCACAGAAGAAATCAGATTCCGTGGACTGGTCATTGCAGGGCCAGTCTGCTGTTGAACCAGCCAGATTGGCATTGAACTGGTGCAAATCTGGTTGGAAATGGGACCCTTCAGACCAGGAAAAATTATACGCCCGTGGGGGATCAGGATCAGCCCCTCCGTCAGCCACGTCGTCTGCGCCTTCGTCGTCAGACAGGTCTTGGTCATGGTCACGGTGCAGAAGTACATCGTCGTCTTCCGAATCCTCTGCACCTCCCTCATATTGGTCTTGATCCTCCTCAGACTCGCTCCCACTATCACCACCCCAGCCATAGTTCCTGGGATCGAAGGCTTCCCCTTCTGCAGCGTCGTCGTCAGAGGAGTCAGGAGGGAAGAGGAGGGCGTCAAACTTGGATGGCGTTAGACCGGCTGCCAAAACTCTACGAGGCCCTCCAACAGCAGCAGGGGCATGGGTGGGCGTGGGTGGTGGAGCAGGGGCGTGCGTGGGCGGTGGTGCAGGGGCGGCCGTGGTGGGCAGTGGTGCAGGGGCGGCCGTGGTGGGTAGTGAGGCAGGGGCGGCCGTGGTGGGTGGTGGTGGTGGTGGCAACGCGGGGGTGGTAGAGGCGGGAGGTGTCACCTTACTCCTCTTGAACTGATAAGGGTGTCCTTTACCCTTACCCTTCTTGCCAACTACCCCCGATGCTCCTGCATCCCCAGGACGGCCACTTGTACTTCCTGTGGTGGTGGGCGCCGTGGGCGTCGTTGCCACAACAGTAGAGGCAGTAGTTGTTGTGGTAGCAGTTGTCAGAGCAAATGCTGAGGACAATGACCTCTTCGCACTCGTCGTGCTTGTTGCACGTGTCGTGCCTCTCCCACCACGTGTCGTGCCTCTCCTAGCACGTGTAGGTCTTCTTGGCTGCACTGGCTCATCATCCTCAGAAGTATATACGTAGGAGGGGTCCCTGGCACGTGTTCGTGTCCTGCCACGAGCACTAACACCGCCAGCAACAGGGTTGGGCGAGTCAACAGGGAGCGAGTCAGGGGAGCGTGTAGGCTCCATAGTGACTGAGAGCGTACTGCGTGTGTAGACTGTGTGGGGTGCGTGCGGCGGGTGGTTGTGGGTGCCATCGAGAGGTACCATGTTGCACTAAACGTGGCGCAATTTGTGACTCCCTAGACAGCTTGGCGCCGTTTTGGTACGCCTTTAAAAATCCTGCTTCCGTGAGGCCTATCGCGTTCCCTATAGGAAGCCTTCCGTGAGGCCTATCGCGCTTGCCGGGTTAATGAGGCAGCTAGGATTATATATGGAAGGAAGCATAATTAAGTGTAGAGGCAGGATCCATAAGACGGACATTATTGATTCTGCGAAATATCCTGTTCTCCTTAGCTCTTCTCATTTGATTACCAAACTGTTGATTCGCAAATGCCATGGGATTTGCCTACATTTTGGCGTAAATTATGTTCTGGCTTATATGCGACAACGTTGGTGGATCCCTAAGATGCGACAAGCGATTAAGGGGATCCACAATAGCTGTACTATCTGTAAAAGATTACAGGGTAAGCCTTACTCCCCAGTTGATCTACCTCCTTTACTTTTTTTTTTTTTTTTAAAGAGACAATGAACGGAGGAAGGAAAAACAGATAAAACAAAAAGGTCCATGTGCCTAAAGGCATCCTCCATTCATAAAATGTTTGTAACAACTGGATTTAAACTTTTGTAGATTGTAAGTTTGTGGAAAGCAACTCGAGGGAAGTGAAATCCTAAGAGTAGTAGTTCTAGGGATAAATGAATTTTGATAAGCAGAAGTTCTGCATTGTAGAGGAGAAAGTGTAAATTCATGGGCGCTCTCAGCTGCCCTAGTTCTATGGGGAAAGATGTGGAGAGGCGGCACAATTGAAGCAAGTTCCTCGGAACAATTGCTGTGAAAATATCTGTAGAATAATGCAAGGATGCAATGTTTCTTCATATGGATAATGTAGGAAGGTCCTGTATGATTGCAGGGTTATTGATTAATCTAATAGCTTTATTTTGAATTTTGTCCAACTGTCTCAATGCAACCACTCCACTTCCACTCCACAGAGGTGAACAGTAATCCATCTGAGAACACACATGACTTTTATATATTACGGCCAACTGCTCGTCAGTGAAGAATTCTCGAACTCTGTACAGGAGTCCCAGTTGTATTTATAAGATCGGGTTGGGTGAAAGAATTGGTAAATGTGAAGGAACTGTGGAGTGTTGAGTCATCTGCGTAGGAATGTATTGGATTATGAGTGGTAGATATGAGATCATTGATATGAATGAGGAACAGAGTTGGGGCCAAAACTGATCCCTGGGGAACACCAGCATTTATTGAGTGAAATTGAGAATAGAGGCCATCTACCATTACACATATTTTTCTGTTATGAAGATAAGAAGAAATTAGTGGAACTAATGATGCAAGGCCGTAGTGTGACATCTTCGACAATAAGGATTGATGCCAGACTATATCAAATGCCTTTGATATATCCAGTGCTATTGTATGTGTTTCACCATGTTGGTCTGTAGCTTGGTTGATTTGATGTGTAAAAAGGCAAAGAATGTCTGCAGTTGATCGACATCGTCTAAAACCATATTGCCTATCACTGATTAATTTATTATTCTCAAGATGCTTAATTATGTGATTATTTAATATAATTTCAAAGACTTTACCAAGAGTGGAAGTTATAGCTATTGGTCTGTAATTTGATGGATCTGAAGAGGCACCTTTTTTAGGAACTGGATGGATGTTTGCTTCTTTCCAGGGTACTGGGAAGCATGAGGTATGAGTACACAGACGGAATTTTTTTGCCAATACAGGAGCGAGCACCAAGGAGCAATTCTTAAGTACTATTGGAGGAATTTCATATGGACCAGGAGCCTTATCTACTGAGAGATTCTTGTTACGACCGGCACTACGAAATAAACAAGGGCACTCAATATTGGACTAGATGATAGGCTATATCTGCAACAACGGTACGCTAATTCCAAACCCTCGAACTATTTCGCCGGCGAACAAAACCCTCAAACCCTCCAGAGTTAATCTCCTGGATAACGGGGTATCAATTAACTGGGTTTTAGTGCACTTCTACAAAGGCTTACCGATGACGGCAAATCCTTCTCACAACAGGAGTACTTTACGTTAATAAAATGCTCTTAAGTAATAACAATGCTTGAATAAACTATAACAAGATTAAATAAAGAATTATATGCTTACGTTAACTTTAGTGTAAGTCTGTACTCAACACTAAACTCTACAATGCTCTATGAAAGCACTGGAAGTCTAGTCCTACAGCAATCAGATATGGAATCTTCTGAAAAAGGTCTGATGCTCTAAGATGCTCGTTAATACAGAACATAAATAAATACAGGGGCAGGACACCAAAGCGTGTATCTTAAATACACCAATAAGTAGGATACATATATATAACAAGGGAGTGCAACAACTCTGTGACAGCACTAATAATAACCACTCAGGAACAGTACTTCCTAGCCAACGTAATAGCCAAACTGGGTTGTGCACTATGCATCAACCTTGGCTAAAATAAAGCGTGAATAATTCCTAAAGCATACACAATTAAAGTTAATAAGCACGATGCTGTCTTTCTCAATAAAGTCTAGCAGTGGCATAAAAAGGTACTAAGAAGCAAGGCAGAGCGCAAGCATGCTCGTAGCCTACTGCCTCCCCTTGAACAGATGTCCCTTATGTTACGTTAAGTGACTTGGAGGCTCTCTTGGTAAGTCCAGATCTCTAGTATCTGGTCTAGCCCTGGCGCTCCACAAAGGTCAACACAATAAGGTAGCAATCATACAGGTGAGAGTAGGTAAAAGCCCTTCACTTGTATACTGCTACACTCGCAAAGGAAAATATGCACAAGGGTTACAGGCTAGCTAGCTTCGTCGATGTTGTACAGGCTCTGACTTGCCACATACATAACTCAGACAACGACCAAAGATACCTTCCACTGTCTAGCATTAAATAATAAGAGAGAACAGCCCAATAATTAGAAGCACCCCAACACTATGGTACCATTTGACTATGACTCTAATAATCCCTAAAACTAGTGCATACATATATGGAGAGCTGGTGCTGGTAATACGACTGGCCAACTATGGAAGCTGTATGCAGAACCAGAAGGGATAAGTAATTGAATAAAGAGAGAAGTATGAAACCGTAGAAGTTCAGAGAGAGAGATAGTAGTATAGAGGGTTATATCTATCTATCTATCTATCTATCTATATGCTCAGGCCCAATCCCCATTTTGGGGGTAGCCGACTCAAGACAGAGCAAGAACAGGGAAAAGAGGGTTATATGGGGGACAGAATTGCAAGGGACATGTAGAACCTAGCACACCAAGCCTAGCTCTGCAGGAGACACAAGGACAGGAGCCCGCACCACCGTCCCAGGACCGCGGCCGCCAATCACAGACGACTACATCATGAAGAGCAAGCGTTCTATGACGTCGACAGGGCCGCCAGCCAATCACGGGCATGGGAGACTCCTCCGAGCGCGGGAGGCAAACGTACATACACACGCACATACTACCACCACGCTGCCTACCCCGCTCTCTCTCTCCTTAAGTTCACACCATGCATCTCACATTCCAGCAATGATATAAAATACTTCTAAGTGTCACAGACAAGAATAAAGATCACCACTGATCTGTCTGTGACAACATGTACTCTATGAAAGAAAGAACATCGCTCTACGATTATTGTAGCCCATATCACTGCCCTGGCGAGCGCTAGCGAGTCCCGAGCGCATTCTGGCAAGCTGGCCAGCGTAACATTCTGCAAAATAGTTTTGACATGTCTGGTGTGGATCTTAAGTGAGGGAATTTCAGGCGAATTAAAATTAAGTACAGGGACATCTTGATTTATTTCATCTAAGGTTGAGTTGGTGGAGAAAATATCCGCAAGAAGGTTAGCTATACCTCGTGGGTCACTTACAAGATTGCCAGTCGGAGATTTTAATGGTGGAATGGATGAAGCAGTAGTGAAGTTGGATTCGAATGAGTTAAGAGTAGACCAAAATATTTTGTTATCATTTGGATTATTTAGAAGTGTATTTGCCTGCTTGTGGAGAAAGTTTGATTTAGTTAGGTTTAATACAGTTTTGGCATGATTTCTGATGTTTCTAATGTAATTAAAGGCTTCATGTGTTTTTGATCTTGTGTATGCATTGTAGGCTATTGCTTTTTGTTTAGTTACTCTAGCACAATTATGGTCAAACCATTTAGGTGAATTAGATCTTTTACTGTACTTTTGATGAGGAATAAAAGTGTCCATTCCAATTTTTACAAAATCTTGTATGTGGCTCAAGGTGGTGTGTGCATCATTAGAAAAGAAAGAGGTCCAGTGAATATCAATAAAGAAACCTTGAAGACCCTCCCAGTCTGCCCTATCGTAATACCATTTTGTCACCAAAACAGGTTCAGAGTGGGAAGGTGTGGTAGGTGATAGACAGGTGGCCTGTATCAGACAGTGATCAGAAGATCCAAGCGGGGACCTCACTGTAACATCATAATTGTCTGAATTGGTTGTTAAAAATAAGTCCAGTAGGTGGGAATTATGATTAGGATTACCTGGTACACGGGTGGGTTGGTTGACTAGTTGAGTGATATTAAATGAGTCTGCAAATAGCTCACATTCAAGACCATCATCATCAGTCCTGGCTGAATGAGTGAGCCATTCAACATTATGGACATTAAAATCACCCAACACAGTGATTTCAGAAGAAGCATTTAAGTTGAGGACACTGAGTTGTGAGGACAGAGACCTGAGTTCAGGGTACAAAGGACTGAACCATTTCAGGTAACCGGGGTAGACTATACGGGAGCGATTCAAATTAGGGAATCACCCGGTAATATCGCTAAGGTATATGCCGTATTCTTCACATGTGCGGTAACCAGAGCGATTCACATTGAATTGATTGACGACTTATCCAGTGAGGGTTTTTTACATACTCTAAGGCGCTTTGCAGGTCGCAACAGTTTCCCTCAAATGATTCTGAGCGATAATGCAACTTGTTTTGTCGGGGCATCCAAATTTCTCAAGGATATAATGGATGACCCGCAGGTTGTGTCTACCCTCACTGGAAAGAGTTGTGAATGGAAATTTATACCAGCATGTGCACCATGGTTCGGGGCGATTTGGGAGAGGACAATAGGAATTGTCAAGTCTGCCATGAAGAAGGTATTAGGGAGGGCCCTGGTCAACAAAAGGGAGTTTCAAACAGTCTTGACAGAGATTGAGATGTCAGTCAACGACAGGCCCTTGACCTATAGGCTACCTCGGCAGATCTTGATGATCCTTTACCCATTACGCCTTCCATGCTAACACGTGGACGAAATCTTAATCCCTTTCCTAGGTCGTCAGTAACCCACGAGGATATACAAGACCCTACGTTCGGGGATGCTGACGCCACACGTCGTCGCTTCCGGCATATGATCAAGGTGTCAGACGACTTATGGAAAGGGTGGAGACAGGAATATTTGCTGTCTCTTCGCGAACGTCACTCGGATGTAATCAAGGGGACGAATCAACGGTGGCCTCATATCGGGGATATCGTATTGATTCATGATGAGCGTCCCAGGTTATATTGGAAGCGTGGTAGGATTGTCAATTTTTTCCAGGGCGTTGATGGTCATATTAGGGTTGCTAGGGTACAGACTTCGACTGGGATTACTACTCGCCCAGTCGTAAGTTTATACCCCTTGGAGCAGGATGTTGAACTGCCTGATGATACCGGTAACTCTACTGATATACCTCCACAGGGGAGTGCTGGTGACAGTGCTCCTCAGGGTGGAGCAGTTGATAATGAGAAGGATGATCCTTCTCTGGCTTCCAGTGGCGCTCGCCCCAAAAGGAGGGCGGCTATGAGTTCCGTGGATCTTTGGAGATCTAAGATTAACCAAGGTGATCTTTGAATCTTTGATATCCTTTTTTTTTGTATATAGCTACTGTATATTGTTTTTGGTGGCGGGCAGTATGTCGGAAATAGTGTGATGATCCCGACAGTTTTGAGTCCTATTGGGTATTTGAATTTGGTGGTATTGTATAGCAAGTACGATTTCGGTTAGTTCTTTACGTACTGTAGTATATTATTAAGTGTAGGTTAAATATTAACTGTAATGCATAAATATTTACATCAGCTCTAGATGTATCATTAAACCAAATCTTACGTTATAATTATGAGCCGGCAGTCATTATGTAACTTCGCGAAGCGACAGAACGCCGGCCCTCAGTATCTCAAATCAACCATAAGATCAACAGCTCCTCCCCCCCCCCCCCCGGCTCTGACTCAACATATAATTCACCATGTGCTACCAATATTAATCTATATCAACAGTCCTACATCACCAGTCTTCTAAGCTAAGTTCATTGTATCAATATTGTATTATGTGAACATTTCTACATGTCATGCAAATGAATTAGCCGTGTGTCTATGAAGACTGGAGTCCACCCATCGAATTCATCATTGGTAATTATTATAATATAACTATTTGTTGGGATAATTTCATGTACCAGTGAGTTAGAAAATTAACCTATCTATCTAAATTCCCTACACCCGGAAATCAGGCCTGGAGAACCAACAAACATGCGGAAGTACTGCCACAGCCTAGTAAACAACTCCTCCTGGCGCTTAGGAACAAGAGGTTGCAACTTATTTCGAAGAACAACATACTCATTTCCCTCCCACAACTCAGCCGGGACTGCAGCCTCTAAACTATAGTCTCCCTCCTTCTCCTTCTTCGTCCCTAATACAGCCAGGTCATGAGAGGAACAATCTGTACCACCTGTTCAGTCACTCCCACAGTTCATAAGTGCCAAGGTTTCCCAGCCGATACCATACATGCGCACCCCTGCATTCCTTGTGGCTACACCTGCCTGCGCAACATCACCTCCATCAGCACCACGGCCAGATGCAGTCGGTCTATGGTAGGGCTGTTGTATTTTAATAGGGCAGCATTTGGATGCTATGCGACGGTCGAGCGTATCTATTACATAGTCAACCTCACCAATCTGCTTAATGACCTGATACTGACCACAAAACTTAGCAGCCATGGGTCGACCCTGAACTGACAACCATGCCAAAGCCTCGTCGCCCATCTTGAACACCCTAGATTTAGCCTGTTTGTTACAATGGTCTCTCATCTTCGTGTTCATGCTGCTAACCGGGATAGCCTCCGGGTATCTTGTGGTAGTATCAATTAAAGTGTGCAAGGATTTATCTCCCGAACTGGTGGGTAATAAGGGACCAACCATGACTATGACACGAGTCAATGGCGGTTCAACTGCAGGTGTCGGGAGCAAAGGTGCCACGGGTATTCCTGGGTGGGGCTCTCCAACTAGCTTACCAATAAGACACATCCAAAAAGAAGCCACCGAATGCATGCATTTTAGGCCACCAAAAATGAGAATGTAGCCTATCAGTAGTCTCACATACCCCTAAATGACCCACCCGTGGTGCCACCTGCGTTAGCCTAACCAGCTCCTCCCTGAACTGGGCAGGCACCACTAACTGCTCCTCCCCCAAACCTGAGTTCGTATCCGGCTTTCACTGCCGATACAACAATGCCCCTTTTACAACAAATTTCTCTGCTTGACCGTTCTTCCCACCAGTCGTACCAACCTTCTCAGACAGGAAGCCCAGACTCGGGTTCTCTTGCTGCAACTTGCCCAGTTTGCTTCTAGGTAGCTCCATCAAGGCAGTTACCTCTGACCTTTCAAAAATATCAGAAAGTTGAGTCGGTATCACTATGTCAGACTCCTCGTTCGGCACTAGGTCACCTCTACTAGTCTCGGTAGCCTCACTGGGGTCAGCCAATCCCACAGCTGCCTCCGGACCAGTGTCATCTAGTAGTGCATCATGGGATGTCCCGCACTCATGGCTGTTGGCCCCCGCATCCACTAAATCATCCACCAGTTGTGCCAAATGCGCCACTGATGGGGTCACTGCACCAACAGGGTAGATAGAGTCCATGTTATCTTCTTGCTAACAACCACCACCAGAAGAAGCACAGAAAGCAGCCTCAGCGACGACTGTAGGAGGCGGGAAAACTATATATCCTGCCAAGTCAGTCCCGAGCAAAAAGTCCACCCCCTCAACTGGCAGAGTGTCCACCATAGCCACCTTACACTCGGCAGTCAAAAGTGGACACTCTAGGGTCACCGGGACTAAATCACAGAATTGTTCACTGTTGATTCCCCTGCACATTACAAACTCTCCCGTACTAATAGGTCCCCCTGTCAGGTTGCGACACATGGATTGTTGCGCACCAGTATCCCTAAACACCTTGACAGGGTAAGTCTGCTCCCCAACCCGTACAAATCCATTATGTATGAATGGCCGACACCAATCAGGGGAAGTCTGGTTATGCTCAGGTGGTGATACCATCTGGGGCGGCAAAGTGCTTACTACCCTGCTTCGCGCTGGCCAACACTGCTCCCCAAACTCACCAGAACCTGGCTTGCCTTTTAAAGGCACCTCCCCTAATGTTGCCACCAACGGGACAGCCTTGGGTTCCTGGGTAGCCTTCCATTTAGCACACTGAGTTTTAATATGACCCACTTGCTTTCAAAAATTACATCTCACTTCCGTAGAAGCTTGCTGGTTGTCAGCCTTGGTATAATGTTGTGTCTTATTTGTGGTACCTTTGGGTGATGATGGGCGAGCTGATACTGTGGCTACTTGGTGCACAGATCGGTCTCTCCTGTCACCAATGCTCCCCATGCACGTGCCATGCTGGGCTAGTGCAAAGTCATCAGCTCAAACTGCTGCTTCCCTTATTGATTTAAACAGCTTTTTTTTTAATTTTGCCCCAATGTCCTTTTCAATTATGCTGGTAAACTGCTCCATCAGCCAAACCTCACACGCCGCCTCAAAAGTACCAGCCGACTCTGAATGCAGCCACTTAGCTAGAGTATCGCGCAGGTACCTGCCACATTCCACGTGCGAGTCCCCCTGCTGCTTCCGAGCCCCCCTGAAGGCCAACCTGTAGGCCTCGGGACGCAGCTCGTAGGTTTTTAACACAGCCTCTTTAAGTACATCATACTCTAGCTCCTGCACTTCTAGGCGATCGTATGCATCAAGAGCCTTGCCTTTAAAAACATTAGACACCAACACCGCCCAGCGTTGCCTCGGCCACTGATACTCGTGGGCCTTCTTCTCAAAACGCGAGAACCACTCCGTGACCTTGAGTTCATCGAAAGCCGGCACAAGTTTCAGCCGTCGAGACAACAGCACCTCTTCTGCCTCGTCCCTAGATGTATGACCAGCACTATTTCCGTGTCGTCTTTGCCCATTAGTTTCCAACTTTGTCTTCTCCAAATCTACCTGTATTCTCTTGTCCTCTAACTCCATCCTCCTCACCTCAAGCTCTCTATCTTTCTGTCTCTCTTCTCTCTCTGCCTGTATTCTCTTCTCCTCCATCTCCAATCTCTTAAGCTGAAGCTCGACCTCTGGACTCCTTCTCGACCCTATCGGGGTTATTGGAGGAAACTGGGCGTAAGGGGGAATATTGTGCTGAGCAGCCACCGTATGAGTGGCATTGAAATGCTGGGGTGTGGCCAACAACACATGGGGGGAAGAAGGAAGATACTGAGGATTGCTAGCATAACTTGAAACAAAGGTACTGGCCATAGGGGCCTGAACATAGCCTTGTGAACATGAAGGGGCCATACTGATAGGGTTAAATGCCGACGGTGGAAGCGTGGTGGCAGGTGCTGTGGTAATAGTAGGAGACTGCCTACATACAGTATCACCTTGCTATGGAGTTGTTGCTCCACTCCGGTCCCCAGTAGAATGGTAGCTAGCCTGACTGATAGGACGCTGTGGCACATGCTGGCTGGTGCCATCATCCACGATACAAGTACTAGCTTCCTGAAGACCATTCTGCTGTGCAACTAGCTTAGACACCTCTTGAACTAACTCTGCCTTACCAGTGCACCTCCAACCATTCATCTCCAACACACATCTTAATTCATCACTACTCCTGCCAGCAACATCTTCTTGACTAGGTTGGGTTCTAATAAACTGCCAAACGTCCTCCCTCCCCACAATATGAACAGGAATGTAATCAACATGCGACATCTTAGCAATAGTTGTGGACACGGGTTGATGAAATAAGAGTACTATGTCCGTAGACTTTCAACAGCAAGAAAAAATACTGACCAATCTAAATATAATTGCTTCACACCACACAAACTCTATACTATCACACTATCCTGGCATGAGGTCGCCACTGTTACGAGGGGAGCCGGGGCAAACAGATGCTTAACTAGCCTAGCCCACAGCACCGTACTACCCTGCAACAGACACGCTCTTAATATCTGACTCAAACACCAAGACACGCAGGCTCTCTAGGAAAAATGGTTATCTTCCTCTTTGCTCTATTAAAGCAGTAACAAGGAGACACAAAAAATATCTATTGTCCCCGAGTCTGGTTGATAATGCGAATTAGTATTCCAGAGTAATTCTAAGGTTATTCTCGACTGCACATGAATGCCAAAACATAACTGCTAGAACCCCAGACACTTCATAGTATGCCCAATCACTTAGGAATTAGGAATAATATGAAGCAGAAACATGGGGAAAGTCTGAGCCATATTCTAACATAAGAAACACACTAGTTGGTATTCCAGTAGGTTGGGGGGCAGGCTGCACTTGAGCATACCGCCCAAACCACTGTGGATATCAACTTCAATACTAATGAATAAATACATGTAATAATAATAAGCAATGCAGCAGAATAATGGAAAAGAAAATGGAAGGAAACAGTGTCGAAGCTTATAATTAAAATTTGCCAGAGAAGAAATATGCAGTGAAACTGAATAAACGATAGTACTTAACCCTTAAAAAGCGGCT
This sequence comes from Paralithodes platypus, assembly GCA_032716605.1. Classification (NCBI taxonomy): domain Eukaryota; kingdom Metazoa; phylum Arthropoda; class Malacostraca; order Decapoda; family Lithodidae; genus Paralithodes; species Paralithodes platypus. Next base: position 22,321,956 of record CM064508.1, on the reverse strand, counting down.
CACCACTTAAGTCGAGTTAAATAAAGCTGGACAATGTGGCGGCGCTCGACATAGGTCGAGTGGCAATTTCAGCACGTAATGTGGCTGAGAGAGAGAGACAAGTGGTGGCAGGAGACTAGCGAGCGTATGACTGCTCCAGACCACCGCGGCGAACCTACTGACACAAATCTCAGCTCCCTCCTCCCTCTCTCACTCGCTACATACTCAATTATGTACCGAAAGTACCGAATTACCTGCTTTTTGCACTCGCGTTGCACGGTTATTGCAAGAAAACTATCCATCATACAAGGATCGTTATGGTGTCATTCGAAAGCTCTGTTTATGCCCTTTCAGGGATAGATACTTGTTTTACGTTCTGGGTCTTATTTAGGCATGAAAATGATCACGTAAACAGCCCTATTTTGGCTAAAAACACCCCGCTGGGCGGTACACATAAATAAACCGCATAGGCCGCTCGTAAGGTGTTAAACTAATGCGGTTAAAACAAAACCAATATGTGTATAATGACTCCAGCCCTCCAGTGCTTCGATCTAATAAGGAACAAAATTACTAAATTCGGTAATAAGGGAAACTTTAAGAAGCAAGCTTGACCAACACCAAACCGAGATGTTGTCAGAGCGAGAACCAGGGCTAGAGTGAGGGTGGGGCCGTGGGAACCTTCTCAGGAGGATCCCATGGCCGCGCCAGGAGAGAGCTCCAAGCGTCACCAGACTGCACAATTATACTAGGCAGTCGTGCTCTCATTAACACTACAAAAGTAATCAAGTAAAACATAAGACAACATTGTGTAAACATATGATAACGAAACAATTGCAGCAAGGCTAAATAAACTAACTAATTATATTGCTAACAAAATGGCAGCACAGACTGCAGGCGCCGTCCTGCTAGCCACGAGGGAAGAAAGACAGAGGGATAGCACGCAACTAGCCTCTCCCAAAATAACAAAGGCTATGCAATTGTAACTCACTCACAAATGACAGGTTACAAATATATATATATATATATATATATATATATATATATATATATATATATAGCTATATATATATATATATATATACAAATATATATATATATATATATATATATATATATTGTCACTCCCTAATGAGTTTTGTAACCTATGTCAATTGTGAGTGAGTTACAATTACATAGCCTTTGTTATATTGAGGGAGCCTTGGGAGAGGCTAGTCGATTGGTATCCCTCTGTCTTTCTCTCCTCGTGGCTAGCAGGACGGCGCCTGAAGTCTGTGTTATCGTTCGGCTAGCAATATAATTAGTTAGTTTATTTAGCCTTGGTGCAATTGTTTCGTTATCATAAGTTTACACAATGTTGTCTTATGTTTTACTTGATTACTTTTGTAGTGTTAATGAGAACATGACTGCCTAGTATAATTGTGCAGTCTAGTGACGCTTGGAGCTCTCACCTCTCCTGGCGCGGCCATGGGACCCTCATGAGAAGGTTCCCACCACGGTATAGTAACATAAGGAGGTAGGCGCATGGCGGTAGTATTGGAACCACGACAGTCACTTGTTTGGGCCTCTGTGACGTCACTCAATGACTCCTGTGTACCGTCTCCCTAGCCTAAATATGGTCTTCTAACATGATCGGTATATTGCGTTTTCCACCGAAAATGTAAAGTGACATGGATAAACATAGACATATATAGTGTGACAGGACCCTAGTCTATTTGCTAAAGTTGTTATTTTTTGCATTTGAAGAATATATATACGGCTATGAGGTAGTATATAGCCGACGTCGCTTCAAATTTTACCGCGGAAATGAGATGATATTTTTGTCCACCTAATTGCCTAATATGTAGAGTAACGTCGATTGATATCGATAATGTTATTGTAGTAGGACCCAATCTACATGTTAGCATTGTTATTTGATATATGTGTAGTTATATGAAGAGATATTTCGAAGATGTTTGTGATTTTCGATTCGTCGGTTGGTCGGGAGAAAAGGTAGGCCTAAACGGATCCTCGTTTATCCCTTGCTCAACTTCCTTTAAATTCACGTAGTTTACTTCTGACACTCATCAACTTTCACCCAGTGATGGCGTGTGAGGGTGTATGAAGGCCTAGGGAATGTGGAGAGATGATTTGTATAAGTATATGGCCAGCTAGAGGGAACATAGATTTCTACGAAGCGAAATGGTGGCTGGGACTCGGAGTGGGGGGGAGAAGAACGGACGGTGGTGCCTTCTGACGGCCAGAGAGAACACTATAGCGGAGCCAAACAAGCTACGATGGTATTAGAATATTTCACTAAATATTCGCTTATAGAATAATCAACATTATTCCGACAACTATATCTTATATTATGACGGTACCATCGTTGAGCGTGAAGTCACAAAATAAAAATAATTAATAAAAGTCTGTTTAGTGCTTTTTAGAAGCCTTTATGTATACGAGTTCAAGAATTCACTGCGTCTACCTTCTATTGTTACTATACCGTGGTTCCCACGGCCCCACCCTTACTTCAGTTCGGGCGTTCACATTGACAACATCAACTGTCTGATGCTGTTAGGTTGTGTTCCCTTGTTTCCCTTAAGTACCGCATTTATCACTTTTGTTTCTTAGTGGATCGAAGCATTGCAGGGCTGGAGTCATTATAAGCATTTTGGTTTTGTTTTAACCTCATTAGTTTAAGTACTGGAGTTTATTTAGTTTCACTGCATATTCCTTTCTCTGGCAAATCTTAGTTTATAAGCTTCTACACTGTTGTCTTCCATTTCTTTTCCATTATTCTGCTGCACTGTTTTACCATTCTTAGATGTGTATATTATTCATGGTTAATATTTCGGGGGGGGGGGGGGGGGTGACTGGATTGTTTATCTCTGTTTGTGTCAGGCCTTTGAGGACGAGGTTGCTGGGTGGGTGCGATAGTAGGCTACATCCACTTTTCCATCACACGGCATCCTTTGACTCGGGTCTTATCCAACCCTTTATTGGGTGGCAGCCAGTCTTCAACTTCCCCAGGATATCAACCCTTGTGCCTTGTGTAGTTTTTAGCAACAATACATCTAGTGCAGTTCGGGACAAAGGGGTGGAGACCGGTAACAGGTGTGGTGTCCCCATTGCACTCGGGTGTATTGAGTAACCCCAGATGATGTTGTAAGGGTTAATTAATTAAGTCATTAAAGTTGTTTATCCCTTACAACACCACCGCCGAGCTGTGCTGAAGAGAGCCACTCGTGAATTATTAGGACATAGGCTAGGGATAATAGGTTTGGCACAGAGGTTTATTGCAGTGGTATGGTTAGGTAATATTTGGGCAGTTTAGAATAACCTTAGAAGTTCTCTTGCATGCTACACGCACTATTAACTAGACTCGGGGACAATAGATATTTTTGTGTCTCCTCTTTACTGCTTTACTAGAGCAAAGAGCAAGATAACCATTTTTCCTAGAGAACCTGCGTGTCTTGGTGTTTGAGTCAGATATTAAGAGCGTGTCTGTTGCATGGGAGTACGGTGCTGTGGGCTAGGCTAGTTAAGCATCTGGTTGCCCCAGCCAGCTTTGAAAGGGCAGGATTTTGCTGTTCCCTGCAGAATGGAGAAAGTGACATGGTACTCGACAGAAAAATAACAAAATATAACTTACTACAGTTTATCATCTACAGTATTCTAGCATGTGAGTTAATTTGGGCATGTCCCGTTATATATCTGTAAATGCAGTCGGTCAGTGGATAAGGGCAAGATATTTGTCTATTCGGTTTTTGAAGGTTTCAACAGTCCTGCAGTCTATAATATTGCTAGGTAGGTCATTCCATAACTTAACTACTCAGCTGAGATAATATGTTTTGCTTCATGGGAATGAAAGGGCTTACGGATGATTTTATAGCCATTCCCTCATGTGTAATTTGAATAATCAAATGTGAAGTATTTGTTTGCATCCATATTGTTGATACGTTTAATTATCTTAAATACTTGAATTATATCCCCTCGTAGTCTTTTGTATTCAAAAGAGTATGTGAAGGAAGGAAATACATTCGAAGTAATGGGAAGTATGTGGAAGGTGAGAAATCTCTGAATGAAAGTTTAAAGAGCAATGTATCAAGGGATAGTTGTATCAACAGTGATGTACTGTATGGGGCTAAGACATGGGCTCTGAAGAAAGAGGAGAGAAGAAATCTGTATGTGATAGAGATGAGCTGCTTGATGAGTATGTGTGGAGTGACTCATAGAGACAGATTGAGGAATGAAGAGATACGTAGGAGAGTGGGGCAGCAGGAACATTTGTCGTCCAGAGTGGACAGAAGGGTGCTGAGCTGGTATGGGCATGTTGAACGAATGGAAGATGAATGGCTTACAAAGAGAATATGTGAGTCAGATACAAGGGGAGGTAGAGGGGAAAGAAGACCTCCATTGAGATGGAGAAACTGTGTAGGACAAGCGTTGGAAAATAGAGGAATGACTACAGATCAGGCAAGGGAAGTGGTAATGAATAGGAATGAATGAAGAATACTAGTGAATAAATGAGTGCAAAATCGGTCGTTTGGGAGAGGGGGTCAGGCACCAGTTGGACTAGATAAAAGTCTGTCAGGCGCCTGGCCCGGGTAGCCGGTAGATATGAAGGGTACGCCTGGATGCATGGTGATCGGGCTTGTGGTGGTACAGCTTCGCTGCATGTCTGCCTGCGGAAATCAGAGCCTCTCTGGGAGATCTGGGACCTGAGAATCTTATGCTGGGGAACCTAAATGGGCCTGGGTCTCTGGGTATTTCTTCTGGACGACCTAGACGTGTGTGATTTTGTGTTTTGTTTTTGTTTTGTTTTTAGTTGTGTTATGTTGTCGAAAATGGATATTAATCGTGATCGTGTACTTAACCTTTAACTGTGTTGGTGGTGTAATGGTTTAGATGCTTATGTTCTGGGTGTGGTGTTCGGAGTTCAAATCCTGAGAGGATCATAATTTATGCTTTCATTAGTTTATTCTAGTGCATGGAGGTTTGTAATGTAGGATCAATGTTTAGAACGGGGTGTTCCTTAGATTATTCATTGTACTCTTTCAAGTTTTTCTATATCCTTTTGATAGTAAAGAGACCAACATTGAATGCAGTGATCTAGATGAGGTCGAACCAATGAATTATATAACGTGAACAAAATATCTTCAAATTTGTATTCAAAAGACCTACCAATGAATCCAATAATCTTAATTGCTTTCTTTACAAATTCAGCAAATTGTTGGACTAATGTAAATTATTTGTAGTAGTTACTCCTAACTAAGTTTCTTTATTGATTTTTTTTAGTTGAATACCGCCCATTGAATAATTTGCCTTCTTGTTTCTGTATCCTTCGTAGTGTACTTTGCATTTAACGATATTGAAGGTCAATGCCAGGTTTGAGCTCAGTTAGACAGTGTATCTAAATAATTTCGGATATATGTATTTTGTTTAAGTTGGAGACACCATTGTACTTGCTATTATACGTCATCTGCAAATTTTGAAATATTACGTGAGAGACCGTCATCAATGTTATTTACATAAATCATGAAGAAGACAGGGCCGAGCACTGACCCCTGTGGTTCACCACTTGTGAAATTAGTCCAGTCTGATGATTTTGCCGTATATTACTGCTCGTTGCATTCACCTATAGTTAGCCAGTTTTCGATCCAATGGAGTACGCTTCCTTGTATACCATGAATGGAGTACGCTTCCTTGTATACCATGAATGGAGTACGCTTCCTTGTATACCATGAATGGAGTACGCTTCCTTGTATACCATGAATGGAGTACGCTTCCTTGTATACCATGAATGGAGTACGCTTCCTTGTATACCATGAATGGAGTACGCTTCCTTGTATACCATGAATGGAGTACGCTTCCTTGTATACCATGAATGGAGTACGCTTCCTTGTATACCATGAATGGAGTACGCTTCCTTGTATACCATGAATGGAGTACGCTTCCTTGTATACCATGAATGGAGTACGCTTCCTTGTATACCATGAATTTTACTTTTGTTATCAAGAGATGCTTATTGGGAACTTTGTCAAAGGTTTCTGAAAGTCAATGTAGGCTATGTCAACTGTTTTTCTTTCATCGTACTTGCTAAATTTATCATAAAAAGAGTCTAGGAGGTATGTTAAGCATGAACGCTTGTTTCGGAAACCTTGCTGTGAATGTTATATAATGATCTTTTCTTTTAGATGATTTACTATTTCATCTTTTATAATTGCTTCAATTAATTCATATATAGTAGAAGTAGAGCTGATAATTATGACAATAGTTACAGGGTAAGGATTTGTTTTTATTTTCTAAAGATGGGCATTACATTAGCTAGTTTCCATTCGTCTGGCAAGATTCCATGCTTTATTGTTCTTTTATAAAGGAGAGTTAATGGTTTAGACATCTTTTCATTGATTTCTTTGAGAACTCGTTGGGAGATTATACTCGGGCCAGGAGATTTATTAGATTTAAGTATGTTAGTGCTAATGATTAAGTCTTTGTCTCCAATATCAATTTTCCTTAGAATGTACTATCTATCTATCTATCTATCTATTCTATCTATATGCTCAGGCCCAATCCCCACCCTGGGGGTAGCCGACTCAAGACAGAGCAAGAACAGGGAAAACACAAAAACGACATAAAACAACGAATAAACACAGATATAAAAACACAAATTCACACACATCTAGGTCACCCAGGAGAAGACCCAGAGACCAGGGTCACCAAAGTCGCTCCAGCACTCCCCCAGCCCCCGACCACCTGGAGAGGTTCCGATCTCGGCAGGCAGACATGCAGCGGAGCCAAAGCCACAAGCCCTCCCACCACACTTCCAAGCGCACCCTTCATATTAATCGTCTCCCCGGGCCAGGCGCCTGATGGACTATTATCTAGTCCAACTTGCGCCCGACCCCTTACTCCAAATGATCACGTGTTCACTCAACTATTCACAAGCATTCTCCATTCACTCCTGTCCACCACCACTTCCCCTGCCTGATCTATAGTCATTCCTCTATCATCCAAAGCTTTTCTTACACAGTCTCTCCATCTCAATGGCGGTCTTCCTGTCCTTCTATCTCCCCTTGTACCTGACTCACATATTCTCTTTGAAAGCCTTTCATCTCCCATTCGTTCAACATGACCATACCAGCTCAGCACCCTTCTGTCCACTCTGGCTGACAAATGTTCCTGCTGCCCCACTCTCCTACATATCTCTTCATTCCTCAATCCGTCTCTACGAGTAACTCTACACATACTCCTCAAGCAGCTCATCTCCATCACATCCAGCCCTCTTTTCGCCTTTTTCTTTCTAGAATGTACAGATTATGTAAATGAAGTGGAATGTCAGGAGGAATTTTGTTCATATCCGTTTTCGTGAAGACGGATGCACAAAAGTCGTTTAGGGGGTTAATCATTTGATCTTCATCATCGACATGAACATCTCTTACATTAACTAGTCGTCCCATTGATGAAGTACCTTTTTTCTGATATATCCATAGCACTCTTTGGGTTTGATTTGCTTAAATTTTCAGTATGTGATTTTAATGAGTTTCTTGGCTTTGTTTTTTGGGGGGATGACAAAGCGTCATTAATTTCTTTGTTCCACTAGTTTGATTTATCATTACGGAGTGAACACATATTGTGTGTAGGTATGCCGATTACTATAGGCTAAGCTTATTTTTATTTTATTTTTTTTTATTTTTTTCTATGTGATTGAGGGAGGCAAAAGGCATAACTGCCTATAGCGAGTGCCTCCCCCATAGTTGAAAGAGTGACAGGGCCAAAATCAAGGGACGTTCGAGCCAAAATGCCTGGACACACGGAGTTTGAAGCAATTTTAGTCATAGGAAGCGGGAAAAACTGATTCTGGGAGAGAGTTCCAGAGCTCAGCTGTTGAGTAGAAGAAAGTTTGAGAGTAACGTTTCACTCTTGGGTTGGAGAGTTGCACAGAGTAGGGGTGGGATTGAGTTGCAAGACGGGTACCACGTGCCCTACGTAAAGGAGGTGGTATGCACTGGGATAGCTCTGAGGAACACTGATTATTATAGTAGCGATAGAATAGCGAGAGAGATGCAACATTGCGACGGAGAGAGAGAGATTGCAGAGAGTTGGTGAGTGGACGGGAGTTAATGATACGAAAGGCCTTCCTTTCAACCTTGTCTAGGAGAGCGGTGTGAGAGGAACCTCCCCACACATGTGAACAATACTCAATACAATATTATATTTATATATGTGAAAGATTCTCATATTACATGTATATCTCTATCGGTGTTTACGAAGCTCCAATCTGAAATATCAAGAATATCTCTTAGTTTGTGAAAGTTTGCTCTCTTGAAGTTAAATACTTTTTCGTGGCTCACGTTAGATATATTGCTAGTTAATATAATGTTGAAAGTAATAATTTGATGATCACTTGTACTGAATTCTTCTCCTATTACCTGGTTTACTAAGTCATCCTTTGTAGTAAATATTGCATAAAGGATATTATTGCCTCGCTTTAGGGATTCAACAACTTGGTATAGTGAACTTTTCAACAAATTAGTGTACCAATCTAAACCAATGTGAGATGTCAGGGAATCGCCCTATTTTGGTACTGGTAAGTTAAAGTCTCTAAAAAGCACTATATTGTGGTTATTACTTGTATATGCAATTTGATCCTAAATGTATGCGTCCACATTCGATGGTTGAGCGGGTGGTCGATACTTTAATCCAAAGGTTATCTTTTCTTGTGACTTGTTTTTTAATTGGAAATATATTATATCAATGTTTTCTGTTGATTGTTGGGAGAAAGGAATGAGATTAAGATCTTCTTAACATATGATAGAACGCTTCCTCTGTATATATTTGTTCATCTTGAGTCAAACGTTGTGTAACCTGGAATGGCATACTCTACTAAATATAATCTTTTCTCAGTGTTCAGCCAGGACTCGGAAATACCAATTATGTCAACATTTTCAGTGAGAACTATTTCTTCTAGTTCTGAGATTGATTACGTATACCACTAGCAGTTGGAAAGAATAAAATTATGTACTTTGAAATTTTGTTCCGAAAATGAGGTGATTCACTGATTTCATTGTCTTACTTGACTGCTTCCGACACACTGTTTTTTTACTGGAAAACGCGAACTGCATCACTTAGGATTCAGTCAAGACGAGCTGAACTCACTTGGTATAAGTGGAGACCGTCTCCAGCAAACAGGTGTGATTGCTGGTAGAAGTCATCCCAGGCATGACAAAATATATCCCTTCTTTCAAACATAGGGATTTTAGTCTGTTGTTTAGAAAATGCTTCCTGCTTCAGTCCTGGGAAGAACACCTGAAATTATTATTTGGCTCGACTTGTCCTTAGTTTGCCGGATCAGTGTTCAGTACTTTTCTAGGAGTTCTTCCGACATTTTCTGCTTTATGTCATTGACCCCTGCATGAATGAGGTAAAGTTTCTTTTTATTTGCTAGATTTGAGACTTCATTGATAGCAGCAGTGATATCATCCAGGCCCAAAATGGGATGCAGAACCGCTTCCTGCTCCTCGGCGTCCTGCCACAAAACTCGGTCAGCTAGCCTCTATTAATAAAATCTCCTACGAGTCTTGACTTCATTATGATCATTTTCATTGTCAGCAAGAATCTTGAAGGAAATAGATGTTGTGATTAGGATGACTGATTTCTTCTTTGGGGGTATGCCATTTTGCACGTCTTGGGAGTTGTCTTGGGAAGGGGAAGGGTTATTGTTATAACCCTGTGATCTTTAACTCTATTATTACGGGGCTTTGGCCTTAACTGAGCTTCATTCCCTGCACATTTTCATGCATAAACAAGAGTCAGAACGTAATACAGTGATATAACCGTGAAAATACAGTAACAGAGCTCTCCAAGGATACCTGGATCATCTCTGTACGGCGTCTGGTTGTCTTGCAACAATCTTGCAATGGTCGGCCAAAATCGCTAAAAATGAGCGGCTTTGAGCTGTTTTCTCTATGTGTAACGCTGCAGTGAGGTACCAGACGGCTGTAAGTTACATCAGTGCCGGCCCAGACTTGGTGGGCAATAGATAAATGGGTTCAGCAATGCCTGCAATAGCTTGCCTCACTCCCAGGATACATAATATGCGGATTTCAGCGCCCGTCTCATGACGAGACACGTCGGGAAGAGGATAATTTTAGAGTCTGCGATTATTTGTTGGCCTTTCAATTGATAGTTATACATTTTGTTTTTTGCATCAACGTGCAAATTCTTACATTTGTCCACGTTAAAGAGCATTTTCTATTTTTCTGACCATTCCACTATTTTGCTTAAGTTGGTTCCCTATTCTTATATCGTCACCAAATTTGGAGATGAAGTTATTAATACCTACCGGTACATCAATGTCATTTACTGTATATATATATATATGATTAACAAAACCGGATCAAGGACCAACACGATGAAAACCGCTGGTAACGGGTGCCCATTTGGTTTTGATTTCATTAATACTACTTGTTGCCTTCTGTCTGCAAGCCAACTTTTAATCCAATATATATATTACCCTTTATCCCGAGAATTTCTAACTTTTTTAATACGTTATTGTGGGATACCTTTTCAAATGCCTTTTGAAAGTCCAAGGAGATTATGTCAAGTACCTTAGTTGAGTCACTCAGAGTAAGTAATTTATTATAAAATTTAAGTAAGTTTGTTACACTCAACTTTCTGACCCTAAGCCTGCACTGGCTGTCTCTTATTAATTCATTATATTCTAGGTACTCAATTACTTTTTTTTCTTCACAGATAGTATATTATTGAATTGTACACAAAATTTGGGGAAAGAAATGTATACAACAACAAATGGAAATGTCCCTTGGGCTAAGGTCCACAGTTTGCAGGTGGATGGTGGGTCAGTTCTTCAGAAGGTCAGAAGGAGCTTGTTAGACACGTCTAAGCACTAGGACAACTGAGAGAGGGAGGGAGGAAGGAGTCCAACCAATGATTATTTGGATGCATGAGTTTGAGGGGGGGGGGGAGGGGGAATATACTGTATATTTTAGACAGTTTCTAGTGAATTTGTATTTTCTCTCTGGCTTGTACGCGTTATGTGTGCGGTCGGATGAACGTTTTGCACGTTAATGTGGGTTCACCTTTAAATGTATCAAGAGCAACTTCTTCAACAGGTATTGAGGACATCAGTTCCCATTATTAATGGTAATATTTTATTGGCAAACTACCAGCATTCTGACATGTGCTTATGGAAGTATATTGTGCGAGCGGACATCTGGGACTAAATTCATCACTGTTGATAATTATACTGCAGCTTTGTACTGTAAAGGAATTTGGATTATATATTTAATGTACTGTACTATTATTTTGTTAATCAATGCAGCTATGTACTATAGAGAAATGCGGGTAAATCATTTATGTTTTTTTTCTTTTCTGTATTCCAACTTCTCCCTCTCGAACATAGGCTGAGAGCCTGTACATTCTACCGCTCAACATGGTGAAGCCTGTGAGGTCTCTTTCCAGTCTTTTTTTTTTTTTTTTTTTTTTTTTTTTTTTTTTTTTTTTCTATGTGATTGAGGGAGGCAAAAGGCATAACTGCCTATAGCGAGTGCCTCCCCCATAGTTGAAAGAGTGACAGGGCCAAAATCAAGGGACGTTCGAGCCAAAATGCCTGGACACACGGAGTTTGAAGCAATTTAAGTCATAGGAAGAGGGAAAGACTGATTCTGGGAGAGAGTTCCAGAGCTCAGATGTTGAGTAGAAGAAAGTTTGAGAGTAACGTTTCACTCTTGGGTTGGAGAGTTGCACAGAGTAGGGGTGGGATTGAGTTGCAAGACGGGTACCACGTGCCCTACGTAAAGGAGGTGGTATGCACTGGGATAGCTCTGAGGAACACTGATTATTATAGTAGCGATAGAATAGCGAGAGAGATGCAACATTGCGGCGGAGAGAGAGAGATTGCAGAGAGTTGGTGAGTGGACGGGAGTTAATGATACGAAAGGCCTTCCTTTCAACTTTGTCTAGGAGAGCGGTGTGAGAGGAACCTCCCCACACATGTGAACAATACTCAATACAAGGGCGCACTATGCCCCTGTACAGAGCAAAAAGCTGTGCAGGGGAAAAGAACCCCCTAAGGCGGTTGAGCACACCCAGCTTCTGGGAGGCTGCCTTAGCAAGACTGGTAATATGGTCCTTCCAAATGAGAGCAGAAGAAAAAGACACCAAGAATATTGAGAGAAGATGAAGGGTTGATTTTTGTATTGTTGAAGAATAAGGGATAGTCCGCTGGGAGATCCTGACGGGTAGATAGATGGAGAAATTGGGTTTTGGAAGCATTAAAGTTAACAAGGTTTTCTCTGCCCCAATTGGAAATAGTATTTAGATCAGAATTTAAGAGTTCTATGGCTTCATTACGTTTGTCGTTGAGGGATTGCTGGCTGGGGCGATCTGAAAAACTAATGGAGAGTGAGACATGTAGTGAGACATGTGAAGCCCACTCGCGGCTCAAAGCAGCCCTATCTCTGAAGCTGCTTCCCCTCTGTGCTTCACTGTCTCATCCCCTAGACTCGGACCCTCACTCTCGGAACGCCACCTATTGAGAAATTAACTCACTAGGCATTGCTCCCATGTAGCATATTTTGAATATGGGAATATTCCTACAGTGCTATTTAATCAGGGAACCATGAGGGTATTTTGTTGGTGTGTCGGTGGGGTTTGTGGTAATGCACTGATACTAGGTACAACACAAATTCCATCCCAATAACATCTTCCTATTGATACATCGGGAGTCGAACCCGGGACCTTTGGATTACCAATCCAGTAGCAAGACCACTCCACCACACCTCCCCTTGTACTGGTACTTTGTTGATTAATATTTGTGTTTCTGTATATACATGTATACACATACTCTAGTGTACAAGCCATTCAGAGTTTGTGTTAATTTTCAAATATATATGGATATATATTTATAAATATATATTAATATTTGATTGTTAGTCAATTGTCTTAGTGCTTCGCCAATTATTATTTGATCAAATAATCTTTAAAACTATTGTGCTACTGAGTCAATTTCATACTTGGGAATGTGAAAATATGTATTATAGTGTCAAACCATAGGTGAACTGCCTATGAATTATGTTTCATTGTCTGAACTAATATGTGAAAAGGTGTAATTAAAACAAATTTGACCAGAGACAGCTTTGCAAATACAGTATTTGTATCATCATTAATGAGGGCGACTGTACATGGTTTACATGATAACAAACTGCATAGCAGAAGTCATAATTATGATTAATGCAGTTAATACATTATTTAAGCATTATCGGTTGAATTGACGCTCCTTATCAAATTTCTACCTGATAGTTGCATTTCAAGTTTTCGTTTAATCAGCATTAATCTTCAAAATGTATAAAGAGTAATGACTGAGACTGCACATAAGCATACAGTATTTATAATAATTTAGTGTAAGTATGTTGTTATATGATTTATTCGGTACAGAAATATTGCGATATATGAGGTACACTCATGCGTACTAAAAGTTGTTCAGGGGTGGGTCCTTCCTTCCCCTACTCCACCCTGGGCAGGTGGAAGGGGGGAGTCGGGTCCAAGTTTAGCCCCACCTTCCTTCTCTATCTGGCAGTTAGTGATTAGCGAAGATTGTTCTCATGTATTGCAAATTATTGTCAAACCATCATTGCACATGCTTACAATTGCCGACATTTACCATTTATTAGGAGTTTATAAATACAATATACTGTATAATTGTATTCTCAAAATGAGTTTCTATACACAACGAGGGTTACACGAATCTTGGCTTATAAGGAGTCTTTTTTGCCTCTTTCTCTCTCTCGCTCTCGCTCTCTCTCTCTCTCTCTCTCTCTCTCTCTCTCACTGCACTACTTTCTACGATGAAGACTTAATGTGATTTCAATATAATAATACCGTAATTAAATCCAATCTCATACTGTACTCAGGATATTATGTTCACCATTATTGCAATACACATCAACGTGCACTCTACGATCTACTCCTCGGGTTTTTATATCATAACAGGAAAGGACTAAAGGCAAAGATTGGCTGGAATAGTGTTGAGACTGTTATTGATTGTTTCGAATCAGAACAATCAGTTTCTCCCATTTATTCAATACCATACATACTATAAACGGTCTGCATTTCATTCTATGTGGCCTATACACTCTTTGTCAATCAATGAAATGTAGAACTCGATACAAATTACTATCAAAATCTGTGTAAACTTTTTAGTAAGGTTTGAGTATAGAGCCCTTGAGTAGCAGGGTTCATCTCACTTCCCCCTTCTCTGTCTCTATCTGTGATCCCAAATAATGAATCGGGTTAATACAGTTTTACCATCAACTCTCCTCTTATGTGTATTGAATGCAGGCAACATTCATCACACACACTAATGAAGGGAAACATACCACTTTAAGACCCGTTAAATCTTGGTTGTAGAAAGTGTGTGCTATGAGAAAGTTACACGGAGTTACAATGAATATTTAGTATCTCAAAGACCTAGCGGTCCATTTCGGGGAACTATTCGAAGTGGAAGGATATACATTTGTCAGTGCACTACACTCCTTACAGAGTATGCAAAATACTATCTACTGTCTTCTTGAACTGTTCAACTGAGGAAATGTTTACACCTTCTGAGGAAAGTTTGTTCCAGGTAGAACAGATCATAAATGGGAAACAGTTTCCACAAATAATAATGCTTAACCTTTTCGGTTCTAACTGCCAGCCATGGTTGCGTATTGCATTCATATTGAGGCTAAACATTTTGCTATGAAACCCATTATCAAACCCATTACATATAATAAAAACTTGAATGAACTGACTTGGTAGTCTGCATGTTAAGAGAGAGAGAGAGAGAAGACCATTACAGCCGAGATTCTTGTAACCCACGTTGTGTATAGAAACTCATTTTGAGAATGCAATTATACAGTATATTGTATTAATACATTTCTAATATATTTTAAATGTTGATCATTGTAAGCATGTGCAATGATGGTTTAACAATAATTTATAATACATGAGAATAATCGTTGTTAATCACTAACTGCCAGCTAGAGAAGGAAGGTGGGGGAGTTGGGGATAGTTGGGGGTTGAAGGTGGGGGTAGACTTGGACCCGACTCCCCTCTTCCTCTTGCCCAGGGTGGAGTAGGGGAAGGAAGGACCCACCCCTGAGCAACTTTTAGTATGCGTGAGTGTACATATACTGTATGGTGAAACCTTCAATGTATTGTTCATGTCTCTGAACTATTATATTATATATTTGTTTTCAGTACTATGAATAAGCAACTATGAATGCTGAAAGAAGTGAAACCTTATACATATTGTCCATATTAATATACTGTATATACAGTACGTAAGGCAAGAATTTATATTGGACATAAAATCAGGTCAGTTATACTGCATACATTTGTATTGTATTAAGACGCCCTTGTGGCTCTTCGCCATTTGTAACTATAATATGTTACGCTAGATTAACATATTTGTTCTTAGCGGATTCCTTAACACCTTGCAAAATGACATAGAAAAGCAATAGACCAAAATGCCCCTACACCATCTACCTCTCTCTCTGTCCCTCATGCGTGGTTAATTTATGATTAGAGTTATTTCAGCTTAACCCTTTCAGGCTTGGAACCGCGATTAGCGTATCCAGATATGGTGTCCCTAACTGCACGGATATGTGTTGAGTGTATTGGATAATATAGAAAGCAATTGAATTAAAACAGAAAACTCAAAATTGTGTAAAAATTGGGCTACAATAGGTTTTGGTGGTGGCACGCTGAATGAAAACCTTGGCAACACTGCTCTCAGTCAACATTACCCATACTGATCAATGCGACCAGCGAGAGAACTCAGCATCAAGGTGGCAGGCAAAGCGAGAGCACGCTACACAAGGCATTTTAACATGGCACATTTTTTGTCTGGACTACGGACTAGTGTATCTAAAATACAATATGTTCGGGTTTTGTATCTTAGAATACTTTGTTTTACTATATATTTATGTAGTGTAAGCTAACATCAGTATATTATATAACTGATTTCAATATATAATCATTTTGAGTGATAAATTCATGTCCTATTTGTAAATAATCATATATAATCAACTATTAGGCTTAGGGACTTCTGATTTGTTGTATTCTCTTCTTCATACCATGAGCTATACATATTGATATAATGTTTAGTTCCCAAATACCTTACAAGAAATTAAAATAACATATTGTACGCTACTGTGTATCTGAGCAAGTTAAAGAATCGTGATCATATACATTTGTGCTATTATATTCATATAATAAAAGCTGTTAATGATAGACCAATTCTTATTGGATTTTTGGAAAGTGAGTGAAAACTACTTGTCATATTATATAAAAAACTATTTTCATCCTTGAAAACTTATATTTATTATGGTACAAATTGAGGGGATGTTGGATTTATTTTTTATTTTTTTATCCACGTCACTTTTATCAATCAAAATATATTTTGTTGTTGATTTTGCTACGGTAATATTGTAGATCAACCTTTTCTATTTCTACTGAGTTATAATAGATTGTACTAAACGTAAACATTTTTGCTGAAATATTACTGTACAGTGAATATTTTGGTTGCGTCAATTACCGATCTTATATATATTTCATATATACAGTATATAATATCTATTGACGATATTTATTATATGTTGATATTCAATGGGATAATTTTATCCTATAGGATTTTCTTTCAGTTTATAATAGTATGGGTCATGTTCTATCTTTGGATATGTAATACTGTTTTACCGAAGGAAGGGCAAGCCGCCCATAGCAACCAACCACCTGCACCTCCCGGAACATATAAGGGCGCCCCAAGCCGGCTGCCACACCAACACCATCAGAACCAGGCACACCCATACAGCCGGGACCACCTGCACCTCCCGGAACATATAAGGGTGCCCCAAGCCGGCTGCCACACCAACACCATCAGAACCAGGCACACCCATACAGCCGGGACCACCTGCACATCCCGGAACATATAAGGGTGCCCCAAGCCGGCTGCCACACCAACACCATCAGAACCAGGCACACCCATACAGCCGGGACCACCTGCACCTCCCGGAACATATAAGGGTGCCCCAAGCCGGCTGCCACACCAACACCATCAGAACCAGGCACACCCATACAGTCGGGACCACCTGCACCTCCCGGAACATATAAGGGCGCCCCAAGCCGGCTGCCACACCAACACCATCAGAACCAGGCACACCCATACAGCCGGGACCACCTGCACCTCCCGGAACATATAAGGGTGCCCCAAGCCGGCTGCCACACCAACACCATCAGAACCAGGCACACCCATACAGCCGGGACCACCTGCACCTCCCGGAACATATAAGGGTGCCCTAAGCCGGCTGCCACACCAACACCATCAGAACCAGGCACACCCATACAGCCGGGATCACCTGCAGCAGATGCACCAGATACCTGCCCTTACACAGTATTAAAACAACCAAAGACATCACTGACCACTGGGGCTCTACAATACCAACCACCTGCACCTCCCAGAACATATATGGGCGCCTCAAGCCGGCTGCAACACCAACACCATCAGAACCAGGCACACCCATACAGCCGGGATCACCTGCACCTCCCGGAACATATAAGGGCGCCCCAAGCCGGCTGCCATACCAACACCATCAGAACCAGGCACACCCATACAGCCGCGACCACCTGCAGCAGATGCACCAGATACCTGCCCTTACACAGTATTAACCATTCTTTAGCGGCCTATGCGGTTTATTTATGTGTACCGCCCAGCGGGGTGTTTTTAGCCAAAATAGGGCTGTTTACGTGATCATTTTCATGCCTAAATAAGACCCAGAACGTAAAACAAGTACCTATCCCTGAAAGGGCATAAACAGAGCTTTCGAATGACACCATAACGATCCTTGTATGATGGATAGTTTTCTTGCAATAACCGTGCAACGCGAGTGCAAAAAGCAGGTAATTCGGTACTTTCGGTACATAATTGAGTATGTAGCGAGTGAGAGAGGGAGGAGGGAGCTGAGATTTGTGTCAGTAGGTTCGCCGCGGTGGTCTGGAGCAGTCATACGCTCGCTAGTCTCCTGCCACCACTTGTCTCTCTCTCTCAGCCACATTACGTGCTGAAATTGCCACTCGACCTATGTCGAGCGCCGCCACATAGTCCAGCTTTATTTAACTCGACTTAAGTGGTGAGCCGCTTTTTAAGGGTTAAAACAACCAAAGACATCGCTGACCACTGGGGCTCTACAATACCAACCACCTGCACCTCCCGGAACTTATAAGGGCGCCCCAAGCCGGCTGCCACACCAACACCATCAGAACCAGGCACACCCATACAGCCGGGACCACCTGCACCTCCCGGAACATATAAGGGTGCCCCAAGCCGGCTGCCACACCAACACCATCAGACCCAGGCACACCCATACAGCCGGGACCACCTGCAGCAGATGCACCAGATACCTGCCCTTACACAGTATTAAAACAACCAAAGACATCGCTGACTACTGGGGCTCTACAATACCAACCACCTGCACCTCCCGGAACATATAAGGGTGCCCCAAGCCGGCTGCCACACCAACACCATCAGAACCAGGCACACCCATACAGCCGGGATCACCTGCACCTCCCGGAACATATAAGGGCGCCCCAAGCCGGCTACCACACCAACACCATCAGAACCAGGCACACCCATACAGCCGGGATCACCTGCACCTCCCGGAACATATAAGGGCGCCCCAAGCCGGCTGCCACACCAACACCATCAGAACCAGGCACACCCATACAGCCGGGACCACCTGCAACTCCCGGAACATATAAGGGTGCCCCAAGCCGGCTGCCACACCAACACCTTCAGAACCAGGCACACCCATACAGCCGGGACCACCTGCACCTCCCGGAACATATAAGGGCGCCCCAAGCCGGCTGCCACACCAACACCATCAGAACCAGGCACACCCATACAGCCGGGATCACCTGCACCTCCCGGAACATATAAGGGCGCCCCAAGCCGGCTGCCACACCAACACCATCAGAACCAGGCACACCCATACAGCCGGGATCACCTGCACCTCCCGGAACATATAAGGGCGCCCCAAGCCGGCTGCCACACCAACACCATCAGAACCAGGCACACCCATACAGCCGGGATCACCTGCACCTCCCGGAACATATAAGGGTGCCCCAAGCCGGCTGCCACACCAACACCATCAGAACCAGGCACACCCATACAGCCGGGATCACCTGCACCTCCCGGAACATATAAGGGTGCCCCAAGCCGGCTGCCATACCAACACCATCAGAACGAGGCACACCCATACAGCCGGGATCACCTGCACCTCCCGGAATAAATAAGGGCGCCCCAAGCCAGCTGCCACACCAACACCATCAGAACCAGGCACACCCATACAGCCGGGATCACCTGCACCTCCCGGAACATATAAGGGTGCCCCAAGCCGGCTGCCACACCAACACCATCAGAACCAGGCACACCCATACAGCCGGGACCACCTGCACCTCCCGGAACATATAAGGGTGCCCTAAGCCGGCTGCCACACCAACACCATCAGAACCAGGCACACCCATACAGCTGGGATCACCTGCAGCAGATGCACCAGATACCTGCCCTTACACAGTATTAAAACAACCAAAGACATCGCTGACAACTGGGGCTCTACAATACCAACCACCTGCACCTCCCGGAACATATAAGGGTGCCCCAAGACGGCTGCCACACCAACAACATCAGAACCAGGCACACCCATAAAGCCGGGACCACCTGCACCTCCCGGAACATATAAGGGTGCCCCAAGCCGGCTGCCACACCAACACCATCAGAACCAGGCACACCCATACAGCCGGGATCACCTGCACCTCCCGGAACATATAAGGGTGCCCCAAGCCGGCTGCCACACCAACACCATCAGAACCAGGCACACCCATACAGCCGGGACCACCTGCACCTCCCGGAACATATAAGGGTGCCCCAAGCCGGCTGCCACACCAACACCATCAGAACAAGGCACACCCATACAGTCGGGATCACCTGCACCTCCCGGAACATATAAGGGTGCCCCAAGCCGGCTGCCACACCAACACCATCAGAACCAGGCACACCCATACAGCCGGGACCACCTGCACCTCCCGGAACATATAAGGGTGCCCCAAGCCGGCTGCCACACCAACACCATCAGAACCAGGCACACCCATACAGCCGGGACCACCTGCACCTCCCGGAACATATAAGGGTGCCCTAAGCCGGCTGCCACACCAACAACATCAGAACCAGGCACACCCATACAGCCGGGATCACCTGCAGCAGATGCACCAGATACCTGCCCTTACACAGTATTAAAACAACCAAAGACATCGCTGACCACTGGGGCTCTACAATACCAACCACCTGCACCTCCCGGAACATATAAGGGTGCCCCAAGCCGGCTGCCACACCAACACAATCAGAACCAGGCACACCCATACAGCCGGGACCACCTGCACCTCCCGGAACATATAAGGGTGCCCCAAGCCGGCTGCCACACCAACACCATCAGAACCAGGCACACCCATACAGCCGGGATCACCTGCACCTCCCGGAACATATAAGGGTGCCCCAAGCCGGCTGCCACACCAACACCATCAGAACCAGGCACACCCATACAGCCGGGACCACCTGCACCTCCCGGAACATATAAGGGTGCCCCAAGCCGGCTGCCACACCAACACCATCAGAACCAGGCACACCCATACAGCCGGGACCACCTGCACCTCCCGGAACATATAAGGGTGCCCCAAGCCGGCTGCCACACCAACACCATCAGAACCAGGCACACCCATATAGCCGGGATCACCTGCAGCAGATGCACCAGATACATGCCCTTACACTGTATTAAAACAACCAAAGACATCGCTGACCACTGGGGCTCTACAATACCAACCACCTGCACCTCCCGGAACATATAAGGGTGCCCCAAGCCGGCTGCCACACCAACACCATCAGAACCAGGCACACCCATACAGCCGGGATCACCTGCACCTCCCGGAACATATAAGGGCGCCCCAAGCCGGCTGCCACACCAACACCATCAGAACCAGGCACACCCATACAGCCGGGATCACCTGCACCTCCCGGAACATATAAGGGTGCCCCAAGCCGGCTGCCACACCAACACCATCAGAACCAGGCACACCCATACAGCTGGGACCACCTGCACCTCCCGGAACATATAAGGGTGCCCCAAGCCGGCTGCCACACCAACACCATCAGAACCAGGCACACCCATACAGCCGGGACCACCTGCAGCAGATGCACCAGATACCTGCCCTTACACAGTATTAAAACAACCAAAGACATCGCTGACCACTGGGGCTCTACAATACCAACCACCTGCACCTCCCGGAACATATAAGGGCGCCCCAAGCCGGCTGCCACACCAACACCATCAGAACCAGGCACACCCATACAGCCGGGACCACCTGCAGCAGATGCACCAGATACCTGCCCTTACACAGTATTAAAACAACCAAAGACATCGCTGACCACTGGGGCTCTACAATACCAACACCTGCACCTCCCGGAACATATAAGGGCACCCCAAGCCGGCTGCCACACCAACACCATCAGAACCAGGTACACCCATACAGCCGGGACCACCTGCACCTCCCGGAACATATAAGGGTGCCCCAAGCCGGCTGCCACACCAACACCATCAGAACCAGGCACACCCATACAGCCGGGACCACCTGCACCTCCCGGAACATATAAGGGCGCCCCAAGCCGGCTGCCACACCAACACCATCAAAACCAGGCACACCCATACAGCCGGGACCACCTGCAGCAGATGCACCAGATACCTGCCCTTACACAGTATTAAAACAACCAAAGACATCGCTGACCACTGGGGCTCTACAATACCAACCACCTGCACCTCCCGGAACATATAAGGGTGCCCCAAGCCGGCTGCCACACCAACACCATCAGAACCAGGCACACCCATACAGCCGGGACCACCTGCACCTCCCGGAACATATAAGGGTGCCCCAAGCCGGCTGCCACACCAACACCATCAGAACCAGGCACACCCATACAGCCGGGACCACCTGCAGCAGATGCACCAGATGCACCAGATACCTGCCCTTACACAGTATGAAAACAACCAAAGACATCGCTGACCACTGGGGCTCTACAATACCAAAGCCTCACCTTCACCCGTTCTCTCTCAAGCGGAATGGGTTTGGTATAGGCAAGTATAATGGAGACTAAAGTTGGAGTTATAACCTGTCTATAACTCTCTTATGCTGCCACCAGTCTCATAAGTTGCGAAAGATAATATTTATTAAATGTACCGGTATATGTAATAGTATCAGACCTTAAAGATATAACAGAAAGGGACCTGAAACTTGAATAAATCTTCACATCAAATTTATTGAATGAATACTTAGAACTTATTTAGAAAAAACTAAAAATACTCAAGATTAAATAAAGCTAGTATAAGGCAAGTATAAGTCTTTCAATCCTATTACGACTGGCACTCGGACCCCGTTGTATATTAGCAATGCTGGAGGTCTGTACTCTCCTGCCAAATGTTGTTATTTCAGACTTATAATACAACCTCGGCATACACCCTCACAATGACGTCTTACCATACATTAGCTATCATACAGAACTTTTAGCCACTACCTGATAAGGTAATAAAAATGGGTGTGATTTAATTCCTACAGACACACCCAATACGCATGTTACGCTCCGATCACACCTAATCCATGCCCCTAACACGTGATAGAAGGACGATCTAATATGATGATCAAAGCATGGTTCCCACAACCTCTGTTCAAGAGGTCAGGAGAATACACTCTATTTTCCTGTTGAATATAATAGGTGAATATAATATAACAAATACAATGAAGATTATATCTATGTTAATGTATTATAATAGGAATATAAGTAAATTAGTTAAAATAATGAGTAATCCATGTACATATATAGGTATGGAATAAATTGGTTAAGTAAGCAAATTGGTCATATAACACGCCCCCCTTTAAAAATAGAGATATAATTTCCACCACTGAAATTACTCAAAGAAAACAAATGTATAGAAAGCATTAACAAGTATTAAAATATAGAAGATTCATTTTTAGAGTTTGTAAATTTTTTATGATTTTTAAATTTTGTAAAATTATTAATTGAAAAGAAACAAAAAATAAGAAGAATCTGAAAAAGAAAACAGAAACTATATAATTATATACAACATAAACAATCAAAGACACAATCGCAAAATACAGAAAACAGAAACTATATAATTATATACAACATAAACAATCAAAGACAATCGCAAAATACAGAAAACAGAAACTATATAATTATATACAACATAAACAATCAAAGACACAATCGCAAAATACAGAAAACGGAAACTATATAATTATATACAACATAAACCATCAAAGACACAATCGCAAAATCGAAAATAATTGAGCAATGAAGAAAAGTTCATAGAGCACTACTATAGGACCCACCAAGTTCATAGAGCACTACTATAGGACCCACCAAGTTCATAGAGCACTACTATAGGACCCACCAAGTTCATAGAGCACTACTATAGGACCCACCAAGTTCATAGAGCACTACTATAGGACCCACCAAGTTCATAGAGCACTACTATAGGACCCACCAAGTTCATAGAGCACTACTATAGGACCCACCAAGTTCATAGAGCACTACTATAGGACCCACCAAGTTCATAGAGCACTACTATAGGACCCACCAAGTTCATAGAGCACTACTATAGGACCCACCAAGTTCATAGAGCACTACTATAGGACCCACCAAGTTCATAGAACACTACTATAGGACCCACCAAGTTCATAGAGCACTACTATAGGACCCACCAAGTTCATAGAGCACTACTATAGGACCCACCAAGTACCACAGCACCCAACCAATGTCTTCGTTCAAAATCACATCAATATCATTAATTGCCTAATAAAATATACTAATAAAAAGTTAGGCTATAGACTAATCTAACACCCCCCAAAAAATGATAACTCGTATTTCAAGAGTTAAAGGACTATATTTCAAAATTGATAAACACTGTGACGAACATGTAGAAGTAGAATACACCTTTTTTCAATATTTATAACATGTAATACGAAAATTAGGATCTATCTATCTATCTATCTATATGCTCAGGCCCAATCACCATTTTGGGGGTAGCCGACTCAAGACAGAGCAAGAACAGGGAAAACACAAAAACAACATAAAACAACAAATAAACACAGATAAAAAGCACAAACTAACACACATCCAGGTCACCCAGGAGAAGACCCAGAGACCAGGGTCACCAAGGTCGCTCCAGCACTCCAATTATAAATTAATTAAATTAAATTAATTAAATTATTTATCCAGGATAAATTAAACCAATCAGTATATATACTGTACAGCATAATTATGCAATAAGCCAGAAAACAAAATTGCAAAATAATTAAAAAATATATAAATAGTAAAAGCTAAACCTTAAACAAAATTATGAAAAAAAAACAAGAAAATTAAATTATCACGCAAAGTAAAGAAAACACGGGATCGATCCAATCCAAATGTCACAGGTCGGTTTACAATTCCCTACTGCCTTCAAAATAAAGAAAAATACAATTATTTTCCAACCCGTTGAACAATCTCCACCCCAGTCAACCGACCCTCAATATTCCTAGAAATTATAAGGAAAATGACAATGAAAATAAATGAAACAAGACCAGTGAACACAGGAAGAGGGTAGATAAACTCAGGGCGAACTTAATGCATAAACGAGAACAAGTCCATGGATGTATTAATTACCTCCAAAGTTTCATTCGCACGTGAAACGATCTTGGGAAATGAAAAATTACTTGAAATATTCACGTCTAAAGGAATGCTCGCAAAAAGAATATCCTGTTCCGTGAACGAAAGCATGTGAGTGAAAGAAGGGTAAATAGTAAGATGAAGAGATACCAGCAAACATCAGTCCCTTACATAAACTTGGCCAATACATGATTTATGAAAGGGTGCTCTGTCCGGGCAAGTAATAAGTAGATCAGAAGCATTGACAAAATAAAGAAAGTGAGTATTATATACGTGAACGTGGAAAAATGGGTGAAATGGAGCCGGAGTTTAATTACAAAAATCCAGGACTTTGGAATTTCCAATAATGGCTTGAACGCATTTGTTAGAATCTATTGGCAGTAGAGGAACGGCAGACGCTGGGCAAATGGTATACATACCGAAAACCGTGTGACAAAGCGCCTTAACAGTGGAAGAGCTCAATGGAGAGTGATATTCAGCTGTATACTTCCCTTTTGAAAACAACATATTCTCGGAAGGAAAATCAATAGTGAGCAAGGAATTATGAAATTTAACAGGAAAAGGTATTACTTCAGACTAAGACAAAATCATGTCAGATGCAAACGGGATTAAAACAAGAAATTTACCCTGACTCACTTCGAGAAAGCGGTAATAATACTCTATTTCTGAATGACCCACAAGAGGGACCAAATCTAGTTTTAGCTTTGCCAATCTCAGCAATTTGAAAAGGTCAGCCATGGAAAGTAAATCAGATGTCACAAGCCTATTCTCCGCGTGAACTAAAGCATGCGTATAACGTTCAAAATCCTTCCCCAATATTGTAGACATTATACGGAAAGTGTCAATATGAGTGGATATCACAACAGGTTCTTCAAAAAACGTTACGTTACTGTTTAATTCATTTAGGGTGTTCTGTACCACATTAAGAACTGAACTAATTTCATTAACAGTATTGACGATGCTCTCCAGATTCATGTTATTCGTAGACATTAACCTGTGCTGTTTCTCCAAATAGATAGAAAGATCATTAATTTTACTCTCCACAGACCGAAGGTCATACTCAGTAACAAGGCCAAACGAGCCCCCTAGAAGTTTACCACCAATGTTAATCAAGCCCCTCTTTCGGCGAGAGAGTGAGTTAAGTTCTGCATTACGAAAAACATGATCCACCTCAGACTGCACAGCTGACAATTTCCAGCGCATTAAATGAAATAAGTCCACAGCCTGAGCATTAGAGTACAAAGGAAATCAAGCAACAATAGTCTAGTGACCCCTCTAGGCTGCTTGTCCTCCAAAACACTGAGGATCAAGTGTCCAAACAGTGGTTTAGAGTGGGTAAGGGAAAATTGGAAAGGGAACTATTGCCCTGGAACTAATGTCCGTGGCAGGATTAGGAAGTTAGTAGGGGACAGATGGGTTAGTAACATAGCACAGTTATAAGTGATCTTTCGTATATCTGGGAAAAAGTTAATAACGTCTTAGTAATATTTTTTTTTTTTTTTTTTTTTTTTCTATGTGATTGAGGGAGGCAAAAGGCATAACTGCCTATAGCGAGTGCCTCCCCCATAGTTGAAAGAGTGACAGGGCCAAAATCAAGGGACGTTCGAGCCAAAATGCCTGGACACACGGAGTTTGAAGCAATTTAAGTCATGGGAAGAGGGAAAGACTGATTCTGGGAGAGAGTTCCAGAGCTCAGCTGTTGAGTAGAAGAAAGTTTGAGAGTAACGTTTCACTCTTGGGTTGGAGAGTTGCACAGAGTAGGGGTGGGATTGAGTTGCAAGACGGGTACCACGTGCCCTACGTAAAGGAGGTGGTATGCACTGGGATATATACAGTATATATACAGTATATATTGCGTATATACAGTATATACGCAATAATCCTTGATGAATCTGAGGGGGGAATAAAATAAAGTTATTAATTTACAAACGCAGTCAGTCGCAGGTTTGATGCAAGATATTTTTCTAGGCGAAGTTTAAAAGAATCAACGGTGACGCAGTCAATAACGTCTCGGGGAAACCCATTCCACAAGTTGACAACTCGATTGAAGAAGAAATTCTTAGATTTGTGCGAGTTAAAAGATTTACCAATAATTTTGCAACCGTTTCCCCGTGTGTAATTAGATTGGTCGATAGTAAAGTAATTACTACAGTTCATATTGTCGATGCCTTTGATGATTTTGAACACTTGAATTAAGTCACCTCTTAATCTGCGCTGGGTTAAAGGAAATAGATTTAATTCTCTAAGACGCTCCCCGTATGGTTTGTTCTTTAGGCTAAGTATCACTTTGGTAACTCTACGTTGAGCTCGCTCTAGCTTGTTTATATCTTTTTGGTAATAAGGGCACCAGGGTTGAACGCAGTATTCCAGAAGAGGGCGGACTAAGGAATTGTAAAGAGTTAGGATAACTTATTTGGATTTATGCTCAAATGACCTGCCTATAAAGCCAATTATTTTGTTTGCTTTCTTAACGACTTCTGAACATCGTTGACTTTTTTTTTTTTTTTTTTTTTGTCGTTGACTTGGTTTTAGGTTACTCGATATTGTTACTCCCAGATTGGTTTCTCTGTCTACAGTCTTAAGCTGAGTGCCATTCATCGAATAGTTTGTTTTTTCATTTCGGTTCCAATATGTAGTACTTTACATTTATCCTGCAACCTATCCAAAATATCCCTTGTAACTATGACATTCTCCGAAACATTACCACAACCACGTTTAATCTTAGATAAATATGACATATCCACGTAGGAGCCAACGACATCAGACGCCAATACCACATTACCTCGTGGCCTCAAAATCATCCCCAAACGAGTAAGGTTGGAAGGGTTGTCCGCGCTAGCGGTGCAAGTGCGTAGCTGTCCAACCACCCATCCCAATATCCATAATACCAGGAAGCGCACCACAATCCTCCCTACGACACCCATCTGAGGAATCATGAATACATTTTAAAACAATTGAACGACTAAAGAATTACATATAAAATTAATACAAATTCATACTCAAACTGTAAACCCACCATTGAGCTACAAAATTACTTCCCTTTTTAACAAAAGCAACATTACTCGACCTCAGATTATATTTATGAGCAACGCTTGTCTTTTTAGGCCGTTTACGTCCTCTAAGATTTCTCGGACTCAACGGTTTGTGTTCCACAGAAATATCTTCGTAGCCAGGTAGATTGCGCACTACACGTTTCAAATGGTTAACATGAGCCCTTTTCTCAACGCCCTTTTCCAAGTGTTTTATAACAGTACTATTCTTGTCGACTGAAATTACTCGATATGGACCCTCGAAAACAGTCTGCAATTTATCTTTAGCGTAAAACTCTCTTAAGTAAAAACAATCACCTACATCGACATTAACCTCCCTCTTACGTATATTCGCCATATTAATCATATCTTCCTTTGATTTTGACAGGGAAGTGCATAAGGTGTTATAAATAGAACAAAACATATTCAAGTAATACAAAACGTAATCATTGCAGTTGTAAACAGGAGAATTAGACTGAACCAACGAATTGTGAGGAAGTCTCATATCTCTACCAAAAACAATAAAGTATGGCGAATCCGCAATCGAGGAATTTATCGAACAATTCAGTGTAGATTCTGCAAAATGAAGAACGGAATCCCAAGTGTAGTATCACGATCTAGTAATAAGCCATGAAGTGCATGGATAAGGGACTGATTAGCGCGTTCCGCCAAGCCATTGGACTTGGGTACAAAGGAGTACAAAGAAAATCAAGCAACAACAGTCCTAGTGACCCTTCTAGGCTGCTTGTCCTCCAAAACACTGAGGATCAAGTGTCCAAACAGTGGTTTAGAGTGGGTAAGGGAACATTGGAAAGGGAACTACTGCCCTGGAACTAATGTCCGTGGCAGGACTAGGAAGTTAGTAGGGGACATAAGGGTTAGTAACTGAGGGGAGGATAAAATAAAGTTATTCATTTACAAACGCACTCAGTCGCGGGTTTGATGCGAGATATTTGTCTAGGCGGAGTTTAAATGAATCAACGGTGCTGCAGTCTATAACGTCTCGGGGAAGCCCATTCCACAAGCTGACAACTCGATTGAAGAAGAAGTTCTTAGATTCGTGTGAGTTAAAAGATTTACCAATAATTTTGCAACCGTTTCCCCGCATGTAATTAGATTGGTCGATAGTGAAGTACTTACTACAGTTCATATTGTCGATGCCTTTGATGATTTTGAACACTTGAATTAAGTCACCTCTTAATCTGCGCTAGGTTAAAGGAAATATATTTAATTCTCTAAGACGCTCTTCGTATGGTTTGTTCTTTAGGCTAGGTATAATTTTGGTAACTCTACGTTGAACTCGTTCTAGCTTGTTTATATCTTTTTGGTAATAAGGGCACCAGCATTGAACGCAGTATTCCAGAAGAGGGCGGACTAAGGAATTGTAAAGGGTTACGATAACGTCTTTGGATTTATGCTCAAATGACCTGCCTATAAAGCCAATTATTTTGTTTGCCTTCTTAACAACTTCTGAACATTGTTGACCCGGTTTTAGGTTACTCGATATTGTTACTCCCAGATCGGTTTCTCTGTTTACATTCTTTAGCTGAGTGCCATTCATCGAATAGTTTGCTTTCTCATTTAGGTATCCGATATGTAGTACTTTACATTTATCCGCTTTGAAACTCATTTGCCAAATTTGGGCCCAATGTGACAATTTATCTAGATTGTGTTGCATATCATCAACTTGTTCTTTTGAGAGTACGGTATTTGCAATTTTTGTATCGTCAGCAAATTTTGAGATTGTACAGGTGAGACCCTCATCTATGTCGTTGATGTAAATTAGAAAGAGAATTGGTCCTAGTACCGATCCCTGGGGTACCCCGCTACTTACATTGGTCCATTTAGATGCCTTACCGTTTATGACTACTCTTTGCTTTCTGTCGCTGAGCCAATTTTCTATCCATTTCAACACACCGTCTTGTATTCCATGCGCTTTTAGTTTTAGCAGTAAACGTTTGTGGGGAACTTTGTCAAAGGCCTTTTGAAAATCAAGGTATATAATATCTACAGCTTTACTCTCATCGTAGAGGTTGAGGATATCGTGGAAGAAGTCTAAGAGGTTTATTAAACAGGAACGTTTTTTACGAAAGCCGTGTTGAGTATCTTTAAGTAAGTTATTTTCCTCTAAGTGATTTACGAGTCTGTCTCTTATGACCATTTCTAGCATTTTACATACAACTCAGGTTAAGCTAATTGGACGATAGTTTCCGGGTAGGGATTTGCTGCCTTTTTTGAATATCGGTGTTATGTTGGCTATATTCCACTGATCAGGCATAGTTCCAGACTTCAAGGATTTATTGAATAGTAATGTCAGTGGTTTGGAGAGCTCATCCTTAGCTTCCTTTAGAACTCTAGGCGAGATTGTATCAGGTCCAGTCGTTTTATTTACCTTGAGTTTATCTAAACAATTCAATACTTCTCTCTCTGTAACGGTGATATTGCTTAGAACATCTGAATTATCAATCTGAATCGGCGATGGTGTAGGGATATCACTGAGGTCTTCTGTTGTAAAAACTGATGCAAAGAAGGTATTGAGGGCATTACTCATTTGTACTTCGTCTTTGGTGTATTCTCCATTTTCATCGACTAACGGTCCAACAGTTGAAGTAACTACTTTTTTCTTTCTGATATAACTATAGAATTCTTTCGGGTTTGTTTTACTTTGATTCGCAATATGTAACTCTAAGGTCTTTTTACTTTGCTTAATTAACTCTTTGGCTTTGCGTCGTAGCTTTACAAATTTCACCCGTTCTTCGTCATTTTGTGAGGATTTTAATCTATCATTAGCACATTTTTTAGCAAGCAGGCAGTTTGAAATATCTTTATTCCACCATTTGGGCTTATTATTATGGCCTGGACGCCGTATTTTCGATGGTATGCAGTCTTGTACTTCTTTTAGGTAAGTGGTTTCGAATAAATTCCAAGATGTATTTATGTCGTTATTGTTAATTAAAAAGCTCCAGTCAGTTTCTTTAAACATAGCTCTAAGTTTATGAAAGTTTGCTTTCTTGAAATTAGGGACTTTTTCGATGCTACTATTTGGTTCGTTACTAGTAAAGTTTAAAGTGAAAGTTATCGTAAAATGAATGAGGGTGAATGAGGACAAACAGTGACGTGATCAATGGTATATTCATCGCATAGTGTCAACATACTTGAATTACAAAACTCCGTACCATTATCAGTTATAATTGTATTAGGTCAACCAAATTTACACAAGTCAGCCAAAAATGTATTAGTAACCGATTTCGCTTCCTTGTCTTGCAACACCGACAACACGACATCATACCTTGAAATTTACAAATAGTAAGCATGACGTTTTGATTACCCTCATATGTCAACGAAAGTTTCAATAAATCTATAGCAACCACATCGAAAGGATACGCAGGAATCGAATATTCCCCGATTTTCGCTTCCGAGCTCAGTTTAGGTTTAATAGTTGCGCATGTCGAACAACAATCAATATATTTATCTATATCTTTTTTCATCGTCCGCCAATAATAACTCCTCTGTGCTTGTTTCAACGAACGAAGCTTCCCAGGATGCCCAATTGTATCATGACCATGTAGAATAGGTAATAATGTACTAACTTGTGAATCCGGGATGACCAGTTGTAAAACTACCCTGTCATTTATATCACATTTTCTGTACAAACAACCTTCTTGCATCTCAAAATTAAAAGATTCAAATACTGCTAAATCAGGATCACTAAAATCACCCGATTCTAAAGCAAGAATAACTTTACCCCATAAAATATCTTTACGTTGGTCTAATGCAATACTCTTACTATACAATTGCGCATTCACAGAAATTAAACAAACAGGATTCCTTGATAACTGGTCGGCAACTGTGATGAGTTTGCCTTCAACGTATAATAACGTAGGATTGTACGACGCTAAAGTCAACTTCCACCTGGCATGTTTACCTGTGAGAAGTTTATCATCGAACAATTTAATTAGAGGCATATGGTCCGTCCAAACAGTTACCTCATAACCATATATTACCTCACGAAAAGTATTTAACGCCCAAACTAGCGCTGCACCTTCTAAAACGGTAACACAATAATTCTGTTCTGCAGGTTTTAACACTTAAAGAGCGGGGCCCGACTTAAGTCCATATCTAAAAAGCAGCAAGTTAGGAGCATTATTAAGGCTTTTAAAGGGTTAAAATCGAGTGCAAATGGCCGGGAGCGCAGCAGGCCACACGACCGACACCCAGGGCTTACCGCCGCCCACTGACTCACGCTCCCTCTGTTCTCGAGAGGCCGGCAGTGTAGCCAGTAGTGAGCGTAGCTGGAAAAAATATGCCGCTATATGCTAAACTCCCATGTTGGTGGTACCACTGTATCAAAACGACGAGTGCTACGTAGCTCGTTCTGGTCTCATTTTGAAGCTTGTAGCGCCTAGTTTTTTGCTGAATACATATCTTTTCATGCAGATACTTGATTGATCATTCAGGAGGGCCTAAATATTCCCAAAATAGCCCCAAACCACCCGCTAGACGAGGGTTAAAGAACGACTAGTGAATCCTAACGGTCGTAAGAGATCCCTGTCGTCATACTGCATAAGAACAGCCCCAAACCCAGTATATGACGCATCAGAATTAATAAAGAAAGATTTCTTAAAATGAGGGAAGGCAAGGGTTGGTGTGATGTCAAACTGGCTTTCAGCTCGGTAAAAGATACCTCTTGTTCAACTCCCCACACAAACTTAGCGTCTTTCTTAAGTAAAATATACAAAGGCTTCGCAATTGCCACATAATCTCTTATAAAAGCCCGGTAATAACCAGACAAGCCCAAGAATTGCCGTAGCTGTTTAACGGTAGTTGGCGTTGGAAAATTAGTGATAGAAATGGTTAACTGGGCAGTGGCATTAATCCCGTCCGGAGTTAATTCATGCCCCCAAAATTATAGTTTCTTCTTAAAAAAATCACATTTATTTATTTTAATTTTTAAACCTGCCTCATTTAATTTAGAAAGTATATTTCTCAGTGCAATAAGATGTTCCTCTATTGTTCTAGAAAAACATTATAATATCTTCTATATACTGTATACATAAACATTATAATATCGTCTATATAAACATACTGTATACATAAACATTATGGCCGATCAATCCCGCCAAAACATTATTCATTAATTTCTGAAAAATCACAGGTGAGTTTTTAAGGCCCATTGGCAATCTTTATTATTCAAAAGTACCGGAGGGAGAATTAAATGCTGTATATTGTCTCGATTCCGGTGATAAACCGATCTGATGAAAACCGCTAGAAAGATCGAGGGTAGATAATACACGATTCTGTGTCCCCAAACTTGCAAGAATTTCCGGTATTGCCGGCATATGAAAATTATCGGTCTATGATAGTATTTAATTTTCTAAAATCCACAACTACCCTAAACTCTCCCTTGGCCTTCTTCGGGACTAAGAAAAGAGGTGACCGCCAAAGCGACGTGGAAGGTTGGATGACATCTTGAGAAAGTAAATCCGAAACATGTTTATCAGCAGTGGTAGGCACAGCTAACCGAAAAGTTAGCTGAGCTAACCGATAATCAGCTAACTTAGAACGTTAGTTTCGATAACGCTGAATCGCTATATTGCTAAATAAATTAGTGGAAGCTAACGATAAAAGTTAACAGCTAACTTTTATCATATGAATTTAGCATTGGTTTGATTTTTCCCTCTTAAACCCTTAAACACAAACCTAGAAAGCATTAAATCATTAAATGAACAAATGAAGTACACATAAGCTTACAATCAAATTTATTTGCATACATTACTACAAGACTGTTCAGTATTACTACTGTATCACAATATTTACAGACACTGTTAATCGAAATTTAATTAAATATATTAGCGAGTACCGGTAGCTAAAATCAAAATATATTGTTTCTCTCGTGGGGTATGTACAACAGTGTCTGTATGCAATATCATAACAACGATAAGATATTACTAGATAGTAAATAATAACAAAAAATAATAATTATGATTGATTATTTATGATTATGATTTAATTCTGTCGAATATTTTGTTCAGTTAATTTTTTTAGATAGGCATAGACAGTTGAACAAAATCAATAAGCTTAACCCCTAAAGTTAAGTTTTATATCCTAGAAGTAGATCATAGGCTAAATAAAATAATCTATTGATAACTAGAATATAATGCAAATTGCATCATGGTGCTGAAGGGGTTAATAGTTATAATAATATAAGTATTAATTATTGGTAATCAACAATTACTAAAATTCATTTGAGACTGTGGTTACCTGGGAAACAAATTTACATTATAATAATATTATATTATTTTATATTATATAAGTTATAAATAAGTTCCTATATTATAGGAACTTATATAACAATTAATAAATACAAATATATACCCAAATATGTCTATGGTAACATTTTGAAAATGTAAATGTCGTAGTTTTTCTGTAGCGAATTTCTCAATTCGGCGCTAGGCTCACGACACGTTGTGACGTTCATGTCATAACATGACTCATGAGTCTTGTATTGTGTACTGTACATGTGAATGTGACGTGGTATAGTCAGTGTAATACTGCCTGTTGCAATGTTGCAATGACATACTCACATAAATATGTGTCATTTTAGGGTTTTCAAACGTTTTTGACCAATACACTTTTTTTTTTTACCAGCAAATGTACATTAGCTGATAAGCTGAATTACAGTTAGCGGCAGTAAATTTATCGGAAGCTAATCGGTCCGCTAACGATTTTCAAAGTTAGCTTAAAAGCTAACCAGCTAACGAAATATTTAGCTTCGCTATTAGCTGTTAGCTGATTAGCAGAAATCGTGCCCACCACTGTTTATCAGTTAACTCACGCTGACTATGCGATAGGCGGTACATGGGAAGGTAAACCGGACTCTGATTCTTGTCGCTCAACACAATTTTATGTTCTAAAATGTCTGTAAAACCCATAGCATCCCCCTTTAAATGTACGGACTTATTAGATTCCCTCAATAACGCCTTAAGCGGACTCTGAGCCTCAGGAAAATCAGTGCCTTGTAAATCATCATATATCCTACGCATTCTATCATCCAAAACAGGAGAAGATTCTGTGTGCACTGAAGCCACAGAAAGAGAATTAATGTCTTCAATTTAAAAGGTACGCAAGAAGCATTACATAATTTTGTATCCGCATATAGCTTCAGTTAGCCATTGGTAGAATTAATAATGAGAGTCCGAAAGACATTAGTGTCATCCATTAGTGTCATCAGTGTCAGCGCTCGCGCAAAAGAAACACCTTTAATAGCCACAGTGTCGGGCAATAAAACAATAGAATTTACTGTACTCTTAAGATTGTTCGCATACACTTCAACAACCCTCGCAGAATGCGGTTCAATGATAGTATTACCGTGAATGAGAATATCAGAATCTCTTGTAAACTGCTCCAAATAATCATGCAATTTAATATCTAGGACTGCTACCACAGGATGAGCCGCGTGGTCGAACCGGCGTTGGTTCTCCGTGATAGTACAGCCAGCTGTATGATGCCTACGACGCTTATTCTCCACAACAACCGTTTTATTCCTACGTACACCCCTTGAAACAAATTGTAAACAACCTTCTGTAGAATTAGAGGATGCCTCAATGAAGGTACCGTTAACAGATACACCATTCATTTCAGGACTAACCAAAAAAGTCCTCTCTCTCATTGTCTTAAAACCCAACAGAAGATCTGATGAATTGTTTAACCCATTCACAACGTACACTTTCTCCGTCATTAAATCTAAGTCCTCATGCAATTCCATCGGTAAGTACGTAACCCAAGAAATTTAAATATTATCCCCTGAAACACTCTGTAAAGTAACGTCCAGGAATTCAAGTGTTAACAACTCATCCTGATTCAATCTATTGAATGCTGAGCTAGACACGAGGTTCACTGGCAAACCAGTATCAATTAAAACACTTATAGCCGCATTATTCACATATTACTTCAAAATTAACGAGTCTGGAGATTGCATGAGCGCACTTATCCTTATCACTTACGGTTGGTTGGCCTGCCATTGGCCCGAGGCTTCCCCCGACCTTGGGTGAGACGCCTTTCAGTCATCTACATCTATCCTGACCTCTGGGCAATTTCCAGTCCAGTGGTCATTCGTCTTACATCTACGACAGAAAGGACGCTTTCCCGCCGTCAATTCATCGAACTCCTTGGCTTTGATGTTGCAACGTGTGACAATGTGACCCCGGATACCGCAATAAAAACACATAGCATCCCTGTTTTGACCACCGGTGCCACTGCCTATTATTGCCGAGACCTGCGCACTCGGCCCGCTACCGCCAAGCGCCTGCACTCTAGGTCCGGGGAAACGGGGTGACTGATAGTGCCATGTTTGAGCGCTGTAACTCTGTCTAACCTGACCTACCTGTGGGGGTCTCTGGTTTTTGGGAGGAGCACTAGCCTAGGAATGTTTACCTGGTTGGGAAGATTTACGTTGATTCTGCGACTTCGGCACAGATTGAGCCGGGGAAGCAGGTAAGGACGGAGATTTACGAACGTGAGCACACGAAAACTGAATTTGATCTGTAGTAACACCGCTCGTATCACAAGATCTCCGCAACTCCTTTGTGAATTTATTGAGAGACATCGTAGGCGGAAATTCAATCCTCCTAGCGATCGGTTTCACGGAGTCTGGCAAACTGCTAACTAACATTACATAGCCTATAATTTTACTCAGAAGCTCTAGTGATATTTTACTCTCGTCAAACCAGCTGTGATGAATTAGGTCATGCAACATGCAATTTGCGAATTGTGAACACTGAGCGAATAATGTGTCCACAGACTGGTTTTTCTTTTGTTTTAATAGAACGTCCGCGAAGTCATGAAATTTCGCAAATGCGCCTTTGCTCGACGAACCGAATTTCTCCAAGAATTCCACCTTGAACTCATCGTAAGTTTTAGCATTGATAAGATTATCGTGTGCCAATAGATAACCCGCTGGGGCATTTCCCTTGTCAATTTTCGAGCGAATTTTTTTAATTTCGGCCCTCTAGAGTTATACCTTTGGCCGCGATTTCCGTATCAACATCATCCAAGACCGAGAAGATATTTCTGTGTTCTTCCAAACCAGTGAACGGCTTCGTTGCTTGACCATGAACAACATTTAAATGGAAACTCTGAGGAGCGGGGTAGTTGTTAGTCATCGTGACTTGATTTACAGAAAGCTGAGGAACTGAGGTAGTGATAGGTTTTACATAGTATGGGGTGGTATCATTAGATGTGCCACTCCGCAACACCCTCTCATTAACATTTGCATATACAGGTGCTTCACCTGATGTGCCAGGAATTACTGAACGATCATCAGGCACGATTTCCTCATACTTATGTTCCGGTGTCCCCAAACTATCGGCTGAAAAGTCGTCGCCGCTATCCCTTTCAGCTATAACAGGTAAGGTACGATCTGTATCCTCCACAACAGTGTCAACAGTTCCTTTGTTACCAGGAATAGGAGGATTTTTCTTAAGTAATCGGTTAAGTGACATATAGAATATTCAAATTGAAAAGCATGCAATAAAAATCAACACTTCAATTGACAAAAGAAAAAACTTCCTATATATCCCTGCATAACAAATCACGCTAGAATAACGCAATCGATACAACCTAAAAAATCCAGAGTAAATAATGTTGCACAATTAGATCAAGATAAGTGAAAAATTAAACCCAAAATAAATTATATACTGAAAAACTTAATTCAAAGATTGGAATAATTTGTTTTTAATCACTTAAGGCCTCCAAGTCAGATGGAACACGTGTATACCTCCTCAATGTGACAGCTACCAGCGATGATATATCCTCTCTCAATCACACTTCTACCAATAATGTGGCGGCCAGAGGCGGTGAGGGTTGGTTGTGCGGGCCTGCGGTGCGTGCCGTAGACAGGACAAGTGTCTCCAACACTTCGAAGTTGGAGATGCCGGCCCAATACAGTCTCTTCACTACAGCGTCTTCCACCCAAACAGGATCCTCCAATGTACGTCCAATACCGTTACTGGGAGGTCCTCCGTCACTTCAAGAATCCCTGCCGCAGTTGAAGTTGATAGGATCACAAGAAGTCGCTGGACATTCAATAGGGCAAACTCGAAGGTCACGCCAGCGACCTATACCTCTCAGCCAAGACTGCCAGTTTCGCCAATATTTACCAATATGACAGCCGTAATAAGTGATGCTATTTTTTTAGACTTTTAGTGACTTGACTTAATACTTAGTAGTGTATGCGTACTAATTACGGAGCCGCAGGTGTTGCCTGTGAAGACAGGGCGACACACGCTAGCCACCATATAATGGAGACTAAAGTTGGAGTTATAACTTGTCTATAACTCTCTTATGCTGCCACCAGTCTCATAAGTTGCGAGAGACAATATTTATTAAATGTATATATAATAGTATCAGACCTTAAAGATATAACAGAAAGGGAACTGAAATTTGAATAAATCGTCACATCAAATTTATTGAATGCATACTTAGAGCTTATTCAAAATATACTAAAAATACTCAAGATTAAATAAAGCAAGTATAAGGCAAGTATAAGTCTTTCAATCCTATTACGACTGGCACTCGGACCCGTTGTATAATAGCAATGCTGGGGGTCTGTACTCTCCTGCCAAATGTCGTTATTTATTATGTTCTCTCCACCAACCAACTTCAGTCCTAAACTCGATTAATGAAATTAACAAACACATGTGGCAGTCCGGGGATTCGAACCCAGGACGCTCACACCGAAAATCAACACACTTATGCATTGCGTCACGAAGACAGTTAAAGAATGCTGCACAAGCCTACGATTTATTATGCAGTTTCGAATCCTGCATACCAATCTTAGCATGTATATTCATTCCAACTGCACTATCGGAGGCTATGAATAGGTGAATGGAAATAGTAATTAATGGGGCGCTTGACTCTAGGGAAGGCCTCTCGATAAACTACTACTGAACCAGAATTAATTATGATGTTCTCTCCACCAACCAACTTTACTCCTAAACTCGATTAATGAAATTAACAAACACATGTGGCAGTCCGGGGATTCGAACCCAGGATGCTCACACCGAAAATCAACACACTTATGCATTGCGCCACTTATATAACCTCGGGATACGCCCTCTAAATGACGTCTTACCATACATTAGGTATCCTACAGAACTCTTAACCACTACCTGATAAGGTAATACAAAGGGGGGTGGTTTAAATCCTACAGACACACCCAATACACATGTAATCCACGCTCCGATCACACCTAATCCATGCCCCTAACACGTGATAGAAGGACGATCTAATATGATGATCAAAGCATGGTTCCCATTACCTCTGTCCAAGAGATCAGAATACACTCTACTTGCCTGTTGTATATAATAGGTGAATATAATATAAGAAATACAATGAAGATTATATCTATGTTAATGTATTATAATAGGAATATAAGTAAATTAGTTAAAATAATGAATAATCCATGTACATATGTAAGTGTGGAATAAATTGGTTAAGTAAGCAAATGCGACATATAACACAAATCCCCATTAGGAAAGGTGTTTCATTCCCCAACCAAAAGAAACCGAACAAAAGCTTCAGCAAATTACTTTGCATACGAGAGAGCGGTGCTACGGTCCCACGCCACCAGATGTGACGTCACCGCCACAAGCTGACCTGTGGTTGGCCAGCGGCCAGGTCAACTCAGCGAACCAGAACGACGCTGCGCCGCCCCTACCACGCAAACCTGTAGACTGGACCTGGGATGGGATACAAAAGCAAATATTGCAGGCCCTACATTTGCTATCCCCCCTCCCCCCATTGCCGGAGCGACAAGGGCCTATGTCAACGTTAGGAAAGGTCAAAGTCGACCTTTTTCCATGTAGTCAACAAGGGCCTGGGAAGACCTAAGGAGTGAATAGGTGCTCAGACCAGGTTAGGGAACGTATCTCAACTTCAATCCTGACCTGAGTGTTCTAATACCTTCCAAGGTGCTCCAAGGCCCAAAGTCTCAGTGTGGTAGGAAAAGAAGGAGTATTGAATCTCTCCTGGTCCCTCTGTCAACCTCACTGCAGAAGCCATTTGTTGTTGGACGTAAGAAGAATATTAAATATCTCTGTTTTTCTCTGTCAGCCTCACTGCAAAAGTATCCGTGGTCTGTCTATCAGGCCCCCTCTTAACGTAACTTTTATTTGATCAGTTGCCGTTAAAGTCGAACCCTCAACACACTGTCAATAATTAATATCGTTATTCTATGAGTAGATTGTTACACGTTAGCCTGACCACTTAATCGTCTAACCGCTTCCTACTCATAGATAACTAGCTCTGCCTTACATTACATCATACTAGAGTCCAGCTAAATTACCCCCCTTACATTCCAACCACACTCACGAGCATCATTCTTGATTATTGAATATATCATCCTTGCACATGTTTCTGTATGTCGTGTGTACAGTATATATATATATTGTGTGTCATATTTATAGTTTCCTTGATTTTTATACAGGTAATGAGAATAAAGTTGATACCTGATTACTTGCCATTGTACTCTGTTGATTAGGGTAACCTCTTAAAGGCAGACCCCAGTGTATACAATAAATTCCATACTATTTCATGTCATGTTGGGACTGTCACGTCCTATGATTCTACTTTGATTTAACTCTAATAAATGTGTGAAACCTGATTAGACTACTCACTCTGATACCTTTCCCTAGCATTAAAGACTCACATACATACAGTTTAGTTTATACAGCCATCAAAAGGGCTAATATTTCAAATATATTGCATGTAGAGAGATTATAGTGGGTTAAAAAAGAACGATATCATACATGTATCGTCACGCGGTAGTGCAAATGAGCGCTTGAGATTAAGAGTTAATGGTAATGGTAATGAGAATCTAAGATACTAAACTGAATGCGAGAGGATACATTAAGCAGCAGGTTTGTTTTACATGCAGAGCCCTGAAATGTTGTCTATAATAATTATATTAGTTTTGTTTTGTATATGTGTTAGTGTTATTTTGTTTAATTGCTGTTGGATTTTATTAAATGTGTTGCTTTTTGCGTCTTGTCAAAATGTTATTTAATTTTTCTTAATAATTGGAACCGTCACGGGTTAGGATGCATTGACTCCCATCCTTTCCTCTTTGGAATACAGACGATAGCTTGCAGCACAGCACCGTGTTTCATTTTCCTAGCTAGTCCAAGTTATTTATTTGTCACATGTTTTTGTGATTATTTCTCTCTCTCTCTCTCTCTCTCTCTCTCTCTCTCTCTCTCTCTCTCTCTCTCTATATATATATATATATATATATATATATATATATATATATATATATATATATACCGGTATATATATATATATTTTTTTTTCTATATGAGTGAGGGAGGCAAAAGGCAGAACTACCTATAGCGAGTGCCTCCCCATAGTTGAAAGAGTGACAGGGCCAAAATCAATGGACGTTCGAGCCAAAATGCCTGGACACACAGAGTTTGAAGCAATTTAATCAACTCTGCGTAAGCAGAGTTTGGTATCGCCTCCCCGTATAGTGGGTACCACACGAAAACAAATTCTGTCGTCGTTGTCGTCGTCGGCATCGTCGTCATCCGTCTGTCTCGGAACTCCTCCTAGACCGTTGGACGGATTTTCACCAAATTGCACACGAACATTTGTTGCGTGTATGCAAAAGTCAGTCAAAAAATATTTTTTGAATTTATGAAATAGTTATGATTTTAGGTCCAAAATATGGTTCCCCCCCCCCCACCTCCCGGACCCTCCCGGAACCCCCCCCCCCCCACCACCACCACCACCCCAGCAATGATGGCGTTCTGGGAGCGAAAACATCTCGCTACGTATTTGCTAGGTTAAGTTAGTTTAGTTGGCATTAGAAGTGATGGTAGTAATATTTGGATTTATGGTGATAGTAGTGATAATGGTGATAATTGTAGTGATGATGGTAATAGTTGTATTGATGATGATGACAGTAGTGATGATAATGACAGTAGTAGATATGATGGTGACAGTAGTAGTAATGATGGTCATAATAGTAGTGATAATGGTGACAAGTAATGATGATAGTTGTAGTGATAATAATGACAGTAGTGTTGATGGTAGTGACGATGGTGTGAGTATTAGTGAAGATGGTGAGTAGTAGTGAGGATGGTGAAATTTGTAGTGATGATGACGATAGTTGTGGTGATGAAGTTCATAGTAATGGTGATGATGGCAGTACTAGTGATGATGGTGACAGTAGAATAAATTATGGTAATATTTGTGACAGTAGTAATGATGATGGTTATAGTAGTAGTGATGATGTTAACAGTAGTAATGATGATTGTAAGATGGTGGTGATGATATTAGTAATGATGGTTGATAGTTGTAGTATCAATGATGATAGTAGTGATTAAGATGCTAGTGACAATGGACAGTGATGATGGTGAGAGTAGTAGTGATAATTGTAATTGTAGTAGTGATGATCATAGTAATGGTGATGATGGCCGTACTCGTGATGATTGTGGCAGTTGTAGTGATGATGGCAGTAGTAGTGATTATGTTGATTGTGATTGATGATGGTATTAGTAGTGATGATGGTAACCCATCGCAGAGTTGGGTATGCCATTTTGATTTTGGGCAAAACGGCACGTCTACTTTATTCATAGGAAGAGGGAAAGACTGATTCTGGGAGAGAGTTCCAGAGCTCAGCTGTTGAATAGAAGAAAGTTGGAGAGTAATGTTTCAGTCTTGGATTGGAGAGTTGCACAGCGTAGGGGTGGGATTGTGTTGCAAAACGGGTACCACGTGCCCTACGTAAAGAAAGTGGTATACACTGGGAAAGCTCTGAGAAACACCGATTATCAACTCTGCGTAAGCAGAATGGTATGGCCCCCCGTATAGTGGT
Organism: Paralithodes platypus; assembly: GCA_032716605.1. Lineage (NCBI taxonomy): Eukaryota > Metazoa > Arthropoda > Malacostraca > Decapoda > Lithodidae > Paralithodes > Paralithodes platypus. The sequence continues at coordinate 22,279,271 of CM064508.1, read as the reverse complement.
ACATGCAAACCGAAATGTCTGTCTGTCCGTCTGTCTGTCTGTCCGTCCGAGAACTCCTCCTAGACCGTTTGACGGATTTTCACCAAACTTTACACGAACCTTCGGTGCGTGAATGCGACGGGAATTCAAAAAAGGATTTTTTGAATTTGTGCAATAGTTATGATCTTAAGTCCAAAATATGGTTTTGCCCCCCCCTCCCTCAACCAGCTCTCCCCCCTCCCACTTCAACCAGCCCCCCCCCCCCCCCCCCCCCCCCCTCAGAGCCCCCACCCCCTACCCTCTACCTATTCCCTAGCAATGATGATGGTGTTTTGTGCGTGTATGCCCCGTAGGGGCACACTCACACAGAACGCCATCGTTCAGGGGGCAAAAAAAAACCGCCCGCATTTGTTAGTTTAAGTTAGTTTAGTTGACATTAGGTGACAATTGTAGTGATGATGATAGTATTAGTGATTATGGTTGTAATATTAGTGATGATGGTAGTATTAGTGATGATGGTGACAATTGTAGTGATGATGATAGTAGTAGTATTAATGGTGGAAATATTAGTGATGATGGTAACCCTTCGCAGAGTTGGGTATGCCGATTTGATTTTGGGCGAAACGGCACGTCTACTTTATTATCAACTCTGCATAAGCAGAGTGGTATCGCCCCCCGTATAGTAGTACATGCCAGCCGAAATGTCTGTCTGTCTGTCTGTCTGTCTGTCCGTCCTAGAACTCCTCCTAGACCGTTTGACGGATTTTCACCAAACTTCACACGAACCTTCAGTGCGTGAATTCGACGGTAATTAAAAACAGATTTTTTGAATTTGTGCAATAGTTATGATCTTAGGTCCAAACACATTTTTTGCCCCCCCCCCCCCTTTCAGGACGCCCACCCACCACCCTGTACCTATTCCCTGTGTGTGTGTGTGCCTCCTAGACCGTTGGATGGATTTTCACCAAATTTTACACGAACATTTGTTGGGTGAATGCGAACGTCAGTCAAAAAGGTGTTTTTGAATTTGTGCAATAGTTATCAGTTTAGATCCAAAATATGGTTTCACCCCCCCCCCCCCCCCCCCGGACCCCCTCCCCCCTGCTATGGTGGCTCTCTGTGTGTGTGTGCCCCATAGGGGCACACACTTTGTGGGACAAAATATCTGGCCCCGCATTTGTTAGGTTAAGTTAGTTTAGTTGACATTAGAAGTGATGGTAGTAATAGTGGGTAGTAATAGATGATGGTAATTGTAGTGGTAATGGTGATAATATTGGTGATGATGGTACTTGTAGTGATAATGGTGATAATAGTAGTGATGATAGTTGTAGTTGTAGTGATGATGTTGGTAGTGATGATGATGACAGTAGTAGATATGATGGTGACAGAGCTAGTAGTAGTGATGATGGTCATAATAGTAGTGATGATGGTGACAAGTAATGATGATAGTTGTAGTGATAATAATGACATTAGTGATGATGGTAGTGATGACGGTGACAGTAGTAGTGTTGATGGTGAGTAGTAGTGATGATGGTGAAATTTGTAGTGATGATGACTAGCAGTGATGATGAGAGTAGTAGTGATGATGGTAGGAGTAGTAGTGATGACTATAATAGTAGTAGTGTAACCTGCGCATTTTGAGCGGCTGTACACTCTAGGGTAACTCATATATTCACTTGTATAACTCACACCCTTATAACAGTTATTCACTTACTTAAGTATACTACTGTACATTCTAATTGGGCATGATCTCCCCTATAGAAGATCACCCCACCTATAAAGGCCTTGGTACAATTCTTGCAAGCTAAGCAGGGGTTCTCACGCTCCCTTCAGAGAATTGCAGCAACACCAAGATGATTGCTAGCAACTAGTATCGTATGACTCCACACTGGTAAGAAGCCGGCACGCTCGAGCCCCCAGGCATTGGCCAGTAGCAGAACAGCCACCCATTAGGAAGGTTACCCCTTCAAACGGCCGTGGTAATTAATACAGTGACATTACAGTGACAGTGCGATACTGTGCAATTAGTGTGTGTACCGTTTACCTATTTTCGCTATTCTTAATTCACCTATTCTTTACAGGAAAGAATTACAGATTACAGGAATAATAGTTCAATCTAGTTGTTAGTCAGCTTACTGCTTTTAATTAGGTAGATACTTCCCTGCTGGGCAATACAGTATCTACACAGACCTTATAACTATTTACAAACCACTTATGTATCGGGGATTAAACTGTTTTGATACCTTTTTGCCTCTTACCTTGATTTTCCTTGTAATGCTTGTAGTCCAGGTTAACACTGTAAAAACATGTTGAAAGTTAAATCATAGAGGTAATTGATTTGAAGCAAAGACACTGGTGGCTTTTCTATATATATTTATTTAACACAAAATATAGAACTATGCGGTTTGTAAATAGTTATAAGGTCTGTGTAGATACTGTATTGCCCAGCAGGGAAGTATCTACCTAATTAAAAGCAGTAAGCTGACTAACAACTAGATTTACCAAACATTAATGAGCTATATGGAAAGAAAAACATCAATGAATGATAACGACATAGAAGTGGATTCAGAGTGAGGTGGTACTATATCACAGTGCCCAGCACATCAGCGCTGACCTCAGCATTCCCTTCACTGAGCCAATGAGTCACTGTGAGCCCGCGTGCCGGCAACTCGCCCCAGCAACTCAGCCAGAGACTCACACACGCACGCACGCACACCACGCCCAGGCAAGGGTATGACGTGTCTGTGAACTGTGACGTCACAGGAATTGGTGACGACATCAGGAGAAGTATTCGCAACTCTAGGGGAACACCACTTCAAACTTCATTCTACAACAGCTGACTAGAAGACTTCAAACATCACAGCATTAATTCAGCTTCAGTTATCGGTTAGTCAGAAATAACAATACAAACTAAATATACTAGTTGTTGTTGTTGTTGTTCCCCAAGTTGCTTGGCCGAACAGCCCCAAGGCCCCGAGCAATTCCAAGGCCATAACCGAGCGCCCCCACAGAACCCTCCCTGCCGACCACAATAAAGCCTGGGTGACCGAAGCCACTCCATGGCGGGGAGCTGAGGAGGGTGCAGAAACGCCCGGGAAACCAAAGCCCCACCCAGGGCCCTGTGCCCCTCAGCAATTATGAAGAGAAAGTTGAGGGGCAAGGGAAAAATGTGATGCTTTGGCTTCCAATCTTGGTAGATTGGGAGGTCAATCCGCGGAAAAGACGCCGTCACTTGAGATCTAGAAAATATATAAGTTAAAGGAACAGCCAGAGTAAGCTATGGGTATGGCAGAGATCGCTCAGTTCTCACTCTGATAGACCAGCCCATCACCACATGACTAGAACCCAATCCTCTCAGCATCAGCTAGGAAAGGCCCTAGAAAGCCGCCTTTGGCGGGGGGATAGCTCCCCTATTTCAACCCCTTTCGGGGTCGGGCACCCGCCCAAATATACTAGTAACTAGTGCTAGTAAAAATCCTGTCAACATAAACACAGCAAATGCCAGTGCCTTCTTTAAATTTTCTTTAGCAAATATCTCTACTTATTTACTCTACGAATTTTAAAGTGTGACTATACGTACATTTTAACTCCATTTCGAATTAGTAAATTCAAGTCTTGCTCTAAGAGCTTTTATTCTCGCACTAAGAAACTTATATTTATTTCCTTTTAATTCTAATTTCTCTCATTGAATTAAAATTTTAGGCCTACAGTAAATATTAGTTTACCAGCACAAATTTCTTAAGAAATTTATTTTAGCAGAGGATCATTTATTTTCTCTTGCCTGTGTTACGTTGCTTTCATTTTCTTAATAAGAGAGTATTCTTATACAGTGCCTTACTAAGTTGAATTTTCCAGAATTTCCTGTATTAATATTTCAACTGCTCACTCATTAGACTAACCACCTTCATTCATCCATACAAACTAACGTAAGGGTGTGTGGTTAAAAGAAGTCCCTTTTACCAAAAATTGTGTTCCAGTGCTAACATTTTTTTTTGTGGGATTATTTGTCAATGACATTCAGTCCAGGTATCTTTACCAAAAGTGTCATTTTTCCCCTATGTCCTTTAATCCTTTTGGCAAGAAGTCACCTCACAATGAGGAGGACGTAATGTCCTCAGACAGTACTACTGAGAACAACTCAGAAGAGGAATTAGAGGGAGCGGGAATTGAACCTCAGTCAGACACAGAGCTTGAGAAAGAAGTAGGGACAAAACTTTCTTCTGACCTTGACGACTTGACTGAACAACTTACTAACTCTTTCAAGGAGACATCGGGCCACCCCGATACATCCTCTAGCGCCTGCGGAACAGTTAAGGATACATTGGGTCACCCCGATAGAACATCCTCAAGCGCTAGCACCAGCGCCAGCGAACCGTCATTGGTGTCCCAAGATCACCAAAAATTTCACGAAACACGAGGTAAAACGAGATACCTCCGGCACCCAGAGCCATTTCAGCTTACGTCCTTCAATACTAGGTGGAGTCACCCTGCGATCAGGAAACACCTACTTTCCTGTAGTGTCGGCAGTGACACCTCCACCGGCATCGACTACCAGTACTTCATCTACAATAACGCCACCGGCTAATTCCACAGCAATCATGACAGGTCAGCCGCCACCACCGAAGATAAATCTCATGCAACGTGGGCAAGACATCGCTTACTTTACCGGAAAAGATTGTCCAAACTACCCGGGAGGAGTTCTTATCTTCTTGCGGACCATCGAAGACCTCATGAGGAATAGTGAAATAACGACAGATGAAGACAAGATCGTGTTTGTAAGAGGATACCTGAAAAGCGGCTCCAGACCTGCACTCGCACAGTCCATCCTAGGTTTCCGGACAAAGGACTATAGTGCATGGAGAACATATCTGATTGAATGTTTTGGAGACGGCAACCAAGGAGGAGCATTGGCCTTCGTACACAGAATGGCCCACAAATTTGACGAGTCCCTTGGTAAGTGAGACATGCTCATGGCCCAAATCATTGCAGGAGATGTTGTCGTAGATGCCGAGTAAAGATTTTACACTTCAGAATGGGTAGATCAGGGAGCACAAACTATGACCCTGAAAAATCTAAGTAAATTCCTAGAATACATGGTTTTCGTACGCGCACTGCCTACCACTCTTAGGAAGGAAATCATGAAGACTGAGTTTAAATCAACCAGTAACCTTCAGGAGTTTGTGGCAAAGAAAGCATTCAAAATCTCCACAGATGTAATACCAAAATCCTTCGTAAGCCCAGTAGAAGCTTATGGGTCCAAACCCAGGCAGGCTACAAGCTCAAGGAACCACAACATCTGTGAACACTGCCAGAAGAAGGGCCATGACAAGAGATCATGCTGGAAACTGCACCCGGAGCAAACCCCGGACAGGTACAAGAAGAAGACGACACACACAGCTTCCGGTGGGGCATCACACAAAGCTGGACGAGCACAAGGAACCCCCACAAGCCAAGGAACACAAAGTCCGAGGAAGAGCTGTATGATCCATGGAGAGATGGGACATTCCACAGAAGACTGCCGAGCAGCCAAGGATCTAGTCAGTAAGTACCACAAACGTTCGTCGGGGGAAGCTCAGGGCAGGACGCCCGAAAATCAAACGTAGTAAAGACTACTCCGTTACCTACCAATGTACACTCGTCGCCCTTACACGTGCCCTCTATCGTTGCGGCTGTCACACGAGTGAACATTATGTCAATTCCAGTAACGGTAGGTAACAGGAAGATCTCTTTGGCTCTTGACTCCGGCGCCTGCGCCAACGTCTTGTCCTACGAGTCATTGATAAATCTTCAAAACCAGCTTAAGTGCAACTGGACACTTAAGCTCCCAGACATGCAACTTAAAGGAGTTACACGGGATACCCTACAACTAGTTGGTATGGTGGACATTCCGTTTAGATTCACACGTCGCGGAGACCCGAACATCAAGACAAGGTTTTACGTGATAAAGGATTTTCCACTCCCAGCAGATGGCCTCATCGGCATCGGAACGATGAAGGACAACTGCATCGTCTTAGATCCTTCCGAGCAGAGTATGACATACAACCGCCACACGTATTCTACAATGCAGAATCCACGACCTCTCCTACAATCGACCATTGCAGCGACTGTACCAGCAAGCATGGACAATTTGCCTGCGCGGTCCTTGGGGTTCCCTACTCCAAGTATCCAGAGTGTTGGATCAACAGGTCAGGGTTCTCGGTTGTATCCCATAGTAGTTTCTGGAAAACAAAGGATTCGTGCTAGAGAGGGTGCACACCTTCCAGTTAGGTTACCCAAACTAAAGAAAGGCACGGATGCAATCTGTCTAAGTGAAAGTGCATGTGTAAAGGGACTAGCTCTCGAGTCAACCTTGTACAAGTTACACAATAACGCAAGGGCGGAGATACTAGTCTACAACAGATCTAATGGTCCAATTACGCTGAAGTCCGGTTGTACCATCGGAAAGGCTCTTGTGTACAACTATCCAGTAGATCCAGAACCCCCGGAGTGGCCCTCCGCACAAGCGCCCATAGCTGTGATGACAGTATCGAAACCTTCCAAGATGTCAGAATCAGATCCTATCAAGCTGCACCTCAAGAATGTAGACTTTCCAGAACTGGAGGACTCCCTTCTGAGCTTACTACAGTGGTTCAGAGATGTCGTTGCCCTCCCAGGAGAACGACTAGGTTTAACGGATCTGACAACGCATTCCATACCCCTAAAACCAGACACCAACCCCGTCTACACAGCGGCATACAGATTGCCACACTGTCAAAGGGATGTGGTTAAAGGGATGGTAGACGACATGCTTGAGCAAAAGGTTATCCAACATTCATCCTCGCCATGGAATTCACCTCTTTTCCTGGTTCCTAAGAAGGATGGAGGATGGCGCCCAGTGATTGATTATCGCAAGATCAATCAAGCAACCATACCTGATAGATTCCCCATTCCTGTACTCTCCGAGCTACTACAAGGCATTGGTAAAGGGAATACAGTGTTCAGTACGCTAGATCTCCTCAGCGGGTACTGGCAAGTTGGAATGGATGAAAAGTCAACGGAAGTCACTGCTTTCTCGACCCCGAGCGGACACTACGAATGGTTACGCTTGCCTTTTGGGTTAAGAAACGCACCCCTCACCTTTCAAAGGTTAGTCAACAACCTTTTTGCGGGCCTCTTGGGTGACTCAGTCTTTGCCTACCTGGACGACATCATAATCTGTAGTAAAAATCATGATTCTTATTTCGACAAACTCCAACAAGTAATGGAAAGACTACAAATGGCAGGTTTACGTATCAAGATCAGCAAGTGTGACTTCCTTAAAAGAAAAATCAAGTTCCTAGGTCATCAAGTAGACGTAGAAGGAATCCACACTATGGATGATAAGATCCGTGCGGTACAAAATTTCCCACGACCGAAAACTGTAGAGAATATCCGAAGCTTCATTGGCTTATCAGGCTACTATCATTCTTTCGTGAAGAACTATGCGAGTCTGGCAACTCTGACCCAACTGCTCCGAAAGGAAGCACCGTTCGAATGGGGCCCAGAGCAAGAAGAAGCCTTCATCAGCCTTAAGCAGGCTCTCACCTCTACACCTGTCTTAGTTTTCCCTGACTATGATCAACCATTCACACTTTGCACCGATGCATCCCTCAAAGGTCTTGGAGCTGTACTGATGCAGCCAGATGAACGAGGCAAAATGCGAGTCATTGGTTACGCAAGTAGAGTGTTGAATGATGCCGAGACTAGGTATCACTCTACGGAATGGGAAATCCTTGCAGTAGCTTGGGCCCTGAAGCATTTCCGAGATATCATCCTCAGCTATCCGATCGATCTCTACACCGACAATGAGGCGGTCACGAAGATATTCAAGGGTGGTAAGAATCTCACTGGCAGACTAGCGCGGTGGTACGAAATGGTATTACAGTTTGATCCGACTCTGTATCATATCAAAGGTCTGGCTAACGTGGCGGCGGACGCACTCTCCCGAAATGTGCAAGTGGCCCCAGTGATCCAGCTACCGACGCTAACACACGCTCAGGTGCAAGAAGAGCAACGCAAGGATCCTCTGTGGTCCACAGTCATCTATTATCTGGAATCAGGGGATGCTACAACTCTCCCAGCACTACCGGTCCCCCTCACGCAATTCCAATTGCAGGACGGACTATTGGTTAGAGTTATTCCCAAAGCCATTGACACACGACCCTGTGTAGTGATTCCAAATACTCTAACTGAAGCAGTACTTCAACAGCAACATGATGCTCCCCAAGCTGGTCACCCAGGACGGGACAGAACACTTGACGCTACCAGAAAGGAGTACTACTGGAAAACGATGAGAAAGGATATTGAACAACACATAGCAAGATGTCTCTCCTGTGCCCAGCACAAGGGAACCTGTGATGGTCCCGCACCAATCTTGGAGTATCCAACGCCTTCACTTCCATTCGACACTGTATCAGTGGATTTGCTGAAGTTGCCGCGGAGTCACCAGGATTCACAGTATCTTCTAGTATGTGTTGATTTCTTCTCAAGATTCGTAGTTCTAGCCCCGCTTAAAACTAAAACAGTGGATGAAGTTGCTCATGCACTAGTAACGCATCTCATCTGTCCGTTCTCCTGCCCTAAGACTCTCCTCTCAGACAACGGGTTGGAATTCAAGAACCAGGTGATTGCAAGTATCTGTGATATCTACAATATCAAGCAATCGTACATTGCAGCATACCACCCAGCCTCAAAGGGGTTGGTTGAACACATGAACAGGACCCTCCTAGAAGTCCTACGCCATGTAACAAACCCGCTCCAGGAAGCGTGGGAAGACTGGCTTCCACAGGTAGCAGCTTGTGTAAACGGCTCTGTAAACTCCTCTACAGGTAAGACGCCACACTACATAGTCTATGGACAGGACAAGATTCTGCCATATGAACTACTCTCCAAGCCTAGCACACCAGTCTACAATCTAGAGGACTATGCTAAGAGACAACTCCAGGTCTTTAGCAAGATCCACCATCAAGTCCGAGATCATTTACAGGCATCCCGTGCAGAAATGATAAGGAAACAGCACAAAAGAGCACAGCAAACTGTCCTTGACGTAGGTGACAAAGTTATGTGCCTAGATCCGACGAGAATGTCTAAGCTCTCGCCGAAGTATAGTGGACCCTATGTCGTTACGGACACAACATCCGGTAACAAGATTGAGGTTCGAGACCCTACCACTAACAAGGTAGAAGTAATCCATGGTGATAGGTTGAAACGTGTGAGTCCTGAACTCCCAGCAGATGGAGCACTCATACCTATCCTCTCACCTTCGACGGTGCAACCCACTGCACCCCTGTCAACTGACTCCGCGAACGTCAACGAGTATAAGCGGAAGCTCCGTTCTGCTAGCAGAATGGATCATTGTTCTATTGAGATAGCATATCTAATGAAACAAGCCGCACACCCAGGTGTGTAGAAAAGACTAAACCAAACCAACTCACCGTTCTGTTAACGTCACACTTCTAACAGAGCAGGCCGCTCACCCAACTACATCCTACTGGGCGAGTGAAGTAGTCAATTAGTACACATTTCTAATAGAATATTGTCCTTTCGTCAGAGAAAGATGAACTGGTTAGTGAAAACACTTCTACTACTTGGAACACTAATAGTGGCTGATGCAGCATCACCTTCGTTGCTGAAGCCCGGCGCCCTTGTTGCCCAAGTAGGGAGAGTGCTAATTGCGGAAGGTGTAGTAGCAGTTCAGTATGATTTCGGAGACCTCTTTGACATTCCCCGTAGTGTTGAGACGCTCCAACGTCGCATAGACATATTACACTCTACATTTACCTTCCTACTGACTAATCAGACACTGCCCCGTGACTTACGACTTACAGTTATACTCCAACGCTCACGTGTAGCTCGTATGAATCGTAATTTACGGAAGATCCAATTGGTCCTGCCTGAAGACCCTATCCAGGTAGCCAAACACGCTCACTCACGGCGTACAAAGAGAGGACTTTTCAATTTTGTTGGCTTGATATCCCATGATCTCTTTGGAACAGCCCGAGCTTCTGATGTTGAAAAGCTGGGAAAGAGACTTAATGTACTGGAGACAGCAGCAAGAACCATGAATAGTCTTGAAGTACGACTCAATAGCAATGACGGATGTATTCACGACAGTTAACTCGGTAATTACGACTATTAATAACTTGACACAAGTAGTTAATTCTCTAGTTTCTGATGGACATTCCACAGATAAAGTAATTTACTTGTCCGAGATCTTGCAAGCTACTGAGGATGATGTTAGCGATTTATTTCAGGGTACGAAGAGGGTTCTAGCAAATCTCGTTGATGCTGCCCTAAGCCGAGTCACCAGTGACCTAGTACCTGTAGAACATCTCAGTATGGCAATAGAGATAGCGGAAGATCAGTATTCCCTGATGCCGCTATTTGATGCAGGTGAATGCGAGTTCTACTACCCTCTACTGGAAGCAGTTCTTACGCACTCATCCATTTTAGTCCACATTCCGTTCAAGTCCTCACATATGTTCAATGCTTGAAGAATTTTGCCGTTCCCGTTTCTTTTACACGGATGATTACTGACCTTTACTAATACAGCAGACATGTTGCTCGTCCCCGACAAACTTCAACTTGTGACTGTGACTGACAATGACGCACTTAATTCATGTAGATCCTCGTATCTTCCCCTGTCTGTGCGTCCTGAGTATGTGTTTTCCCTCTGTCCCCGGACATAAATGCATGCGACCTTACCTTGACTCAAGCATCTGTGACTGAATGGCTCATAGTCTAGATTTAGAATAATAGTTAATAATCATGGGATATTTCAGGCACCTGTTCACTGCGAAGTACGGATTTCTCTATCTTCACGCTTCCTTATCAACAGCTATTGGCCTTGATAACTAACCTCTCCTCAGAGTTCATTCCTATTAACATGTTCTTTGGACCTCATCATCTCTTACAAGCACTCTCAAACCTAATGAATTTCTTAAATTCTTCATAGTATAACTAAACCTAACTAGTTTGCTTAGTTAATCAGGAAATCATTTTTCCTACAGTACTAACCCCCGCTTTGGCTCTCTCAGTAATAATTCTAATCCTTGTAGGCCTCTTCCTTCGCCTGAATTTCAGGGTTAATCGCCTGACTCGTAGACGTAAGGCTAAGCTGGCAACTGCCGAGGCGACTGTGTAAGTTAGTCCTTACCCTTTCATACCTTCTTTGGCATTGCTATACACTGGGAATAGGGTTATGTAAGTCATAGGGATGATAGGGATAATATGTATGTTCGGTGGGCCTCACTATACGTGGCCGAGCGGTGTAACAGCGCATTTTGAGCGACTGTACACTCTAGGGTAACTCATATAATCACTTGTATAACTTACACCCTTATAACAGTTATTCACTTACTTAAGTATACAACTGTACATTCTAATTGGGCATGATCTCCCCTATAGAAGATCACCCCACCTATAAAGGCCATGGTACAATTCTTGCAAGCTAAGCAGGGGTTCTCACGCTCCCTTCAGAGAATTGCAGCAACACCAAGATGATTGCTGGCAACTAGTATCGTATGACTCCACACTGGTAAGAAACTGGCACGCTCGAGCCCCCAGGCATTGGCCAGTAGCTGAACAGCCACCCATTAGGAAGGTTACCCCTTCAAGCGGCCGTGGTAATTAATACAGTGACATTACAGTGACAGTGCGATACTGTGCAATTAGTGTGTGTACCGTTTACCTATTTTCGCTATTCTTAATTCACCTATTCTTTACAGGAAGGAATTACAGATTACAGGAATAATAGCTCAATCTAGTTGTTAGTCATCTTACTGCTTTAAATTAGGTAGATACTTCCCTGCTGGGCAATACAGTATCGACACAGACCTTATAACTATTTACAAACCGCATAGTTCTATATATTGTGTTAAATAAATATATATATAAAAGCCACCAGTGTCTTTGCTTCAAATCAATTACCTCTATGATTTAACTTTCAACATGTTTTTACAGTGTTAACCTGGACTACAAGCATTACAAGGAAAATCAAGGTAAGAGGCAAAAAGGTATCAAAACAGTTTAATCCCCGATACATAAGTGTTGATGATAGTAATGGTGATAGTGCCTAGTAGTGATGATGGTGACACATCGCAGAGTTGGGTATGCCGTTTTGATTTTGGGCAAAACGGCACGTCTACTTTATTATAGTATAGTATTATATATACATATATATATATATATATATATATATATATATATATATATATATATATATATATATATATATATATATATACATATATATATATATATATATATACATATTATATATATATAATATATATATATATATATATATATATATATATATATATATATATATATATATATATATATATATATGTAGAGAGAGAGAGAGAGAAAATGTACATTGATACTCAGTCGATATATGCATATAAAACTGCCAATACTAAATCCAGTTGTCTTCCTCCTTTACAGTTGAGGCACTGACTTGCAACGTTTGTGAGCGAGCCTTTCCTACCACCCGACTACTAGCTTCACATCAATCCAGGAAGAGGCACTATGGGTATGTCTGTACTCATCCCTCTATTAATTTACACAATTCATCCACTTCTCACTTTATGCAGTTATGCCTTCCTTACCACTCAATTACTAGCTTCACATTAAACCAGGAAGTGGCACTATATATATATATATATATATATATATATATATATATATATATATATATATATATATATATATATATATATATATATATATATATATATCCACACTCAAAGCACTGGCACCAACTGGATCTGATCCTAGTCAGGCGTGCTGCCATCAAGAACATTCTCTACACATGCTCTTACCACAGTGCTGACTGTGACACAGACCATTCCTTGATATGTTGCAGGATTAGGATGCAACCAAAGAAGTTCCACCTCAGGGGAACCCCCGCATTGATGTCGGCAAGATGTCTCGGATTGACCTTGTGAAGCAGTTTGCAGAGGCGTTTGCGAGAAACCTTGGTGCCTCGCAGCCTGGAGACTCTGCCACAGAGAAGTGAGAAATTCTGCGGGACACCATACACTGCACAGCCTTGGCTACCTTTGGGAAGAAGACCTCAAAGTCACACAACTGGTTTGAGGCTAAGTCGACAGAGATGACTCCCTTAATTGAAGCTAAGCGTGCTGCTCTTGCCGAGTACAAGAAGTCACCCAGCGGGAAGAACCTGCAGATTCTCAGGGCTACCAGGAGCAGGGTTCAGCATATTGCCCAGCGTTGCGCAAATGGGTACTGGACAGAGATCAGCGAGAACATCCAAGCGGCCGCAGCAACAGGAAACACTAGAGGAATGTATGACGGTATCAAGAAGGCACTAGGGGTAGTCTAGATTAAGATGGCCCCTCTAAAATCCTCCACTGGGGAACTAATCACAGATAAAAGACAACATATAGAGAGATGGAAGGAGCACTACTCCGATGTCTACTCCAGAGAGAACACTGTGTCCCCCTCAGCCCTTGACGCAATCGAGAGCCTGCCGACCATGGATGAACTAGACACAGTGCCAACTGTGGAGAAGCTCACCAAGGCCATTGACAGCTTGGCCTCAGGAAAAGCCCCAGGCAGCGACGGGATTCCACCAGACCTGATCAAGCACTGCAAGACTTCACTACTGCTTTCTCTGCATGAAGTCCTTTGCCAGTGCTGGCAAGAAGGAGCTGTACCGCAGGACATGTGGGATGCCTAGATCATTACCCTCTACAAGAACTAGGATGAGAGAAGTGACTGCAATAACTACAGAGGCATCTCACTTATCAACATCGTTGGCAAATCTTTTGCTCGGGTCCTCTTCATCCGACGACTGCAAAAGCTGGCAGAATTTGTCTACCCAGAGTCACAGTGCGGCTCTTGAGCTGAGAGGTCAACAGTAGACATGATCTTCTCCTTTCGCCAACTCCAAGATAAGTGCAGAGACCAGCGGATACCCCTGTACAGCGCTTTTATAGACCTCACAAAGGCGTTCGACCTGGTCAGCAGAGACGGCCTTTTCATGCAGAGATTGATTGAATCCTTCCACACCAACATGAAGGGGTCAGTGCAGTTTAATGGCAGCTCCTCCGAGCCCTTCGTCATCTGCAGCGGCGTCAAACAAGGCTGCATCCTCGCTCCCACACTCTTTGGGATCTTCTTTGCTCTACCTCTGAAACACGCTTTTGGCAATGCAACAGAGGGAATCTACCAACATACCAGATCAGATAGCAGGCTTTTCAATCTCGCCCGCCTAAGAGCCAAGACTAAGGTACGCAAAGTTCTCATTAGAGACATGGTGTTTGCTAATGATGAATCAGCTGCGACTCACACCCAGCAGGAGCTGCAATCATTGATGGACCGCTTCTCCCAGGCTTGCAAGGACTTCGGATTGACCATCAAACTGAAAAAGACAAACATCCTAGGACAGAACACAGTTACACCTCCGGTCATCACCATTGACGACTACGAACTCGATGTCGTACAGCAATTCACGTACCTCGGCTCTACTGTTACTGACAACCTCTCCTTAGACACCGAGATTGACAAAAGAATCGGGAAGGCAGCTACAACACTCTCTCGCCTCACAACTTGAGTATGGACAAATCCCAAGCTTACAGTGAAGATAAAAATGGCAGTGTACTACGCCTGTATCATCAGCACACTGTTGTACGGTAGCGAGGCATCGACTACATATGCCAGACAGGAGAGAAGACTCAACACATTCCACCTGAGAAACATCCGTCGAATCCTGGGCAAGACTGAATGTCAAATGCAGAGGTCCTGTCCCACATTGGCATTCCCAGCATGTACACCCTGCTCAGACAAAGCAGACTACGCTGGTTGGGCCATATTCGCCGCATGGAGGATGGCCGCATACCAAAAGACATCCTTTACGGTAAGTTGTCATCTGGAAACAGAACCAATGGCCGTCCACAGCTGCGCTACAGGGATGCCTGTAATATGACCTTTGTGGCAGAGACTGTCATTCCCGCTTTGGTCTCAACAACCACATGCGATGTCGCTCCAGTCAAGCAAAACAAGACAACTAGGATGCATTACCCATGGTCAACCGTAACTGACCTACTGAGGCCTACAATGAATATATATATATATATATATATATATATATATATATATATATAATACACTTTTCTTCAGTGGGAAACGAAGTTTTCTCGACCCTAAATGACGTATTTCATATCAATTATATATTTTACTTTAGATTTCGTCATTGTTCGAGGTGAATCGACAATGTCAAACAAATTGAACAAGCGATCGTTCGGAAATGGAGAATAAACACTTGGAACGATATTTATCACTTGAAATCGGCCATTTTCCACATGAATTGGCATTATTTGCACAGTGTTCGACATATTGCAGTGATTTCGACAAATTTCATTCGAAATCTCATGGAGAAAATTAACTATTTACGCCAATTATTTAGTGTCGGATAATGAAACAAGTTACTTTATTGCTTTGCAGAGTCAGTTTTTGTGACTGGGTATCGTACTTCACACTTTGTTGTAGTTGATTAATACGATTGAATCGAGGTGATGTTAGGGTCAGCTATAGTCGACATTAGTCACTTCATCTCAACATTCCATATAAACATGTTTTGGAATAGGATAAGCGGCGCTTGGTGGTCTGTTACACGATAGGAGATGACTACGTGGCTTTAACTAAACAGCAGGGAATCAAGAGCACTATAACCTGGGGTGTAATTAAGAAATATATCGCGGCTGGTTAAGTCGTTACACCTAGAAGAGGGGTGACCCGCCCGAGAAAGGCACTTTGTTTTATGTATCCCCACCGTAGGTTTTTGTCTTTATCCAATGTTTATTATTGTTGTCTACTTTTGTATAACTGTAACCCAAGCTAGCATTGCATTTGATGTGTATATTGTCTGGTCTTATATATATATATATATATATATATATATATATATATCATGAAATTCCTGCGTAGCTGCATAGGAGGATATTCTTAATTGGATCTGTAAAAGTATCCGAATATAGCGTCGAATTTGCTTTGTGTCACCATTGACATAAACCAAAGTGGATTGACATAAACCAAAGTGGTGATGATTGACATTATTTACTGGTGGTGATTGATAATGATACTTTGACATAGTATGGGCATAATTTAAGGTTACAATTGTTAATGAAAGACAAATGCAATATTTCATGTGTTACTTTTGAGCAAAATATAAACATCTTAAGCATAGAAATTAAAACGGAAATGTCGTTTAAGGTGGAGAAATGTGCAATTCGATTGACGAATGCCTGTTCATGTATACAGGTGTCTAAATCAAATGCTGAAAGTCATTTACAATTGCCAATTGACGATTTTGATGCTCCATGTCGAATAGTTGTGAACAATTCGTAATATAATTATTTAATGTCGGTTCATGTGAACAATTTCCAATTTGCGTGAAAACGGTCGAAATATAATGAAAATATCCTATTCGACATTAGATTTGCCGATATTACTTGAGAAAACGTCGTTTCCCACTGAAAAAAGGTGTATATATATATATACAGTATATATATATATATATATATATATATATATACCATATATATACATCTATCTATCTATTGCCGGACGCCTTACTCCCCTTACGAGGGTGACCATACACAGAATGCCCCCAAGCGGACCTATTCCCTGTGAGACGGACAACCCGAGCCAGTTTAGTGAAGGACTTACAGTATTGACCACTCAATTTAGGATCCGTCCGACTCCAAGGCCCTCTGTGTATCTTGTTAGCACTATTTTTCTACAGTGGTGTTCGGCTAATCCATCCACTAACCTGCCTTACCCTCAGGTAAGCAGTACGGATTTGTATCAGGTTTACTCCCCTATACAAGTTGCCAACCAAGGCTGACGAGTCCCATCCACCCGGATTTGTATAAGGTTGTCTCCCCTAGATGAGTCGCCGACCAAGGCTAACGAGTCCCATCCAGTATATATATATATATATATATTTATATTATATATATACTGTATATATATATATATATATATATATATATATAATATGTCATGTGGTACAGTATGTATGCTATAATATATATATATATATATATATATATATATAATCGAAATGTGAAAAACATGGATAGTTCACTGTACAATTGTATAAATATATCTATGTACATTGTACAAGAACAAAAGTTATTATTTCAAAGTTTAAAATGTATTAAATAGTATTAAAACTAAATTTCATGTTTTTAAGTGCAATGCCAAACAAATTTGTAAATACATATCTCTACTTTAGTAGATCTTCAGTACTAAATAACTGAATGACCTATTCGTAGGTCTGGGAGTTTTTTCCTCGACTCCAGCGTGGATTAGTTAGTAAAAATAGGATTTCAGAGGCTATCAACCCCTCTGGATTTTTAATCTAGCACACTGTAATCCAAGAATAGCGTCAGAACTAGAGCCCCTTTTCGAGAACTCCAATCCCTTCCGAGAGTGAAAAACTAAACAATTATCTTAGTTTTACGTTAGGTTGGTTTTCTAAATGATCGTAAAGTATCATATATATTTGTTTTTTCTAAATCAGTTGATCCAAGTATCACATGTTATCATTCTTTATTCAATCGAGGTTTGAATATACTGATAAAATGCCTTTCCTTGTTTTTCCTTTAACTTTGTAAAATGGCATTATATTGAAATTTGGAGACTTCTCTTGTGCACATTTTGATATGTGAATATTAGAATATAACCCTGTATTAAATCTGATGTGGTTTCCGTTAAGTTTTGTTCTAGGTAAAAGATTCAAAGTCTTGCCAATGTAGATTCATTGCAGCCATTACAACGAATCACATAGATATAATGGAGTATGGAGCAATTCATATTATGATTAAGTTTGGAAATAAAATTAGTATCCATAAATTTGAATTAATTACCTTATATTATTTGAGTGCATAGTTTGCATCTTGGGTTACCACATTTAGTGACTCCTCAACTGTATTGAATCTGGATTTGGTTAGTAATTTTTTTAGATTGCAGGGTTGTCTGTTCGCCTTTATTAATGAAACATCTTTATAATTGTATAAGTTTTGTTTCTTGTGAGATTTGTAATAGCCTAAGTGGTAGTTTTACCTCATTATAATTATCATCTTAAATTGGATTATATGTGGTTATGTATGGTAATGCGTTTTGGGACGGTTCAAACGCTTTATCGCATGGTGCAGTCAACCAAAGATCCAGCTGGCCCACCCTCGCTCTGGGATTCGCAGTTTTATCTGGCAATACTTGATGTAGTAAGGAGACGTGTATTACAGGGATGTTGAGGGGTTGGTCTGATTTCGGCTATATCAGTATCAGAATACATATTAAATGTTATGCCAGGTTTTTGCTGGGGTTAACTGGACTATTTAAGTAGGTTCTTACTCGACTGGAGAAGTTGAAACCACATGAACACATGCACAAAGGTAATAGAGGATAAATATAATACAGAGTACAAGCATAGAGTATCTTATTCAATGTAACTATAATATTTATACAGAGTTACAGTCCGACATGAATAGGTATATAAACAATATTTCCTAGCACGATCGAGGAACCACAATAAGTTCCAGGGGGATGACACTATGCACTTCCGGTGATGACACTAGGCACTTCCGATGATGTTGCACTTCTGTGGCACTTCCGACGAGGTTCCTGGGCCGTGGTGGTGGCCCTGGCATGTGGTGATGACAGTAGGATGGAAGATGTTGTAGAACTCTTGGGTTTGGGGTCTTAAATGAATATGTTACGTTCTACCAGTGTTATACATAACATATCATCAAAGTAACGTGAGGAGAAGTTATACGGGTGTTATAATGCCTCTCTCAACTATTCTGACCTTTATAAGAGTCGTCAATCAAGAACCTGTACAGTAACCTACTCTTGGGTTTGGGGTCTTAAATTAATGTTCTGCCAGTGCTATACATATTGTATCATCGGACTAACGTAAGAGAGTTGGAATACCTATGCTCTCCAACTTCTCTTAACTGTCCTGATCTTTATAAGAGTCTTTCAGGGACTTTGGATGGGTTTGTACTTGGGCCTTTTACGAATATGTGTCTTATTGCCAGTGACTGGGACAGCATACCATAAGTGCCGTTATTCCAGTGCTACTGTATCTCACGAGCTCTGATTTAGAAAGAAGCCAATTGCCAGTGTGTGAACTTCTAACAAGTCTTACTGAGGTTTGTTTTACTACCACTAAAGCGCACGTCAGTACAGCTTTCTTTAGCGACAGTAATTCTTGATGATTGAGGCGAAGAATTAATATTGAGTGGCCACCATGGTGATTCAATATCAAATCCTTTGTAGAGCCAAGATCTATAAATCCTCCATAACGCTTTATTTGCCAGTGTTTTAATAGTTTATTGAGTATTAACCCAAATCTTCCAGCTCTTAAAAAACCTTACAGGGAAGTGTGTTTTTGGAGCTTTCCAAATGTAATGATCTATATTTGTCTGGCATAGTCTTACCGATGGCGGCGTTTCTCCAGGTGCTCCTTCTCAGTGCAAGAAAGGTGGATGTGCTGGGAGGAGGGCCTGGGGCGGCTGGGGTAGCCCCTCTAGTTTTCTCTGTCATTGCGGTGGTGCGGCTTGGAGCAAGAAGGGTGCGTGGTGGTGTAGGACTTATTCAGTCTTGCTTGCTTTCCTTCCTTCCGGTCCTACTTGTTCTTGTCACTGCCCGGATTCTTGATGGTGACTATGATGTCCTTTCCTGGTGTTGAGGGAAGTGCTGGTCTGATGGAGGCGACTTGGGCGTACTCTGGTGGTGTGGCGCTTGGGACTTCTTTCTTCGGGGGTGTGGTGGCAAAGGTGGAATTGTTGGTTCTTGGTGGTGTTGTGCTCCACCCTCTTTCTTCTTTATTTCATTTCCCTCCCCGGGATAATAGCAATGGCCTCATGGCTGTATTAAGAAACACCAGGTGTCGTCCTATCGAGAGAGTTTTGCGCTGACCAAGGTATTCCCACCATTTTCTTGAACGAGCGTCTGCGGGCCTCAAGGTTGAGGATATCGTGGAAGAAGTCTAAGAGGTTTGTTAAACAGGAACGTTTTTTACGAAAGCCGTGTTGAGTATCTTTAACACCTTACGAGCGGCCTATGCGGTTTATTTATATGTACCGCCCAGCGGGGTGTTTTTAGCCAAAATAGGGCTGTTTACGTGATCATTTTCATGCCTAAATAAGACCCAGAACGTAAAACAAGTACCTATCCCTGAAAGGGCATAAACAGAGCTTTCGAATGACACCATAACGATCCTTTTATGATGGCTAGTTTTCTTGCAATAATCGTGCAACGCGAGTGCAAAAAGCATGTAATTAGCCACTTTCCCGATACAATTCCTTATATAGCGAGTGAGAGAGGGAGGAGGGAGCTGGGATTCGTGTCAGTATGTTCGCCGCGGTGGTCTGGAGCAGTCATACGCTCGCTACTCTCCTGCCACCACTTGTCTCTCTCTCTCAGCAACATTACATGCTGAAATTGCCACTCGACCTATGTCGAGCGCCGCCACATAGTCCAGCTTTATTAAATACGACTTATGTGGTGAGCCGCTAATTAAGGGTTAAGTAAGTTATTTTCCTCTATGTAATTTACGAGTCTGTCTCTTATGAGTGTTTCTATCGTCTGCGGGCCTTGAGGTGTTGGCAAACCTTGAGGCCCGCAGACGCTCGTTCAAGAAAATGGTGGGAATACTTCGATCAGTACAATACTTTCTCTCGACAGAACGATACCTGGTGTTTCTTAATACTGCCACGAGATAGGAGGCGCCGTAAGTGTAAGACAAGGCTGTCTCCAGTTCGTCTAAGAATCGGAGGGTGTAGGAAGAGCCCTAATCTTCAACCAACCTGATCTTCTTGATGAAGGGGATTTCTATGGCGCTGAAGGTGCTGGAGTCGGTCGGAGGAGCTTTAACAGGGGACGGCATGGTGAATAAATTTGGAGAGGCTGCTCGGGGAGGTGTTGGTCCGGTGGTGGTTGAGGAGGAAGTGATGGTGTGACCTTCGAGATGTCCTGTTTTATGCATGCGTGGGGATGCGAAAGTACCTGGTGACCTCACTGAGGTGGGAAAAGGTTGAGTTGTGGTGGCCAGAGTTGGTAGATATGTGTTTCTTGAACACGCTATTCTTAATCCTGACGCCCTTAATAATGTGTTCTGTGGTTGCAAAGTATGTGCAAGTAAAGGGGAGGGAGAGGAGCTAGGAGTATAAGAAAAAAATGAAAGAGAAACGAGAAGGGGGTAGTGAGAGAGGGTCTGATGTAGTGCGAACAGAAGAGGGGTGAATGGAAAGTGAGTCAGAGAGAGGTGAGGTTGACGGGCGAGGTGGTGGTGTGGGAAGGGGGAAGTGGGGGTACTGGGGGAGGTCTGGGATTAGGAGTACGGGGTGGTGGAAAAGGGAAGAGGTGAGGTTGGATTATAATAGCAATAGAAAGAGATGATTTAGGACTGATGGGGGGAATGCTGGAGGGATAGGGTTTAAAGGGTGGGGCTAGGCGACGGGGATGGGTATGGGTTGTGTGAGAAGGGGTATTGGGGCTTGGAGACGAGGAAGAGGGAAAGGGGGAAACAGGGATTTGTATGTGATAGGAAGATGGGTTAGGGGGTGAGTGGGGAGGTACAAAGGAGTACAAAGGAAATCAAGCAACAACAGGTCTAGTGACCCTTCTAGGCTGCTTGTCCTCCAAAACACTGAGGATCAAGTGTCCAAACAGTGGTTTAGAGTGGGTAAGGGTACGTTGGAAAGGGAACTACTGCCCTGGAACTAATGTCCGTGGCAGGATAGGAAGCTAGTAGGGGACAGATGGGTTAGTAACTGAGGGGAGGATAAAATACAGTTATTCATTTACAAACGCAGTCAGTCGCGGGTTTGATGCGAGATATTTGTCTAGGCGAAGTTTAAATGAATCAACGGTGCTGCAGTCTATGACATCTCGGGGAAGCCCATTCCATAATTTGACAACTCGATTGAAGAAGAAATGCTTAGCTTCCTGTGAGTTAAAAGATTTACCAATAATTTTGCACCCGTTTCCCCCCGTGTAATTAGATTGGTCAATAGTGAAGTACTTACTACAGTTCATATTGTCGATGCCTTTGATGATTTTGAACACTTGAATTAAGTTGCCTCTTAATCTGCACTGGGTTAAAGGAAATAATTTAATTCTTTAAGACGCTCCTCGTATGGTTTGTTCTTTAGGCTAGGTATCATTTTGGCAAGTCTACATTGAACTCGTTCTAGCTTGTCTATATCTTTTTGGTAATAAGTGCACCAGGATTGAACGCAGTATTCCAGAAGAGGGCGGACTAAGGAATTGTAAAGGGTTAGGAAAACGTCTTTGGATTTATGCTCAAATGACCTGCCTATAAAGCCAATTATTTTGTTTGCCTTCTTAACAACTTCTGAACATTGTTGAGTCGGTTTTAGGTTACTCGATATTGTTACTCCCAGATCGGTTTCTCTGTTTACATTCTTAAGCTGAGTGCCATTCATCAAATAGTTTGCTTGCTCATTTTGGTATCCGATATGTAGTACTTTACATTTATCCGTATTGAAACTCATCTGCCAAATTTGGGCCCAACATGACAACTTATCTAGATTGTGTTGCATATAATCAACTTGTTCTTTTGAGAGTACGCTATTTGCAATTTTTGTATCGTCAGCAAATTTTGAGATTGTACAGGTGAGACCCTCATCTATGTCGTTGATGTAAATTAGAAAGAGAATTGGTCCTAGTACCGATCCCTGGGGTACCCCGCTACTTACATTGGTCCATTTAGATGCCTTACCGGTTATGACTACTCTTTGCTTTCTGTCGCTGAGCCAATTTTCTATCCATTTCAACACACCATCTTATATTCCATGAGCTTTTAGTTTTAGCAGTAAACGTTTGGGGGGGAGCTTTGTCAAAGGCCTTTTGAAAATCAAGGTATATAATATCTACAGCTTTACTCTCATCGTAGAGGTTGAGGATATCGTGGAAGAAGTCTAAGAGGTTTATTAAACAGGAACGTTTTTTACGTAAGCCGTGTTGAGTATCTTTAAGTATGTTATTTTCCTCTAAGTGATTGACGAGTCTGTCTCTTATGAGTGCTTCTAGCATTTTACATACAACTGAGGTTAAGCTAATTGGACGATAGTTACTGGGTAGGGATTTGCTGCCTTTTTTGAATATCGGTGGTATGTTGGCTAGCTTCCACTGATCAGGCATAGTTCCAGACTGCAAGGATTTATTGAATAGCAATGTCAGTGGGTTAGAGAGATCATCCTTAGCTTCTTTTAGGTCTCTAGGTGAGATTGTATCAGATCCAGGCATTTTATTTACCTTGAGTTTATCTAAACAATTCAATACTTCTCTCTCGTTAACGGTGATATTGCTTAGAACATCTGAATTATCAATCTGAATCGGCGATGGTGTAGGGATATCACTGAGGTCTTCCATTGTAAAAACTGATGCAAAGAAGGTATTGAGGGCATTACTCATTTGTACTTCGTCTTAGGTGTATTCTCCATTTTCATCGACTAATGGTCCAACAGTTGAAGTAACTACTTTTTTCTTTCTGATATAACTATAGAATTCTTTCGGGTTTGTTTTACTTTGATTCGCAACATGTAACTCCAGGGTCTTTTTACTTTGCTTAATTAACTTTTTGGCTTTGCGTCGTAGCTGTACAAATTTCACCCGTTCTTCGTCATTTTGTAAGGATTTAAATCTATCATTAGCAAACTTTTTAGCAAGCAGACAGTTTGAAATATCTTTATTCCACCATTTGGGCTTATTATTATGGCCTGTACGCCGTATTTTCAATGGTATGCAGTCCTGCACTGCTTTTAGGTAAGTGGTTTCGAATAATTCCCAAGATGTATTTATATCGTTATTGTTAATTAAAAAGCTCCAGTCAGTTTCTTTAAACATAGCTCTAAGTTAATGAAAGTTTGCTTTCTTGAAATTAGGGACTTTTTCGATGCTGCTATTTGGTTCGTTACTAGTAAACTTTAAAGTGAAAGTTATTGTACGATGGTCGCTGTTACTGAATTCATCACCAACATTCAAATTATCTATTAATGCTTCTTTTGTTGCAAGTACAAGGTCAAGAACGTTACTAGGTGAAGGGGATGAAGAAGTTTCTGATGAAGGGGGTGAGGTGGAGGAAGAAGATAGTCTATGCTGTGTAGTGGGGGGACGGCGCTTAGGGTGAGGAGGGAGAGTGATGGAAGGGCGTCGAGTTATAGCACAGCGTGGGGGGATGGGGGGAAGGTGAGGGTGAAGGGAATAACGGGGGCGAGTAGGAGCTGAAGAAGGGGGAAAGGGGTCGGGTGAGGGTTGGATGAGGGATAGAATGGTGATGAGGAGGATTAGTAGGGATAGTGGTAGGGGGGAAAAAATGGGGGAATAAGTTGGGGCAGGTGGGCGAGGAGAGGAGGAAGAAGTAGGTACCGAGGGTGAAGGAGGAGAATAGGGCAACTAATGAGGCGGTTCGTAGCAAGGCGGTTTGGGCTGGGGCGTGGTGGATGATGGAGGTGTCATGTGAGGTTTGGAGGTGTCCCTGTCCATAATCAGAGGACGACAAATCCTCACGAAGCGATTTCGGTAGGTCCGAGACTCTGTGATTTTATAGGGCCCGATTTATCTGAGGCCAAGTTTGTTGGACACTGATAGTTTGACCACCATTACCAAGTCGTTGACTGCGTAGGGGCTTTGCGGGGGCGTGATGCCCTGGGCTGTGTCCTAGCAGACTTGGGCAGTATGAAGGACGTTCTTTAAGTGTGGCAGAGGGTCGGTGGATATGATTGCCGTGGAGAGTTTAGCCAGACTACGGAAGGGTAGCAACAGGGGTGCCACGCCATATAGTCTCTCGTGGGGCGTGATGCAGTCTTCCCTAGGGCACGGGTTCATACCCCACTGAATCATTTTTACCTGGGCTTGCCAGTCTTGAATTTGTAAGGCGATGAGCCAAGTCCTTTGTTGACTATTTATTGTTTTGTGGCTCCTTTCACAAATGGCATTTGTAGGGGAACAAGTGGGACCCCTGGATGCCACATAATCGTGAAAAATGTTCCCATACTTGGCCAGAGAACTCGGGGGCGTTGTCAGACAGGAGTACATCAGGTAGTCCGAAGTTGGCTTCGGTGGCCAAGACCTCTGCCACGGTCAGGGCGCTGTGTTCCTTAATGGGGCAGGCCAGCAAGAACCAGGAGTAAACATCGACGAAGGTGACAACGAATCTCTTGCCTTGTTTCAGGGGGAAGGGGCCCATGATATCGAGGGACAATAACTGCTAAGGTTAGAATGCGACTAATTTCTCGGCTGTACCTGGAGTTCTGGTTCTGTATTTTCCTAATCCACAAGGTATGCAAGCTTCTGCAACTTTGTTAGCAAGGCTGGTAGGGCTGGTAGTCCAATACAATTGTTGAAAGACTTGCAACCTTTTTGCTTGGCCTAGGTGGATGCCATTTCCTTCGTGGATTATTAGTAATATTTCCTGGACTGTTTGCGGGTCAATAGCGATGTGTCCTGACTCAGTATAGAGTTGATCCCCTACCCGATGTAAGTTATAAAAAACATCCTTGGGAATCCATTTTGGTTTTATTTTAGTTAGCCATGATTTTAGTAATAACGGTTTCTTGAGGGTGGCTCTGGCTCCGTTTTCGTCGTTGAGTTTGAGTGGGTAACTAAACTAGTTATTGTGGGTAGGTTATTTATACTAGCACTTGTACCAGGCAGGCGAGAGAGAGTGTCATCATTTGTGTGTAGTTTCTCTGGGTGGTGGTGAATTTCGAAGTCGAACTCCTCCAGGGTTTCTCACCACCGAATGAGGAGGGTACAGTTCGTCTCTGATCTTCATAGCCATTGTAGGGATTGATGATCCGTAATTTTGTCTGCTTTTGTGCCCAGCAGAAAACATCGAAAGTGGTTTAACCCTTACTGTACCATAGGGTACTAGCATAAATGTACACTCCAGTCCCAAGCAATGTGGCCAAAATGGCTTGAGAGGCAATATATAACAACCTCCTACTTCAAAAGATGGAGGAATGCTGCCTCTCCTAGCATGTGGGGGCTTGGATATAAGCTGCAAAGTGTTGCCAAGGTCTTAGAGCAGTGTTCAAACCTTGTGGTACCAGGTACTGCCTGATACTGGCAGTACTGGCAGATACTGATATGTCAGTATATAAACGGAATGGTTGTTTATAATATGGGAACGCGACCGTGGGGGCTTGCACCAGGTGATGTTTGAGGGCGTTGAATGCCTTGTCTGTTTCCGAAGTCTATTTGAAGGGCTCGTCTTTCTTGGTTAATTCATGAAGGGGGCGGGCCAAAGCAGCAAAATCATTCACGAACCTTCTTTAGTAGCTGGCTAGACCCAAGAAGGAGCGAACGCCTTTGACGGTGGTAGGGGAAGTCTGAGCTGCTATTGCAGAGAGCTTACGAGGGTCTGGTGAGATGCCCTCGCCCGAGATGACATGGCCGAGGAAACCCACAATTGTCCGGGCTACTGAACACATTGAGAGTTTCAGTTTTAGTCCGGTTTCCCTGAACTGCTGGAGTACCTGACGGAGGCGCTGTAGGTGTTCTTCCCAGGTTTTCCAGTAGGCAATGATGTCATCCAGGTACACTAAACATATTTCCCAGGTGAGGTCCTTGAGGACGAATACCATTAAGCATGAAAAAGTGGCAGGCCCATTGCAGAGACCAAAGGGGAGTACATTGAACTCATAAAGGTGTCCCCCACTGGTGGAAAAGGTGGTCTTCTGTTGGTGATCTTTTTTTATGGGAACTTGCCAGTATCCAGCCTGAAGGTCCAGGGGTGGTGAACCATTTGGATCCATGCAAAGAATCCAGGGAGTCATCTATCCTGGGTAAGGGGGTGGCGTCCTTGATAGTGGCGTCATTGAGTCATCGGTAGTCTACACAGAACCAAGTAGACCTGTCCTTTTTCTTGGGTAAGATGACGGGGGAAGACCATGGACTGACGGCTATCCCTGCGTTGAATATTTCTTGCACTTGGCGGTCTTCCTCCTGACATTGCAGAGGATTTTTTCTCCGAGAAGGTTGACGGATGGGGGGCCCTTCAGTGTGGATGGGATGTTCGACGACTTTGGTTTGTCCGATTTCTGTGGATGTCTGGGCGAACACATCAGCGAAACTGTGGAGGACTTTTAATTTTTTTTTTCTTCTGTTGAGTAGTTAACTTTTCTGGAATGGAGGGGAGGATGAGCGGGGTTGCAGTTGTATGAGTTGAGGGCGTGACATCGTCGAACGTTTCCTAATCGCCAATGATGAGGCCCTTGGGTAGTGTGAGGGGCTCGTCAGAGATATTGGTAACAAGACCGGCACCTCTGTTAGGGGGCACTATGGCAGGTTGTACTCTGCACTAGTCAGCTCGAGGTTGATTGAGTTGAGGTGTGAAAATCATAGGTCTGTCTGCTGTGTGATGTAAGGGCACCCACTGTTGATGTTGTGCAGGTATTAGTACACGCTGCGAGGTCACTGCGGGAACCACTACGGTGATGGAGCTGATGGCGAAGGTTGTGGGGGTTTCGAGCATGGGTGGCCTTGTTGAGGTAAGTGGTCTAATTTGCGGTGTCTTGGAGGCGATCGTAGTTTTGGGGGGTGGGGCCTTTGGATGGTATTGGGGGTTCTTTGTCTTCTTCAAAGTTTTGTTCCTCAGGATGACCTTAGGTGGGCTTACAGGAAGTTGAAGTTTCATTATTTTTAAATGTCAGACGTCGTTGGTCGCAATCAAATTGAGCTTGTAGCCGTTGCAATACGTCCAGTCCCATATATCCATCGTATTTGGTGCACTCTGAATAAAACACCACAAAAGAATGATAGCAGTAGGGGCGTGTCACTGCACTGATGAGATTCGTGGTGGTGGCGTGCAACATTCCAAGCTTGCGGCGATATTTGTCATAAATAGTGTTGAACAAGCAAGATCTCGCAGCTCCGGTGTCAATCAAAAGGCGGACTGAAATGCCTTCAATTTTTGCCAGATGGTAAATAGGGGTAGTTTGGTAATAATGGACTCCCCCGCGGAAGCTATGATGGGCGAGGGAGGTTTTAAAAAACGTGAGGAAGATCTGCTTCTTCAATATCGTCTTCTTCCTCAATCGAGTCAATTGGGTTGAGGTCAGCAGGGAAATATTCCTCATCTCAGTTTTCCTCCTCTAACTCCAATTCCCAGGATCCTTTTCTGCTGCGAGGACCCGGTTTGGTGAACTTCTTTGTTTTGCTTGATCTATTATGAAATGCAGTGGGCAAGCTGAGTTACATGCCTTGAAATCCAAAGGGTTAATGATTACGATAGGGCTATCCCGGCTTCTCTGTGAGGGCATACTTCGTTGAGGATCTCTGTTGGGATGGCTGGTAGGTGGGTATACTCGGCTATGAGTGTTGTGGGTGGAGTTGATCCGATTACCCGAATGTGGCCGGCCCTGTCAATAAGGTTGAGGGTGGCCATGTTGCACATACGGTGGCCTTGATTCGTAGTTGTTGAAGTACCCGGGTTTTCTGCCTCCTTGTGGAATGTGTAGGAAACCTCTTAATGGCTCCCACTGTGGAGGTCTTAGGCCGGGTGGCTAACAGCTTACGAATCGTAATAAGATCCCTGTTGTAACTGACGGGATCATGGATGGTGAAATGCTCCTTAACCCGTTCAGTACTAGCGACGGCTCCCTGCCGTCAGTAGATAAATCACTCCCCAGTCCCAGCGACAGCATAGATCCTTCAGTAATATACTTTCCTTGTAACTGCCAGTATCAAACAGTGCCTGGTACCACGACCTTTTGAGCACTGCTCTAGAGTTGGTAAAACTTCTCAGCTTATATCCAAGTCTCTATAGGCTTGGAGAGCCAGTATTCCTCCATCTTTTGAGGTGGGAAGTTGTTATATCTTGCCATTTTGACCACATTGCTTGGGACTGGGAGAGAGTTTTATTACTGTACCCTGTGGTACAGTAGGGGTTAATAAAGGCAGGGAGCACTCTCAACAGCACACTAAACACTTGTTGTTTCTGTTGTTCGGAGGTCTGGAGGGGATATGCGGACTTCACTTGTTGGGCAGAAGTCCGAGCGTAATGTCCAGGTCTCCCTCGCATCTTATATCGTCGATTTTGCTTAGGGCAACGACAAAGCCCAATGAAGGTTGCGGTTACGATTACGATGCTCAAGAATTAATCCCATTTAAGTTCAGGGGTCACTTATCCGGCTACCAGGGACACAGCCTTTCCCAGTTGTGTTAATAAAACTGCAATCTTTTCACGATCAGTTTGATATGCCAGGCTAAGAACTGGATTAACCATATCCAAGTATGTAAGGATTTTATATGTGTCTGCCTCATATTTAGGTATGGGTATGTGTGAACGAGTAGCCATGATGATATATATTATATAATGCTATATTTCCTTTGATTTTTGTGCCGAATGGCTTCTTCTTCCCGAATTAAGAACCACCGTCTGCCGCCAATCTTATGCCTGGTTTTTGCTGGGGTTAACTGGACTATTTAAGTAGGTTCTTACTCGCCTGGAGAAGTTGAAACCACATGAACACATGCACAAAGGTAATAAAGGATAAATATAATACAGAGTACAAGCATAGAGTATCTTATTCAATGTAACTATACTATTTATACAGAGTTACAGTCAGACATGAATAGGTATATAAACAATATTTTCTAGCACGATCGAGGATCCACAATAAGTTCCAGGGGGATGACACTATGCAATTCCGGTGATGACACTAGGCACTTCCGGTGATGTTGCAAAAAGCCAATTGTCAGTGAGTGAACTTCTAAGAAGTCTTACTGAGGTTTGGTTTACTACCACTAAAGCGCACGTCAGTACAACTTTCCTTAGCGACAGTAATTCCTGATGACTGAGGCGAAGAATTAATCCTGGTGTTGAGGGAAGTGCGGGTGTGATGTAGGTGACTCGGGTGTACTCTGGTTTTGTGGCGCTTGGGACTTCTTTCCTCGGGGGTGTGGTGGCAAGGGTGGTAATGTTGGTTCTTGGTGGTGTTGTGTTTCCACCCTCTTTCTTCGTTATTTCATTAACCCATAAACGGCGAGCGTCCTCATATGAGTCCGTACTGGGCAAAGACGAGCTTCCTCATATGAGCCAAGGCCTAAACAAAAACTTTTAAAAGGCCCCAGTAGCACTTTAAAAAAAAAAATGGTGTTTAAGTGAGATAATTCCCCTCCATACCTTCTATCACTCCTCCACATGTGTCAAAATCCCCTCCTTACCCCCCTTTCAATTATCACCTATTTGTCCTCTTATTCCCATATTTATTGGTGTTTTTATCATGCCAATATCTCCAAACCGGTCTAAGCCGTGCTCTTGTTGCTAGAAAGGGTGTAGAGTGTCTGAGAGTGTGAGTGAGTAAGTCAGTCTAGCTTCAGGCTCCGAGAAGGGAAAGTGTGGCCCGCTTCAGCTCCACACTTCATGAATGGCCGATCGGCAATTATTCGCGATTTTGACCATCCAAACACTATTCCCACTTATTTTGTTGTTGTTACATGTTGCTATCTTCATATTAACACCTTACGAGCGGCCTAGGCGGTATATTTGACTGTGCCGCACAGCGTTTTTTTTTTACCATAAATGGGGTTGTTTCCATGCTCTTTTTCATGCATAAACAAGACCCAGAGCGTAATACAAGTATGTTTCCCTGAAAGGGCGTAAATTGAGCTTTCCAATGACACCCGAACCATCCTTCTACGATCACTGGTTGTCTTGCAACGATCGTGCAACCGAAGGGCAAAATCGCTAAAATACGGTAATTTCTTTATATAATTACGTATGTAGCGAGGGAGTGAGGGTGAATGTAAGTGGAGTAAATCTCAGTAGGTCCACGGCGGCCGTGGCGAGCGGTCATGAGGTAACCCATGCTCCTCCAGTCACTCGTCTCTCTCTCAGAGCCAATATTGCGCCAAAATTGCACTCGGACTTAAGGCGGGGCCCGCCACATAGTCCAAATTTTTCGATTCGGACTTAAGTCGGGCCCCGATCTTTAAAGGTTAAACGTAAAATAGGCGCATATGAATAAGTAATAACAATATTTATCGTAAAATGACGATTATAGGTGGGAATGGAGCCTAATATGTCCGCCCAGTTGTGTGGTGTCCATTACACATAACTCACCGTTTTGGGGTTAACTAAGGCAAAGGATAAGCATAAATGCAAATGTATATATCACTACACAGTATATATATAATATATATATATATATACAGTATATATATATATATATATATATATATATATATATATATATATATATATATATATATATATAGATACGGTACGGGTATATATATACTGTATATATTTATTTTCTATGTGAGTGAGGGAGACAAAAGGCAGAACTGCCTGTAGCGAGTACCTCCCCAGAGTTGAAAGAGTGACAGGGCCAAAAGCAAGGGACGTTTGAGCCAAAATGCCTGGACATACAGAGTTTGAAGCAATTTAAGTCATAGGAAGAAGGAAAGACTGATTCTGGGAGAGAGTTCCGGAGCTCAGCAGTTGAATAGAAGAAAGACTGAGAATAGCGTTTCACTCTTGGGTTGGAGAGATGCACAGAGTAGGGGTGGGATTGTGTTGCTAGATGGGTAGTACGTACCCTACGTAGAGGAGGTGGTATAAACTGGGAAAGCTCTGAGGAACACTGAATATTGTAGTAGCGATATAATAGCAAGAGAGATGCAACATTGCAACGAAGAGAGAGAGATTGCAAGGAGTTGGTGAGTGGACAGGAGTTAATGATACTGAAGGCTTTCCTTTCTACTTTGTCTAGGAGTGCGGTGTGAGAGGATCCTCCCCATACATGTAAACAATACTCAATACAAGGACACACTGCACCCCTGTACAGAGCAAGAAGCTGTGCAGGGGTAAAGAACCCCTTGAGGCAGTTTAGCACACCCAGCTTCTGGGAGGGTGCCTTAGCAAGAATGGTAATATGGTCCTTCCAAGTGAGAGCAGAAGAAAAGTAGACACCAAGAATATTAAGAGAAGATGAAGGATTGTTTTTTGTATTGTTGAAGAGTAAGGGATAGTCCTCTGGAAGTTCTGAACGGGTAGTAAGATGAAGAAATTGGGTTTTTGGAAACATTAAAGGTAACAAGATAAGTGATGCATGGCTTCATTACCTTTTTGTTTTTGAGGGATTGCTGGCTGGGGCGTTCAGGAAATATAATTGAGTATTGTACGGTAAGAGTCGTCTGTGTATGAATGGATGGGACTGGAGGCACAGTTGAGAAGATCATTTATGAAAATTAGAAAAAGAATGGGAGATAGAACAGAGCCCTTAGGAACACCGGAGTTGATAGGATGAGGAAGGGAGCGATGGCCGTCCACAACCGCAGCTATGTAGCGGCTGGAAAGGAAATTAGATACAAAGGCACAGATGCACGGATAGAAACCGAAGTAGGGTAGTTTAGAAATTAAAGATTTGTGCCAGACTCTGTCGACGGCCTTCGATATGTCTAGTGCAATTAATAAAGGTCTCACCGAAGTCCCGAAAGGAGGATGACCAAGAATAAGTAAGATATAAAAGATCACCAGTAGAGCAACCCTTAAGGAAGCCATACTGGCGATCTGAGAGCAGATTATGAGAAGAGAAATGCTTAAGAAATTTGGATGCAAGAATAGTTTAAAAAACTTTAGAGATACAAGAGATGAGAGCAATTGGATGATAGTTGGAGGGTTGAGAGCGGTCACCCTTCTTTGAGACAGATTGAATGAGAGCAAACATCCTGCAAGAAGGGAAGACGTTAGAGGAGAGACAGAGATGAAAGAGTTTGCCTAGGCAGGGAGTCAGCACGAAAGCAACGTTTTTTAGTACAACAGGAGGAACACCGTCCGGACCAAACGCCTTCTTAGTATTAAGCCCAGAGAGGGTAGAAAGTACATCATTAGAAGAGATTAGGACATTAGGCATAATTAGGAGAGCAGGGGGTGAAGAGGGAGGAATAACACAGGAATCATCCCAGGTGGAGTTTCTAGCAAAAGTTTGAGCAAAAGGTTCAGCTTTGTCAGAGGAAGAAGTGATGGTTGTGCCATCAGAGTGGAAAAGGGGAGGGAAAGACGAGGAAGAAAAATTGTTGGAGAGGTTTTTGGCTAGATGCCAGAAAGCTTGGGAAGAGCTAGAGTTGAATAGTTCGGTGCATTGATGAAAGAGTGCTTGGCAAGTCGAAGAACAGATTTGGCTTGAATCCGGGCAGAAACATAGGAAGAATTAGATTCTTGAGTCTTAAGGCGTCGGTACCGTTTGAATGCTTCCTCCTTGTTGCAGACAGCAGTAGAACAAGCGAGAGTAAACCAAGATTTTTTTGTATTAGACTGAGAGAAAGAAAATTGAATGTATGCTTCCATGCCCGAGAGGATAACCTCGGTAAGGTAATGCATTCAGCACTCTCTGAGGGTTCCCGGCCACTGAAGCAAAAGTCATTCCATGAGAAATCAAAGAAGTACTGCCGAAGAGCCTCCCAGTTGGTAGCGCCAAAGTGCCACAAGCGCCGCCAGTTGGGAGGATCGGATGGCTGTTCCGGGGAGATAGGACAGGTGACAGATATCAATTTATGGTCGGAGGAGCCGAAAGGAAAGAAAAGATTTATAGTATAAGCAGAAGGGTTAGAGGTTAGAAATTGGTCAAGAATGTTGGGCCGATCTCCGAAGCGATCCGGGATACGGGTGGGTTGCTGGACTAACTGCTCTAGGTCATTTATGATAAAAAAGATGTAGGCTTGTTCACCAGGTTGGTCAGTTGAGACAGAGGAGAGCCATTGGTGGTGGTGAACGTTGAAATCTCCCAGGATTGAGATATCTGCAAACGGAGAGATGGATAGCATGTGTTCCACTTTACAAGTTAGATAGTCAAAGTATTTTGGATAGTCAGTAGAATTAGAGGAGACATAACAGCGCAGAAATATTTAGTTTGAGAGTGACAAGAAAGCTTTAGCCAGAGAGTTAAGAACTCCGAAGAGTCTAAGTTGGGAACATGAGAGAAAGCGAGATTGTTGCGCAAATATACGCAACATCCACCTTTGGCTTCAAACTGAGGATAGAGATAGTTGGAGGATACAAAGAAGGGTTTGCTGTCAGTAGTCCCAGGCACCTGAGTTTCGGTGAGAAAGAGAAGATCAGGGTTGGCAGAGGAAATTATCATGAAATTTCACCAATAGTTTTTTGATATGCTTAAATAATTAAGGAAATTCTATTGATTAATTGGCAACGCATATAAAACCTGCTGGCTGCCATATAATACCTTTCTCTGGTTTCAAGAATATATATTCATGTTTTAATGATGCTTGCATAATGAAGGAGGTATTTTTCAGCACAATGTGAACATCGCCTAATATAATTTGCCGTATAATACAGGCGTCCCTGCATAGCAATGAACGGGTGTGTGCAGGTTGAACCTCTTCGCCTTGATAAATTAAAATAATAGAAATATAGTGTTACCTTTAACCTGAGGAAAACACCATTGATGGTTTTTAAACGCCTGAGTATGCGAGAAAAATATAACCTTAGATTCTGACATAATTTGTTGTATTTATCTTATAAAGCATTATATCTGCTTCATGTGCATATATTTTACTTGTATGATGAATATGTGAACAGTGAATACTAGAAAATAGGTGGGGGAGAAAGGGAGAGACCGTAGATGGTGAGTGTGACAGACACACAAACTTACTGTACCATATTCCTAGTCATGATGACCAAGAGCCGATGTTAATTTGTGTATGACAACTTCATTATCAGACAGAATCGTAAAGGTATTACTTTATTAAATTTTCTACTTATATCTTTCACCAAAGTGAAGAATTTCGCTGAGTGAAGGTTTTGAAATATTGGCGTATATATATATAAGGGTAGTGATTACCTCAATGGCAACTATATTGGTGTATATATAAGGGTAGTGATTACCTCAATGGCAACTATATTGGCGTATATATATATAAGGGTAGTGATTACCTCAATGGCAACTATATTGGCGTATATATATATAAGGGTAGTGATTACCTCAATGGCAACTATATTGGTGTATATATATATAAGGGTAGTGATTACCTCAATGGCAACTATATTGGCGTATATATATAAGGGTAGTGATTATCGCAATGGCAACTATATTGGGGTATATATATAAGGGTAGTGATTACCTCAATGGCAACTATATTGGCGTATATATATATAAGGGTAGTGATTACCTCAATGGCAACTTGAGAAATTCACAAATGTTTGCTCCTGATTTTATATGGTATAAAAATGAGAAATGGCAGTATCTATCTATCTATCTATTGCCTGACGCCGTGATCCCCGAAGGGGTGGCCACGAACGAACCGCCCCCATGCACCTCTGTCCCCAGTCAGTCGACGCCCCTCCCCCCAACCAGCACCGCCTTCGTTCATGTAGTTCCTCACTCCATCCTTCCACCTCATATTCGGTCTACCTCTCCCCCTCTGTCCCTCCACCTCGCTCTCGTACACCCTCTTAGTCATTCTCTCGCTTTCCATACGTTCCATATGGCCGAACCATCTCAAGTTGTTCCTTTTCACACTTTCCAGCACATCTACCTCCACACTACACCTCCTTCTTACTTCCTCATTAGTCTGTCTATCCCTCCATGTAACTCCGCACGCACTCCTTAAGTATGAATTGGTAATATACATATCAATGGCAGTATGAATTGGTAATATACATATAAATGGCAGTATGAATTGGTAATATACATATAAACGGCAGTATGAATTGGTAATATACATATAAATGGCAGTATGAATTGGTAATATACATATAAATAAAAATAAATATATGCCCAATTACTATGCTTTACATTCTCTCTAATGTAGGTATCAGTGATTCTTATACTGAGAGCATACGGGGCCCTGAGTTAGTTGGGGTTATGAGGCCCTATGCAATGTAATGCGTTGATTTGTTTTAGGCTTTTTATCTTCCATCTAATCGCTGGTAATTATACTTCACACTATATTGTAAATTGTTATTTGTAATCATTTTGAAATTTGATATTATAATATTCTACATGAAAATAAGTATATTACATACTCTCTCTCTCTCTCTCTCTCTCACACACACATAGTTTTCAGTCTGAATTAACGTTTACTCAAATATTGTCGTCAAAGCGATTATAAGCGGTTATAATCAACACTTCATATGAATTCGCCATGCAATTGTTGATGTGCGTAGATAATATAAAAATTAACGTGAAACATACAAATATAACTGAAGTTTGGCGAATATAAATTAAAATACAAACTGAAAAAGCCGTGTGGGTTTATGTGTCACACAACATCACTCTCTCTCTCTCTCTCTCTACACGCTTCTTTATATCTGTCAATCTGTCTCACTTTGTCGCTCCCTCTGTCATACTAAGGTGTTATTAATACTATTGTAAAATTGTAAGCAGTAAATAGTGTTTCCTCTCCCACAACCTCCCTCCCCCCTCCCTCTCAAACACACACCCAATGTTTCGCCGCTGTTTAATATACCACCCGACATTATTATGTCAATTTATTTAAGCAAATATACAAACATTTGAAAATACATTGTTTTCTTAGATAGCGACATATGCATTTGTATTGTCTATATGTTTTCTTAGTTTTGTTTAACGTAATATATGTTCTGACAATGGTATAGCCGAAATCAGATCTACCAATCACAATCCCTGTAAAAAAAAAAACTCCTTATAAACCAAGTATTGAATGTAGAGGCTCTCAGCCCATGCCCGAGAGGGAGTAGTTGGAATATAGAAAACAACAAAAATTGCCAGATCAAACTGTGAATCCCCGCGCGAGGGTGGACCAGCTGGGTCCTTGGTAGACTGTACCTAGTATGTCTATGGATACTTGTTTTGCGCGATTTATATCATTCGTATTATGTATTTAGGGTATTGATGTTCTAGGAGAAAGTTTCGTAGTGCTCATAGTCTCTTAGTCTATCAGCGAAGTCTCTGAAACAATTGTGCTAATTGGCCTTGCCAGGTTTAAAGGGATTTTATTTTGTATGTGCCTTGGGTGGTTCGAGTTTTATTCTAGATATTGTTTTATTTCCGTAGTTTTATAGTGGATATCTGTGATTTAACTGTGTTGGTGGTGTAATGGTTTAGGTGCTTATGTTCTGGGTGTGGAGTCCCGAGTTCGAATCCCGGGAGGACCATATTCTTTCATTAGTTTATTCAAGTACATTGGGGTTTGTAATTGATGAATAATGTTACGAATTTCCATAGATTCAGGAACTAGTATAGCGAAGCAGGTCCTTAATGGTCTTGGCCCCATGCTATGTTCTTTCTCTCACTAAACCATTACGCTTTCCATAATGCAGTTGGGTCTGAGTAAATGATTAGATTGATATCCAAAATTCGAAAATTTATATTAATCGTGATCGTGTACTCAACCTTTAACTGTGTTGGTGGTGTAATGGTTTAGGTGCATATGTTCTGGGTGGGGTGTCCTGAGTTCGAATCCCGGGAGGACCATATGCTTTCATTAGTTTATTCAAGTACATTGGGTGCTATGCCGGGTTGTAATCCAACTTGCTTCAGTATTATCTCTTTATAATTCCGGTCTTCGGATACTTAGATTTGGAATATGCTTAACATGAACACATCGAACTTCGTGAATTGAAAAGTAGTTACTCAATCAGGCAATCAATAACGCAATAAACACACAGGATAGTTTACACTCTTATTTATTCAAATGTTTATGTAGTATATAAGATAGGGTTACGAACTTTACTATTATAAGGAATAGTAAGTAAGTATCATGTGACTGGAGAGAGTTTAATAAATGTTACTCTCTAGTGAATATCAGTTTGTCACTTACATAGTAGTTAAAGGGAGAAAATATGCAATGATGAGCAGATACATATATACACAAATATGCAATGATGAGCAGATACATATATACACAAATATGTATCATTGACAATAATACATTTGTGAGCCAAGTGTCTAACGCGAAGTATTCTGGCAAAGGTATTGAAACAGGATGTAATTATTGCTCAGGTGCGCTGGGGTTTGCGAGGTGGGCAAAAGAGATTAAATTAAGTCGCACTCAGGTGAGACTTCAAAAAGGTGCGGCCCTGGGTACTATAGGTCAGATGGACTGGGATCCTTGAAAATAACAATTCACTTTAATACGATAGAAAATCAAGTATTAAAGATAGGAATTCTAATTTACTCTAGGAAGGAAGATAGTTTAAATCTGAATTTAAATATCTAAGAGTTATTGCGAATAATCTCTCACAAGAGACACGAAAATAATATTCGATCGTAGATGAGGTCAAATCACACGGGTTGAGGAACTCAGATTCACAGTAAATATAGTGACTGAATCGGAATAGATAAAATATAATTTAATATAGATTGGAATGAATTAACCAACTAATTACGAAATGCAAATGTAAGAGCGTGGTAATATAGCTTAACAACGAGTTATCTTGAACACGACGAAGTTGCACTTAGGAAATACCATGGGTGATGACATGAAAGGAGTTTTGAATAAATTAACACATTCCTAAAAGAACGCAGAACTATGCAGCGTTGTATTATAACTTAAACAATGGTTATAAAGAATGAATTACTCGAAGAAGTAATATATACAAATAATCTTTAGCCAAATAATAGGCATAACGATCAAGGAATAATTATACAATCTGAATTCTTATAATTATGAGTGTTGAAAGAATTACATGACCCGGGTAACGTATATCATTAGATTATTCACAAGAACCAATAGAAATCAGCTATCTTGGCAAGAAATTAATTCTAACTCAACGGAAAGGGTTCTTTACTTTCGAGTGGGGGAAAGTAATACAATAAGTATTCTCTGGCGATAAATACACGGATAAGAGAATCCTGAATTGGTCGTAGGTTCTAGGTATCTTGAATTTAAGAAGGGAATCGATTCACGTTATACACTTCACTTCGACTTAGATACACACAGAATAATAAGACATAGGGGTAAAATCTGAGAGTATTCAACTAGGTAACACGTGTAAAAACGGCTATGTAACGTTCATACAATTAAGGGTCTGAAGGATTAAATATCGATTATTGTAGCAATATCTCATACTTATAGAATCACTGTACGGATCAAAGTTATAATTCTTACACGGGTATTAGAGAGTCAAGATATATCTTAGGCACAGATCTATAATTAAATGAAATAAAATACTCGCATATTTTATCTTACCTTCACAACAATAGCCACAACACCATGAACGAGAATCTGGACGACGTAGGACTCGTGGTTCTGCTGGGCTGGACGTCAGGGGGAACTGCCTCTTGCTCAGGTACAGGTGAAGGTGGTTCCGGGCTCCTCTGCACACTCTCGTTCAGGTTGAGTCTCAATACCAATGTCTACCCACAACCGGCCTAACCAGTGGAAGACAGCAATCGTATTTGCTAACTTCCTTCAGTTTTAGTCAGACTATATTCGGCTTATATTTAGAACTCAATTTGGTCTATTTCGAGATCATAGGGACATGTGAATATTGTTGTTTTTGCTATGGTGAAGGTAATTCTTAATCTAAAAATACACTGAAGTTATATATGTAAACACAAGGAGATTCTCGATCTCTCAATATTACCCTCTTTGTTTCACAGGGATATAATTATGGTTGCGTAATTAATGATTTTCTGTTCATTGTGATATCTGGCTTTTCTTAGTCTGCCGGCCATATGTTTATTACTGATCACTTCATTTGCACAATTCCAAGTCTTCCCGTGAGGTACTGTAGAGGGGGTTCTGAGATTTCCCATTTATGTAGATATTTCAATGGGTATTGGTGAGGAACTTGCATACAAAAATTCTCACTGTATTCCAAATCTGGCTGGAACTGGTTATACGCCTGCCTTGGTCGTTTGTCTCTTTGCCATTGGTTGAGCAGGGGTCCCTGTTTTTGGTCCAGGCTCGAACTCCTTTTGTGGGCAGACTAACCCAAACTCCCGGGGATTAGAGCATGGGTAGCACTGGTAAAAAGGGCAAGTTGACCTATACTCTCAGGGATTAGAGCATGGGTAGGTCTGGAGAAATAGGCAGACTGATCTATTTGGGCAGGTGTGGAAGCATGGGAAACTGGTTTGGTTCTATTTTGTCTTTTCTTCTCCTGGTGTTGTCCTCTCCTGGTCTTCTTGGTCTCTTTGATTACTGCTATTCTGGTTCTGGATGGCAGTTTGTTTTCCTGCATGATCAGGGCGTCTGCTAACCCAGCCCTGTGACTGTTGTCCAACCCCGTCATCTCATTGGGGCTTGTAATTGATGATCAATGTTAAGAATGGGGTGTTACTTATTTCTATAGGTTCAGGAACTAGTATAACGGGGCCGGTCCTTAATGATCTTGGCCCCATTCTATGTTCTTTCCTCTCACTAAAACATTATGCTTTCCATAATGCAGTTGGGTCTGAGTACATGATTAGATTGATATCCAAAATTCGAAAATGGATAGTAATCGTTATTGTGTACTCAACCTTTAACTGTGTTGGTGGTGTAATGGTTTAGGTGCTTATGTTCTGGGTGTGGTGTCCCGAGTTCGAATCCCGGGAGGGCCATATGCTTTCATTAGTTTATTCAAGTACATTGGGGTTTGTAATTGATGATTAATGTTAAGAACGGGGTGTTACTTATTTCTATAGGTTCAGGAACTAGTATAGCGAGGCCGGTCCTTAGTGATCTTGGCCCCATCCTATGTTTTTTCCTCTCACTAAAACATTACGCTTTCCATAATGCAGTAGGGTCTGAGTACATGATTAGATTGATATCCAATATTCGAAAATGGATATTAATCGTGATCGTGTACTCAACCTTTAGGCTAACTGTGTTGGTGGTGTAATGGTGTAGGTGCTAATGTTCTGGGTGTGGTGTCCCGAGTTCGAATCCCGGGAGGACCATATACTTTCATTAGTTTATTCAAGTACAATGGGGTTTGTAATTGATGATTACTGTTAAGAACGGGGTGTTACTTATTATATTATTTTGCGTCACAATTGTTATATATATACGAAGGTTACCATATCTCCACTTTGATCACAGGTAAGGTTGATTGTTATATATATACGAAGGTTACCATATCTCCACTTTGATCACAGGTAAGGTTGATTGTTATATATATACGAAGGTTACCATATCTCCACTTTGATCACAGGTAAGGTTGATTGTTATATATATACGAAGGTTACCATATCTCCACTTTGATCACAGGTAAGGTTGATTGTTATATATATACGAAGGTTACCATATCTCCACTTTGATCACAGGTAAGGTTGATTGTTATATATATATACGAAGGTTACCATATCTCCACTTTGATCACAGGTAAGGTTGATTGTTATATATATACGAAGGTTACCATATCTCCACTTTGATCACAGGTAAGGTTGATTGTTATATATATACGAAGGTTACCATATCTCCACTTTGATCACAGGTAAGGTTGATTGTTATATATATACGAAGGTTACCATATCTCCACTTTGATCACAGGTAAGGTTGATTGTTATATATATACGAAGGTTACCATATCTCCACTTTGATCACAGGTAAGGTTGATTGTTATATATACGAAGGTTACCATATCTCCACTTTGATCACAGGTAAGGTTGATTGTTATATATATACGAAGGTTACCATATCTCCACTTTGATCACAGGTAAGGTTGATTGTTATATATATACGAAGGTTACCATATCTCCACTTTGATCACAGGTAAGGTTGATCGTTATATATACGAAGGTTACCATATCTCCACTTTGATCACAGGTAAGGTTGATTGTTATATATATACGAAGGTTACCATATCTCCACTTTGATCACAGGTAAGGTTGATTGTTATATATATACGAAGGTTACCATATCTCCACTTTGATCACAGGTAAGGTTGATTGTTATATATATACGAAGGTTACCATATCTCCACTTTGATCACAGGTAAGGTTGATTGTTATATATATACGAAGGTTACCATATCTCCACTTTGATCACAGGTAAGGTTGATTTTAGGATCTAGTTGATTCATTATGTTTATGTTTATGATGGTCAGTAAACTCCCATCCCTAAATCACATACCATGAAAACATCATCCAAGTATCTTATATAAGTTTTATTGGCAATGTGTTTGCTTAACATCATCCAAGTATCTTATATAAGTTTTATTGGCAATGTGTTTGCTTAACATCATCCAAGTATCTTATATAAGTGTTATTGGCAATGTGTTTGCTTAACAATATGGACATTGAATAATATATACTATTCTCTAAATATCCCAGAATAAGATTCCGTATTTCGGGGCGAAATTTGTCCCCATTGCTGTTCCAGATAATTGTAGATGGTTTGTTTTATTGAATTCCAAAGAGTTGCTTTCAAAACATTAATTTACATCCTTCCAAAATTTGGTTTGGAGGTAAGCGGTTTGCTGGTTCATAATAATTATCTGGCTAATAATGGATTGCTTCATACGCCAACTCATAGGGTATATTGCTGTAAAGATTGACTTCGTCCAGGTTCACAAATATTTCAGAATCTCCAAGCTGGGGAGGAATTTTGTTTAACAAATATAGATTATTTTTTATGTAAGCAGAAACATGTTTTAGAAAAGGTTGTTAGAATTTATATGATAGCATTTGTCCCAGAATCGTATTTTGATTGTAATTCAGTCTATACTGCCTATTCCTCCTTCCATCTACCCTTTCATTCATCCACGTATTCCTCTATCCACTCAACATTTCCCTACCTGCCGTATGTTCGTCACCCGTCAAAACGGACGAGTCACAATATTTACGTTTAAGTTGTGGGACCCGCAATGGACCACTCTTAGGCGGAATAATGTGCAGGGGATGTGCATGGGGATTAATAATTAGGGACAGGATCAGCAGAAGGATCGGGATTAGGGATGTAATGAATGGTGATCCTAGTTCTAAAAGAATCAAGAGTGGGACTATTGACAATATGAAATGGGAGATGATTACACTCTTGGATGCTGCAGGAAAAAAATAAGTGTCTAAATATGTCCGTGCTAGCCAGATAGGTGTGGTAGTTTTGGCTGTGGATGCATCTCATAAATCATATATAATGTGTAAATATTTACATTTGTCTATATTATCTATTAATTTATTAGTGATTTTATATAACATCTGTTGTGTGAGAATTTTAGTTTCTTGTTGCAAGTATAATGTCTTGTTTGAGCCAAGTGACAGATGTAGTGTGTCTGTAATCACATTTGAGCCATGTCTTAGTTGGAGAGAGAGAGAGAGAGAGAGAGAGAGAGAGAGAGAGAGAGAGAGAGAGAGAGCAATGGATAAACGGTCGGACAGGAACTCGGAAGCAGAGACTGTGCATATTCAGAGGTGTGACGACTGAGGGACAACACAAGGTACAAGGCATCCG
The DNA here is from genome assembly GCA_032716605.1 of Paralithodes platypus. Taxonomy (NCBI): domain Eukaryota; kingdom Metazoa; phylum Arthropoda; class Malacostraca; order Decapoda; family Lithodidae; genus Paralithodes; species Paralithodes platypus. The sequence goes on along the minus strand of CM064508.1, from coordinate 22,235,885 downwards.
CTCCTTAGCATAATTGATATAATTATTTTATTTACAGTATGTTTAAATTAATTTACATCACCCCCCTGTATTATTAAGCTTAAATCAAACATAAAGTGTACATATTATTTAACAAATATATTGGCACTGTAGATACTTAGTCGTATATTTGCATATTTAATGGGCTGCAGTTATTATGAAGTAGTATATTTAGTTTCATAAATTATCGCTGTACAATATTGTTGTCATTTGTCACCATGTCTATTGAGGTATTATATGACCTTAAGTGTAGGCTAATACACATAATTTTCTGTCTTCGTTTTCTATGGTCTATGGTGTATTGATGTTATTGTGAGTTTGTAGATCCCAGATGATGTTGCAGTATTCTAAGTATGGCCGAACAAGTGTTTTTAATGCTAGACATTTTATGCTTGCATTACACTTAGTGTGATTCCTGCGCAGGAAACCTAAGGCATTGGTAGCCTTTGCTCAGATGCTGCTAATGTGAGGGGTCCACCTCATGTCTGCTGAGATGTGGACCCCCAAATATTTGTGGGAGGGAACAGTATTTAGAAAAGTGCCCTTGAATTTGTAGAAAAATGTGATGGTTTTGTTCGAACGAGTGAAATGGAAATTGTGACATTTGTCATGTCTAAATGTCATCTTGCACTTGGTTTCCCACTTTTAAAGGGCAGTTAAGTCATTTAGTAGTGCAAGGCAATCGTACCAATTAGGATTTGGTTGGTATCCAAAGCTATCATCTGCGAAAATTCTAGTAGTAGAAGTAAGCAATATGGGAGGTCGTTTATGTAAGAAAACACAAATATGGGACAGTGCCTTATGGGACACCAGAAGTTACAGGCACAGTAGAAGAATGAGAACCCTCGAGAACAATGCGTTGATATTGATTGGTCAATAAATTCTTAATCCAATGAAGAAGTGCTCCTCGGATGTAATTATAATCTAACTTGGCTAACAATCTTTTGTGGGGAACTTTGTCGAAGGCTTTGGCGAAGTCTAGTACTATGGCGTCTATTTGTCTAATTTCGGGGTCGTTATTGGATTAGGAAATGCTATGTATAGGCACTAGTAGTTGTGTTTCGGACGATTGTTTGGCCCGGAAGCCTTATTGTGTATTAGTCAGCATATTTTGCCTATCTAGATGGTCTATCAAATGTCAGTGGATGATGTGTTCTAAAGTTTAGTAGTGAACTGAGGTAATCGAAACAGGTCTATAGTTAACAGGGAGGGTTCTGTCTTCAGATTTGAAAATAGGTGTCACAATTACCAATAGCCAGTCATGGGGAAGTTCTCCGGTGTCAATGGTGTGACGCACCCCAGTGCTGGGCAACGCAACCTGATTGTACTCCTTGGTACTCCACTGTACCGCCCGTGATCTGGCTACCGTCAGCCGCTATGTATATTGAGTGTGACAACTTATAACTATGTTCTTTGTATCTCTGCAAAGGTCTCGTCATGTGCTAACCAGTGGTGGGTTTTGTTTTAAGCCATGTCGAGACCTTCCATTTAATATGTAGTATCAATAGAGAAGTTGATAGATAGGATAATGGGAATTCAGAGAGAGAGAATGAGTTGGGCTTCAGAGCAAGAGGGTAGCAACACGCCGCGCTGCCGGCCGGGTGGTTGCCTAGAACCTTTGAGATTCTAACATCCCTTGCTCTCTCTCCCCACTTCTCACGGTTGCACTCTTTCTCTCTGACGACATTACTCTCATTTCATTCTTCTCTCTATTTAAATGCATAACCTTCCCTTGAGGTCCTAAAGGAGTTTCAGCACTCACCTCTCGTATTACTCTTAGGACAAGCATATATTTACATGTATTAGATTTAAGGGGTTAATGTGAACAGCGATCTTCTTGATGAGGATAGTTGGTGAACGTTCTACATGTTCACGAGTTATATGCCCCGCTCATCATCCCATTTGTGACTAGACTGGTGCCATGTGTAAGAGCCCGACCATGCCCAGGAGTTGTCTGTAGAGGGACGAGGACTTAGCCTTGATTTGCATACCGAGCCAGGAGCGAGTGTAGCACCCGAGACTACAGCTCGCTCGTAGTGCCGGTATAGTAGAGTAACGTAATTTATCTGTCCTTGTGTTCTCTACAGTCTTCTCCTGGGTTCTCGCTTTCGGTGCTGGGACTCGTTGTTCCTGTGACTTGGCCTGCTAGCTAGAACACATGGGGATGATGAGTGGGATATATCTTTATTTTACTATGCATTGCAGCTCTCTTTAAGTATATATCTATAACACTTTACAATACACATTACTCACACACAAGACAACACTATTAATACTTTCATGTATCAATTAACTGCACTGTCGTTTTGCTGCTGTGTCCGGAGTTCTGTTGCGTAGGGCGCATACGGACTCGGAGGGGAGACAGAGTGAGAGAAGCGAAGTAGCCTATGCGGTAGTAGGCTACCGGCGCAGTACTGTTGCCTGCAACCTTTTAGTTATTCCAAGTATAGATTCATTATTATAATAAGTGACTACTGTTTATGTTCCTCCCATGTGTATTATTAGGTATCTACTGGATCATGAACATCTTGTATGCTACATGCTAGTGCATGTTAGTAGGGGACAGTTAGTGTAGTGCACGCGCTTTCAAGTAGGCGTGTACATTTGTCATTTAGCATTTCACTGTCATACCTTTAGCCTGCTTCTATTCTACATTATTAGAGGCTTAATATTAACGTAGTTTCTTGAGTATTGCATTTCTTTAGTAATAACGTAACCTATAAATGTCTGAGGGAGTTTAGCCTCATAGCCTACCCCTGTTGTACACTTTCGCCGAGTTAAGGTACCTCGTTACCGTAGACGATAACTCTGTAGGGCGTTGGTGCTTTTGTTGTCTGGAGCATATAGTATTTGGGACTGGAATCGAGCGTGTCGTTGTCACTTAAGCCATTTCTGTCCTACGATCAAGAATCCCGAATATGTATTGCCGATCCAGCCGTAACAAAATGGCGACCTTGCACAAGATTCAGTAGTATCCTATCACATGTTTTTTGGAGAACTATTCTATGCTACCTAGTAGAGCTGGCTAGAATTTTCTTGCATATTGGAGGAATTTTTATTGTGTCATTATTGTATTGGTGGACTTGCAGATTGTTTCGTTAGGTGTCTAGAGTAGAGTCATTCAAGCATCTTTAACATTTTGTGAGTCGAGACTGCAATTAGTAATAAGCACTTTTTTTTGTTTATGAACAGCAATTGTATAACCAGCACTATGTCTAATGACTCATCATTTACGGGGGAGGATAACACGGTACAGCCTAGTGACCAGCAAGTACAGCAGATATTTAGGGAGGGGAGTGTTATAAGTGGAGAGAGGGATGCCCGGGCATTTTTGCAGACACCTTTGACCGAACAGCGCCTGCAGGCTATTGATTGTTACGGTCTTCGCTGTTTAGCCACGGTTTTGGGGCGGGACTGTCCTGACAGTTGGCCCAAGAAGAATTTGGTGGCATGTTTGTTGGGTGATGGCGATGGGGCGGTGGGTGGAGTGGGGTCTTGGGGGGTTCCCTCCAAGCCTCCATTCCACTCTACCCCTGAGCTGGGCCCTCAGCCAGCGAGTCTTAGCACGATGCAGCAGGAGGGTTCTCAATGGCAAGCTGGCTTACCCGTAAACACGTCTCGGTGTGGATCCCCCATTTTGTGCTCTCCCCCCCCAGGCCTGTCTCCTGAGATGTTATTTCAGCTAGAACTAGCTAAGTTTAAGCTGCAGGAGACTCAGATACAACAGGCTAGTATAGAACGCATAGAGGTTGCTAGAATCCAAGCCAATCAGGATGCAACCAGGTACCAGGCTGAAATGGATGTCGAGAAGTCTAGAGTAGAGACCACGGGGCGTCATCTCGGTGGTGGGCACCGGGTTACAGACTCACTTTCGCATTTAATTAAGTTAGTACCCGCATTTGATGAGACAGCAGTGACGGAGTTTTTTGCTCGTTTCGAAAAGAAGTGTCGTGAGTATGACTGGCCGGAGGTTAAATGGGCAGCATTAGTTTCATCACGTCTAGTGGGTAAGGGGTTGAAAGCCTACGATGCACTGTCACTGGACGAGAGTGTCGTGTATGGACTGGTGAAGGAGGCTGTGCTCCGGGCCTACGAACTGCAACCCGAAACTTATAGATTGAAGTTCCGTGGCGTGAATAAGAAGAGCGACGTCAGTTTTATGGAGCACGCACGGGACTTAACAGATGCATGTAATAACTGGTTTCGGTCCGAGCACGCAGAGTCGGCTGAGGAAATTAAGCAACTTTTCTATCTGGAACAGTTTTACAAATGTACTGGAACCGATCTAACGCTGAACATTAAGGAAAAATGTCCCAAGACAGTAGAGGAGGCTGCCAAGATGGCAGACCTCAGATTATCATTGATTCGTGGTTGCGGTGCCGCTCAGAGGGCTGAGTCAGGGCAGAAGGGGCGCTATACCCCACCCACAAGAGTTTTCGATAATAACAAATCCTATGACACACATAACCACACTAAAAGCATTGCACCTAATAACACCTACAAACACAAGCCTCTCCCGTTTACTAAAGGTCAGGCCCCTTCTTCGCCCGCACAAGGGAAGAAGCCCATTGGGGATGTGAAATGTTACAAATGTCAGAAGCTAGGCCATTATTCACGTGAGTGCCCTAGTAACACTCCCGCTAAGCCGGTGTCATTGGTTCACAGTATCGGTGTGTCTCTGAAGGCTGCAGCAACTGCCCGGGGTAGGTTGTCAGCAGCTGAGGCACACGCGGTAAAGAAGCGTACGGAAGGCTCGACACCTGTCCGGGACACTTTCTGTAGCCATCGGGGACACAGGTTTGTGAGCTGGGGGAGTGAACTACGGACGGTTGACTTGTTGAGGGATACGGGGGCTTCGCAAACTTTGTTGAGGAACTTCACAGGGAAACCGATAAATGCGGCCAGAGTTGTTGTGGTGCAGGGTATAAATGCTACGAGGTCATACCCACTTGTGAGGTTGGAGTTGAGAGTGGGAGAGGTGTGCAGGGAGCTGGATGTAGGGATCGTTGAGTGTTTGCCAGTTGAGGGCGTCGACCTTCTTCTCGGCAACGACTTTGCGGTGCCCACTTCCGGGACTCCACCCTTAGTCGTTGCCGAGAGGGCGGCCGACGTGGATGGTGAGAATCGGGAATGGGTTGGGAGGTGCCAACAGGATGAGATGGCCTGTGTGGTAACCCGATCTCGCTCTGCGGCTCCTGCACAGCCTAGCACTCAACCTCGGGGACAGTGGAGGAAGGATCAGGAGAAGGTTGCTAAGGGCAGGAAAAGGGACATTGATTCTGCTGCACTTCTCGGTGATTCGGTACTTGGACCTATAATAAACACGGGAGTTGACTCTGGCCCAGAGATGGTGTGTAACAAGGCAGAGTTGGGTAAGACTTCGCGTGAGGCAAGAGCTGTAGCGAGAGCCACTAAGGCAGTAGAGCCTACTAGCCGGGGTAATGTCTTATTACAAAACCATCTTGATGCATTGACGCCCGGGGACATTAGTGAGCAGCAGCTGCAAGACGCTAGCCTAGCTCGTTATAGCAATGGTGCCATAGAGTTGGAGGAAGATGGGGATGAGAGCCGGGAGAGACTTATAGGTTGCATGGCAGCGGCAGGTAATAACTTGGTTAATGCACAGGCGGTCATGAAGCACCAGTATGACGCCAAGGTGAAGCTTCGGGAGTTTTCGGTGGGTCAGGAGGTAATGTTGCTTTTACCTTTGCCTGGACACCCCCTTTCTGCCAAGTTCATTGGGCTGTATGTGGTGGGTAAGAAACTGTCCGACCTTGATTATCTCGTTGCAACACCTGACCGTAGGAAAAACCATCAGTTATGTCATGTTAACCTCATGAAAGAGTATGTGAGACGCCCCTCAGAGCCTCTCACTGTCCCTGTGCTGGCCTGCAGTGGCCAGGGTGGAGGAGGTGGGGACAGTCATGCTGCTGAGGAGGATAGCTGGGACTGTGTCATTTCCGCGGAACAGTGGGCGGGGAATACTGAACAAGAGGCTAGGCAAGTTGTAAGTCACCTGCCTGAGCACCAGGGTGCTGCTGTCCTAGGCCTGTTCAGGTCATACCCCTCTGTTTTCGCCGAACACCCAGGTCTCACTACTCAGGTAACGCACGACGTGGACGTCGGTGATAATGTGCCCTTCAAGTCAGTGCCCTACCGTGTGCCCCCGGTAAAGTTGCCAGCTTTACGGGAGGAGTTAAAGTACATGGTTGAGAGAGGGATGATCACTGAAGGTTATGTGAAGTGGACATCACCCGTCACGTTGCAGCCAAAACCTGACGGCAAGGTGCGGTTCTGCATAGATTTTCGTAGGCTAAATGGCTTGACCACTACCAACCCTTACCCTTTGCCTCGAGTTGACGACAGCGTGGACAAGATAGGGAATGCAAAGTACCTTACTAAAATTGATCTTGTAAAAGGCTACTGGCAAGTACCCCTGTCGGACCGAGCTAAGCAAGTTTGTGGTTTTGTGGTAGATGGCAAGACCTACCAATGTAACGTAATGCCTTATGGGCTTAAGAACGCACCTGCCACGTTTCAAAACCTGATGAACGATATTTGTGACGAAATCCCTAACTGCACGGTCTACCTTGATGACGTGATAGTATATGATGACGATTTTGAAAATCACCTAAGGCACTTAGAGACCCTGTTTAGGAAGTTGCACGATGCTGGGCTGGTGGTGAACCTGAGGAAGTGCGAGTTTGTAAAGGCTACTGTGCAGTATCTTGGCTTTGTGGTCGGGTTAGGCCGGGTGTGCCCCCCCCTGAGCAGGATACAGGCTATCAATATGTTTCCCAGGCCCACCACTAAGCGCCAGGTCATGCGGTTCCTAGGTATGATAGGCTATTATAGGCGCTTCATCCGGGGATACTCTACTGTCTTAGCACCGTTAACTGATCTACTGTCGAAGTCAGTGAAGTTCTGTTGGGCTGCGGAGTGTCAGAGGGCTTTCGACCTAGTCAAGCACCTGCTGTGTACACATCCGATTTTGAGGGCCCCAGACTTCTCCAGGAGTTTTCAGCTGGCGACTGATGCCAGCGGTGTGGGTGCCGGGGCAGTGTTACTGCAGACTGATTCCGAGGGCTTGGAACACCCAGTGAGCTTCTTTTCTCGCAAGTTTAATTCGGCACAAAGGAATTACTCGACTATAGAGAAGGAGCTTCTGGCTATCGTTTTGTCGCTCAAACATTTCGAAGTTTATGTTCCAGCCTACGGCCCGGTAGTGACGATTTATACGGACCATCATCCCTTGAAATTCCTAAATCAGTTTCACAATCGGAATATGCGGTTGACCAGGTGGTCCCTAATGCTCCAAGAGTATAATCTCAACATTCAGCATATTGCCGGGAGTGAGAACGTGATAGCAGATTGTCTATCAAGGGTTGATGATCCAAGATAGTCGTGCACGGTGTGTGGGTTGAGCAGGAGTAAAATTAGGCTATCATAACGCCGTCCAAAAAGATTATAAAACAATAAAATAAACGAGAAAACTCTTTCTTTTTTTTAGTTTTGTAACTCTTTATTGTTGTAGCATGATGCATGCAATATTGTGTTTTATGTATAATTCACACTTCAGTTGTTGTGCACCTTTTGCAATTAGTGGCAGCTAAGGGTAGCAGGTCGGTTGGTTGCCTGTCAGATTTTGATAATGCTTCTAAGGTCGATTATCTAAAATCTTGGGGGGGCTGTGACGCACCCCAGTGCTGGGCAACGCAACCTGATTGTACTCCTTGGTACTCCACTGTACCGCCCGTGATCTGGCTACCGTCAGACGCTATGTATATTGAGTGTGACAACTTATAACTATGTTCTTTGTATCTCTGCAAAGGTCTCGTCATGTGCTAACCAGTGGTGGGTTTTGTTTTAAGCCATGTCGAGACCTTCCATTTAATATGTAGTATCAATAGAGAAGTTGATAGATAGGATAATGGGAATTCAGAGAGAGAGAGTGAGTTGGGCTTCAGAGCAAGAGGGTAGCAACACGCCGCGCTGCCGGCCGGGTGGTTGCCTAGAACCTTTGAGATTCTAACATCCCTTGCTCTCTCTCCCCACTTCTCACGGTTGCACTCTTTCTCTCTGACGACATTACTCTCATTTCATTCTTCTCTCTATTTAAATGCATAACCTTCCTTGAGGTCCTAAAGGAGTTTCAGCACTCACCTCTCGTATTACTCTTAGGACAAGCATATATTTACATGTATTAGATTTAAGGGGTTAATGTGAACAGCGATCTTCTTGATGAGGATAGTTGGTGAACGTTCTACATGTTCACGAGTTATATGCCCTGCTCATCATCCCATTTGTGACTAGACTGGTGCCATGTGTAAGAGCCCGACCATGCCCAGGAGTTGTCTGTAGAGGGACGAGGACTTAGCCTTGATTTGCATACCGAGCCAGGAGCGAGTGTAGCACCCGAGACTACAGCTCGCTCGTAGTGCCGGTATAGTAGAGTAACGTAATTTATCTGTCCTTGTGTTCTCTACAGTCTTCTCCTGGGTTCTCGCTTTCGGTGCTGGGACTCGTTGTTCCTGTGACTTGGCCTGCTAGCTAGAACACATGGGGATGATGAGTGGGATATATCTTTATTTTACTATGCATTGCAGCTCTCTTTAAGTATATATCTATAACACTTTACAATACACATTACTCACACACAAGACAACACTATTAATACTTTCATGTATCAATTAACTGCACTGTCGTTTTGCTGCTGTGTCCGGAGTTCTGTTGCGTAGGGCGCATACGGACTCGGAGGGGAGACAGAGTGAGAGAAGCGAAGTAGCCTATGCGGTAGTAGGCTACCGGCGCAGTACTGTTGCCTGCAACCTTTTAGTTATTCCAAGTATAGATTCATTATTATAATAAGTGACTACTGTTTATGTTCCTCCCATGTGTATTATTAGGTATCTACTGGATCATGAACATCTTGTATGCTACATGCTAGTGCATGTTAGTAGGGGACAGTTAGTGTAGTGCACGCGCTTTCAAGTAGGCGTGTACATTTGTCATTTAGCATTTCACTGTCATACCTTTAGCCTGCTTCTATTCTACATTATTAGAGGCTTAATATTAACGTAGTTTCTTGAGTATTGCATTTCTTTAGTAATAACGTAACCTATAAATGTCTGAGGGAGTTTAGCCTCATAGCCTGCCCCTGTTGTACACTTTCGCCGAGTTAAGGTACCTCGTTACCGTAGACGATAACTCTGTAGGGCGTTGGTGCTTTTGTTGTCTGGAGCATATAGTATTTGGGACTGGAATCGAGCGTGTCGTTGTCACTTAAGCCATTTCTGTCCTACGATCAAGAATCCCGAATATGTATTGCCGATCCAGCCGTAACAATGGTCTGTGAGAATATAACATGCAGGACAGGGGCAAGAATGGCAGCATTTGCCCAGAGTATCCTGTCTGGTCCAGTCACTTTGTCAACTTCTACCTCAGATTAAAGTTCCTTGATTCCACGGGTGTGTATAGTCAGTGGAGGTATAGGTGGGTGTGGTGATGGTAACAGTTCCAGTGTCACGTAGCATTTCACCAGGGTACAATCTGAGCCATCTCGCCACAGTGCGCATCCACACTGTGGTTACCCAATTAACTCTTACCAAAAAATGTATCCAATTGCTGGCCGTTGAATACAATATAGCTTGGGGGGGGGGGGGGGGGGGGGGGGGGGGGGGGGGGGGGGTGGGGGGGGGGGGGGGGGGGGGGGGGGGGGGGGGGGGGGGGGGGGGGGGGGGATCTACCTCGGAATTAACCGTGGCGAATTGTCAGATGACACTGACAATTTCTGCTTCTTCTTGTGTAAAAACTGACTGGAACTTCAAATTAAATGCATGTCCTTTTTCATGTGGAAGTGTGGCCAGATAATCGTTATGTAATAGTGTTGTTATATCAATGTTTGCGCGCTTTGAAGAAGCTGTAGAATGTGTTGTGGCTTTACATGTTATTTGTGAGAAAAGTTGCTGTGTAGTTAGTTTCTGCTTGTTTAATTTTCTTTGTAATGCTTTTTAAGCATTAAGAATTTGTAGTATTCCCAATGTTCTGTATTGTTGCATTGTTCCTCGTCATCCCCTCATTTTTTCTACTCTGACGGTACCACTATCACCTCTTCCTCTGACAAAGCTGAACTCTTCGGTCAAACTTTCGCTAATAACTTCACCTTCGATGATTCCGGTGCTACTCCTCCCTCTCCATCCCGCTATCACTTACTTATGCCTAATATCATAATCACTTTTAAGGATGTACTCTCTTCCTACTCTGGGCTTAATATTAAGAAGGAATACGGACCGGATGGTGTTCCTCCTGTTGTACTCAAACACTGTTCTTCTGTACTGACACCCTGCCTAAGCAAACTATTTCGACCCTGTCATTCCTCGAACGTCTTTCCTTTTTTATGAAAGTTGCCCTCATTCAACCTGTCTCAAAGAAGGTTGACTGCTCTCAACCCTTCAACTGTCTTTCAGTTTCTCTCATTTCTTGCATCTCTAAAGTTTTTGAAACTTCTCTTAATTCAACATTTCTCATCATTTATATTCCCATAATCTACTTTCAGATCGCCGGAATGGCTTCCTTAAGGTCTGCTCTACTGGTGATCTTCTTGCTTATCTTATAACTCTTGGTCATCCTCCCTTCAGGACTTCGGTGAGACTTTTTCTTTTGCGCTAGACATTTTGAAAGCCTTCAATCGAGTATGGCACAAACTTTTAATTTCCAAACTACCCTCCTTCGGTTTCTCTCCCTTTATCAGTGCTTTTGTCTCTAAATTTCTTTCTGACCGTCCCATAACTGCAGTTGTGGACGCCCATCGTTCACTTCGTCACCCTATCAACTTCAGTGTTCCTCAGGGTTCTGTCCTCTCTTCATCACTCTTTCTAATATTCACTTATTATGTTCCTTCCAACAACCAACCATACTCCTAAAATCGATTAATGAAATTTACAAACACATGTGGCAGTCCATGGATTCGAACCCAGGATGCTCACACCGAAAATCAACACCTTATACATCGCACCACGAAGACAGTTAAAGGTCGGTGGACACTGCCTACGATTTATTATGCAACTTTGAATCCTGCATATCAATCTAAGCATGTACACACATCCCAACTGCAACTCACGTAGGCTATGCATATGTGAATGGAAAGAGCAATTAATGGGGCCTTAACCACTCAGGGAAGTCCTCTCGATAAATTACTCCTGAACCAATATCAATTATTATGTTCCTTCCAACAACCAACCATACTCCTAAAATCGATTAATGAAATTTACAAACACATGTGGCAGTCCGTGGATTCGAACCCAGGATGCTCACTGTAATGCCCTCGAAAATGTCCCGCACCCACAATAATACTAACCCGAGTTGACGTCAGGTATAGCGTAAAATAGTCGTAGATGTTAAGTCCAATAAACTCATCACGTGATAACACCACGAGACTATCACCTGGTTCTTAAAAATCGGACTAAGGTTGCTATACTTTTAGTATGTCCGTGGTAGTACAGTGGGTTAGCGCGCGGGCCTGGTGGTGATGGTTGGGTCACTAACCAGGGTTCGAACCTCACCCAAGGCATCTCAAAACCTGTGGGTTTTTAGGGGGGTTAAATTCCCTTCAGAGGTTCGTACCCCGCGCCAGGTACCAGGAAAAGTTGATCATAAAGGTAGCCTGGGGATATTTCAGGAGACCATGAATTCCCTTCACACCCAGCATTTCATTGGTGGCAGCGGTGGAATCGTGACCAGGTAGCTACGTGGAGCACCCGTCACGCGAACCCTATACCAACAATATTGAGATTGCTGAGGTAATACAGCTACGATACCTTACGACCTTAAAATAGGCTAGGGACTAGCCTAGTTAAAGAAGGATGTAATGTAATGCCCTCGAAAATGTCCCGCACCCACAATAATACTAACCCGAGTTGACGTCAGGTATAGCGTAAAATAGTCGTAGATGGTAAGTCCAATAAACTCATCACGTGATAACACCACGAGACTATCACCTGGTTCTTAAAAATCGGACTAAGGTTGCTATACTTTTAGTACGTCCGTGGTAGTACAGTGGGTTAGCGCGCGGGCCTGGTGGTGATGGTTGGGTCACTAACCAGGATTCGAACCCCACCCAAGGCATCTCAAAACCTGTGGGTTTTTAGGGGGGTTAAATTCCCTTCAGAGGTTCGTACCCCGCGCCAGGTACCAGGAAAAGTTGATCCTAAAGGTAGCCTGGGGATATTTCAGGAGACCATGAATTCCCTTCACACCCAGCATTTCACTCACACCGAAAATCAACACCTTATACATCGCACCACGAAGACAGTTAAAGGTTGGTGGAGACTGCCTACGATTTATTATGCAACTTCGAATCCTGCATATCAATCTAAGCATGTACACACATCCCAACTGCAACTCACGTAGGCTATGCATATGTTAATGGAAAGAACAATTAATGGGGCCTTAACCACTTAGGGAAGTCCTCTCGATAAATTACTCCTGAACCAATATCAATTATTATGTTCCTTCCAACAACCAACCATACTCCTAAAATCGATTAATAAAATTTACAAACACATGTGGCAGTCCGTGGATTCGAACCCAGGATGCTCACACCGAAAATCAACACATTATACATCGCACCACGAAGACAGTTAAAGGTTGGTGGACACTGCCTACGATTTATTATGCAACTTCGAATCCTGCATATCAATCTAAGCATGTACACACATCCCAACTGCAACTCACGTAGGCTATGCATATGTGAATGGAAAGAGCAATTAATTAACCACTTAGGGAAGTCCTCTCGATAAATTACTCCTGAACCAATATCAATTATTATGTTCCTTCCAACAACCAACCATACTCCTAAAATCGATTAATGAAATTTACAAACACATGTGGCAGTCCATGGATTCGAACCCAGGATGCTCACACCGAAAATCAACACCTTATACATCGCACCACGAAGACAGTTTAAGGTTGGTGGACACTGCCTACTATTTATTATGCAACTTCGAATCCTGCATATCAATCTAAGCATGTACACACATCCCAACTGCAACTCACGTAGGCTATGCATATGTGAATGGAAAGAGCAATTAATGGGGCCTTAACCACTTAGGGAAGTCCTCTCGATAAATTACTCCTGAACCAATATCAATTATTATGTTCCTTCCAACAACCAACCATACTCCTAAAATCGATTAATGAAATTTACAAACACATGTGGCAGTCCGTGGATTTGAACCCAGGATGCTCACACCGAAAATCAACACATTATACATCGCACCACGAAGACAGTTAAAGGTTGGTGGACACTGCCTACGATTTATTATGGAACTTCGAATCCTGCATATCAATCTAAGCATGTACACACAATCCAACTGCAACTCACGTAGGCTATGCATATGTGAATGGAAAGAGCAATTAATTAACCACTTAGGGAAGTCCTCTCGATAAATTACTCCTGAACCAATATCAATTATTATGTTCCTTCCAACAACCAACCATACTCCTAAAATTGATTAATGAAATTTACAAACACATGTGGCAGTCCGTGGATTCGAACCCAGGATGCTGACACCGAAAATCAACACCTTATACATCGCACCACGAAGACAGTTAAAGGTTGGTGGACACTGCCTACGATTTATTATGCAACTTCGAATCCTGCATATCAATCTAAGCATGTACACACATCCCAACTGCAACTCACGTAGGCTATGCATATGTGAATGGAAAGAGCAATTAATGGGGCCTTAACCACTTAGGGAAGTCCTCTCGATAAATTACTCCTGAACCAATATCAATTATTATGTTCCTTCCAACAACCAACCATACTCCTAAAATCGATTAATGAAATTTACAAACACATGTGGCAGTCCGTGAATTCGAACCCAGGATGCTCACACCGAAAATCAACACCTTATACATCGCACCACGAAGACAGTTAAAGATTGGTGGACACTGCCTACGATTTATTATGCAACTTCGAATCCTGCATATCAATCTAAGCATGTACACACATCCCAACTGCAACTCACGTAGGCTATGCATATGTGAATGGAAAGAGCAATTAATGGGGCCTTAACCACTTAGGGAAGTCCTCTCGATAAATTACTCCTGCATTTGTTCCCTGATTAAAATGCACTGTATGAATATTCCCATATTCAAAATACGTTACAGATCTCCGCGTCTGTACTTTTGGTTCTATCCACTCATATGCTGATGACTCTACTTTACACTATTCAACTAGTTTTTCACAACAACCCAGTATGCAATCACTCCAAAACTCACATAATGGGGCCATGGCACGCCTATTTTTGATCTATTAATGATATATGATTGGGGCAGAGATAATCTTTTTACTTTCAAAGCCTCCGAGACCTAATTTCTCCTTCTATCTACCCGTCGCAATCTTCCACAAGACTATCAATTACTCTTTAACAATACACAAATCAACCCTTCATCTTTTTTCCATATTCTTGGTGAATCTTTTTCATCCGACCATTCTAGGATAGATCATATTACAACCCTTGTTAAAGCAGCTTCCCAGAAGTTAGATGTACTTAACCGTCTCTGTAGGTTCTTTATCTCCACACAACTTCTTCTCTGTATAGGAGCACAGTGCGCCCATACATTAAGTATTGTTCGCATGTGTTGCGAGGTTCTACCCATACTGCACTTATCGAAACAGTAGAGTCAAAAGCATCTTCAGAGCATTCTCAGTGCATACCCCATCCCTTGCGGCGAGTGGGCGAGTGCGAAGTTTCCTCTTTTAACCCGTACAGCCCCAGCGACGCGTCTGACGCGTCGGCGATGTATGTAACGCACAGCCCCAGAGATGCGTCTGGCGCGTCACCCTAATTGCGCCGACCGTAACCTCAGGTGTAGCCACTCAAGAGGGCTTAGATTTGTATGGGAACTGTGTACGTATCCCACGCAACCGTTCCGATGGTTGAAAACTCTCAAAGTCCACGTGCGTGCGCGTGAACACGCAATAACCTGGTTTTTTGGGGTAATTGCCTTTATTTTTTTACTCTTGTAAAATACGTTTTCGGGGGCTCTGTAGGACCATTCTTTAAGCTTTTTGAGCGGTTTTTCGTGGTTTTTCCTTCATTCCTAACCCATTCGCTATTGTTTCTGGAATAAAACCATTTTTTGAAAACCGGCCGGGTTCTGGTGAACAAACATTACAAAACTAGCCGGGGCTCCACGGGTTAAAGTTTAATTTAATTTAACACAGCCCTACTCTCCAACCCAATAATTAGCACATTTTCTGTCTTTCTTCTACTCAAAAAGTGAACTCTGGAATTCTCTCCCTTAATAAATTTGTCTTTCATCCTATGACTTAGACTGCTTTAAACTTTGTGTGCCCAAGCACTTTAACCTTAATGTCCCTTGCATTTGGCACTCTGTCACTTGTTTGTCTTTGGGGGAGACATTCCTTACAAGCAGCCTGCCTTATTTTTTTCCTTTAT